>OX940878.1:79731531-80411531 GCA_954870665.1 Stratiomys singularior | reverse complement strand
AGTAGTAGTAGTAGTAGTAGTAGTAGTAGTAGTAGTAGTAGTAGTAGTAGTAGTAGTAGTAGTAGTAGTAGCAGTAGTAGTAGTAGTAGTAGTAGTAGTAGTAGTAGTAGTAGTAGTAGTAGTAGTAGTACTTTATTGAGACCTTTGTTTTACTTATATCTTATTTAATCTACTAAATTTATTTGCAATTAATTTGACAGTGACTCTGTAGTCAAATGCCATGTTTTATAGATACGCGACCGGAGCTCATACGTTGAAGTATTTTTTAATTCATATGTACATTTATCTACCGTATACTCATAAGGTTTGATTCTTTACATATTTACAAAGTGAAACTTAAAATCAATAAGACTGAACCTATTCTAAACCTAAAATCTTATGTAATCCCTATTGAAATTGACTGACGCCATATGGTAAAGGTTGCATTCGGTTAATATTATTCAAGAATTCTGAATGGTGAGATGTACTAAGGGTTTTCGGGGCAAGGACTGTTGTTGTATAGGTTTCGAATTAGTGGTGGGTCAATTGTTCGCCATTTGGCTAATCCTATCTTGCTTATTTTGATCACATATTGAGTAATGGGAATAATATTTGCCTCTTTATAGATTGGATTTTTATATTTTTTGTTGGTGCGTCGTTACTTCGAATCACATTTTCGAATTGTCCTTCTATAAAATATTTCTATTTCTTCTGCCGCTGCCGGTGGGATAGACTTCTAAGCTGGGAAAGAATAGCTGGCAATTGGCCGAGTTAACGCTTTATACACAAGGAGCTTTACATTTGGGTAAACGGATCTGCAGGAAAGGAGAGGTGTAATTAATACTGCTGCTCCTTTAGCTCTGTCTACAGCTTTCTTTACGTTGGGGTCATTTTGAACCTATTGATAAAATTTACGCCTAAATACTTGATGGTGTCATAAGGCGGTACTATGTCGTCATCAATGCTCATGCGTTCTACTTGCCTTGTTAGACTGCTAATCTGTGTCCTTTCCCGCTAACGTTACAGAAGTATATCGACTTCGATTCAAGGCATTTATTTTAGGCCCTCAAGCTTTTAAGTAGCTTGCTATTTCGTCGACTGCTCTTTGCGCCCTTTCGATAGCGAAAATGGAAAGAGTGTGACTGTATAGTACTTATATGTCATCTGCAAACATAATAACCTTTGGGTTGCAATACGGGCTGTTTTTTCTATCCGTAGAGTTGGTGGGGTGCGAAACATCATGAAGAAAAAATTGAAAAGGCGGGGCCCGAGTATGGAACCATGTGGCATCCCCGATCGGAAGGGTATTGGTGTTATCGTTTGATGAGATGTTTTAAATGTTAAGGTTCTCTTTAGTTGAAAGTTATCGATGATTTTTGTAAGGGTAAGAGGGCCATTTTACAGAGATGAGTTGGAATTTGAGACCGTCAGTCCAAACGGAGTCAAAGGACTTTTGTAGATCTAGTGCACAAGCAATCTTGCATTGTTTTTTGCGCAAGCTCTTAATGACCGTATCGTTCATCAGCATCATTGCTCCTTCTGTTGAATTTCTATGCTGGAATCCAAACTGAGCCTCTAGAATCAGGTTTTGAGAGAACAACTTAAAGCTACGTAGGATGATTCTTTGCAGGACTTCACTAATGTTAAATTAGTAATAGGTCTGAAATATATCTGAAATTTTTAATATTACTATCGCAGTGCCGCTTTGGAATAAGGAACAGCTTTCCCAATTTCCCGGCCTTAGGAATATAACCATTATTGATGCAGTTGTTACAGAGTATCGTCAATGTTTTCGCAACAACTGTTCCACATTTCTGCATAATTTTGTTGAATATGCCATTCAGGCCAGCGGATGGCTTGCTATTCATCCTGGCTATCTCTTCAACTTCGGCCCCATGAGTGAAAAAGTTACCAAAGATATCCTGTCTGGGTGACGCTGCCTTGTTGGCGATGGAGAAAATGGTTATATGTGAGCCCTGTTAGCCGATGTTTCTGGCTTTTACAAAGGAAATTTTCTCATGTGTTTTCAAATTTCTCTAGCTCCGGCATTTCTCGGGCTCCGTTCTCGGTATAGGTTACTGTAAAGGAGGAATTTAAATGGAGTTTTCCATCGACTGTAGAAAAGGACTACCCCCCCCCCCCTCTAACTATGGAGTCATATTTAGAAGCTATATTCGAGCTCCTATGGAGAAATATTTATATAGGATTTCCTAGATTCCCTGGAATATTGTATTTTCTTCGACTCCAGTTGGTTCTTCTCATATAAAGGTTGCTGTCCTGCAAGGAATGTTGGAGAACAATTGAAGATGAATGCTCTTTCTTCATTGCAGACTAGGGAATTCACATTAAGACAAATGGATACCAGCTTCTTTGCCAGCATAGATATTGAGGTGTAGCTCTATCGGCGCATTGGTTCGTCTTTTGCCGGTGTATTATCGTACCATGGCCAAAATTCTGCCAATTCTTTAGGAGGTCGCCAGGGGACATTCCTAATACCAGCAAGATTTCTGATTTGTGGCGTTGAAAAGAGTTTCCCTGTACTGAAACGCTCCGCGACGTATCAACATGCAGTTCTTTCGTGATTTCAACGTAGGATACGCTTGATTTGACTTTTGTTGATGTGGCGGTTACTGTGTTTTTCGAACGCCTGAGTCTGAGGATGGAGTGGCGAGATTTGTTTATTTTGTTTTTACAGAGGTGATTTTTCCCTTCAGCCTATTCCTGTCGGGGCAGCCGTAGTAGTTTGCAGGGTGGCCTATCTCTCCGCAAAGGACACAGAAGGGTGGCTCAATTTTGCTTGTCTATTTGCCGTACTGGACATGCCCTCTTGTTTTGTACTTAACCACACTTTATCCTCAATTTTATCGCTCACTTCGTTTCCTCCAAGGGCAGAGTCTACTCCTCCGAGGATAGAAAAGAACCTTCTATAATCGTTTGGGGTGAAGAAGTAGCCTTTTGCATTTGAGTTTCGTATCGTTTCAAGCAGTTTTAGTGGATGGCAACGTCATCCACTATAATTATAATTTTTTTGAAGTTCAGTCGAGTTTTTCTGTATTTTATCGCAGGGGGTCTTCCTTTGATCGTAATCGCTGAAAAACTCTCTTCAAATATTGGGGGACACTATGACGATTTTTTGTTTGTTTGGTCATGTTTGGTGTTGGTGTATGCTTTTGGGGGTTCTTTAAGAGAGGCGAAAAGGGATTTTCACTTCGGTTTGGGGATTCTACACTTTAAGCGAACAACTTACGTTTTAAAAGAAATTTCCCCGTCGCTGTTATGAACTCTTCTGGGTCCTTATTCATCAGCTCCACTTCGCTTCGGTCAACTGTATTTGTTGGTCCTTATTCCATTTCCATTGCGGTTGCAGCTTCGATTTCCTTTCGGTTGGCTATTGTTTAGCGTGGTCTCACAGCTTCCACATTGTCACCTTCGGACCATCATTGCTTAGTTGGGGCTCACTTAGTCCGCTTTCCGCCAGTCTCCTTGCGTTTATTTTACTTTTTGTGTTGATTAGGTTGTTCCTTCGGTCGTTTCGACTTTTTGGTTTGGCATTAATTAAGAGACATTTGTTATGACGAATTTTCAGCAAGAGTGAATGAAGCACTTCTTCGTTGGTATGGGTTGAAACGCTATCACGCTGGTGGCATGAATTCACCCATCCTTTCGCACAATATTTACACACAAAATATAATGGTGTGCAAGCGGGAAGATACAACGTTGCGATCAGCGTATTGTAATCATGCTTAGTTTTCTCTTTAAAAGAAAATGACGATCATCAGCCAGTATTGCATGAAAGCACGCTCATCCTGGGCGCTCTAACCCAAGATCTATTAGCGGAGAGAAAATTTTTTCGGATATTACAAACTGTCAAAATCTTGCACTTGTAGCTCCCATTCGATACACGTCGGTTATTTTGCTGACGTTAATACATATTTTTCATTGTTTTTGTGTTCTGATTTGTAGAAGAAAGATTTATCACCGCAAAACTACATCAGAGCGGCATCTGCCCGAGCACCGTAATACCACTTTGTCTAAAAACACAACGTTCTTATTGATGTGATAAATTTTCATAAGATTGTATCTCTAAGCAAATTTTTAATAACGTTCTAATTTGGTAATTATGTACTTTAAGGTACAACTCTCAGATGATCTTGACCTTGAAATATGTCATTTTCGGGGTCATTCTGAGCAAGTTGATATATATATATATAGGGCGCGCAAATGCCTCCTTCAGATTTTGTTTTTCGTTTGAAAATTGAAACTTTTATTTTTCCATTACTCGTATCAATTCATCGACTCAAGTCATTCAACTTACTCCGACCGTGTTTTTGGGCATTGTTTACATTTATCAACGCCTTTGTTAGTGAGTTTTCATTCCCAAGAATTATACCTCACAAATTCCGTGCGGATTAATTTTTTTTTTCGACGAATTTGACGTCTAACTTCGCTCTTCTTGATAATAATTCTCACATATTCCTCAGTCTTATAAATATATTCGAACAAGCAACATGAATGTAATTGACTTTTATCGTTTGATCGATAATTACGACAATTTATTAAATTTGTTAATTCGCTTTAAAATTATTCGTAGTGAGTTGTTATGTCCCGAGTGTGGATCAATGATGAAACTATCTCGTAAAACACTGAAGTTACATTGTGGGAGTTCTCAGTTAGTGCGACGTCGACGACAAAAAGCTCGTCGAATATCGAGCTCGCCACTGTGGCATTTTCACCACCAATAGGATGAGTTGTCCTCTGTACCCATTTGTTACAAATCTGATGAATAATATACATTTCGATCTAATATCCAACATAAATAATGCAAAAAGAAAAGAATAAAATATTATCATACCACTCGACAATGTCTCAACCAGCGACAAGCCGATCGTGAAGATATTTTGAGAATTTCAACTATCTTCTCCTGATGGGGTAAACGATGATCCAGAAATATCGCGATGAGGCGACATAATGTCTGTAGCGGAAGATGAGTCCCACTAAACCATGAACCAGTTAACGCTGAAACACGGTTGTTACACCATATTCGACGAGCTTTTTGTCGTCGACGTCGGACTAACTGAGAACTCCCACAATGTAACTTCAGTGTTTTACGAGATAGTTTCATCATTGATCCACACTCGGGACATAACAACTCACTACGAATAATTTTAAAGCGAATTAACAAATTTAATAAATTGTCGTAATTATCGATCAAACGATAAAAGTCAATTACATTCATGTTGCTTGTTCGAATATATTTATAAGACTGAGGAATATGTGAGAATTATTATCACGAAGAGCGAAGTTAGACGTCAAATTCGTCGAAAAAAAAATTAATCCGCACGGAATTTGTGAGGTATAATTCTTGGGAATGAAAACTCACTAACAAAGGCGTTGATAAATGTAAACAATGCCCAAAAACACGGTCGGAGTAAGTTGAATGACTTGAGTCGATGAATTGATACGAGTAATGGAAAAATAAAAGTTTCAATTTTCAAACGAAAAAAAAAATCTGAAGGAGGCATTTGCGCGCCCTATATATATATATCAACTTGCTCAGAATGACCCCGAAAATGACATATTTCAAGGTCAAGGTCATCTGAGAGTTGTACCTTAAAGTACATAATTTCCCTAATTTTCGTCCAGTTAAAGATAATTTCTGCATTATCGAAGATAATAGAAATTAATTAGAAATTAAGAAATTAAAATTAATACCAATATGCACATTTTCCATAATCTGCAGCTACCTTCAGTTTTAAATTTGACAGTGAGTTGATATTACAGTTAAAGAAGTAATTGCTTTATGGGGATGTACTTTATAATACGATAAATCATTAGTTTATGTTCGTGTGGAGTCAACATGCCCGATGGGTCGATTTGTGACACCTAATGTGATTATTTATGTTCGTAATCTTATTAGTTTTATGAAGAAATGATGTTTAAAAGTATTTGAACACTCGAAACGAATTAAATTAAAACATGTGCCGCAGTCAAAGCAAGAAAATATTTGATGTCTGTCACCACAGTTCAGATAATGTAATTATTGCCCATTCATTTATACTACGTATGGTATTCGTAAGGAAAGATGGTGACTCTTATCATATGCGTAAATTTTTGTAACTTGGGACAAAAACTTTGGGCATAATGCTTTTCTATATATTATACCTCTATGGCACTTGGCATTTGAATTCTAGTAATTATTTCGTGACCGTACGATAATCAAAGTCCTGTAGCAGCAATGGATAAAGACCGCAGAGATGATAAATTCCGGAGTTTGTTCGATATTGTCAAAGTGGTATTTCATTGGTCATTTATTCCTCTAGTTGTTTTTCTGGGTAACGGGACAATATGTTGGAAGATTCATATTAATTAAATATTTGTAGGTTACAACAAAGGGCCGGAACCAGGACTGCCGCCGTTTTCTGTAGTCAGTATTTTTTGGCAGTGAAATCTTTTAAAAACATGTAAAAATAATGAATTACATTTTTAGACATCTCGTGTTGTGCTAATAAAAGTACTTAAAGGTATAGAATGTGTTCATATTTGAGCTGAAATAAGAACAGTCACCATAGAGATTTGTGAGTGAAGGACTGATGAGAAAGCCCCCTCAATTTGCTCAAAGGAACAAATCCAAGCGTAGAATCCTAGAATTTCGCATATAATGCGGTAGACGAACCAATTCAAAATTAAATCCTGTCGGAGAAAGTTTCTGTCTGTAATCGCTTCGAATCATATATTCTTGGGATTTGTGTTTATAATGATAGCTGTCATATCCAGTTTTATTCGCTATATGTTTTGAATAGGGTTCCAAACACGCCACCTGTATTCTGAGGGGGTAATAAATCTTAACTTTTTCGCCCATAGATTGATGAACTAATGCCAAATGAATGCTCTATAAATCCGATTAGTATTGCTGGCACGTGTGCGAAGAATTTTGATTTTTTCAGGCTTATCAGAACTAAAATCTTGTTTACCTTGGAAACCGCATTCTGTGTAGTTCTCAATGCTTTTTCAACGTCGAAAAATGAAAATCCATTTCTCCGTTAGTTATATCCTTTTCATTGGGGATCATCGCAGTTGCCGTTATTAGAAGATGGACAACCCTGCTGGTTTTGCTCAATCAAGTTTTTTGATAATCTGCGGTGTATGCTTTCAACCGAATTAAAGTAAATATATCTCGGAGGATTGATTTCTATGAGTATTGGTTGACGGTCTCTATAGTGGAAATGCATAAAGTGTAACTTCTGTTGAGAATAGTGAAATCAAAATTCTAACCTTGGTTCAAGGATGAATTAGAGAGCTCCGGTCTGCATAGTATAGCAATACCGCTGCATAATACACAAAAACCGAAGGGTTGTCTACAGTTTGCAGTGAAAGATTAATAACTCAACACACTCAAAATCTTGGAATGTGAAATTGGAGTCGTTTTCATTGATAAGACGGATTTCAGGATTTTACCAGGAATTTCAGGTGATTTATACTTCGATCAAGTATTAAAGACACGTTAACTTTGATCGAACTATTACCAACCCCCTCTGCAGAAATTTTGTGGGTTCAATAATTATTAAACATTAAAATTCATTGGCTCGTTAATAAAATTAATCATCGAATATAGCTTAGCAAATTTTTTTGGAATTGATCAAGTCTCAATACAAGGATGTAGCTCATCGCTAATTATGTTATGAACATTAATTATTTATGATAAACAATAATGTTTCTTGTCTGTCCTCATATGAGGAAGGCAAATTATACCCTGAGGTTCGAAGAAATTTTACTTGGTTTACATGATTTCCAAAATTTGCGTCGTAATATCGGGTGCTTACACGATAAAAATGGCAGCAGAGAATATTAATTTTCCAGCCGAAATTGCATAATGTTGGAACAAAATTGTTGTTCCAACGAACAACAATTTCCGAAAAAAAAAACGAAGACCCCAACCAATTTGCTGAAAATTTCACTAACTCGATTTATACATCTCAATCTCAACAATACTACCCTAATCGGTACTATTCCCCTGGTCCAGCGGACACATCAAACCACCACGATTATATAAAAAACGTTGAAATTGATGATGGAAATTTTGGTTGTCTAGCCTCCAACAACCTGTCGGATACTTAGACATTAATACACATGGTAATACACTCCCATATATCCACATTTCATCCCCTTTCGGACGACCACTTAAGTTCTTGATCGATACAGGAGCATCTTCATCGTTTATTAACCCCGAACTCCCACGACTTAAAAAAAATTAACCCGATTATAATTAATACAGTTCTTTCAAAACACAAGGTAGAACAGGAAGTCACTCTACCGAATTTCATCGAATTCCAACAAAACGGCTTCATGAAGTTTTTGGTATTTAAATTTCATGGATATTTCGACGGATTACTAGGGATAGACACACTTAGTGCTTTAGACGCTAAAGTGGATGTCGGCAACAAAAGGCTAATCACTAAAAATGCCATATTACCTTTAATTTCCAAACCCAACCTAATTTCACCAAGGTACACTATACCTTCTAATTCTAAATTAATTGTCAAACTACCAGTGGATGTAGAAAATGGTGACATTTACATCAAACCTACTAGAATAACTCAAGAACTGTTAATCTCGGAAGGAATATACACTGCCCATGACTGGCACGCATTGGTGGAAATTGTTAATCATTCTCAAGCCGACCAGATACTACTTCTCGACCAACCACTCATGGTTGAAAATCTTCACAGGAACTATCACCAAGTAAACAATCTTAGTGTCAGCTATGAGAAGGAGAGTTCACCTCTTACTCCCTCTGAGGACATTATTAATCTTCTGCGAACCGAACACCTAAATCAAGAGGAACGGAAAGAATTGTTCAAAGTTTGTCGTGAATTTGACGATATTTTCCTCCGTGAAGGGCAAAACCTTACTTTTGCCAACCAAGTTAAACACCGTATTAGGACGGACGACGAACTTCCCATATACACAAAGTCGTATAGGTATCCATTTGTCCACAAAGAAGAGGTTCGTAAGCAAATATCGGAGATGCTTGCACAGGGTATAATTCGCCCCAGTTATTCTCCATGGAGCTCCCCTGTGTGGATAGTCCCGAAAAAACTGGACGCAACCGGAAGACAAAAATGGAGATTGGTAATTGATTATCGTAAACTGAATGAAAAAACAGTCAGTGACCGATATCCACTTCCCAATATCAATGGCATACTCGATAAACTTGGGAAATCTATGTATTTTTCAACCATAGACCTCGCAAGCGGTTTCCATCAAATAGAGATGGATCCCAGAGATATTCCTAAGACAGCCTTCACCGTTGAAGGAGGGCATTATGAATACGTGCGCATGCCTTTTGGGCTTAAAAACGCGCCTTCAACATTCCAAAGAGTTATGGATAACGTTTTAAAGGAACTGCAAGGTACTATTTGTTTGGTCTATTTGGATGATATAATCATCTACTCTACCTCTCTACAAGAACATGTCGAGAATCTTAAGAAGGTTTTCCTAAGATTACGAGACAGTAATCTTAAAGTACAATTCGACAAGTCTGAATTTCTCAAGAAAGAAATAGCTTTCCTAGGCCACCTTATTACAACTGAAGGGATAAAACCAAACCCGGACAAGGTACAAGCGATATTAGACTTTCCATTGCCTAAAACCCCCAAAGAAATTAAATCCTTCCTCGGACTTTTCGGCTATTACCGGAAATTTATTCGAGACTTCGCTAAACTCACGAAACCCCTCACACAATGTCTAAAAAAGGATCAGAAAATTGAATTGACTGGCAAATATGTAAAAGCATTTAATGATTGTCGAGACATATTAATGAACGATCCACTTCTCCAACATCCAGACTTCAACAAACCCTTTGTCTTAACGACAGATGCCAGCAATTTTGCACTTGGTGCTATTTTATCCCAAGGCCCCATTGGTAGTGATAAACCCATCTGTTATGCAAGCAGAACACTAACAGACTCGGAAATCAATTACTCTACTATAGAGAAAGAACTCTTGGCGATAGCCTGGGCCACGAAGTACTTTAGGCCATATCTTTTCGGCCGAAAATTCAAGATCGTTACAGATCATAAACCCCTCACTTGGCTCATGAACTTAAAAGATCCAAACTCCAGGTTAGTGCGCTGGAGACTGAAGTTGGAAGAATTCGACTATGAGATTGTTTACAAACAAGGAATACAAAATTCTAATGCGGATGCATTAAGTCGAACCCCGAAAAACTCAGCACACTCTCACGTGATCGCAAAATTTAAGGAAGTCAACATCAACGAAACTGGTAACATGGAGAACGCATCAATGCAAACCACTAGAGGTACTACCGTACACTCCGCGGAAGAAAACCTAAATGATGGAATTCCCATCTCCGAACAACCATTGAATGAATTTTTCTTACAAATTATATTGGAAAAAATAAATAGACGACCTCAAATAAATGTACAGACCCCTTTCAGAAATAAGCAGCGCCGCACTATCCAAATGCAAGAATTCTCTGAACAGAATGTTATTGAATTGATTAAAAGGTTCATTCCCCCTAATCGTCTAGCTGCTATCTACAGTACAGACGAAATCTTCAAGACAGTCCAAGAAGTATATTCAAAACATTTTTCAGCGTCCCATAATCTCAAATTAATTAGGTGCACAGAAATAGTAAATGACATCACCGAAAGCGATGAGCAGGATTCCCTCATAAATGATTACCATCAAAAAAATAATCATCGTGGCATAAACGAAAGCCTATTACATCTTAAAAGAAAATACTATTTTCCCCATATGAAAACAAAGATCACTCAAATTATTAACAACTGCGAACAATGCCAGACTTTAAAATATGATAGACGTCCACAAAAACCTAAATTTCAAGCTCCCGAAGCCCCTAAAAAGCCACTCGATGTCATACATACGGATATATACACAATTGATAAACAATATATTTTCACTATTATTGATAAATTTTCTAAATTTGCCGCAGCTTACATTTTACCTGCTAGAAATAGTCTAGCAATCATAAAATCATTAAAACATTTCATCAGCCTCCACGGTACCCCTGAAAATATAGTGACTGTAGTAACAGACCAAGGTACTGAATTTACCTCCACCCTATTTAATGATTTCTGTAAGCAATATAACATCAACCACCATACAATTTCATACCAACAATCAACTAGTAACGCCCCCGTAGAAAGACTCCACTCCACACTTACCGAAACATATAGAATAATCTATTATAAGCATAGAGATAAGGACCCCGAAGATATTTTGAATGAGGTAATAGTTACATATAATAATGCCATACATTCAGCAACTAAGTATACACCATTCGAACTCTTTTATGGTAGGACTTATAAATTTAACAATAGTTTACAATCTAGTAGTAAACACGAATATTTACAACAGCTAAGAGAATTTCAAACTAAGTTACAAGCTGAAATTAAAACTAGATTAGACGAGCAAACCGGAAAAAGATTAAAGAAATTAAACGAAAATCGAGAATATCCCGAAATTCAAAACGAAGGTTCATTAGTATTTAGAAAAGAATGTAGAAGGAATAAGCTTAGTCGTAGATTTACAAAATATAGGGTAAAGGAAGATAACCATTTAACTCTTATTACTAATAAAAACCAAAAAATACATTAGTCAAAGATTAAGAGGAAACGCAAATTTCAGGCAAGCACTGCTAATATTCGGACAGAAGATAGACATACAGGATCTATCAACTAATACTGGGTTATTACCGATCAAACTAGGAAACGCGAGATTAATAACGTCCCATAGTAATCTAATACACATAATACAACTGGATAATTATGTAAACAATATAAATAAAATATCTGACTCACTTCAAACTTTTGAAAACAATAGTGAATTGATTGATTCTTTAGAAGTAACTAAAAACAAACTTAAAGAAGTTAGTAACAAACTGTACTCGCTAATGCCTCAAAAACGCATGAAAAGAGGACTCATAAATGGTTTAGGAACAATAATCAAAAGTATAACCGGTAACTTAGACGCAAATGATGTTGTTGAAATTAATAACGAAATAAATAAAATTATAAATAATGAAAATAAACTCAACACAGAGATAACCCAACAATCTAAATTAAACGGGGAAATGATGGAAAGATTCGAGAATATAACAAACCATATAAATCAACAACAAACAATTATAACAAACTACCTTAATTACATAAATGAAATTCTAAAAACTAACTTAAAAATGAATATAAAACCCTAAAATACGCCCAGTACCTAAACCAAATAAATCATAATATCGACCTATTGAACGACCATTTAACAGGAATTTCCGAAGCCATCCTTTTGGCAAAATTAAAAGTAATATCAAAGATGGTATTGAATCCACGAGAACTTGCTGAACTGTACCACATATTCGAAAGCCAAAATATGAACATTTCTTCAACTGAACAGATTTACGAATTGCTACGTCTCCAAGCCTATTCCAACGGTACCAATATTATTTTTAACATTAAAATTCCCATTATATCAGAAGAATCCTATTCTCTTTTCCACATAATTGCCCTACCAATCCAAAAAACACAAATAATCCAGACCAAACCTTACCTTATCATGAACTCCCACCACATCCAAAATCTAGACGAAGAATGCCATAGCGTCGAAAGGACTTTCTACTGCCTACGAAACGAACACTGGAAACCAATACAACAATCCAAGTGCATTACAAGGATAATAAGGAACGAACCAGCCCATTGTGAGCTTCATGAACGTGCTAAGGACATGGAAATCTTCCAACCAGAGCCCAACCATCTTATCTTTTTCAACGTTCCGGAAACATACATCAACACAACATGCGGGCCAAACAAGATTAAAATAAGAGGAACGATCCTTATCCGATTCGAAGACTGCCAAATCACTGTAAACGAGATTATCTACAATACCCAAAAACTTATCTACTGGGAGGAAATAAATATATACCCTACAATATTCAACGAAATCAACTTTACATCCGCAAATGAACACTCTATAAAACTGGAAAACCTTGGGAACTACCAGTTTTCAAGAAATACCGCTGTTGGCATCAAAGGAACCTATTTTGGAGAACAATACTTACTCGAAATGATGCTGGCAACAACTGGTGCAGTCATTATCACTATCACCATCCTTGGGCTATTATTTCATCAACGATCAAAATTATTCGTAATCTCGGAAAACAACATTATACCTACCAACGAACCAACCAGAATAAAATTCTTGTGGCCGACGGTTCAAACCAAGGGGGGAGGAGTTACGAACGGTTCCCATATGCAAGCATAATGCTTCCCACGTACAGCGCATTCACCTTCAACATCTTTGATGACACCTGCAAATTGCCAGATGATATCCGATCGCAGTAGACGCTGACTAGCATAAGTAGGCCTCTGGCACACGTTGCTACACTTGCAATTAAATCTAACAATTGTTTTGTTAAAATCATTTTTACAGTCAGTTATTTTTGGGTGGTAGAAGCGTTAAGTCGAACTAATAAAGTCTATTTTAAAAAAACTAATTCGTTTTTTTAAGAAGACATGTCGAGACACATGTAATTCGTGCGTCCGTATGGAACGTGGTAGTGTACGGACATAGAAAGCGAAGCAACAAGACAAAGGGACTTATACACAGTTATTCACAAACCGCATGGTTTACCCAAACTTAACTCAATTACCCTAGCTGCAGAACCTAACCTTAAGTCAAAAGAATATTAAACAAATAAGTAACCTTCTTAAACGTGAAAAATATATTAGGGCAACGACATTAGCGAGCAGTGATATTCATTAAAAGCCGAAATGGACTTGGAGGAATGGAACAATAAACCGCCGGACCCGGTAAATCCCACGGATAAAACCCCCGGATAAAACGGCTATTCAAAAGAAAAGGAAACTAACAGACATAACCAGAATTAATAAAAATAAGGCTGAACGCAAAAGCTTCCCTTTCCATGGAATGCAAAAAGTGATTCGAGAAATTACAAACCAGAACGAACACAGCAACTTAAGCAACCTCACACACATGTCAACCACCGAAAATCCCATAAAGAACATAAACCCCGCCACAACACGTACACCAAACTGGTACTCTGAAAATTCAACAGAAACCAGTTTCCCAGTTTACTCATGGACGGGTTGATCAGTGACAATACTAAGTTCAAAAATACACCAATGAAATTTTTCTTAATTATGCCCTCCAACAAAGCATGTAAAATTAATGCGATTTTCAGCTGTTTTTAGTGATTTATGAACATGTTCGTATTCTTGTCTATAATTGAATAGTACGTTGTCAATTTTAATAGTATGTGCTTCTAAACGTGCGGATCACATCGAAATCTCGATAGAATTTCAGATATCATGTTGCATATGACACGAATGGCAAGAAAGACTGGAGCCAAACATTTGAGCAGCTGATGAGGGAAAAAATGATAAGCTTACAACTTCGGACTCTCGGTTAGCGGGTAGGCCTTTCTATATCTTTTTACTATCTAAATCCGGGACTAACTGTAATGTTATGTCCTTTTGTTGGTCTTCACTTGTTCCGTAACCATAGATTGTTTTATTAGAAAAAGGCTATCTTTGATTATACTATTATATAATCACCTAAGCAAGCGGCCTAGCCGCAGATAAGATGGCGAGGACATAATCAAAAGACTATTATCCGCGACGCCGTTTTTACTATTGTCGCAAGAATAGTCTCGTGACAGAATCCTGATCAGAAAATCTACTCCAAGAAAACAGCGCTCAATTTAGTATCCGATTCAGAATTCCCTTTATTTACAAAAATGTACAGCTTAAATACTATTCTTACGACCTAAAACTTATCATGGGTCACATACATATTTTGACCCAAATTAGTTCACACGTCATTAAATTAGTCATATGTATTTTTCTTCAATGCGTTTACTCGACCTCATTCAATTCACACTCAATAAATCAAAAATGCCATTCAACACTTGTCCAATACAAATAGTCTTTGACCACAACTCATTATGAATCACGTGTGTGGTCTTCATATGATTTATGATCATGCGACAAGTTGGATATCAGTTTACATGTTTAGTGTAAACTGATTGAATTGTTTTGTAGGCCAGTATGCTCATGTCATATGAGTAATTTGATGTTAAAGTGTATACAAAAGTAAGTGCATGAATTATTGCATGCGACATTGTAATATTTATAGATTTTAAGTATATACACTATTAAATACATTGGTATATTCAGTTACAATTGTGCATGTTGTTTTAGCATGCAATATGTTTTACATTACAGGTATCATTTACTATCTATGCGTGATTTGTAGTGGTCATACTATCCCGCATACTACTAAGCGTAGTTTATACGATGCTGATACTAAATCAAGAAACTTTTGATCGATTTCGCATTTTCCGCATACCTAGTTAGCAGTATTTTGGTTTTTTACCGTTACATCTTGTGCGTTCAGAAAAATGATGTACATTTTCATAGTAATGTTGTTAAAACATCACTCTGTTATGAAAACTGCGATAAATCTAGCATATAGATTAATTCTCCGTTTTAGTTCATCTATTAAGGATTATTTCAAAGTTTTAGGCTGTGATGAAAGCATGTTTGAAACGTAATTGCACAGATTTATACTCAAGTTTCGTTAAATCCAATTAAAACATCGTTTTTTTATAATTCGCACTTTGTCCGTTTAATCTTATATGGTATAGTATGTATGCATTGATTGACTTGTTGCATAGGGTCTTCTTGAATGATTGATTTTTCATCTTTTGTTTACCAGGAATGAAGGTTCGAAGTTAGTTACCAGAGATTTTTGTCGCTATTGACTTGACTGTTACCTTGGGAAGGATTTGTGAACAACAATTTTGTTCCAACATTATGCAATTTCGGCTGGAAATTTAATATTCTCTGCTGCCATTTTTATCGTGTAAGCACCCGATATTACGACGCAAATTTTGGAAATCATGTAAACCAAGTAAAATTTCTTCGAACCTCAGGGTATAATTTGCCTTCCTCATATGAGGAAGGTTCACAAATCCTTCCCAAGGTAACAGTCAAGTCAATAGCGACAAAAATCTCTGGTAATTAACTTCGAACCTTCATTCCTGGTAAACAAAAGATGAAAAATCAATCATTCAAGAAGACCCTATGCAACAAGTCAATCAATGCATACATACTATACCATATAAGATTAAACGGACAAAGTGCGAAGTATAAAAAAAACGATGTTTTAATTGGATTTAACGAAACTTGAGTATAAATCTGTGCAATTACGTTTCAAACATGCTTTCATCACAGCCTAAAACTTTGAAATAATCCTTAATAGATGAACTAAAACGGAGAATTAATCTATATGCTAGATTTATCGCAGTTTTCATAACAGAGTGATGTTTTAACAACATTACTATGAAAATGTACATCATTTTTCTGAACGCACAAGATGTAACGGTAAAAAACCAAAATACTGCTAACTAGGTATGCGGAAAATGCGAAATCGATCAAAAGTTTCTTGATTTAGTATCAGCATCGTATAAACTACGCTTAGTAGTATGCGGGATAGTATGACCACTACAAATCACGCATAGATAGTAAATGATACCTGTAATGTAAAACATATTGCATGCTAAAACAACATGCACAATTGTAACTGAATATACCAATGTATTTAATAGTGTATATACTTAAAATCTATAAATATTACAATGTCGCATGCAATAATTCATGCACTTACTTTTGTATACACTTTAACATCAAATTACTCATATGACATGAGCATACTGGCCTACAAAACAATTCAATCAGTTTACACTAAACATGTAAACTGATATCCAACTTGTCGCATGATCATAAATCATATGAAGACCACACACGTGATTCATAATGAGTTGTGGTCAAAGACTATTTGTATTGGACAAGTGTTGAATGGCATTTTTGATTTATTGAGTGTGAATTGAATGAGGTCGAGTAAACGCATTGAAGAAAAATACATATGACTAATTTAATGACGTGTGAACTAATTTGGGTCAAAATATGTATGTGACCCATGATAAGTTTTAGGTCGTAAGAATAGTATTTAAGCTGTACATTTTTGTAAATAAAGGGAATTCTGAATCGGATACTAAATTGAGCGCTGTTTTCTTGGAGTAGATTTTCTGATCAGGATTCTGTCACGAGACTATTCTTGCGACAATAGTAAAAACGGCGTCGCGGATAATAGTCTTTTGATTATGTCCTCGCCATCTTATCTGCGGCTAGGCCGCTTGCTTAGGTGATTATATAATAGTATAATCAAAGATAGCCTTTTTCTAATAAAACAATCTATGGTTACGGAACAAGTGAAGACCAACAAAAGGACATAACATTACAGTTAGTCCCGGATTTAGATAGTAAAAAGATATAGAAAGGCCTACCCGCTAACCGAGAGTCCGAAGTTGTAAGCTTATCATTTTTTCCCTCATCAGCTGCTCAAATGTTTGGCTCCAGTCTTTCTTGCCATTCGTGTCATATGCAACATGATATCTGAAATTCTATCGAGATTTCGATGTGATCCGCACGTTTAGAAGCACATACTATTAAAATTGACAACGTACTATTCAATTATAGACAAGAATACGAACATGTTCATAAATCACTAAAAACAGCTGAAAATCGCATTAATTTTACATGCTTTGTTGGAGGGCATAATTAAGAAAAATTTCATTGGTGTATTTTTGAACTTAGTATTGTCACTGATCAACCCGTCCATGAGTAAACTGGGAAACTGGTTTCTGTTGAATTTTCAGAGTACCAGTTTGGTGTACGTGTTGTGGCGGGGTTTATGTTCTTTATGGGATTTTCGGTGGTTGACATGTGTGTGAGGTTGCTTAAGTTGCTGTGTTCGTTCTGGTTTGTAATTTCTCGAATCACTTTTTGCATTCCATGGAAAGGGAAGCTTTTGCGTTCCGCCTTATTTTTATTAATTCTGGTTATGTCTGTTAGTTTCCTTTTCTTTTGAATAGCCGTTTTATCTGGGGGTTTTATCCGTGGGATTTACCGGGTCCGGCGGTCTATTGTTCCATTCCTCCAAGTCCATTTCGGCTTTTAATGAATATCACTGCTCGTTAATGTCGTTGCCCTAATATATTTTTCACGTTTAAGAAGGTTACTTATTTGTTTAATATTCTTTTGACTTAAGGTTAGGTTCTGCAGCTAGGGTAATTGAGTTAAGTTTGGGTAAACCATGCGGTTTGTGAATAACTGTGTATAAGTCCCTTTGTCTTGTTGCTTCGCTTTCTATGTCCGTACACTACCACGTTCCATACGGACGCACGAATTACATGTGTCTCGACATGTCTTCTTAAAAAAACGAATTAGGTTTTTTAAAATAGACTTTATTAGTTCGACTTAACGCTTCTACCACCCAAAAATAACTGACTGTAAAAATGATTTTAACAAAACAATTGTTAGATTTAATTGCAAGTGTAGCAACGTGTGCCAGAGGCCTACTTATGCTAGTCAGCGTCTACTGCGATCGGATATCATCTGGCAATTTGCAGGTGTCATCAAAGATGTTGAAGGTGAATGCGCTGTACGTGGGAAGCATTATGCTTGCATATGGGAACCGTTCGTAACTCCTCCCCCCTTGGTTTGAACCGTCGGCCACAAGAATTTTATTCTGGTTGGTTCGTTGGTAGGTATAATGTTGTTTTCCGAGATTACGAATAATTTTGATCGTTGATGAAATAATAGCCCAAGGATGGTGATAGTGATAATGACTGCACCAGTTGTTGCCAGCATCATTTCGAGTAAGTATTGTTCTCCAAAATAGGTTCCTTTGATGCCAACAGCGGTATTTCTTGAAAACTGGTAGTTCCCAAGGTTTTCCAGTTTTATAGAGTGTTCATTTGCGGATGTAAAGTTGATTTCGTTGAATATTGTAGGGTATATATTTATTTCCTCCCAGTAGATAAGTTTTTGGGTATTGTAGATAATCTCGTTTACAGTGATTTGGCAGTCTTCGAATCGGATAAGGATCGTTCCTCTTATTTTAATCTTGTTTGGCCCGCATGTTGTGTTGATGTATGTTTCCGGAACGTTGAAAAAGATAAGATGGTTGGGCTCTGGTTGGAAGATTTCCATGTCCTTAGCACGTTCATGAAGCTCACAATGGGCTGGTTCGTTCCTTATTATCCTTGTAATGCACTTGGATTGTTGTATTGGTTTCCAGTGTTCGTTTCGTAGGCAGTAGAAAGTCCTTTCGACGCTATGGCATTCTTCGTCTAGATTTTGGATGTGGTGGGAGTTCATGATAAGGTAAGGTTTGGTCTGGATTATTTGTGTTTTTTGGATTGGTAGGGCAATTATGTGGAAAAGAGAATAGGATTCTTCTGATATAATGGGAATTTTAATGTTAAAAATAATATTGGTACCGTTGGAATAGGCTTGGAGACGTAGCAATTCGTAAATCTGTTCAGTTGAAGAAATGTTCATATTTTGGCTTTCGAATATGTGGTACAGTTCAGCAAGTTCTCGTGGATTCAATACCATCTTTGATATTACTTTTAATTTTGCCAAAAGGATGGCTTCGGAAATTCCTGTTAAATGGTCGTTCAATAGGTCGATATTATGATTTATTTGGTTTAGGTACTGGGCGTATTTTAGGGTTTTATATTCATTTTTAAGTTAGTTTTTAGAATTTCATTTATGTAATTAAGGTAGTTTGTTATAATTGTTTGTTGTTGATTTATATGGTTTGTTATATTCTCGAATCTTTCCATCATTTCCCCGTTTAATTTAGATTGTTGGGTTATCTCTGTGTTGAGTTTATTTTCATTATTTATAATTTTATTTATTTCGTTATTAATTTCAACAACATCATTTGCGTCTAAGTTACCGGTTATACTTTTGATTATTGTTCCTAAACCATTTATGAGTCCTCTTTTCATGCGTTTTTGAGGCATTAGCGAGTACAGTTTGTTACTAACTTCTTTAAGTTTGTTTTTAGTTACTTCTAAAGAATCAATCAATTCACTATTGTTTTCAAAAGTTTGAAGTGAGTCAGATATTTTATTTATATTGTTTACATAATTATCCAGTTGTATTATGTGTATTAGATTACTATGGGACGTTATTAATCTCGCGTTTCCTAGTTTGATCGGTAATAACCCAGTATTAGTTGATAGATCCTGTATGTCTATCTTCTGTCCGAATATTAGCAGTGCTTGCCTGAAATTTGCGTTTCCTCTTAATCTTTGACTTATGTATTTTTTGGTTTTTATTAGTAATAAGAGTTAAATGGTTATCTTCCTTTACCCTATGTATTGTAAATCTACGACTAAGCTTATTCCTTCTACATTCTTTTCTAAATACTAATGAACCTTCGTTTTGAATTTCGGGATATTCTCGATTTTCGTTTAATTTCTTTAATCTTTTTCCGGTTTGCTCGTCTAATCTAGTTTTAATTTCAGCTTGTAACTTAGTTTGAAATTCTCTTAGCTGTTGTAAATATTCGTGTTTACTACTAGATTGTAAACTATTGTTAAATTTATAAGTCCTACCATAAAAGAGTTCGAATGGTGTATACTTAGTTGCTGAATGTATGGCATTATTATATGTAACTATTACCTCATTCAAAATATCTTCGGGGTCCTTATCTCTATGCTTATAATAGATTATTCTATATGTTTCGGTAAGTGTGGAGTGGAGTCTTTCTACGGGGGCGTTACTAGTTGATTGTTGGTATGAAATTGTATGGTGGTTGATGTTATATTGCTTACAGAAATCATTAAATAGGGTGGAGGTAAATTCAGTACCTTGGTCTGTTACTACAGTCACTATATTTTCAGGGGTACCGTGGAGGCTGATGAAATGTTTTAATGATTTTATGATTGCTAGACTATTTCTAGCAGGTAAAATGTAAGCTGCGGCAAATTTAGAAAATTTATCAATAATAGTGAAAATATATTGTTTATCAATTGTGTATATATCCGTATGTATGACATCGAGTGGCTTTTTAGGGGCTTCGGGAGCTTGAAATTTAGGTTTTTGTGGACGTCTATCATATTTTAAAGTCTGGCATTGTTCGCAGTTGTTAATAATTTGAGTGATCTTTGTTTTCATATGGGGAAAATAGTATTTTCTTTTAAGATGTAATAGGCTTTCGTTTATGCCACGATGATTATTTTTTTGATGGTAATCATTTATGAGGGAATCCTGCTCATCGCTTTCGGTGATGTCATTTACTATTTCTGTGCACCTAATTAATTTGAGATTATGGGACGCTGAAAAATGTTTTGAATATACTTCTTGGACTGTCTTGAAGATTTCGTCTGTACTGTAGATAGCAGCTAGACGATTAGGGGGAATGAACCTTTTAATCAATTCAATAACATTCTGTTCAGAGAATTCTTGCATTTGGATAGTGCGGCGCTGCTTATTTCTGAAAGGGGTCTGTACATTTATTTGAGGTCGTCTATTTATTTTTTCCAATATAATTTGTAAGAAAAATTCATTCAATGGTTGTTCGGAGATGGGAATTCCATCATTTAGGTTTTCTTCCGCGGAGTGTACGGTAGTACCTCTAGTGGTTTGCATTGATGCGTTCTCCATGTTACCAGTTTCGTTGATGTTGACTTCCTTAAATTTTGCGATCACGTGAGAGTGTGCTGAGTTTTTCGGGGTTCGACTTAATGCATCCGCATTAGAATTTTGTATTCCTTGTTTGTAAACAATCTCATAGTCGAATTCTTCCAACTTCAGTCTCCAGCGCACTAACCTGGAGTTTGGATCTTTTAAGTTCATGAGCCAAGTGAGGGGTTTATGATCTGTAACGATCTTGAATTTTCGGCCGAAAAGATATGGCCTAAAGTACTTCGTGGCCCAGGCTATCGCCAAGAGTTCTTTCTCTATAGTAGAGTAATTGATTTCCGAGTCTGTTAGTGTTCTGCTTGCATAACAGATGGGTTTATCACTACCAATGGGGCCTTGGGATAAAATAGCACCAAGTGCAAAATTGCTGGCATCTGTCGTTAAGACAAAGGGTTTGTTGAAGTCTGGATGTTGGAGAAGTGGATCGTTCATTAATATGTCTCGACAATCATTAAATGCTTTTACATATTTGCCAGTCAATTCAATTTTCTGATCCTTTTTTAGACATTGTGTGAGGGGTTTCGTGAGTTTAGCGAAGTCTCGAATAAATTTCCGGTAATAGCCGAAAAGTCCGAGGAAGGATTTAATTTCTTTGGGGGTTTTAGGCAATGGAAAGTCTAATATCGCTTGTACCTTGTCCGGGTTTGGTTTTATCCCTTCAGTTGTAATAAGGTGGCCTAGGAAAGCTATTTCTTTCTTGAGAAATTCAGACTTGTCGAATTGTACTTTAAGATTACTGTCTCGTAATCTTAGGAAAACCTTCTTAAGATTCTCGACATGTTCTTGTAGAGAGGTAGAGTAGATGATTATATCATCCAAATAGACCAAACAAATAGTACCTTGCAGTTCCTTTAAAACGTTATCCATAACTCTTTGGAATGTTGAAGGCGCGTTTTTAAGCCCAAAAGGCATGCGCACGTATTCATAATGCCCTCCTTCAACGGTGAAGGCTGTCTTAGGAATATCTCTGGGATCCATCTCTATTTGATGGAAACCGCTTGCGAGGTCTATGGTTGAAAAATACATAGATTTCCCAAGTTTATCGAGTATGTCATTGATATTGGGAAGTGGATATCGGTCACTGACTGTTTTTTCATTCAGTTTACGATAATCAATTACCAATCTCCATTTTTGTCTTCCGGTTGCGTCCAGTTTTTTCGGGACTATCCACACAGGGGAGCTCCATGGAGAATAACTGGGGCGAATTATACCCTGTGCAAGCATCTCCGATATTTGCTTACGAACCTCTTCTTTGTGGACAAATGGATACCTATACGACTTTGTGTATATGGGAAGTTCGTCGTCCGTCCTAATACGGTGTTTAACTTGGTTGGCAAAAGTAAGGTTTTGCCCTTCACGGAGGAAAATATCGTCAAATTCACGACAAACTTTGAACAATTCTTTCCGTTCCTCTTGATTTAGGTGTTCGGTTCGCAGAAGATTAATAATGTCCTCAGAGGGAGTAAGAGGTGAACTCTCCTTCTCATAGCTGACACTAAGATTGTTTACTTGGTGATAGTTCCTGTGAAGATTTTCAACCATGAGTGGTTGTTCGAGAAGTAGTATCTGGTCGGCTTGAGAATGATTAACAATTTCCACCAATGCGTGCCAGTCATGGGCAGTGTATATTCCTTCCGAGATTAACAGTTCTTGAGTTATTCTAGTAGGTTTGATGTAAATGTCACCATTTTCTACATCCACTGGTAGTTTGACAATTAATTTAGAATTAGAAGGTATAGTGTACCTTGGTGAAATTAGGTTGGGTTTGGAAATTAAAGGTAATATGGCATTTTTAGTGATTAGCCTTTTGTTGCCGACATCCACTTTAGCGTCTAAAGCACTAAGTGTGTCTATCCCTAGTAATCCGTCGAAATATCCATGAAATTTAAATACCAAAAACTTCATGAAGCCGTTTTGTTGGAATTCGATGAAATTCGGTAGAGTGACTTCCTGTTCTACCTTGTGTTTTGAAAGAACTGTATTAATTATAATCGGGTTAATTTTTTTTAAGTCGTGGGGGTTCAGGGTTAATAAACGATGAAGATGCTCCTGTATCGATCAAGAACTTAAGTGGTCGTCCGAAAGGGGATGAAATGTGGATATATGGGAGTGTATTACCATGTGTATTAATGTCTAAGTATCCGACAGGTTGTTGGAGGCTAGACAACCAAAATTTCCATCATCAATTTCAACGTTTTTTATATAATCGTGGTGGTTTGATGTGTCCGCTGGACCAGGGGAATAGTACCGATTAGGGTAGTATTGTTGAGATTGAGATGTATAAATCGAGTTAGTAAAATTTTCAGCAAATTGGTTGGGGTCTTCGTAATGGTTTTCAGAGTAGGGTATAGAATTCATTGTAAGTCCTTGTTCCATTTGCGGGATGTTGTCTGGATAACCCTGTTCCGAAATATGAAATAATTCCTTAGATGGGACTCTTGGTGGCCCTGTTGATCTGAAAAAGTTATCTTGGGGACGATTATATTGTGATTGAACGCGTCGAACTATAGTTGAACTTAGTTCCATAGGTTCTGGTTTTTGGGGGTGTACATTATTAGACTTGTTAGACATTGGGGGTCTTATTTGGGGACTCTGAAAATTATTTTGTATGCCAAATGGTCGTTGAATATTTTGATTAAAATAATTACTATGTTGTGGTCTGAAATTTTGTAAAGGTTGCGGATATGTTCTGGAATTGGGTAGGTTAGTAAATGTTGGTTTTTGTGCAGGGAAATTCATTTAAAAAGGTGCGTAAGGCTGTGCATATGCCTGGAACGAAAGTTTCGGTGGGTTTCGATGAGGTGTTTTAAAGTTTTTGTAATTACTAGATGAGTTTAAGAATTGGGAAAATGGATTGAGAAAATTGGGCTTTGTTAAACTAGTTGGTTTTGGGTTCATAATGCTTTTGTTAATATCCGACTTAGAGTAAGAGATATTTTGCTCTTTGATGCAACATGCAAAAGCAGATGCTAAAGATTCCGGCTTCATTGCGCGAATTATGGAGCCTAAAGGCTCTCTAAGACCACTTAAAAATGTGTTCAGGCACATTTCCGAAAAAAGAGCCTTCTTTGCAGATATCACCCCGGGATCCTTTTCGTGGATATTCACATGATTAACCAAACTCGAAAGTATTTCTATTACTTCACCGTAAAATTTTTGGATCGAATCGGAATTTTGTTTAAGATTATGCAAATCTCGTATTAGCGAAGTTTCGTTTCTTTTATCTGCATAGTGCAGAATCAAGTTTTCCTTTATTTGGTCCCAGTTCAACTGAGTCCCGTACATATTTAGGATCTCATTAGCCTCACCTACAATTTTATTCCTTATTCCCCTCAGCATGAGCTGCCCGTAGGGTGTTCCACTGGCCGCTCGTAGAAGATTAAGGATTTCGTCGACATTGTCAATGAAATCGAACAAAAGCCTAGGATTACCGTCGTATTTTGGTAAATCCTTAATGGCATCGGGAATTCTTAACGAATTGAAAAGGTCAAGTGTAGTCACTGTCATTTCACTTGCACTAGTGCTTGGATTTGCCATGTTTAAATTTGTTTTATTATTACTTCCACTTATATTATTATTACTAATAGTATTATTATCTATTTTATTATCGTTACTATTATTTTTAACCGTGTTAATATTATTATCGTTTATGTTAATATCTAAATTATTTTTATTAAGTTCAATTGAACTTATTGAACGATGCAGTGAATTAGTAAGTTCGCACGAAGTTTCAAAGAACTGTACCGAATTTCCACTACTACTTTCACTTTCACTAGTATTTCTAATTTTTAATATATTGCTAAATCTTCTAAGCCTGGAGGTTTTTGGGAGAGAGTAGGGTTTTTCTTGTCTAGGAGGAATTTTGTAGGGAGAGGACATGAATCCAAAAATCTGACTTACCAGAGAATTATTAGGATACTTTCCATCTTCACCTTTTTTTTTTTTTTTTTTCGGGACTTTGATGACAATATTCCTTCGTCGAGTCTGCTTATCGCAACGTTCACCTCGCGTCACTCGCAAAAAGTTTTCGAAATTTTAACCGCAATATTCCGTCGCGAAAAACCGGTTATCCTCCGATTTACTTATTTTCAAAAACTTTTCCGGAACTCCTCCGCCCTTACTTTAATCGACTGCGCCAATTACATGTGTCTCGACATGTCTTCTTAAAAAAACGAATTAGGTTTTTTAAAATAGACTTTATTAGTTCGACTTAACGCTTCTACCACCCAAAAATAACTGACTGTAAAAATGATTTTAACAAAACAATTGTTAGATTTAATTGCAAGTGTAGCAACGTGTGCCAGAGGCCTACTTATGCTAGTCAGCGTCTACTGCGATCGGATATCATCTGGCAATTTGCAGGTGTCATCAAAGATGTTGAAGGTGAATGCGCTGTACGTGGGAAGCATTATGCTTGCATATGGGAACCGTTCGTAACTCACGCAAGTTTTTCAACAGCTGTTGAATATTTGCCAATGACTTGTCACCGTTGTGATGGTTTTGAGTGCCATCACAACCGCCGTACACATGAACATACATTTATCATATTTCATTTCCCCACGTATGATTCATACCAAAGTTTTAATAATTTCAAAGTTAAAATTATCAAGTGCAAAGTTTTCCTTAAAATGTCAATAATCGAGTTCATATTAATACAAAATGATGTCAATCATATATTTCAAGTATATTTCTATATACTCTTACCGTTGGGTATACAACGTGGGGTATTTCAACTATTTTAACCCGAAGACTTTTAAAATGCGTCAAATTTTATGTAAATCACAACCAAATATATCGAATTTTACGTTAGTTGCAGGTGTATTACACCTGAGATTGAATAGAATCCATGCACATAACAGAAACAATATTTCATGGGGTAAATCTAACCCCACGTTGTATGAGTGAGGAATGGGTGTCACGTTGTATGCCTAAGGTTAACTCCACGTTCCCGAAATTACTATTTACACATTTCAGTGGAATGTTTCATTCAACACAACTTTAGGTAATCATACAGCCATGCAAAATTTTCATTAATTTCATTTCAAATATTTTTGAACAGGTCTATACCTGTCATCGTAGCATAAAGTTGCACCTAAGCACACTTACCCCGGGTGCCTCTTCTTCTATACAATATTCTATACAATATTCTCCGTTTATACCGGATTTATCGTTATTTAACGGAAAATATTATTAGTACTTTATTATTATTATTATTATTATTATTATTATTATTATTATTATTATTATTATTATTATAATTATTATAGTAGTAGTAGTAGTAGTAGTAGTAGTAGTAGTAGTAGTAGTAGTAGTAGTAGTAGTAGTAGTAGTAGTAGTAGTAGTAGTAGTAGTAGTAGTAGTAGTAGTAGTAGTAGTAGTAGTAGTAGTAGTAGTAGTAGTAGTAGTAGTAGTAGTAGTAGTAGTAGTAGTAGTAGTAGTAGTAGTAGTAGTAGTAGTAGTAGTAGTAGTAGTAGTAGTAGTAGTAGTAGTAGTAGTAGTAGTAGTAGTAGTAGTAGTAGTAGTAGTAGTAGTAGTAGTAGTAGTAGTAGTAGTAGTAGTAGTAGTAGTAGTAGTAGTAGTAGTAGTAGTAGTAGTAGTAGTAGTAGTAGTAGTAGTAGTAGTAGTAGTAGTAGTAGTAGTAGTAGTAGTAGTAGTAGTAGTAGTAGTAGTAGTAGTAGTAGTAGTAGTAGTAGTAGTAGTAGTAGTAGTAGTAGTAGTAGTAGTAGTAGTAGTAGTAGTAGTAGTAGTAGTAGTAGTAGTAGTAGTAGTAGTAGTAGTAGTAGTAGTAGTAGTAGTAGTAGTAGTAGTAGTAGTAGTAGTAGTAGTAGTAGTAGTAGTAGTAGTAGTAGTAGTAGTAGTAGTAGTAGTAGTAGTAGTAGTAGTAGTAGTAGTAGTAGTAGTAGTAGTAGTAGTAGTAGTAGTAGTAGTAGTAGTAGTAGTAGTAGTAGTAGTAGTAGTAGTAGTAGTAGTAGTAGTAGTAGTAGTAGTAGTAGTAGTAGTAGTAGTAGTAGTAGTAGTAGTAGTAGTAGTAGTAGTAGTAGTAGTAGTAGTAGTAGTAGTAGTAGTAGTAGTAGTAGTAGTAGTAGTAGTAGTAGTAGTAGTAGTAGTAGTAGTAGTAGTAGTAGTAGTAGTAGTAGTAGTAGTAGTAGTAGTAGTAGTAGTAGTAGTAGTAGTAGTAGTAGTAGTAGTAGTAGTAGTAGTAGTAGTAGTAGTAGTAGTAGTAGTAGTAGTAGTAGTAGTAGTAGTAGTAGTAGTAGTAGTAGTAGTAGTAGTAGTAGTAGTAGTAGTAGTAGTAGTAGTAGTAGTAGTAGTAGTAGTAGTAGTAGTAGTAGTAGTAGTAGTAGTAGTAGTAGTAGTAGTAGTAGTAGTAGTAGTAGTAGTAGTAGTAGTAGTAGTAGTAGTAGTAGTAGTAGTAGTAGTAGTAGTAGTAGTAGTAGTAGTAGTAGTAGTAGTAGTAGTAGTAGTAGTAGTAGTAGTAGTAGTAGTAGTAGTAGTAGTAGTAGTAGTAGTAGTAGTAGTAGTAGTAGTAGTAGTAGTAGTAGTAGTAGTAGTAGTAGTAGTAGTAGTAGTAGTAGTAGTAGTAGTAGTAGTAGTAGTAGTAGTAGTAGTAGTAGTAGTAGTAGTAGTAGTAGTAGTAGTAGTAGTAGTAGTAGTAGTAGTAGTAGTAGTAGTAGTAGTAGTAGTAGTAGTAGTAGTAGTAGTAGTAGTAGTAGTAGTAGTAGTAGTAGTAGTAGTAGTAGTAGTAGTAGTAGTAGTAGTAGTAGTAGTAGTAGCAGTAGTAGTAGTAGTAGTAGTAGTAGTAGTAGTAGTAGTAGTAGTAGTAGTAGTAGTAGTAGTAGTAGTAGTAGTAGTAGTAGTAGTAGTACAAGAAACGAAATAACGCAGAGGAGACGAACAAACGAGCCGATGAACATAATTCTTACAACCATAGCGATTATCTTGGCGTGTTTTCCAGTTGTGGAAAAACCTTGCGTTCACCACCACGGTCTCATTCAGCCCCAAGCGGAAAGAGCAGTGATGGGCCGGTAGTAAATGCGGCTCCGGAGGTTTACGACCACCTCACTCTTAGGTTGCTACACCTCAGGTTGCTACTGCTGAATCGACCTCAGTAGGAGGAACGCAGACCATAGAACGTAAGACCCCGGAGGAGAAAGTCGGCGAAAAAGACCTGATTGTTAAGGAGGTTATCGCGGAGAACCGTTCCGAGGAAGAACGGTTGACTAAAAAATGTTATGCGATCCTCAAACGTATGCAAGGAGCGTGCATAAACTAAAAAACAATCAGTAAAGATGTAAAAAATGGAGTGTTTGAGCTCGAAAACCTCTTGGATCGAGTTTGCCACTACAGGAGACTCTGGAAAAAGTTGGAAGAAGAACATCCAGATCAAACGGTGCCCGTTAAAGTCACCCAACCTTTCCCTTCCAGTATCAAGAGGACTGATACTTGAGCCAGAAAAAGAAACGCCACAAAGAAAAGACGCCTTCCTACTCGTGTTATCTAAGGTGGCAAGAAAATCTGCAAAACGCGTACATAGGCTTAGCCAAAAAACAGTGCCTGTTCAAACAACGACAAAGACCGTGGACAAACCAGCAAGCGAAGAGTCCTCGGGGACGCCATTCTTGTGAAGCCCACCGACGGAAGGAGCTATTCTGACGTTCTACGCGATATCCGCAAGAACGTCAAGCCGGAGGAAACAGGGACGATTATTAAAACTCTACGATCGACGAGGTCCGGAGGGCTACTCGTCGAGTTTGGAGCGGACTCCTCCGATAAATCGATATTCCGCGACAAAATAAAGGACGTCCTTGGGGCAAAAGCCACCGTCTCTACCTTGGAGCCAAGAGCTTCATTGGAAGTAAGGAACCTGGATTGCATCGCCGATCTGGCTGAGGTCGAAAAAGCCATTCTAAAAGAGTTCCTTGGAATAACTGTATTAAAAGTAAAGCTTTCTCCAGAGAATCGCCGAGGGCAAAGGCTGGCCATACTCGACGTAACGGAGAAAGATGCTACACAACTCCTGGCCAAAGGAAAAATAAAAATCGGCTGGGTGGTGTGCAGAATTCGTCGCCGCGCCATCCCAGTACGATGCTACAGGTGCCTTGGATACGGGCACACCACTTCGAACTGCAAGGGCCCTGACCGTAGTATGCTTTGCTTTAAGTGTGAAGCGCCTGGGCATAACAAAAAAGAGTGCGTTGAGACTCCACGCTGTTTGCTATGTAATCATCTTAACTCTCAACCGCCAGAGCACCTTCACGTTGCAGGAACAGGCGCGTGCCCAATCTTTAGAGAGGCACTAGCAAAAGTAAAAGCAGCTCTAAGGTGATGATCAGGGCCCTTCAAATTAACTTGCACCGTAGCATCAATGCACAAGATTTGTTAGAGCAGTTCGCCAGAGAAAAGGGAGCTGATCTGCTGCTGCTGAGCGAACAACATCGAAATAAGGCCTCACCAGCCTGGTTCTCCGATGACTCCCATACTGCTGCCGTTTCGGTTCGTGGCAGCATACGACTCCAGATCCAAGGTCACGGCCGAGGAGACGGTTTCGTGTGGATTCGGTGCTCGGGTATAACGATTTTCAGCGTATACCTGACGCCGAATGAGTCAATGCCATCTTTTCAAAATAGACTGGACCCGCTAGAGGATGCTGTTCTGAACACAGATGGCAAAGTACTCGTAGCAGGAGACTTCAACGCCAGAGCCGTTGAGTCGGGCATGTCTCAAACCGATTCCAGAGGGCAACGCATTCTGGACATGTCGGCGAGGACTGGGTTGGTGGTTTTAAATACCAGTAATGTACCGACCTTCCGGCGCTGGGGCTGCGAAGGAACAATCCCAGATATGACATTCGCCTCGGAGTCCCTCGCTTCGACGACGTTGAACTGGAGGGTACTCAAGGATTACTCAGCGAGTGACCACCAATACATCGCGTTTGAGATCGGCGATACCACTCCTCGCTCGTCTCAACGATCTTTCACTCCCGGGTGGCATATCGGAAAAATGGACGTGGAGACTTTCGCCAATGTGATTCTAAAAGGCGGAACGACATCGGGATGCTCTTCGGGGAACGGAAGGGCTGGAGTCAAGGGAATGGTGGAGTCAACGATGAACCTTATCACTTCTGCCTGTAGCTCATCTATGCCTCGACGGAGGCCTCGACACGACAGGCCTGCTGTACATTGGTGGTCAAAAGATATCGCAGACAAACGAGGCGAGTGTCACAGAATTCGACGTGCAGCTCAGCGCTCGAGAAACGTAGAGGAAGCATCCAATAGGACAGCAGCATACAGATCAGCGAGGAAAGAACTCCGAAGACTCATCAATGAGAGTAAGGCACGCTGCTGGCGAGAAATTGTGGACGATATGAACAGGAATCCATGGGGGCTTGGCTACAAGGTAGTGTGGCGCAAGCTCGGTACCTCACGGAAGCCGTATTTACTTCAAGCAGATAAGATGAAGGGCATAGTGCAGGCGCTTTTTCTAACTCACCCTGTCCGTGTTGATGCTGCCCACGAGGTCGACTCAGGCGAATGTCCATCGTTCACTAAAAATGAGCTGGGGGATGCGGTGCTTTGTATGAAAGCTCGAAAGGCACCAGGACCAGATGGCATTCCATCCGAGGTGCTACAAATGGTTTTCCACGTTTGTCCTGAATAAATGTGTTTGCTACTCAATGTGTTCAACGCTTGCCTGTGATATGGTGTGTTCCCACCTCGCTGGAAGGTGGCGAGGCTCACATTGATCAGCAAGGGAATGCCATCTACATACCGGCCGCTTTGTATGCTAGACACAGCCGGGAAAGTGTTAGAAAAGCTCATCAAAAGAAGACTCACAGACGCAATTCGTGCTGCAGGGGACCTATCTCCTCGGCAGTATGGCTTTAGAGCAGGGCGATCTACTGCCGATGCCATCATGGAAGTGGTGAATGCAGTCCGTCGAGCCGAAGCGCACAAAACTGAAAAACGAGTTGTCTTGCTAGTGACGCTTGACGTCAGAAATGCCTTCAACTCCGCCAGATGGTCGGATATTCTTGGCACATTGGAAATTTTTTTCCGATTGCCAGGGTATCTGATGCGGATTTTGAGGGAATATTTAAAGGACCGCAGACTGCTCTATGACACATAAGATGGGCGATGCAGTATGGAGATAACGTCTGGTGTAGCGCAAGGCTCCATACTGGAACCATATTTGTGGAACGCCACATATGACGGACTATTGAGGCTTGAGCTGCCAGATGAGTCACGCTTAGTCGGCTATGCAGATGATATAGCAGCACTGGTCACCAGACGTACAGTCGAACATGCGCAGCGCAGACTGGGAGTGCTAATGCGTTAAGTGAGGGAATGGATGACCACCCGCGGGTTCAGTTTGGCACTAGAGAAAACCGAGGTGGTCATTCTCACGAAGAAAAGAATTCCCACGGTAATTCCTTTGTGGATCGGAGATGCAACTGTTGAGTCTAAAGTTGCAATAAAATATTTGGGACTATTGATCGATTCCAAAATGAGCTTTTCGGAACAGATCAGGGCAACGGCAAAAAAGGCCGCGATAGGCGTCTCAGCTTTGAGTCGACTAATGTGCAACATCGGTGGGTCCACACCGAGCAAACGCCGACTTCTCATGAGTGCTGTACAGTCAGTGCTACTGTACGGCTCTGAGGTTTGGGCCGGAACTCTCAGTAAGGAGCTGTATCGAAAGCGCTTGGCCCAGGTACAGAGACGAGGAGCTTTGTGGGACGCGTCTGCATACCGCACTGTCTCTGAGTCGGTGGTATTGGTGATCGCAGGAGTGATACCCATCGCCCTTCTTGCTAGAGAACGACGGAGAATTTATGACCGTAAAGTGGAGGGCTCAAGATATGCTGTCAACCGAGAAGAGAGGCAGCGCACAATACTCGAGTGGCAACAGTCATGGGAAGGCGACTCCAATGGCCGCTGGACTGCCCGCCTTATAGGGGACGTGGGATCGTGGCTAAATTCGATTTCGAAAGGCACGGTGAGACTGATTATTACCTTACCCAGCTTCTTAGCGGGCATGGGTATTTTCATTCTTACTTGCACAAGATTGGTAAATCACGGTCCCCAGACTGCATTTTCTGCCCAGGGGAAAGGGATGACGCATGTCACATCTTCTTCAACTGTAGAAGGTGGAACAGGATGCGGCAGGACTTGTGGGAGATGATGGGAGAGCTTTCTCCAGACAATCTGGTCGGAGAAATGCTGAAAAGTTTCGACAAATGGACCTGCGTGGCACATTACTCTCGGGCAATACTTATTGCCAAAAAATATACGATAGATAACCTTGGGCGCGGGGCCTAGGGAGGTCTCCTTTCCAGCAGTCTTCCTCCATCGTGCCCCCTCCCGCTGGAGGGAGATTTCTCTAGACTGACGGCGCCCTAGAGCGAAGTAAAAAGAGGCCGAAGTAATGTGTCAAACGGTTCCAGGCTAGGATCTCTTGACCGGGTGGGTGTTTAGTGGGTAGTCTGGTAGCATGCGCTGCTAGGAGTCCCACACTCCGGGCGTAAATTGCCTTCACCCCCCAACCCAAAAAAAAAAAGTAGTAGTGGTAGTAGTCGTAGTAGTAGTAGTAGTAGTAGTAGTAGTAGTAGTAGTAGTAGTAGTAGTAGTCGTAGTAGTAGTAGTAGTAGTAGTAGTAGCAGTAGTAGTAGTAGTAGTATTTATAGCAGCAGTAGTAGTAGTAGTAGTAGTAGTAGTAGTAGTAGTAGTAATAGTAGTAGTAGTAGTAGTAATAGTAGTAGTAGTAGTGGTAGTAGTAGTAGTACTACTTGTGGTAGTAGTAGTAATAGTAGTAGTAGTGGTAGTAATAGTAGTAGTAGTGGTAGTAATAGTAGTAGTAGTAATAGTAGTAGTAGTAGTAGTAGTAGTAATAGTAGTAGTAGCAGTACTTTATTGAGACCTTTGTTTTACTTATATATTACTTAACCTACATAATTTATTTGCACATTTTTCATTAGCTTAGTGTAGCCTTGAAATCAGCTTCAGATTAACGTTCCCCCATATCCATTCGGCTCGATCAAATCTGAAGTCGAGCAGCTGTGAAAATAGTTTGGAAAGGGCGGGACATAATTCATTGGGAGATGATGTTCGTATGGAGTTAAAATTCTCGTCAAGTCGATTCTCCAGTGTTCATGGGCAGGACAAATTGTTAATGATGGGACACTTAATATGATTTTATTTCGTAATTTCATTGATTTATGGGCAAAATATAGTTTATGAATATTTGGATGATAAAAATGCGAATGGAAATAATACATGTGCTTGAATTATAGTAAGGAAATATTGTAATGCTTGTGACCATAGTTCAGACTCTGACTTTGTATAGTAGTCCTGTTTTTTAGGCCACCTGTAGTGCATATTCGTCGTATTTAAGGTAATTTTGTGTGATCGTTTAACAAACTTTCTCGCCATGAAATTTTAAAAAAGTGGCCTGAGTGTATGGAATACCAATGCATTGTAAATTTGCGCGCAAGAACGAAATTTCTAATTCGAAACATATGTGCTACATTTTGTATGATATGCTTACCGTAGTAAACAGGCTGCTTCGATTAAGAAAAAACAAATTTATTACTTTTGTGTGACCTTAGTGATTTTCTTGCATTTATTCATTTACTACACAAGTTTGTTTTCTAAATTATGTGGAGATCTATGTAAAGGTGCATGTTTGGGGTCTGAGGACTTCATTGATATAATTTGAAAGGAATTCGTGCTCTCGTAAGTTTTAACCCAAGCAGAGCCGCTCGCAATCTCGGGGCGCTTGATTAATTTCAAGAATTTGGTTTTATTTCATTCGTTTTGAATGAAAAATTAATAATCTCTTCGGTTTTCCACTCAATCGGTGAATTGTCGATGGTTTGCGATTGCATAAATAATCATTGTATTTAATTTTATACAAAGAATTAATTTTGACGAAATTTAAATGTGAGGGAAGTGCATCACATTCGAACGGAAAACCTTGTTGATTTCAGTCAAGTAATCAGAAGAAATGTAATTCCAGGAATATTCCGGAAGATAAATTTCAGGTATTTTCAATATATAGTAAGAAACCCATGAATAATGCGAATGAATATTATATAACTCATAAAGTGTGTACAAAGTCTAATACAAAACCTCCAATTTTGGTGCGAAGAGGTATAGAATAAACCTAAAAGATGATGTGATTGATTAATAGCGCTCTATTCTTCTTGTTTACTATCACAATATTTTTTCATACTTGTATGCTCAGATTTGCATAACTTTTAATTTCATAGTTGCATAAAACGTTTGTACATTTATATGATTTTGTAAATATATGGTCAAGACTGTTCGATTTTACTCGAAATCGAATGTCTTGATTCATGCATTTATGTATAAGAATATGTCGAGGTTATTGTAAATATTGTTACGTATTCCGATATGTAGACAACATTAAACAAACAAACCAATATATACATATAAATAAATAAATAAATAAATAAATGAAATAACAATTAATTTTGAAGATAACAATTAATTGTTTTGGTTAAGTTTTTTTTATATGTACCCATATTTTTAAGTTAAAATAAAATCATACGAGGTGAAATAGGAGTAAGAATAAAAGTAATAATAAGTATATTTAGTAATAAGTAATATTTAGTTTAGTAATATTTAGTAAAAAACAAAACCAGAAAATAAATAAAAATAAAAGTCTCAGTAAAACTAAAATGTCAGAAAAAAAAACTCAGAAAAACATATTCCCAGTAGAAAAAAAACCAAAAAATTTCTTGGAAGTTATTTACGATAAAATTTTCTATTGATTTGCTTCACTGGGTTGTTGTGTACATACCGCTATAAAAAGAATAGAAATAGTGATGTATGGGACACTCAATCAATAGAGGAATCAATCAATTGAAGTATCAAGAAGTACCAAGAAGTATCAATAAAGTATCAATTGAAGTTTCAATCGGAGTGTCAATAGAAGTATCAATAGAAGTATCCATCGGAGTTTCAATAGAAGCATCAATAGAGGATCAATCAACAGAGGATCAATAGAAGAAACAATCAATACGACTATCAATCAATAGAGGAAGCGCGATCCAAGGTAGCGCAGCCGAACAAGTGAAGTCCCGAAACCAGCTGAGGTGCAAATTCGTACTAGAGGCAGCACGATCAGAGGTAGCGCAGCAGAACAAGTGAAGTCCCGAAACCAGCTGAGGTGGAGATTCGTGCTAGAGGAAGCAGAGGTGTTCAGAGTAGCGCAGCTCAATTGATAAGTGGTCAGGATCAGCGCAGCACAATTCACAGGTGGTTTGATCCTTTTTATTTATTTATTAATCTAATATGAAGAAGTAAGCTCTTTCTCGGTGTGTGTGTGTGTATGTGACATGGAAGGATCAGGGCTTAAATAATGTCCTAACTCCCACGCACACGCGGTGAGCTAGTCGGTTAAAAGTAACTTTCTTCGGCAGCCATTATGCGGCCTTTGTATTTTCAAATAACTCTGTCTTTATAACCTTGTTCCTTTCTTTCGCTGCAGGTGCGACCTACCGGTTGCCCAATATTTATTTTATTATTAATTATGTATATAATTTTTTTGAAAATACATAACATGGCGCCCAAATCATGTGGCTTTGTTCGGTTAAGGCGATGGCACTATGTGGCAGCGGAGGATTTCGTTTTTGAAGTTCGTAAACAAAAATCTTTGCTCCCCCGGTGGCAAACTGCACCATCGCTTCGATATATATCGCGCCGATTGCTTGCATCTGCAGCTGGCGTCCTAAAGTATTCTTTCCTTTATTTTCGCTCTGAGTCCATGAGTGATGTTGACTGTCGGTTCCGTAGATTTCGACTCGATGAGTTTTGAGACGGAGCGTTGAAGGTCGACGAAGGAGATGGTTGTATTCTCCTTTTAGGATTTGACTGCCTCTCCTGAAGTTGACTTGGCTGACATTGCGCACGCCTACTTTTGAGGGGCGTTTGCATCTTCTGATCTCCGGTAGATTTCGCCATTCGTTTTTGGTTTGAGCGGAGAACAGGCGGATGCATACGTACCTCGAAACACCACTAATTGTTTTCCTTTGCTATCTTCTTTAAACACTTTTACCTTCCGGTCTTGTTGGCTCCGAGCCGACTGATATCGCTTTAGGAGTTTGAATCAGAGGCCAGATGAATATCAGCAACCCTTGGAATTGCTCACATACTTCCTATTCACCTTTAACGTTCTCAGCCTTCACGTCATGATCCGGAAACACATGTTCTCTGACGCATACACATTGCCAAGTAAAGTAATTAAACCGAAATTTAAAATTCAAAGAAAACAGATTAATTGAATTGGAAAAAGAATTACCCATAATTAACAGCATTATACACTTACAAAAAAAATAATTAACATTTGAAATTTAGAAAAACAATAAAAGAGAACCTTAAAATAAACTTAAAATCATTTTGAAATTATAGAAGTAAAGACTTAAAAAGGAAATAAGGACAATTGAAAAATATAAAAGAGTCAAAATATGTCGTCTCTAGCACCGGAAAAATTCTTGCCGTCAGGATACTCTACGCCTCAGGGCTTCTCCATTACCAATGTCCCGGTGAGGACAGGAAGACGATTTGCAGACGCCGGACTACCCTTAAGTGTGCAGACAAATGATTGTCCGCAGAATTATATGAAAATCTGTCACCCGTGACCACGAGTCATAATCCATTCATTTCGGAACCTAAGATAGAGCACCTGATCGAAGAAATCCAGCGGCTTGAACAAGCTCTGAAATCAAATGTTTTAGGCCCCATGAGGCAATCACTGGATGTTAGTCCAGCCTCCCGTCCAGTCCATGCTATAACTACAACACAGATTCCCCGAGACAACGTACGTGATCTTGGTACGCGCTCTTCCGCACGCTCTCGTCCAATAAGCCAAATGTCTATACCAATATCCAAATGGGGTATTGGGTATGATGGCAGCCAATCCAGCCTAAGCTGATTCTTTCCTTTATAGGTTACAAGCTATCGGACACTCTCAAGAGGTGCCGCTTAACCAATTGGCAGAGTGCTTCCACTTTTTCCTGAAAGGACTTGCTCTTGAGTGGTACTGGAAATACCATGAAATGCACCCACATTCCTTAGACTGGGATACTCTCACCCATTCTTTCCTCAATCGATTTTCCCGTGCTCGAGCAGACATAGATATTCGGCGTCAAATGGATGCTCGTCACCAGGCGCAGGGTGAACCCTTCATTGAATTCTTCGATGCCTTAGAGACGTCGCTGCAGTTACAGCAAGGCATGATTTGGATATGCAGCACTTGTTGTATCTTAATATGCATCGTCGGTTGAGAGACCACCTCGCAGGTCAGCAATTTACATCAGTCTATGAGCTGGTACAGTGCTGCATGTCAATAGAATCTGTTTGGAAAGTGAGCAAGGCAGAACGACCTTTCGGTCCTGTTCGCCAAGTCCATGCCTTGTCACACACACGCTACCAAAATCTCCCAACAGAAGTGCCCGAAGAAGTCATCGAATATCTGGACCCTGGTAGTGATCCCGAATACCGTTTGTGATGAAACTGTCAAGAAATGGGTCATTTCTTCAGCGATTGCCAACTTCCGATCCAGAGATTGTTTTGTTTTGGTTGCGGTACTCCGGGAGTACGAAAGACTAAGTGCCAAAAGTGTAAGCCTCCGGGAAACTATTCCAGGAGCGGCCCGCATATGAGGGTTCGGCACGCTCCAAATTTTCGACAGTTCAACCCTTAAGCAACAACTCAAATCCGAGTCAATACTGTGGACGCAGCCACCAATGTAGATCCCGAACTGCGTTGCAATCGCTGAGTTCGGAAAGTCTATCATCACATTATAACAAGTCTTGTATAGCTCAAACCATTCGATAGAACAAACCCACTCCCGTCAAACTTTTCTCCCGTCCACCACTACACGAAGAGATAAAAGACGACTTCGATTAACATGTTTTTGTAAGGAATGGTTTAGTTGGTAAGATATAAATGTAATGTCTAGGTCTTAAGATTGTCAGTAACACACGAGAAGCTATAACGATATTGTGTGTTATTTAATTGGCGCAGTTGGGTCGCGGTTTACATAATTCAGTAAAAATTAATATTTTACGCGAGATTATAACAAGACAAAAAGAATCGCCGCGTTAGTTTTTAAGTAAATCTTTTAAGAACGATCTACTTTCGTAGTCGACCATGTTAGAACTGGACGCATTAATCGCAAAATTTACGTCGATCAATTTAAGAGAAGCGAAGATGGACTACGGGAAATTGACCGCATTTATTTCATCCATTCCGCAGTTTGATGGAAATCAATCGGATTTATATCCATTTGTTCGTGCCATAGATGCTATCAAGAGCGATTTAAATGCTAGTCAATTCAAGGTTCAGCTAACGCAGCAAGTGCTCCTAAGGATTACAGGGCAGGCCAGGGAAACGATACTCACCTATAATCCGAGCTCATGCGATGAAGTAAGGAAACTACAGGAGAGACTATGCAGTGCGACGTTTTACACAGCGAATCAACTATATGATTATTTAATAAGCCAAAAAATCTTAAATGATAATAATTATACTAACAACCAAAAGAGGATCCGGAGAACGAGAGCTCATTGGCTAGTAAAACACGCAGTTATATTTAATAACACTTTTATTATTTAATTTTCACTACAAGTTCTGGTGGTTGCTGGCCAAGGTGGGATGACAAGATCCTGGGTCTTGTGAACAGCCGTTGTTGAGAGCGTCGTTGCCATTTCACTGCAAAATAAAAAGAGATTAATCACGTGAGGAAATGGACTGGTCGAACGAACGTGACACACACGATGTGTCCTAAGCTCTTAGAGGAAATACTGCGAGATTCCGCTCAATCACCTTATGAGCGGAACGCTGACACATACGGGGTGTCCCTTAAAAAACCACGCGACTCCGTTCAATCACTTATGAACGGAACGCAACTGATTACGTGATTCCGCTCAATCGCTTGTGAGCGGAGCGCTGACACACACGGTGTGTCCTTTCAACAATTACGCGGTTCCGCTCAATCACTTATGAGCGGAACGCTGACACACACGGTGTGTCCTTTCAACAATTACGCGGTTCCGCTCAATCACTTATGAGCAAATTGATGACACATACGGTGTGTCCTTTAAACAAAGTTGCAGGAATTCGTAAACCCAACTAACCATGTCAGAAAAGATAAAAAGTTAAGGCGAAACGCAGCCGACGCTAACGATTCCGACCGTCTCGGAAAACTTCAAAAACTAAATTATACCGAAGTCTGTTGCGCTAACTAAAACGACCGTGTCGGAAGACCGCGAAAGGAGAAGTGTGTGAACACCGCCAAAAAAGTTGTGTCGACGCGCAGCCGACGCTATCCAACCGATCATGTCGGAAAACTTGAAAGGAATCCTTTTTCACATCTGGCGGAAAGAATTTTCATTAGAGGAGATGGTGGAAAATTCTACAAGTTGGCGAACACATGTTTGCAGGATGTAGAAGGCTTGAATGTATTAACCACCGTAATAAAATGACCATAGATTAACCATCGTAATAAAACGATGTTGGATGCGTGGAAACACATGAGCGCGTTCTTGTTTCTTTATTAGTTTGTTTAGAAAAGAGGAAAAATATTTGTTTCATTTGTAAGCATGCAAATGAGTTTTCTTACCAATCCAGGCAGGCAAGAGACTTTAGACATTCCCGCCCGCCTTCGATGACGCAGGCAGCGAATTATCTGGAATTGATGCTTCAATTGGTAATGGGCGGAGCTTCGAGATTGATCGTGTGATACTTGTTGAGCTGGTCTTGATTGTAGCTACGCGAATTAATCCATCCTGCCCAGGGTGGACTTGCGTAATTCTTCCCAAGGGCCATTTTGAAGGTGGGTATCTTTCATCCAATATTAAGACCAATCGCCCTGGTTTGATTGCCCTTGAAGCTGAATTCCATTTATATATGGCCTGTTGACGTTGAAGATATTCCTTTACCCATTTAGCACAGAAGCTTTGCGTCATATGACTAAGATGATGCCATCGCGAGAGTCGTGAAGACTTTACATGCTCGACATTAGGCTCTGGAATGACGTTTAGTGATTGGCCGATGAGAAAATGGCCTGGAGTCAATACGTCGAGATCGTCTGCGTCCTCTGTTAGTGAACAAAGAGGGCGGGAATTGAGCACTGCCTCGATTTGGCTGAGAAGAGTTGCTAATTCTTCATAAGTCAGGATCGTTTCGCCCACTACTCGACGAAGATGGTACTTCATCGATTTAACTGCGGCTTCCCATTTTCCTCCGAAATGAGGGGCTCTGGGTGGGTTGAAGTTACATTTTGTTCCGTCATTAGCGATAAGTGAGGCCATGTGCTGGAGCTGTGTTGATGCCAAACTGAAGAGTTGTAACTCTTTATCTGCTCCCTTAAAGGTTGTTCCGCAATCACTATTGAGAGTTGCACAAATACCGCGTCGTGAAGCAAAGCGACGATATGCTGCATCGGTTGTGTAGTCGCTTACAACTTCAAGATGGATGGCAGAAGTGGCTAGACAAACAAATACTGCGATCCATGATTTGTGATGCTTGTACGTCCGTCCTTTCCAAGCTTTGGGAACAATTGGCCCTGCATAGTCAATCCCTGGATGCAGAAAGTCTCTCGACGGGGTAACTCGGCTTGCTAGCAACTGTCCCATCAATTTTTGAGCCTGTGAGCGTCGGAACCGCGTACGCTTGACGCATTTAAGGATAAATGATCGAACAGGTGACCTCCCTCCGATAATCCAATATTTATTGCGTAGGTACACCAGAGTTTCTTGAGTGGAACCGTGCAGAGTCTTCATGTGAGCGTCGTGGATTAAGAGGGTTGTAAGGTGTGAAGATCGTGGCAGAATGAAAGGGTGCTTAGTGTTTGCTGGTAATAATGAGTTTTTCAGACGCCCACCAACTCGAAGTAGTCCGTTTCCGTCAATAAAGCGCGTCAATTTGAGTAAAGGTGATGATTTTGGCAGCTCGTTGTGTGACGAGAGCTTGTTGATTTCATCCCCGAGGTACGCTGCTTGTTCATGCCGGATCCAGTAGCGGGTTGCGCCATCTAATTCCTCAGGAGAGAGGGGGTTAATTGATAATGATTCTCCATGATGTCGAAGTCGAAGAAGTGCTCATTGACATACCGCAGTGACTCGGATGAGCTTTGTCAACGACGAGTATCTGGTCAAAAGGTCATTTCGAATGACTTGGCTGGTCTGGATGTGAATAGGGCGGCATTCTAACTCATCAGGGTTGTTAACTCGTGCTGGTCGTGTTGACGGCCAGTTGGATGCGTCTTGAATGAGCCACGTTGGTCCAGTCCACCAGAGTTCGTGTGCACGGAGTTCCTTGGCGGAGAGTCCACGTGTAGCGCAGTCAGCGGGGTTCATCTTACCCGGAACATGTTTCCATTTTGCTGTACGTAGTGTGTCTTGGATGAAGCAAACACAGTTATGAACGAAATCCTTCCACTTAGATGGATGTTCATTTAACTAGGTCTGCACAATAAGCGAATCCGTCCACAAGTAACAAGGGGCTTCGTGAATCTTGAGAGTTTTGATGTAATGTGAAACAAGCTTAGTAAGAATAACAGCAGATGAAAGCTCAAGTCTCGGGATAGTCATGCGTTTGAGCGGTGCCACTTTAGTTTTTGAGCAAAGTAGCGAGGTTGTTATTTTGTGAGATGGCGACGTTACTCTGACAAACAACAGCGACAACAGAAACAACAGCGGCCATCGCTGATTGAGACGCGTCGCAAAATCCATGTATTTCGACACTTGAATCCTGAGTAGTACCAACTCAACGTGTGTGATTCCTTCGAGGGATTGTAGAAGTGATTGCCATGTTTTAGTTTGCAATTCACCCAATTCGTCATCCCAACTCAGCTTGATCGCCCATAATTCTTGTATGAAGACTTCCAATGGAATGAAAACTGGCGATAGGAATCCCAAGGGGTCAAAAAACTGAGCAATCTTCGATAAGATGGATCGCTTAGTAGTTTTGTTTGAATTTTGAATTTGTGAGGGGAGATCAAACCGAAAGCAATCACTTTGAGAGTTCCAAAGTAAACCTAGTGCATGTATGATATTGTCGGCTAGCTTAAGGGTTGATGTAGATAATTTATATTCTGAGGGAATGCGGTCGAGAACCTTTTCGTCATTGCTGACCCATTTTCGGAGTGGAAAGCCACCTGCCATGCACATGTTTTTCACTTGGTCTGCTGTCTGTTGAGCTTCCTCGATGGTGTCGGAGCCCCAAAAAATGTCATCTACATAGCGTCCGTCCGTTAATGCGTTAATAGCGTAAGGAAATCTAGATCCTTCATCTTCAATCAGCTGAGTGATGCATCGCAAGGCAAGGAAGGGAGCACAAGCGCGACCATAGGACACAGTTGTAAGTTGGTATTTGATGAGTTGATGGCCTTCTTTCCATAGGATTCTTTGGTAATCCCAATCGTCAGGATGAACTTGGATTTGCCTTTACATTTTTTCAATGTCAGCTGAGAAGACATATTTGATTTTACGAAAATTGATAAGAACGTCATTTAAGTCAATTTGTAGCTTAGATCCTGTGTGCAACGTTTGGTTGAGGGGAATACCGTTGGATGTTCTACAAGATCCGTTAAAAACTACTCGTAATTTTGTGGTTGAACTAGTTTCGCGGATGACTCCGTGATGTGGATGGTAAAACACGGGATGGGGGGTGCTTTTAGTGTCCACGATCTCAACCATATGACCTAATTGTTTGTACTCCTGGAGGAATGATTTATATGATTGGTGAAAGTCACGATTGCTTTCGAATTTACGTTGTAATGACTGCAGCATTCGGAAGGAGGAGGCGGAAGAGTCGTCAAGTTGACTCTTATTATTCTTGAAGGGCAGTTTGACAATATACCTTCCAGAAGAGTCTCGTTGGTGCGTAGCTTTAAAATGCTCCTCGCATTCTTGATCAGCGGCGGAAAGTGGCGTGCTGACAGTTGACGAGATTTCTTCCTGACGCCAAAACCGTTCAAGTGCACTGTGGAGGTCTTCATCAATAGCGTAGTGATAAGTCTTTGGAGGGCAAGAAGAATTATCTGACGACGATGGTCCTGAGATAATCCAACCAAGTGACGTGAGTTGGGCTACTGGTGTTTGAATAGGTCCTTTAATGATAGGTCCTTTTAGCAATTCGCCGTATAAGTCAGATCCGATGATAATATCGATGAGTCCTGGTTTGTAATAAAGTGGATCCGCAAGTGATAGTTCTTGTAGATGTGGCCATTGTTTTGGATTTGAGGGCTCAGACGGAAGTATGCCAGTTAATTTGGGTACGATCAGTGCGTGGACCGTCAGTTCAAACGATGAAGAGAAATGTGGATTGATGTGAAGCGCTGCAAGTCCTCTTGACTTGCTGGTTTTGTTATTTATCATGTTTAATGATAATGATCCTGATTGACGTGGGATTTGTAATTGTTGAACTAGATTCTCTGTGACTAACGAGATTTCAGAGCCTTGATCGAGTAAAACTCGAGCGTGCAGGTAATTACCATATATATTTTGGACTTTGACATATAAATGTATATAGCAGTGGGTAGAAGAATCGCTTGTCTTACCGCTGATGAAAACTGTGCATGATTTACTAGTTTTGGTGCTTCTTCAATTGCTGCCGCAGCGGTAGTTTCAAGCTCTTTAGCTTTGGAAGATCCATACATGTGTAGTGATGTGTGGTGAGCCTTCGCACACTTCAGGCACCGATTAGATGATCGACACTTCGATACCATGTGGGATTGCAAGCAATTATAACATAATCGATGATTATTGATTAAGTTTCTTCGCTGTGTGGTAGTCATATGTTGGTATCTTTGGCAGCGAGCTAAGTGATGTTCCTCACCGCAAAGCACACACTTGTCTTTTGCATTGGAACTAGATTCATTGTTTGAACCGGAGAAGCAAATGCGAGCTGACGATTGACGTGAGTTCGCCATTGACAGTGGCGGGGTTTTAGAGGACCCGAGTTCTTGCTCCCATGCTTTAACGGCTTCCAAATGTAGACGTTGAACTGTCAAAAACACAAGAAACGAATCCCAGTGGTCTATTGGTTGTTTCAGCATTTTCAGAGTTCTAATTTCTTGAGTAATAGAGTTATACAGCTTTTCAAGCTCGATTCCACACTCCCTTGTCATTTTCCTAGTGGAAAATAATGCTGCAAGGGAAGAATGAATCAATAGTCGCGGATTCTCGTACCGTAGCACAACTGCATCCCAGGAAGGTTGAAAGTTCTCTGCTACTATTTCCGTATTTTCAAGAATTTGACAAGCAGATCCTGTTAGACAACTTTTAAGGTATTGTAGTTTAACTTCTGCTGGAATTGAAGAGTCGTTTATGACAATTGATGAAAATACATCCTTAAATGATAGCTATTTGGAGAGCGTGCTATCAAACTTAAGTAACTCCAAGCGAGGTAGTCGTACACATCGAAAGCCTGTAGACATTGATGCTAATGAGCGATTTGGTGACGAAGCTCTGCTGCTGATTTTCTCAGAAAGTTTGTCTGCAAGCGTGGTTAGTTTCATCAAGGTGTCCAGATAGCTGTCCCGAGTCTGGTTGAAGATTCTTTTTTTGAAGTACGTTCGTTTTTTGAGACGTCGTTGATCGGAGGAGGCAACCCTCGACATTGCGAGGTTGATCGCTAAATGTTTAGTGTTGAATTACTGCCACTGGTCTCGAAGGTCTTCAAGCCATGATGAGATTCCTTGTTGAGAAAGATGATCTCCATTGCTGGTTAAGACCCTAGACTGGACTGAGGTGATGAATTCATGATAGTGTTGTTGTTCATCGATTCGACGATCAACGTGACTCGCCCTCATCTTGCACTGCACTATTTTCACTTTCACTAATTGTTTTACTAGCAGCTCACTCTCGATCCGGCTCGAAGGACCAAAATAAATGTTAGGGATCCGGAGAACGAGAGCTCATTGGCTAGTAAAACACGCAGTTGTATTTAATGACACTTTTATTATTTAATTTTCACTACAAGTTCTGGTGGTTGCTGGCCAAGGTGGGATGACAAGATCCTGGGTCTTGTGAATAGCCGTTGTTGAGATTTCACTGCAAAATAAAAAGAGATTAATCACGTGAGGAAATGGACTGGTCGAACGAACGTGACAAACACGATGTGTCCTAAGCTCTTAGAGGAAATACTGCGAGATTCCGCGCAATCACCTAATGAGCGGAACGCTGACACATACGGGGTGTCCCTTAATAAACCACGCGACTCCGTTCAATCACTTATGAACGGAACGCAACTGATTACGTGATTCCGCTCAATCGCTTATGAGCGGAACGCTGACACAAACGGTGTGTCCTTTCAACAATTACGCGGTTCCACTCAATCACTTATGAGCGGAACGCTGACACACACGGTTTGTCCCTTCAACAATTACGCGGTTCCGCTCAATCACTTATGAGCAAATTGATGACACATACGGTGTGTCCTTTAAACAAAGTGTAGTGACTACCGACCTGAAGATGGTGTCACCATCTTTTCCCGCAGTCGGAAGTTCAGCGGACAGGTCGAAAGTCAGCTGACCTACGACCTGGCGACCACTTTAGGTCGGAAGAGAGTTTTTTTCGATTTCCGGAACGGGGAGTTGGGAGAGGACCGCGAGAAGAGGCACACGCGGGTGGAAAAGAAAAAAAAAGAAAAGTGATCTCGTGGAAAATCACTCGACGTAATTTTATTTCCAAACGTGAACTTATCTTGACAATTTGGTGTGTCTTTCGCGCGCGATTACCTGTTGGAAAGTAGAAAAGCTGTTTCAAATCGATTTATGGGTCGGTCGTAAAATGTACGGTAGATATACGAAATCGTCGCTGATTTCAATGCAACCGCAATTCTCGTTTTCTTCGAAAAAAAAAACTAACGTGTCGAATGCAATGGATATTTTCGTTGTCATCAACGCCACTAAAACAAAGATATCGCCAGAGGTTTGATGACGGTGTGACGTGAAAACCCATGCGGAAGGGGGGGTTCTCGAGTCGCGCATGGTGTAAAAATCCGAATAGGATTGAATTGAGTGAAAAAAAAAGAAAGAAAAATCAATAGATAGTAAAAAAATTTTAAGTGACGAGTGTTCAAGTGTTCCTTAAAATATAGTTTTGCTTGAAAAATGATGCGTTCCATGTCGGCTATGCAATGGCGTCCATACGATTGAGATTTGCTATAAAATTTTGATTACTCGCCGGCTGCTTTAATTCGTGCAAGTTCTGTGAACAGTGGAATCGATCGTTGGAGTTTGCGCGGCGATTTAAACCACGCGCTGTGGGGTGTCCATTTTGCAAGACCAGGGCGTCCGATTCGAATGTTTGCCGTATTGTAATCGACCCGACCGAGCCACCACTCGATCGACGGCGCTCAGCATCAAGAGCAGAAAAGTGCAGGGGCCGCACGACGGGCGCAGCACGGACGGTTGACTTGAGGCTTGTAACCATTGGAATCTGCTTCCTGTTTTCAGACTGCAAACTGCATTGAAGTCCATCTGTCTGAGTTGAAATTGAGGAAGCTTACCACTCATAAAATTGCTGAGGCATTCAAGAATAATCAAATCGCTAAAATATCTTCAAGTATTAGCTCTTAAACAAAAGCAGGGATCCATACAACCATCACGCAACCCACAAAGTCTACAATGATTTCTCTTCTTATTCGTGAAATGTAGTGGCACATTGAAACAACCAGTGCAACAACTGAAAGCAGTACAGTTGTTGTAATTGCGGCGTAAGGTAAACCTAAACTATTAAGTATTTAAACAATTACTAAGCCAGGTTAATTTGTTCATATGTTCATATGTATATTTTTATCAGAATTATATTTAATTTATGTAAATTTTCCATCGAACCGAAAAACACAACATACTAACTAACAACCTTAACTTTTCCTTCCCAATACCATTCTTGAAATAAATTTAATGTTAAGCGATAAATTTAACAGTCAAACAAGTGTAAAGGTAGATGGAAATATAAACAACGCATTGACAGTTAAGAAACTTACGCTCTATTATTTTTCTAATACTCTAGAATATACCCCCTTAGATGCAACAAAAATTAACATACATTATATTTTAACAGAAAAGAAGCAACATTTATTTCGTTTTAGTTACTCTCCATTTTTGTTTTATTATTCATAAACTAGAAGTATATATATTCAAATAAAATTATTAAAAAAAAAAAAGAAAAAAAAATGAAAACAATATAACAGATACTAAACTAAAGAGCCAGGAAATAATTAGAAGTAAAAGAAAAGGAATAAATAATTCATTGGATTATTCAAAGTGTACAAGCGATTTACTCGAGTTGGGATTTATTTTTCCAAGCAATTTTTGTTTTCATTTTTATTTCTCTTAATTTCCTCATATCCAGTTTTTTTTTGTAGTTTGTAATCGTTGCATTTTTTTCTTGGAGAAGTAGTACGTAGCATCAAAATACACTCTTTATATTGATAAAATTGATAAAAATACATAAAATGAAGTGCTAAAAGAAAAACCACATTCTTTCCTTCCAACAACCTTTTCTTTCAGGTGGAAATGGCGCGAAGGTAAGTGCAGGATGATGTAGGGTCAACAATGTGTTTCGTCGCTCGGGTTCCGCGGTGCTGTAGTTTTGTTCCGGTAATAATTTGTAGTCGTGTCGCGGACTACTAGTTCGGTTTTTCGGGTTCGCGTGTTTTACGGTCGCAAAATTAAAGTAGTTTGTTTTTAGGCACCGCGGTATATCGGTTCGCGAATGCGCGTTAGTCGGGGAGTTTGATTCTTTGATTGTATTTTGATGGTAAAAATTAGAGTAAAGTAACGTAATTTGTTTAGAAACGTCGCATAGTAAATCGGGCTTTTCGGTGGCTGGTTCAAATGGAACCAAGAGCGGAAGTTCACCACATCCGCAATCCTCGCCGCACTGAGCTAGCTAGCCAGCAGCCACCACGCGAGGGAACTTCCGAGTGGCCGAGTTGTTGACCCACGGGGTACGACTCGTTGCCACGTCTCAAGGACTGCACGTCCAATTGTCGGTGCGAGGCCGACTTTCATCCCGAGTCGTCGCCGTGACGGCTGGGAATTTAAATCCATTACAATGGCGCCCAACGTGGGGCCCTCTAACCGTTAGTTTTCGGTCAGTTTCTGACCTAGCATGATCAATTCGATCCGGATGTACTCCGAATGAGGACGCCCACACACGGAGTTGTGAAAATTTGTGTCTAACACCAATGAGTCGCTTCACGCGAGCCGTATCGTTCACTCTCCGCTCTATTTTTTTTTGATTTGATTGATACGCGATAGAGTTTCTCCGACGTGTTGTCCTAGGTTGAATGACCTGTAAGGACGGTTGGGCTTTTGATGAGAACGGCTACTAGTGGTGTCGTACGCCGCTAGATAGACTCTCAAAAGTACCAACCTCCCTCCTTACTTTTATGTATCGGAGGAACTCTCGTTTTTTTTATGCGTGATAAGGGGTGGGTCGATTCGTCGTGACAGCCGGCCATCGCTGGAACTACGCGGCGCTGAATGCCTTGTGCATCGCGGATGCGTCCGCTTGGTCGTTGTCATTGACGGGTTTGCTCACTTGCCTCGGTTCGTAGAGTAAAGTAAAATTAATAAAACGCGAAAACTTTTGTGATGGTACGAGACGAAACCCTGATTGGTCCTGCGTTAGTCATAGCACCCCTGACCGCCTCGCTTTCCGACTGGAATTTGGTTTGTTGGAAGGGAAGAAGAAAATCATTGTACCCGCTTTTCTCTAACGATCTAAATTTGTTAAATTTTACTTATTTCAACTTTAATCTTAACTATAAATTCAAATCAGATATTGGTTTGTTTGTCAGCAACGAACGCGTTATGGCAGTACGTCGGAGCCCACAGCTAGTAGGCCCCATGATTGATGTTCCCCAGTGTGTGATCTGCTGCAACGAATTCCTCGCGGCAGATCCCGTAATGCTGACCCCCTGCGGTCATTCGTTTCACCCGAGCTGCATTACGGGCTGGGTCAAGCACTCCAAGGCTTGTCCTCTGTGCCGGAAACCAATCACTCCCGGAGAACTGACCCGGAAGAAGGAGCACGCACGGCTCTCCGACCTCGGAGCTGTCGGCTCCCCAAGGCAACAAGGTGCGATTCCCAAGGAGGCACCCTATCAACTGAGGTCAAGAGGCCCACTCCTTCCGGCATCGTCACCGATCCCAGAAGTAGCCGACCGATCGGGTCGGGAAGTAGGCCAAAATACTAGCGGCGATGCTGCATACATTCCGCTGAGGTCAACTCTGCCTACCCCGCCTCTGATAAATTCCCCCGCGGATGAAAATCCCGATCAGTCGGGGAGTTCGGAGCTACAACAGGTCCTGAGGCTCCTGCAAAACCTAAATAACCGGATCGACTGGCTGGAAGCAGGCCAGAGGATGCCTAATACCACTGTTCCCCCACCCCCCACCTGGAACAACACGACACCACCCCGATCGGACGCGGCCCCACTCCATCAGAGGGCATATCCGAACGATACCGTGCGAACCTTGGTGCGAGATCCAACCCCACGGATCATTGAGAGTTGGCACATCAAGTTCAGCGGGCGCCACTCCAGTACTCCAGTGGACCGCTTCATATTCCAGGTGCAGTCGTTGACAGAGATGTCCTTGGAAGGTGATTTTACGGCCCTTATGCAGCACATCCACCTGCTGTTGACTGGAGATGCAGCCGAGTGGTTTTGGGGTTACATTCAGCTAGTTCGACGCCGAGATTGGACCGCTTTCTGTGCCGCGTTACGAAATCAATTTGACGACGGCCTGACCGATCGGGAGATCCGGGAGCGAATGAGGACGCGAAGGCAAGGAGCACACGAGTCCTTTGACGATTACTACGACGAAGTCATGAGGATTGCAGCACGACTAAGGTCACCCATGTACGAAGAAGACCTGCTGGGTTTGATTCAAGACAACATGCGGATCGAGCTGCGAAACAGTCTGCTACACGTCCCCATTTCCAAAATCCACGCTTTACGAATGCATGCCCGGAAACAGGAGCGATTAGACGAGCTGCGAGGGGTTTTCCGTCTTCCCCAACGTTCCGCAGGTTCCGTCGTACGAACCCGCAACACTTCTGAAGTAGCCGTACCCTTGGAAGCCGTAGTCGAATCACAACCGCCAGTCCCCGAATTTCAGCCGCAGACAGCAATTCCACAGGCCGATACGGACACGCTTGCCGCCGTAGCAGTGGTGAAACCCGCGGTCTGTTGGAACTGTCGAAAGCCTGGTCACAGGTTTACGAAATGTACAATAGAACCGACAATTTTCTGCTACCGCTGTGGTAAGGCGAATACATATGCTCCGGATTGCCAAGACTGCAGGGCTCATAAAAAAAACTGGCAACCGAGTGCTCAGACCACCCCGAAGCACTCGAGGACACCCCACTAATCAGTCCTACGAATGTTAACGGATCCCGCGATTTGACCCAGCCCTTGACACCGCCAACACTTCACCCCGAAACACCGTTCATTCAAATTTTGACCCTGACAACGACTGCTTCACCGTCAGAGACCCCTAACTCCGAAAAGCCGCAGACCATTCCACCATACAAGCGGCCATACCACGTCCGACTGCGGGAATACCAGCTAGCCCGCGAACGAATCTTTGCCGAAGAATTGGGCCCAAAGTTACCTCATCGACCCCGAAGATCCACTTTATGCCTGCGGACCTACTGGAAGAGGGTCCGACAGTCCCGAAGGTTTCTGCGAAAGGCGCAGATATTAGAACTGGACTCGCATGATGTCCGTCCCTATGCTTCGGTCGAAATCCTGGACAAACAGAGGATAGGCTTAGTGGACACTGGCGCCAGTGTCAGCTGCATATCGGCTGACTTCGCCAAGGAAGTCCTGGAGAGGCATAGAGATCGACTTCAGCGTCTCACATTCCACCTGAACACTGCGGACGGAACTCGACATTCCATCCTGGGTAAGCTCACTGCCGACGTCACCTTCAAAGGCGTGAGCAAAGCACTGGAATTCTACATCGTGCCCCAACTGACCCAGAATTTATATTTGGGAGTCGATTTCGTCCGACAGTTCAACCTGGCCCCGACCCTATTTGGCTCGACCCTACTTAGGACTGTCGCGACCTTAAGCGACCCAACACCTACACCGCTTCCCTTCCAACATGGCCTGGATAGCGCACAGCAACGACGGTTGGACGCGGCCATATCAGCTTTTCCATCATACGAAAGTGAAGGTCTAGGCCGGGCCGGCATGGCATCTCACATTATCGATGTGGGAGATGCCAAGCCGATCAAGCAAAGGCACTTCGCCATATCGCCCGCAAAGGAAAAGCTGCTATATGCGGAAGTCGACCGAATGCTATCACTAGGCGTCATAGAAGAGTCGCAGAGCGCATGGGCGTCACCGGTAACGTTGCTCGTTAAACCCAACAAGGTTCGGTTATGTCTGGACGCTCGACGTGTGAATGCCGTCACTATCAAAGATGCGTACCCTCTCCCTCTGATCGATGGTATCCTAAGTCGACTGCCGAGAGCGCACTTCATTACAAGTCTCGACCTGAAGGACGCCTTCTGACAAATCCCACTAGACCCTGGCTCAAAGGATAAGACCGCCTTCACCGTGCCCGGCCGGCCTCTGTATCAATTCGTCACCATGCCCTTCGGACTTTGCAACGCACCTCAAACCATGACGCGGTTGATGGATAAGGTCATACCACCAAACCTACGCCACCAAGTGTTTGTGTATTTGGACGACTTACTGCTGATCTCCGAGACTTTGGACGACCATCTAGTCCTACTGCAGGAAGTCGCCCTATACATCAGAAAGGCGGGCCTTACCATCAACGTGCGTAAAAGCAAGTTCGTGATGACGGAAGTTCGGTATCTGGGGCATATTATCGGGCACGGCACCATCAAGACCGACCCGGAGAAGACCCGAGCCATCGAGGAGTTCCCGCTGCCCAAGACCACCAAACAGCTGCGACGCTTCTTAGGCGTGTGCGGATGGTACCGAAGGTTCGTCCGAAACTATGCCACGTTGTCATCGCCGCTGACAGACATGCTGCAGAAAGGCCACAAGTTTCTCTGGACTGAGTCCAGCTTGCAGGCATTTGAAGAGCTCAAGAAAAGCTTGACCACTGCTCCCGTGCTTCACAGCCCCGACTTCACCAAGCCCTTCTCCATCCATTGTGACGCCAGTCAACATGGAGTAGGGGCCGTTCTGGTGCAGCTCACTGAAGCCGGTGAGGAAACGCCCATAGCCTTCATGTCACACAAGTTGATCTCAGCCCAGCGTAACTACACCGTCTCTGAGCAGGAATGTCTAGCAGCAGTGATGGCAATAAAGAAGTTTCGGGCGTACGTAGAAGGCCATCCGTTCGAAATTATCACTGACCACGCCTCCCTGAAGTGGCTCATGAGCCAGTCCGACCTACATGGCCGACTTGCCCGATGGGCCCTAAAATTACAGGGCTTTGACTTCACCATCCGGCGATTAAGGACATACTTCTTCTGGCCTAAAATGTCATCTCAGGTCAGGGAGTATATCCGTGCTTGCGACACCTGCAAGTGCACGAAAGCTCCGAACCAGACCACTCGTCCTCCCATGGGAAAACTCCAGATCCCAGAGCGCGTGTTCCAGCGTCTGTATATCGACCTAATCGGTCCATACCCACGTACCACCTCAGGGTATATTGGTGCTATCGTCGTTCTCGACCAGCTCTCCAAATTTCCACTGGTCGAACCCATCCGGAAGTTCACTGCACCACCAATAGTGGACTTCCTCGAGCGGCGTGTCTTCCACGTATTCGGAGTGCCGGAATACGTGCTATCCGACAATGGGGTCCAGTTTAGGTCCAGGCAGTTTCAAGGATTACTGGAGAAGTATGGCGTCACCCAACAGCTCACCGCCCTCTACTCTCCACAAGCAAATGCTTCGGAACGCCTGAACCGGACACTACTGGCTGCTATTCGCGCCTATATCCATCCGAACCAGAAGGACTGGGATCGCAAGTTGTCCGCTATCACTTGTGCCTTGCGTTCCTCGTACCACTCTGCCACGGGTTTCGCACCTTACTTTGCCGTGTTCGGGCAACATATGATCTGCCACGGTGGATCATATAAGTTGCTCCGGCAATTAAAATGCTTGGGCGAACCCGTCGTCGCCGTAGAGCCTCACGAAAAACTCCGGACTCTGCGCGATCAGATTCGGCAAAACCTGCAAGACGCAAGATGTAGGAACGAAACGCAATACAACCTGCGATCTCGTCCTTCTGTGTTCCAAGTCGGAGACGAAATCTTCCGGCGAAACTTTAAGCCCAGTAGTGCCGCGAACCATTACAACTCAAAACTGGACTACAAATTCGTGAAGTGCCGAGTTTGGAAGGTGTTGGGACCCACTCGGTACCTTATCACAGACCTGAACGGTCAGACCGTTGGAGTATACCACCCTAGGGACCTCCGGAGGTGAAGCAAAGTCAGGCCTCAACATCATCACCATCATCAGCATCATCATCTGGTCCGCACGAATAAAACAGCGGCAGACCTTCAGTCTCTCCATGCTGTAAACAGCATCGTAGAGACTGCCCTGTAGTGACTACCGACCTGAAGATGGTGTCACCATCTTTTCCCGCAGGCGAAAAGTCAGCTGACCTACGACCTGGCGACCACTTCAGGTCGGAAGAGAGTTTTTTTCGATTTCCGGAACGGGGAGTTGGGAGAGGACCGCGAGAAGAGGCACACGCGGGTGGAAAAGAAAAAAAAAAAAAAAAGAAAAGTGATCTCGTGGCAAATCACTCGACGTAATTTTATTTCCAAACGTGAACTTATCTTGACAATTTGGTGTGTCTTTCGCGCGCGATTACCTGTTGGAAAGTAGAAAAGCGGTTTCAAATCGATTTATGGGTCGGTCGTAAAATGTACGGTAGATATACGAAATCGTCGCTGATTTCAATGCAACCGCAATTCTCGTTTTCTTCGAAAAAAAAAAACTAACGTGTCGAATGCAATGGATATTTTCGTTGTCATCAACGCCACTAAAACAAAGATATCGCCAGAGGTTTGATGACGGTGTGACGTGAAAACCCATGCGGAAGGGGGGGTTCTCGAGTCGCGCATGGTGTAAAAATCCGAATAGGATTGAATTGAGTGAAAAAAAAAAGAAAGAAAAATCAATAGATAGTAAAAAAATTTTAAGTGACGAGTGTTCAAGTGTTCCTTAAAATATAGTTTTGCTTGAAAAATGATGCGTTCCATGTCGGCTATGCAATGGCGTCCATACGATTGAGATTTGCTATAAAATTTTGATTACTCGCCGGCTGCTTTAATTCGTGCAAGTTCTGTGAACAGTGGAATCGATCGTTGGAGTTTGCGCGGCGATTTAAACCACGCGCTGTGGGGTGTCCATTTTGCAAGACCAGGGCGTCCGATTCGAATGTTTGCCGTATTGTAATCGACCCGACCGAGCCACCACTCGATCGACGGCGCTCAGCATCAAGAGCAGAAAAGTGCAGGGGCCGCACGACGGGCGCAGCACGGACGGTTGACTTGAGGCTTGTAACCATTGGAATCTGCTTCCTGTTTTCAGACTGCAAACTGCATTGAAGTCCATCTGTCTGAGTTGAAATTGAGGAAGCTTACCACTCATAAAATTGCTGAGGCATTCAAGAATAATCAAATCGCTAAAATATCTTCAAGTATTAGCTCTTAAACAAAAGCAGGGATCCATATAACCATCACGCAACCCACAAAGTCTACAATGATTTCTCTTCTTATTCGTGAAATGTAGTGGCACATTGAAACAACCAGTGCAACAACTGAAAGCAGTACAGTTGTTGTAATTGCGGCGTAAGGTAAACCTAAACTATTAAGTATTTAAACAATTACTAAGCCAGGTTAATTTGTTCATATGTTCATATGTATATTTTTATCAGAATTATATTTAATTTATGTAAATTTTCCATCGAACCGAAAAACACAACATACTAACTAACAACCTTAACTTTTCCTTCCCAATACCATTCTTGAAATAAATTTAATGTTAAGCGATAAATTTAACAGTCAAACAAGTGTAAAGGTAGATGGAAATATAAACAACGCATTGACAGTTAAGAAACTTACGCTCTATTATTTTTCTAGTACTCTAGAATAGATACAGATACTAAACTAATTGCTTAAGTTAGTTAAATTTTAATTGTAATTTAAACATTTAAAAGAGCCAGGAAATAATTAGAAGTAAAAGAAAAGGAATAAATAATTCATTGGATTATTCAAAGTGTACAAGCGATTTACTCGAGTTGGGATTTATTTTTCCAAGCAATTTTTGTTTTCATTTTTATTTCTCTTAATTTCCTCATATCCAGTTTTTTTTTGTAGTTTGTAATCGTTGCATTTTTTTCTTGGAGAAGTAGTACGTAGCATCAAAATACACTCTTTATATTGATAAAATTGATAAAAATACATAAAATGAAGTGCTAAAAGAAAAACCACATTCTTTCCTTCCAACAACCTTTTCTTTCAGGTGGAAATGGCGCGAAGGTAAGTGCAGGATGATGTAGGGTCAACAATGTGTTTCGTCGCTCGGGTTCCGCGGTGCTGTAGTTTTGTTCCGGTAATAATTTGTAGTCGTGTCGCGGACTACTAGTTCGGTTTTTCGGGTTCGCGTGTTTTACGGTCGCAAAATTAAAGTAGTTTGTTTTTAGGCACCGCGGTATATCGGTTCGCGAATGCGCGTTAGTCGGGGAGTTTGATTCTTTGATTGTATTTTGATGGTAAAAATTAGAGTAAAGTAACGTAATTTGTTTAGAAACGTCGCATAGTAAATCGGGCTTTTCGGTGGCTGGTTCAAATGGAACCAAGAGCGGAAGTTCACCACATCCGCAATCCTCGCCGCACTGAGCTAGCTAGCCAGCAGCCACCACGCGAGGGAACTTCCGAGTGGCCGAGTTGTTGACCCACGGGGTACGACTCGTTGCCACGTCTCAAGGACTGCACGTCCAATTGTCGGTGCGAGGCCGACTTTCATCCCGAGTCGTCGCCGTGACGGCTGGGAATTTAAATCCATTACAATGGCGCCCAACGTGGGGCCCTCTAACCGTTAGTTTTCGGTCAGTTTCTGACCTAGCATGATCAATTCGATCCGGATGTACTCCGAATGAGGACGCCCACACACGGAGTTGTGAAAATTTGTGTCTAACACCAATGAGTCGCTTCACGCGAGCCGTATCGTTCACTCTCCGCTCTATTTTTTTTTGATTTGATTGATACGCGATAGAGTTTCTCCGACGTGTTGTCCTAGGTTGAATGACCTGTAAGGACGGTTGGGCTTTTGATGAGAACGGCTACTAGTGGTGTCGTACGCCGCTAGATAGACTCTCAAAAGTACCAACCTCCCTCCTTACTTTTATGTATCGGAGGAACTCTCGTTTTTTTTATGCGTGATAAGGGGTGGGTCGATTCGTCGTGACAGCCGGCCATCGCTGGTATTACGCGGCGCTGAATGCCTTGTGCATCGCGGATGCGTCCGCTTGGTCGTTGTCATTGACGGGTTTACTCACTTGCCTCGGTTCGTAGAGTAAAGTAAAATTAATAAAACGCGAAAACTTTTGTGATGGTACGAGACGAAACACCTGCTGGTCCTGTGTTAGGTATTGCACCCCTGAGCGCCTCGCTTTCCGACTGGAATTTGGTTTGTTGGAAGGGAAGAAGAAAATCATTGTACCCGCTTTTCTCTAACGATCTAAATTTGTTAAATTTTACTTATTTCAACTTTAATCTTAACTATAAATTCAAATCAAATATTGTTTTGTTTGTCAGCAACGAACGCGTCCCCCTGTCTTACTTTGACTTGGAAAGTTTTCTTTCATTTTTATCTCAAATTTATCTCCGCATACATTCCGCACGAATAACAGCGGCAGACCTTCAGTCTCTCCATGCTGTAAACAGCATCGTAGAGACTGCCCTGTAGTGACTACCGACCTGAAGATGGTACCACCATCTTTTCCCCCAGTCGGAAGTTCGGCGAACAGGTCGAAAGTCAGCTGACCTACGACATGGCGACCACTTCAGGTCAGAAGGGAGTGATGGCATTTCCGGAACGGAGAGTTGGGAGAGGACCGCGAGAAGAGGCACACGCGGGTGGAAAAGAAAAAAAAAGAAAAGTGATCTCGTGGAAAATCACTCGACGTAATTGTATTTCCAAACGTGAACTTATCTTGACAATTTGGTGTGTCTTTCGCGCGCGATTACCTGTTGGAAAGTAGAAAAGCGGTTTCAAATCGATTTATGGGTCGGTCGTAAAATGTACGGTAGATATACGAAATCGTCGCTGATTCTCAATGTGTTTCGTCGCTCGGGTTCCGCGGTGCTGTAGTTTTGTTCCGGTAATAATTTGTAGTCGTGTCGCGGACTACTAGTTCGGTTTTTCGCGTTCGCGTGTTTTACGGTCGCAAAATTAAAGTAGTTTGTTTTTAGGCACCGCGGTATATCGGTTCGCGAATGCGCGTTAGTCGGGGAGTTTGATTCTTTGATTGTATTTTGATGGTAAAAATTAGAGTAAAGTAACGTAATTTGTTTAGAAACGTCGCATAGTAAATCGGGCTTTTCGGTTGCTGGTTCAAATGGAACCAAGAGCGGAAGTTCACTTGGGTCCAACCCACGTCCGCAATCCTCGCCGCACTGAGCTAGCTAGCCAGCAGCCACCACGCGAGGGAACTTCCGAGTGGCCGAGTTGTTGACCCACAGGGTACGACTCGTTGCCACGTCTCAAGGACTGCACGTCCAATTGTCGGTGCGAGGCCGACTTTCATCCCGAGTCGTCGCCGTGACGGCTGGGAATTTAAATCCATTACAAAAGTTGCAGGAATTCGTAAACCCAACTAACCATGTGTAGTGACTACCAACCTGAAGATGGTGCCACCATCTTTTCCCGCAGTCGGAAGTTCAGCGGACAGGTCGAAAGTCAGCTGACCTACGACCTGGCGACCACTTCAGGTCAGAGGAGAGTGATTTCTATTTCCGGAACGGGGGAGTTCGTCGCGAGAAAGTGAAGCACGCGCTTGAAAAAAAAAACATTAATTAAGATTTTCGGCTGACTTAAACTCAGATCAGATAAGAAGTGGGACTGCCGAGCAAATGATCCTTTCGTCACAAGATCGGTTGCATCGATCGGTCGTTGATAATATACAAATTTCGTGTGTGATATGGAATTAAGCTTTTGAATGAAACTCTTCATATATCAGTGCTACGCTTGCTTTAAGGACGAAATTTACTTAGATCTTATTCAACTTAAGACTATCGTGTGAAATAAAAACAAATAAAAATAAATATTTAGCTAAATAATAACAGTAAAACTAAAATAAAGTTAGAACTTAAAACAAAAGCTACTGTGTGATTCTGCAAGTGTGCATGTATAACCGTGAAGAAAAGGTAAAAAAATACAAGCAAAGAAGACCATTTATGATTTGGTCGCAACCTTAATTTGATTGCATAATTCTAATGATGATGTATTTGAAAAATTAATCGTCGGAAATCTCGTGAGAACAGTGTATATTTAAAACTATTGAGTGGAACCGAGGATAGACAAAAAAAGTGAGAAAATTACAAAAGGAAAAGAAATTGGAAATATGAAGGTTATAAAACTTAATTTAAAGCAACAGTAAAAATGGAACAAAAGAAAAGAAACCACTAGAAGTATGTAATAGTTATATAAATTTTATTCTTTTGTTGTTCAATAATGCTCTACGAAATATTTGAAGTGAATTAAACTAAAAGATATCTAAATTATAAAAGGGCACATTACACGGGAGTAACAATTACGGCTTTAGTGAAGGTAAAGATTATTATCAAAAGAAACAAAAGCAAAAAAAAAAAAATTTCCTCTGATATTAAATAGCGATCCGATTTTTATGCATCCCAATATTTCATGTATAACAACTAACCGTAATATTAAAATCGTAAACGCTAGAGCAAAGTCGCGCATACTACGCATTGCAGCAAGCTGATTTAGCATAATATTTGTACTTGATGTGAATAGCAATTAACGTCGCACAGGAAAATCGGGTTGTTCGGTGGCTGGTTCAAAATGGAAACCAAGAGCGGAAGTTCATCTGGGTCCGACCCACGTCCGCAATCCTCGCCGCACTGAGCTAGCTAGCCAGCAGCCACCAACGCGAGTGAATTTCCAAGTGGCCGAAAGGTTGACCCGCTGGGGTATATTTCGTTGCCACGTCTCGAGGACTGCACGTCCAAGTGTCGGTGCGAGGCCGACTTTCATCCCGAGTCGTCGCCGTGACGACCTGGGATGCTAAATCCATTACACATATCAGAAAAGATAAAAAGTTAAGGCGAAACGCAGCCGACGCTAACGATTCTGACCGTCTCGGAAAACTTCAAAAACTAAATTATACCGAAGTCTGTTGCGCTAACTAAAACGACCGTGTCGGAAGACTGCGAAAGGAGAAGTGTGTGAACACCGCCAAAAAAGTTGTGTCGACGCGCAGCCGACGCTATCCAACCGATCATGTCGGAAAACTTGAAAGGAATCCTTTTTCACATCTGGCGGAAAGAATTTTCATTAGAGGAGATGGTGGAAAATTCTACAAGTTGGCGAACACATGTTTGCAGGATGTAGAAGGCTTGAATGTATTAACCACCGTAATAAAATGACCATAGATTAACCATCGTAATAAAACGATGTTGGGTGCGTGGCAACACATGAGCGCGTTCTTGTTTCTTTATTATTTTGTTTAAAAAAGAGGAAAAATATTTGTTTCATTTGTAAGCATGCAAATGAGTTTTCTTACCAATCCAGGCAGGCAAGAGACTTTAGACATATTTATTATTTATATAATAAAAACATTTACATAAATAAATGTCCTGAACCACTCAAGAGTTTACTGTTGGCTAGGAACCCTGCTAGTTTGGAAGAAGTTAGAATTACTCTTCGTGAGACTGGTTATGAACCTATTTTAACCCACCGTGACCTTAATAAAATATTTACTGTAACAACTGATACCTCAAACGGATCCAGTAGCGGGTTGCGTCATCTAATTCCTCAGGAGAGAGGGGGTTAATTGATAATGATTCTCCATGATGTCGAAGTCGAAGAAGTGCTCGTTGACATACCGCAGTGACTCGGATGAGCTTTGTCAACGACGAGTATCTGGTCAAAAGGTCATTTCGAATGACTTGGCTGGTCTGGATGTGAATAGGGCGGCATTCTAACTCATCAGGGTTGTTAACTCGTGCTGGTCGTGTTGACGGCCAGTTGGATGCGTCTTGAATGAGCCACGTTGGTCCAGTCCACCAGAGTTCGTGTGCACGGAGTTCCTTGGCGGAGAGTCCACGTGTAGCGCAGTCAGCGGGGTTCATCTTACCCGGAACATGTTTCCATTTTGCTGTACGTAGTGTGTCTTGGATGAAGCAAACACAGTTATGAACGAAATCTTTCCACTTAGATGGATGTTCATTTAACCAGGTCTGCACAATAAGCGAATCCGTCCACAAGTAACAAGGGGCTTCGTGAATCTTGAGAGTTTTGATGTAATGTGAAACAAGCTTAGTAAGAATAACAGCAGATGAAAGCTCAAGTCTCGGGATAGTCATGCGTTTGACCGGTGCCACTTTAGTTTTTGAGCAAAGTAGCGAGGTTGTTATTTTGTGAGATGGCGACGTTACTCTGATGTAAACAACAGCGGCCATCGCTGATTGAGACGCGTCGCAAAATCCATGTATTTCGACACTTGAATCCTGAGTAGTACCAACTCAACGTGTGTGATTCCTTCGAGGGATTGTAGAAGTGATTGCCATGTTTTAGTTTGCAATTCACCCAATTCGTCATCCCAACTCAGCTTGATCGCCCATAATTCTTGCATGAAGACTTCCAATGGAATGAAAACTGGCGATAGGAATCCCAAGGGGTAAAAAAACTGAGCAATCTTCGATAAGATGGATCGCTTAGTAGTTTTGGTTGAATTTTGAATTTGTGAGGGGAGATCAAACCGAAAGTAATCACTTTGAGAGTTCCAAAGAAAACCTAGTGCATGTATAATATTGTCGGCTAGCTTAAGGGTTGATGTAGATAATTTATATTCTGAGGGAATGCGGTCGAGAACCTTTTCGTCATTGCTGACCCATTTTCGGAGTGGAAAGCCACTTGCCATGCACATGTTTTTCACTTGGTCTGCTGTCTGTTGAGCTTCCTCGATGGTGTCGGAGCCCCAAAAAATGTCATCTACATAGCGTCCGTCCGTTAATGCGTTAATAGCGTAAGGAAATCTAGATCCTTCATCTTCAATCAGCTGAGTGATGCATCGCAAGGCAAGGAAGGGAGCACAAGCGCGACCATAGGTCACAGTTGTAAGTTGGTATTTGATGAGTTGATGGCCTTCTTTCCATAGGATTCTTTGGTAATCCCAATCGTCAGGATGAACTTGGATTTGCCTTTACATTTTTTCAATGTCAGCTGAGAAGACATATTTGATTTTACGAAAATTGATAAGAACGTCATTTAAGTCAATTTGTAGCTTAGATCCTGTGTGCAACGTTTGGTTGAGGGGAATACCGTTGGATGTTCTACAAGATCCGTTAAAAACTACTCGTAATTTTGTGGTTGAACTAGTTTCGCGGATGACTCCGTGATGTGGATGGTAAAACACGGGATGGGGGGTGTTTTTAGTGTCCACGATCTCAACCATATGACATAATTGTTTGTACTCCTGGAGGAATGATTTATATGATTGGTGAAAGTCACGATTGCTTTCGAATTTACGTTGTAATGACTGCAGCATTCGGAAGGAGGAGGCGGAAAAGTCGTCAAGTTGACTCTTATTATTCTTGAAGGGCAGTTTGACAATATACCTTCCAGAAGAGTCTCGTTGGTGCGTAGCTTTAAAATACTCCTCGCATTCTTGATCAGCGGCGGAAAGTGGCTTGCTGACAGTTGACGAGATTTCTTCCTGACGCCAAAACCGTTCAAGTGCACTGTGGAGGTCTTCATCAATAGCGTAGTGATAAGTCTTTGGAGGGCAAGAAGAATTATCTGACGACGATGGTCTTGAGATAATCCAACCAAGTGACGTGAGTTGGGCTACTGGTGTTTGAATAGGTCCTTTAATGATAGGTCCTTTTAGCAATTCGCCGTATAAGTCAGATCCGATGATAATATCGATGAGTCCTGGTTTGTAATAAAGTGGATCCGCAAGTGATAGTTCTTGTAGATGTGGCCATTGTTTTGGATTTGAGGGCTCAGACGGAAGTATGCCAGTTAATTTGGGTACGATCAGTGCGTGGACCGTCAGTTCAAACGATGAAGAGAAATGTGGATTGATGTGAAGCGCTGCAAGTCCTCTTGACTTGCTGGTTTTGTTATTTATCATGTTTAATGATAATGATCCTGATTGACGTGGGATTTGTAATTGTTGAACTAGATTCTCTGTGACTAACGAGATTTCAGAGCCTTGATCGAGTAAAACTCGAGCGTGCAGGTAATTACCATATATATTTTGGACTTTGACAATAGCAGTGGGTAGAAGAATCGCTTGTCTTCTTCAATTGCTGCCGCAGCGGTAGTTTCAAGCTCTTTAGCTTTGGAAGATCCATACATGTGTAGTGATGTGTGGTGAGCCTTCGCACACTTCAGGCACCGATTAGATGATCGACACTTCGACACCATGTGGGATTTTAAGCAATTATAACATAATCGATGATTATTGATTAGGTTTCTGCGCTGTGTGGTAGTCATATGTTGGTATCTTTGGCAGCGAGCTAAGTGATGTTCCTCACCGCAAAGCACACACTTGTCTTTTGCATTGGAACTAGATTCATTGTTTGAACCGGAGAAGCAAATGCGAGCTGACGATTGACGTGAGTTCGCCATTGATTTTCCTGACTGCGAGTTTTCATAGGCCTTTAAGGTTTGAATTCTAGTTTCCTAAAAAGTTTGTAGCTGCGACCACAGTGGCGGGGTTTTAGAGGATCCGAGTTCTTGCTCCCATGCTTTAACGGCTTCCAAATCTAGACATTGAACTGTCAAAAACACAAGAAACGAATCCCAGTGGTCTATTGGTTGTTTCAGCATTTTCAGAGTTCTAATTTCTTGAGTAATAGAGTTATACAGCTTTTCAAGCTCGATTCCACACTCCCTTGTCATTTTCCTAGTGGCAAATAATGCTGCAAAGGAAGAATGAATCAATAGTCGCGGATTCTCGTACCATAGCACAACTGCATCCCAGGAAGGTTGAAAGTTCTCTGCTACTATTTCCGTATTTTCATGAATTTGACCAGCAGATCATGTTAGACAACTTTTAAGGTATTGTAGTTTAACTTCTGCTGGAATTGAAGAGTCGTTTATGACAATTGATGAAAATATACCCTTAAATGATAGCTATTTGGAGAGCGTGCCATCAAACTTAAGTAACTCCAAGCGAGGTAGTCGTACACATCGAAAGCCTGTAGACATTGATGCTAATGAGCGATTTGGTGACGAAGCTCTGCTGCTGATTTTCTCAGAAAGTTTGTCTGCAAGCGTGGTTAGTTTCATCAAGGTGTCCAGATAGCTGTCCCGAGTCTGGTTGAAGATTCTTTTTTGAAGTACGTTCGTTTTTTGAGACGTCGTTGATCGGAGGAGGCAACCCTCGACATCGCGAGGTTGATCGCTAAATGTTTAGTGTTGAATTGCTGCCACTGGTCTCGAAGCTCTTCAAGCCATGATGAGATTCCTTGTTGAGAAAGATGATCTCCATTGCTGGATAAGACCCTAGACTGGACTGAGGTGATGAATTCATGATAGTGTTGTTGTTCATCGATTCGACAATCAACGTGACTCGCCCTCATCTTGCACTGCACTATTTTCACTTTCACTAATTGTTTTACTAGCAGCTCACTCTCGATCCGGCTCGAAGGACCAAAATAAATGTTAGGGATCCGGAGAACGAGAGCTCATTGGCTAGTAAAACACGCAGTTGTATTTAATGACACTTTTATTATTTAATTTTCACTAAAAGTTCTGGTGGTTGCTGGCCAAGGTGGGATGACAAGATCCTGGGTCTTGTGAATAGGCGTTGTTGACGTTTCACTGCAAAATAAAAAGAGATTAATCACGTGAGGAAATGGACTGGTCGAACGAACGTGACACACACGATGTGTCCTAAGCACTTAGAGGAAATACTGCGAGATTCCGCTCAATCACCTTATGAGCGGAACGCTGACACATACGGGGTGTCCCTTAAAAAACCACGCGACTCCGTTCAATCACTTATGAACGGAACGCAACTGATTACGTGATTCCGCTCAATCACTTATGAGCGGAACGCTGACACACACGGTGTATCCTTTCAACAATTACGCGGTTCCGCTCAATCACTTATGAGCGGAACGCTGACACACACGGTGTGTCCTTTCAACAATTACGCGGTTCCACTCAATCACTTATGAGCGGAACGCTGACACACACGGTGTGTCCTTTTAACAATTACGCGGTTCCGCTCAATCACTTATGAGCGGAACGATGACACACACGGTGTGTCCTTTAAAACGAATTCCTCGATTCCGCTCAATCACTTATGAGCAAATTGATGACACATACGGTATGTCCTTTAAACAAAGTTGCAGGAATTCGTAAACCCAACTAACCATGTCAGAAAAGATAAAAAGTTAAGGCGAAACGCAGCCGACGCTAACGATTCCGACCGTCTCGGAAAACTTCAAAAACTAAATTATACCGAAGTCTGTTGCGCTAACTAAAACGACCGTGTCGGAAGACCGCGAATGTAGAAGTGTGTGAACACCGCCAAAAAAGTTGTGTCGACGCGCAGCCGACGCTATCCAACCGATCATGTCGGAAAACTTGAAAGGAATCCTTTTTCACATCTGGCGGAAAGAATTTTCATTAGAGGAGATGGTGGAAAATTCTACAAGTTGGCGAACACATGTTTGCAGGATGTAGAAGGCTTGAATGTATTAACCACCGTAATAAAATGACCATAGATTAACCATCGTAATAAAACGATGTTGGGTGCGTGGCAACACATGAGCGCGTTCTTGTTTCTTTATTATTTTGTTTAAAAAAGAGGAAAAATATTTGTTTCATTTGTAAGCATGCAAATGAGTTTTCTTACCAATCCAGGCAGGCAAGAGACTTTAGACATATTTATTATTTATATAATAAAAACATTTACATAAATAAATGTCCTGAACCACTCAAGAGTTTACTGTTGGCTAGGAACCCTGCTAGTTTGGAAGAAGTTAGAATTACTCTTCGTGAGACTGGTTATGAACCTATTTTAACCCACCGTGACCTTAATAAAATATTTACTGTAACAACTGATACCTCAAACGGATCCAGTAGCGGGTTGCGTCATCTAATTCCTCAGGAGAGAGGGGGTTAATTGATAATGATTCTCCATGATGTCGAAGTCGAAGAAGTGCTCGTTGACATACCGCAGTGACTCGGATGAGCTTTGTCAACGACGAGTATCTGGTCAAAAGGTCATTTCGAATGACTTGGCTGGTCTGGATGTGAATAGGGCGGCATTCTAACTCATCAGGGTTGTTAACTCGTGCTGGTCGTGTTGACGGCCAGTTGGATGCGTCTTGAATGAGCCACGTTGGTCCAGTCCACCAGAGTTCGTGTGCACGGAGTTCCTTGGCGGAGAGTCCACGTGTAGCGCAGTCAGCGGGGTTCATCTTACCCGGAACATGTTTCCATTTTGCTGTACGTAGTGTGTCTTGGATGAAGCAAACACAGTTATGAACGAAATCTTTCCACTTAGATGGATGTTCATTTAACCAGGTCTGCACAATAAGCGAATCCGTCCACAAGTAACAAGGGGCTTCGTGAATCTTGAGAGTTTTGATGTAATGTGAAACAAGCTTAGTAAGAATAACAGCAGATGAAAGCTCAAGTCTCGGGATAGTCATGCGTTTGACCGGTGCCACTTTAGTTTTTGAGCAAAGTAGCGAGGTTGTTATTTTGTGAGATGGCGACGTTACTCTGATGTAAACAACAGCGGCCATCGCTGATTGAGACGCGTCGCAAAATCCATGTATTTCGACACTTGAATCCTGAGTAGTACCAACTCAACGTGTGTGATTCCTTCGAGGGATTGTAGAAGTGATTGCCATGTTTTAGTTTGCAATTCACCCAATTCGTCATCCCAACTCAGCTTGATCGCCCATAATTCTTGCATGAAGACTTCCAATGGAATGAAAACTGGCGATAGGAATCCCAAGGGGTAAAAACACTGAGCAATCTTCGATAAGATGGATCGCTTAGTAGTTTTGGTTGAATTTTGAATTTGTGAGGGGAGATCAAACCGAAAGTAATCACTTTGAGAGTTCCAAAGAAAACCTAGTGCATGTATAATATTGTCGGCTAGCTTAAGGGTTGATGTAGATAATTTATATTCTGAGGGAATGCGGTCGAGAACCTTTTCGTCATTGCTGACCCATTTTCGGAGTGGAAAGCCACCTGCCATGCACATGTTTTTCACTTGGTCTGCTGTCTGTTGAGCTTCCTCGATGGTGTCGGAGCCCCAAAAAATGTCATCTACATAGCGTCCGTCCGTTAATGCGTTAATAGCGTAAGGAAATCTAGATCCTTCATCTTCAATCAGCTGAGTGATGCATCGCAAGGCAAGGAAGGGAGCACAAGCGCGACCATAGGTCACAGTTGTAAGTTGGTATTTGATGAGTTGATGGCCTTCTTTCCATAGGATTCTTTGGTAATCCCAATCGTCAGGATGAACTTGGATTTGCCTATACATTTTTTCAATGTTAGCTGAGAAGACATATTTGAATTTACGAAAATTGATAAGAACGTCATTTAAGTCAATTTGTAGCTTAGATCCTGTGTGCAACGTTTGGTTGAGGGGAATACCGTTGGATGTTCTACAAGATCCGTTAAAAACTACTCGTAATTTTGTGGTTGAACTAGTTTCGCGGATGACTCCGTGATGTGGATGGTAAAACACGGGATGGGGGGTGTTTTTAGTGTCCACGATCTCAACCATATGACCTAATTGTTTGTACTCCTGGAGGAATGATTTATATGATTGGTGAAAGTCACGATTGCTTTCGAATTTACGTTGTAATGACTGCAGCATTCGGAAGGAGGAGGCGGAAAAGTCGTCAAGTTGACTCTTATTATTCTTGAAGGGCAGTTTGACAATATACCTTCCAGAAGAGTCTCGTTGGTGCGTAGCTTTAAAATACTCCTCGCATTCTTGATCAGCGGCGGAAAGTGGCTTGCTGACAGTTGACGAGATTTCTTCCTGACGCCAAAACCGTTCAAGTGCACTGTGGAGGTCTTCATCAATAGCGTAGTGATAAGTCTTTGGAGGGCAAGAAGAATTATCTGACGACGATGGTCCTGAGATAATCCAACCAAGTGACGTGAGTTGGGCTACTGGTGTTTGAATAGGTCCTTTAATGATAGGTCCTTTTAGCAATTCGCCGTATAAGTCAGATCCGATGATAATATCGATGAGTCCTGGTTTGTAATAAAGTGGATCCGCAAGTGATAGTTCTTGTAGATGTGGCCATTGTTTTGGATTTGAGGGCTCAGACGGAAGTATGCCAGTTAATTTGGGTACGATCAGTGCGTGGACCGTCAGTTCAAACGATGAAGAGAAATGTGGATTGATGTGAAGCGCTGCAAGTCCTCTTGACTTGCTGGTTTTGTTATTTATCATGTTTAATGATAATGATCCTGATTGACGTGGGATTTGTAATTGTTGAACTAGATTCTCTGTGACTAACGAGATTTCAGAGCCTTGATCGAGTAAAACTCGAGCGTGCAGGTAATTACCATATATATTTTGGACTTTGACAATAGCAGTGGGTAGAAGAATCGCTTGTCTTCTTCAATTGCTGCCGCAGCGGTAGTTTCAAGCTCTTTAGCTTTGGAAGATCCATACATGTGTAGTGATGTGTGGTGAGCCTTCGCACACTTCAGGCACCGATTAGATGATCGACACTTCGACACCATGTGGGATTTTAAGCAATTATAACATAATCGATGATTATTGATTAGGTTTCTGCGCTGTGTGGTAGTCATATGTTGGTATCTTTGGCAGCGAGCTAAGTGATGTTCCTCACCGCAAAGCACACACTTGTCTTTTGCATTGGAACTAGATTCATTGTTTGAACCGGAGAAGCAAATGCGAGCTGACGATTGACGTGAGTTCGCCATTGATTTTCCTGACTGCGAGTTTTCATAGGCCTTTAAGGTTTGAATTCTAGTTTCCTAAAAAGTTTGTAGCTGCGACCACAGTGGCGGGGTTTTAGAGGATCCGAGTTCTTGCTCCCATGCTTTAACGGCTTCCAAATCTAGACATTGAACTGTCAAAAACACAAGAAACGAATCCCAGTGGTCTATTGGTTGTTTCAGCATTTTCAGAGTTCTAATTTCTTGAGTAATAGAGTTATACAGCTTTTCAAGCTCGATTCCACACTCCCTTCTCATTTTCCTAGTGGCAAATAATGCTGCAAAGGAAGAATGAATCAATAGTCGCGGATTCTCGTACCATAGCACAACTGCATCCCAGGAAGGTTGAAAGTTCTCTGCTACTATTTCCGTATTTTCATGAATTTGACCAGCAGATCATGTTAGACAACTTTTAAGGTATTGTAGTTTAACTTCTGCTGGAATTGAAGAGTCGTTTATGACAATTGATGAAAATATACCCTTAAATGATAGCTATTTGGAGAGCGTGCCATCAAACTTAAGTAACTCCAAGCGAGGTAGTCGTACACATCGAAAGCCTGTAGACATTGATGCTAATGAGCGATTTGGTGACGAAGCTCTGCTGCTGATTTTCTCAGAAAGTTTGTCTGCAAGCGTGGTTAGTTTCATCAAGGTGTCCAGATAGCTGTCCCGAGTCTGGTTGAAGATTCTTTTTTGAAGTACGTTCGTTTTTTGAGACGTCGTTGATCGGAGGAGGCAACCCTCGACATCGCGAGGTTGATCGCTAAATGTTTAGTGTTGAATTGCTGCCACTGGTCTCGAAGCTCTTCAAGCCATGATGAGATTCCTTGTTGAGAAAGATGATCTCCATTGCTGGATAAGACCCTAGACTGGACTGAGGTGATGAATTCATGATAGTGTTGTTGTTCATCGATTCGACAATCAACGTGACTCGCCCTCATCTTGCACTGCACTATTTTCACTTTCACTAATTGTTTTACTAGCAGCTCACTCTCGATCTGGCTCGAAGGACCAAAATAAATGTTAGGGATCCGGAGAACGAGAGCTCATTGGCTAGTAAAACACGCAGTTGTATTTAATGACACTTTTATTATTTAATTTTCACTAAAAGTTCTGGTGGTTGCTGGCCAAGGTGGGATGACAAGATCCTGGGTCTTGTGAATAGGCGTTGTTGACGTTTCACTGCAAAATAAAAAGAGATTAATCACGTGAGGAAATGGACTGGTCGAACGAACGTGACACACACGATGTGTCCTAAGCACTTAGAGGAAATACTGCGAGATTCCGCTCAATCACCTTATGAGCGGAACGCTGACACATACGGGGTGTCCCTTAAAAAACCACGCGACTCCGTTCAATCACTTATGAACGGAACGCAACTGATTACGTGATTCCGCTCAATCACTTATGAGCGGAACGCTGACACACACGGTGTATCCTTTCAACAATTACGCGGTTCCGCTCAATCACTTATGAGCGGAACGCTGACACACACGGTGTGTCCTTTCAACAATTACGCGGTTCCACTCAATCACTTATGAGCGGAACGCTGACACACACGGTGTGTCCTTTTAACAATTACGCGGTTCCGCTCAATCACTTATGAGCGGAACGATGACACACACGGTGTGTCCTTTAAAACGAATTCCTCGATTCCGCTCAATCACTTATGAGCAAATTGATGACACATACGGTATGTCCTTTAAACAAAGTTGCAGGAATTCGTAAACCCAACTAACCATGTCAGAAAAGATAAAAAGTTAAGGCGAAACGCAGCCGACGCTAACGATTCCGACCGTCTCGGAAAACTTCAAAAACTAAATTATACCGAAGTCTGTTGCGCTAACTAAAACGACCGTGTCGGAAGACCGCGAATGTAGAAGTGTGTGAACACCGCCAAAAAAGTTGTGTCGACGCGCAGCCGACGCTATCCAACCGATCATGTCGGAAAACTTGAAAGGAATCCTTTTTCACATCTGGCGGAAAGAATTTTCATTAGAGGAGATGGTGGAAAATTCTACAAGTTGGCGAACACATGTTTGCAGGATGTAGAAGGCTTGAATGTATTAACCACCGTAATAAAATGACCATAGATTAACCATCGTAATAAAACGATGTTGGGTGCGTGGCAACACATGAGCGCGTTCTTGTTTCTTTATTATTTTGTTTAAAAAAGAGGAAAAATATTTGTTTCATTTGTAAGCATGCAAATGAGTTTTCTTTCCAATCCAGGCAGGCAAGAGACTTTAGACATATTTATTATTTATATAATAAAAACATTTACATAAATAAATGTCCTGAACCACTCAAGAGTTTACTGTTGGCTAGGAACCCTGCTAGTTTGGAAGAAGTTAGAATTACTCTTCGTGAGACTGGTTATGAACCTATTTTAACCCACCGTGACCTTAATAAAATATTTACTGTAACAACTGATACCTCAAACGGATCCAGTAGCGGGTTGCGTCATCTAATTCCTCAGGAGAGAGGGGGTTAATTGATAATGATTCTCCATGATGTCGAAGTCGAAGAAGTGCTCGTTGACATACCGCAGTGACTCGGATGAGCTTTGTCAACGACGAGTATCTGGTCAAAAGGTCATTTCGAATGACTTGGCTGGTCTGGATGTGAATAGGGCGGCATTCTAACTCATCAGGGTTGTTAACTCGTGCTGGTCGTGTTGACGGCCAGTTGGATGCGTCTTGAATGAGCCACGTTGGTCCAGTCCACCAGAGTTCGTGTGCACGGAGTTCCTTGGCGGAGAGTCCACGTGTAGCGCAGTCAGCGGGGTTCATCTTACCCGGAACATGTTTCCATTTTGCTGTACGTAGTGTGTCTTGGATGAAGCAAACACAGTTATGAACGAAATCTTTCCACTTAGATGGATGTTCATTTAACCAGGTCTGCACAATAAGCGAATCCGTCCACAAGTAACAAGGGGCTTCGTGAATCTTGAGAGTTTTGATGTAATGTGAAACAAGCTTAGTAAGAATAACAGCAGATGAAAGCTCAAGTCTCGGGATAGTCATGCGTTTGACCGGTGCCACTTTAGTTTTTGAGCAAAGTAGCGAGGTTGTTATTTTGTGAGATGGCGACGTTACTCTGATGTAAACAACAGCGGCCATCGCTGATTGAGACGCGTCGCAAAATCCATGTATTTCGACACTTGAATCCTGAGTAGTACCAACTCAACGTGTGTGATTCCTTCGAGGGATTGTAGAAGTGATTGCCATGTTTTAGTTTGCAATTCACCCAATTCGTAATCCCAACTCAGCTTGATCGCCCATAATTCTTGCATGAAGACTTCCAATGGAATGAAAACTGGCGATAGGAATCCCAAGGGGTAAAAAAACTGAGCAATCTTCGATAAGATGGATCGCTTAGTAGTTTTGGTTGAATTTTGAATTTGTGAGGGGAGATCAAACCGAAAGTAATCACTTTGAGAGTTCCAAAGAAAACCTAGTGCATGTATAATATTGTCGGCTAGCTTAAGGGTTGATGTAGATAATTTATATTCTGAGGGAATGCGGTCGAGAACCTTTTCGTCATTGCTGACCCATTTTCGGAGTGGAAAGCCACTTGCCATGCACATGTTTTTCACTTGGTCTGCTGTCTGTTGAGCTTCCTCGATGGTGTCGGAGCCCCAAAAAATGTCATCTACATAGCGTCCGTCCGTTAATGCGTTAATAGCGTAAGGAAATCTAGATCCTTCATCTTCAATCAGCTGAGTGATGCATCGCAAGGCAAGGAAGGGAGCACAAGCGCGACCATAGGTCACAGTTGTAAGTTGGTATTTGATGAGTTGATGGCCTTCTTTCCATAGGATTCTTTGGTAATCCCAATCGTCAGGATGAACTTGGATTTGCCTTTACATTTTTTCAATGTCAGCTGAGAAGACATATTTGATTTTACGAAAATTGATAAGAACGTCATTTAAGTCAATTTGTAGCTTAGATCCTGTGTGCAACGTTTGGTTGAGGGGAATACCGTTGGATGTTCTACAAGATCCGTTAAAAACTACTCGTAATTTTGTGGTTGAACTAGTTTCGCGGATGACTCCGTGATGTGGATGGTAAAACACGGGATGGGGGGTGTTTTTAGTGTCCACGATCTCAACCATATGACCTAATTGTTTGTACTCCTGGAGGAATGATTTATATGATTGGTGAAAGTCACGATTGCTTTCGAATTTACGTTGTAATGACTGCAGCATTCGGAAGGAGGAGGCGGAAGAGTCGTCAAGTTGACTCTTATTATTCTTGAAGGGCAGTTTGACAATATACCTTCCAGAAGAGTCTCGTTGGTGCGTAGCTTTAAAATACTCCTCGCATTCTTGATCAGCGGCGGAAAGTGGCTTGCTGACAGTTGACGAGATTTCTTCCTGACGCCAAAACCGTTCAAGTGCACTGTGGAGGTCTTCATCAATAGCGTAGTGATAAGTCTTTGGAGGGCAAGAAGAATTATCTGACGACGATGGTCTTGAGATAATCCAACCAAGTGACGTGAGTTGGGCTACTGGTGTTTGAATAGGTCCTTTAATGATAGGTCCTTTTAGCAATTCGCCGTATAAGTCAGATCCGATGATAATATCGATGAGTCCTGGTTTGTAATAAAGTGGATCCGCAAGTGATAGTTCTTGTAGATGTGGCCATTGTTTTGGATTTGAGGGCTCAGACGGAAGTATGCCAGTTAATTTGGGTACGATCAGTGCGTGGACCGTCAGTTCAAACGATGAGGAGAAATGTGGATTGATGTGAAGCGCTGCAAGTCCTCTTGACTTGCTGGTTTTGTTATTTATCATGTTTAATGATAATGATCCTGATTGACGTGGGATTTGTAATTGTTGAACTAGATTCTCTGTGACTAACGAGATTTCAGAGCCTTGATCGAGTAAAACTCGAGCGTGCAGGTAATTACCATATATATTTTGGACTTTGACAATAGCAGTGGGTAGAAGAATCGCTTGTCTTCTTCAATTGCTGCCGCAGCGGTAGTTTCAAGCTCTTTAGCTTTGGAAGATCCATACATGTGTAGTGATGTGTGGTGAGCCTTCGCACACTTCAGGCACCGATTAGATGATCGACACTTCGACACCATGTGGGATTTTAAGCAATTATAACATAATCGATGATTATTGATTAGGTTTCTGCGCTGTGTGGTAGTCATATGTTGGTATCTTTGGCAGCGAGCTAAGTGATGTTCCTCACCGCAAAGCACACACTTGTCTTTTGCATTGGAACTAGATTCATTGTTTGAACCGGAGAAGCAAATGCGAGCTGACGATTGACGTGAGTTCGCCATTGATTTTCCTGACTGCGAGTTTTCATAGGCCTTTAAGGTTTGAATTCTAGTTTCCTAAAAAGTTTGTAGCTGCGACCACAGTGGCGGGGTTTTAGAGGATCCGAGTTCTTGCTCCCATGCTTTAACGGCTTCCAAATCTAGACATTGAACTGTCAAAAACACAAGAAACGAATCCCAGTGGTCTATTGGTTGTTTCAGCATTTTCAGAGTTCTAATTTCTTGAGTAATAGAGTTATACAGCTTTTCAAGCTCGATTCCACACTCCCTTGTCATTTTCCTAGTGGCAAATAATGCTGCAAAGGAAGAATGAATCAATAGTCGCGGATTCTCGTACCATAGCACAACTGCATCCCAGGAAGGTTGAAAGTTCTCTGCTACTATTTCCGTATTTTCATGAATTTGACCAGCAGATCATGTTAGACAACTTTTAAGGTATTGTAGTTTAACTTCTGCTGGAATTGAAGAGTCGTTTATGACAATTGATGAAAATATACCCTTAAATGATAGCTATTTGGAGAGCGTGCCATCAAACTTAAGTAACTCCAAGCGAGGTAGTCGTACACATCGAAAGCCTGTAGACATTGATGCTAATGAGCGATTTGGTGACGAAGCTCTGCTGCTGATTTTCTCAGAAAGTTTGTCTGCAAGCGTGGTTAGTTTCATCAAGGTGTCCAGATAGCTGTCCCGAGTCTGGTTGAAGATTCTTTTTTGAAGTACGTTCGTTTTTTGAGACGTCGTTGATCGGAGGAGGCAACCCTCGACATCGCGAGGTTGATCGCTAAATGTTTAGTGTTGAATTGCTGCCACTGGTCTCGAAGCTCTTCAAGCCATGATGAGATTCCTTGTTGAGAAAGATGATCTCCATTGCTGGATAAGACCCTAGACTGGACTGAGGTGATGAATTCATGATAGTGTTGTTGTTCATCGATTCGACAATCAACGTGACTCGCCCTCATCTTGCACTGCACTATTTTCACTTTCACTAATTGTTTTTACTAGCAGCTCACTCTCGATCCGGCTCGAAGGACCAAAAAAATGTTAGGGATCCGGAGAACGAGAGCTCATTGGCTAGTAAAACACGCAGTCGTATTTAATGACACTTTTATTATTTAATTTTCACTACAAGTTCTGGTGGTTGCTGGCCAAGGTGGGATGACAAGATCCTGGGTCTTGTGAATAGGCGTTGTTGACGTTTCACTGCAAAATAAAAAGAGATTAATCACGTGAGGAAATGGACTGGTCGAACGAACGTGACACACACGATGTGTCCTAAGCACTTAGAGGAAATACTGCGAGATTCCGCTCAATCACCTTATGAGCGGAACGCTGACACATACGGGGTGTCAATTAAAAAACCACGCGACTCCGTTCAATCACTTATGAACGGAACGCAACTGATTACGTGATTCCGCTCAATCGCTTGTGAGCGGAGCGCTGACACACACGGTGTGTCCTTTCAACAATTACGCGGTTCCGCTCAATCACTTATGAGCGGAACGCTGACACACACGGTGTGTCCTTTCAACAATTACGCGGTTCCGCTCAATCACTTATGAGCGGAACGCTGACACACACGGTGTGTCCTTTTAACAATTACGCGGTTCCGCTCAATCACTTATGAGCGGAACGATGACACACACGGTGTGTCCTTTAAAACGAATTCCTCGATTCCGCTCAATCACTTATGAGCAAATTGATGACATATACGGTGTGTCCTTTAAACAAAGTTGCAGGAATTCGTAAACCCAACTAACCATGTCAGAAAAGATAAAAAGTTAAGGCGAAACGCAGCCGACGCTAACGATTCCGACCGTCTCGGAAAACTTCAAAAACTAAATTATACCGAAGTCTGTTGCGCTAACTAAAACGACCGTGTCGGAAGACCGCGAATGTAGAAGTGTGTGAACACCACCAAAAAAGTTGTGTCGACGCGCAGCCGACGCTATCCAACCGATCATGTCGGAAAACTTGAAAGGAATCCTTTTTCACATCTGGCGGAAAGAATTTTCATTAGAGGAGATGGTGGAAAATTCTACAAGTTGGCGAACACATGTTTGCAGGATGTAGAAGGCTTGAATGTATTAACCACCGTAATAAAATGACCATAGATTAACCATCGTAATAAAACGATGTTGGGTGCGTGGCAACACATGAGCGCGTTCTTGTTTCTTTATTATTTTGTTTAAAAAAGAGGAAAAATATTTGTTTCATTTGTAAGCATGCAAATGAGTTTTCTTACCAATCCAGGCAGGCAAGAGACTTTAGACATATTTATTATTTATATAATAAAAACATTTACATAAGTAAATGTCCTGAACCACTCAAGAGTTTACTGTTGGCTAGGAACCCTGCTAGTTTGGAAGAAGTTAGAATTACTCTTCGTGAGACTGGTTACTTAAATTTTGGAAAGCCTCAAAAAATGAAAAATTCAAATTTTCATAGGTTCAATGTGGATACAGTTAAAAATAGTTCAAGTTCAGTTCCTCCCGTAAGTTACACAATGAATCCACAGTGTTTGAGTCAGTAACCACACCATGTAATGAATAAACAGGCAAACTTTCCACAAACGAACTACAATCCTTCACGGAACATATGTTCGAACTCAAGGAGATTTCATAATCCGCCTATTGACCACTTTCTGCCAACTGATAGATCGATGAACACAGTGAGTACAAATGAATCTTCTTTGCATGTAGAAAATTGTAATCGGGATTTTCTTTAACATGCCTCGGAATGTCTACAATATTACCCATCATTAAATTAAGTATTCAGGGTCATATAATCCGTTGTCTAATCGATACATTACGACACCCAATTTGTCTTGATACACTTCATGGGAAAATTGAGTGTACTGAGACATTTAGGACGCTATCTTTCTTTCTCTTTCACAAATTTTGATGCTATAATTGGGATGGATATTTTAATAGCTGTAGGTGCTAATATTTGCATATCTCGTTCTGAACTCAATAGATGAACTCAATAGATCCTAATAGTTACTCTTCTCAGGAGATAGAAGTTATAACTAGACTTAAAATCGAGTTTAAAGATTTAGAATATTATCCACAATGTAAATTAACATTTACACACAAAATTAAACATGCATTGAAATTAAAAACTGAGGAGCCAATATATCAGCGCAATTATAAGTTGCCATATCATGTTAAAGATTTCATAAGAAAACAAATTCAAGAAGATTTGGCACAAGGCATTATTCAGCCATCTTCCAGTCTATATAATTCGCCGATATTGGTGGTACCCAAAAAGGAAAACACATACAGATTGGTCATTGATTTCCATAAAATTAACTTTATTAACAATTTGATGATATCCTGGGAAAATTGGGTAATGCAAATTATTTCACTAAAATTGACCTAGCGAAAGGATTTCATCAGATTGAAATAGAACCTAAAGATCGTCATAAAACAGCATTTTCGACTGACGAAGGGCGTTTTGAATTTACCCGAATACCTTTCGGATTAAAGAACTCTCCCGCAACTTTCCAAAGATTGATGAACACAATCTTACAGGAGTACGTTTATAAAATATGTATCGTATATATGGACGATATTTTAGTTTTCAGCACTTCATTGGAGGAGCACGAAGTTGGACTGCGTAAGATTTTATCTGCATTACGTTCAGCCAACTTGAAAATTCAAATGTCAAAAACTCAATTTTTAAAAAAAATCTACAGAATTTCTTGGACATATTATTACCAAAGACGGTATCAGACCAAATCCTAAAAAAAATGAAAGCAGTTCGTAAATTTCCTTTACCAAAAACTACAAGAGAGGTCAAATCCTGTTTAGGCCTCACTGGATTTTACCGGAAACTATGTTTTGATAGCAAAACCAATTACACTCACTTTAAAAAAGGCAAATTCAGTAAATATAAAGGACTTGGATTATATTGCATCATTTGAGAAATTACATTTTAAATGAACCTATTTTAACCCACCCTGACTTTAATAAAATATTTACTGTAACAACTGATACCTCAAACTTTGCATTTGGAGCTGTTTTATCTCAAGGAAGTAATGCAATATGTTATGCATCACGAACTCCAAATGATTCTGAAACACGCATGGCAACTATCGAGAAAGAACTTTTAGAGATAGTTTGGGCGGTCAAATATTTCAGACCCTATTTATACGGACGAAGATTCATATTGGAAACTGATCACAAGCCTCTTACATTTCTACACAGTATAAAGGAGGATACACCGAAACTTTTCAGATGGAAACTGAAATTAGTTGAGTATGATTTTACTATCAAATATATAAAAGGCAAAGCAAACTTTGTAGCAGATGCACTTTCAAGAATTGAAGTAAATGCGATAGATGTGATGAACGAAAGATCTGACTCTATGGCTACACAGCATACAGCTCATGAAGACAACACGAACTATATCAGCATTTCGGAAAAACCATTGAACTGTTTGAAATTACAAATAGTTAATGGAAAACGCATTCGTTGCACGACCCGAACATTTCATAGTGGAAAAAGGATAGTTTTTTATTATAAGCGAATTTATATTAGAAAATCATATTCCGATCACTGAAAAAGTAGGATTAAAAGTTCCTAATAAAGCCATTCTAGCAACTTTTCAGAATGAGTATTTAAACTGGAAATTAAATCATCTTAAATTAATTATTGAGAATTGTAGCTATATTCTGTATGATTGTTCGCACTCAGAGATATTGGAAATCATAGCTAAAGAACATCAAGAAACAAACCATTTAGGTATTAACAAATTATATAATAGATTACGAAAAAAATATTACTATCCGAAAATGAAACTAGCTATAACAAATTATGTAAATAAATGTACAATCTGCGCAACAGCAAAATATGACAGACATCCTCCAAGGGAACCATACAGAATGACACTTACTCCATCTAATATAAGAGAAATCTATCATGTTGATATATGGCTTCGTGATAATAAAAGTCCTTATCTTACTTGTATAGATAAATTTAGTAAGTTCCTTACAATACAAAAGCTATCTAATAGGCAATGGGATACAATTATTAATACGTTGCAAACAATATTTAATAGAATAGGAAGCTCCAAATTCATAGTTTTTGATAACGAGGGAGCTATAACAAGTATCAAAACAAAAGAATGGTTAGACAAAAAAGGAATATCTTACCACTTATGCTCACCTTATCATAAAACAGGAAATTCTGATATTGAGGTCGCTCATAGAACCCTAAATGAGCAACTGCGAATATTTTTACAAAGGCAAAATCTAGAAGATACAGATTTAAAAGTTTTGGATCCAATAGAAGAATGTTTATATTATTATAACAATAACATCCACTCAACGACCGGTGAAACTCCGTTCAATATATTTTTTGGCAGAACAAAACTGGACAGATCTTAGATATGTAGTTGACAAACACAACTCCAAAACACATCCACAAAGAAAAAGAAAATAAGGAAGCATTATAATTTTCCTGAAGATGTTGCACAAATGCTTGTAATATTATTTTTCCCCCAACAGAACGGCTTTATCTTAACGAAAGCGGGTAAGAAAAGGAAAAAAAAACGAAATAATATTAAATAATCAGGTTCACACATGATCAATTTTAAATTTATGCCACATAAATGTTATAAGAAGAACTGACGTCCTTATTGAACAACATAAATTAATTTTTTTAGAACTAACAGAATATCCAAACTATCAGATATTTCCTATGCCAAACATCAATAACTTAAAATAAACAGCATCCATTCTATATCACTTGGTGTTAAATTTACCCATTCATGACAACTGTCTTTTAATATATTAAAAGAAAACCAAATAATTGTACGTTCATTAAAAACACACAAAACCCAATTGTTCAAAGTAAATAAAATAAAACAATTGCAAGCAAAGTCGAGGACAACTTTGAACTTGAAGAGGGAGGAGTTAAAGAAACATTCCCTAATTGTATGAACCCTCATAAAGAGTCATAAACGAACGCATTCGTTGAAATTGACCCTTTTCTCTAATTACATGGCCATCATAAACCCTGACTCACCTTTACCAATATAACATGGTTTATGATTGTCGGGCATGATAAATAGGTTTTTCTGGGAAGTATGCCTTCGTCCTTCCATATATTAGTTAAGTAATTAAGGATAGATTAGGATTAACATGTATTTGTAAGAAATGGTTTAGTTGGTAAGATATTACTGTAATGTTTGTAATACATGAGAAGCTATAACGATAATGTGTGTTATTTAATTCAAGGAACTTGATCGTATGCTCGCATTGGGTGTACTAGGCGAGAGTCACAATTCCTGGAGTTCTCCAGTAACGTTGGTTCGTAAACCTGGAAAAGTACGTTTGTGTCTGGATGCGCGACGTGTTAACGATGTTACCGTTAATGACGCATATCCTTTGCCGTTAATCGATTTATTATCTCGGTTAAGATCCACGATTTAAAGGACGCCTTTTGGCAGATACTTCTTGATCCTGAATCGCAGGAAAAGACAGCTTTCACAGTTCCGGGTCGCCCTTTATACCATTTTAAGGCCATGATTTTCGGATTGTCCCCAAACCATGTGCCGTCTAATGCACAAGGTTATTCCGCATGAGCTTCAAGACAAAATATTTGTTTACCTTGATGATTTGCTCGTGACCAGATCTTCCTTCTCGGAACATTTGGATCTGTTGTCTACAGTAGCTAAGTTACTCTCATCAGCTGGGCTCACAATAAATGTTGAGAAGAGCAAATTCATCTAGTGTGAATAAGGTACCTTGGATACATCGTTAGCGATGGTATCCTGAAGACAGACCCAACTCCTCGTTCCAATAAAGACATTCGTTTGTAATGAATTTTGTAAAGAATTAGAATTTAGATTATTATGTATGTCTGTTCGGAGAAAGGGATAAGTTTACGACAATGCTACACACGTCGTTTAAGAAATAAATATCTATACTTGATTGTAAATATTTATTAGGGATTTGAAAAATTATATGATGTTTGTTGGACGGAACTTAAGAAGAATTTTTATATAATATATATATTTATAATATATATATAATATATATATTTATTATATTTATATAATATATATATTTTTATATATATATTTAGCTATAACACCAACTCAGTGCTTCGTTTGACGAACGTTGTTTGATTTCGATGACGAATCAAGTAAAAAGAATGCCAACTAACCAGGGAACAAGAAAACGGCTGCAGGTAAAGTATATAGCTTCTTGATTTTTTAAACGGCACTCTGTGGTGTCAAGAATGATGCTCGTTTTAATAGACCACAATGCGCACACAGCTTGAGTGCTGTGTTTGATAAGCACAACGTTATTCCTCAGCGAATATATATCATCGATTAAATGAATATCGAAATGCCCAAATAAAACACATAAAATCTGAAATAATAATTAGTTATATATCCCAATTATAAGTAGAAAGCGTGCAGAATCCGGTATCAAAATCTAATCTGTCTACGTAGGCAAATTAGGTTTGGATGTGTCCTGGTATCAAGAAATATATATCAAGGAATTTGGTCGAATGCGCAGATGGGCAAGAATGATGGCCTGAGAAATTCACGGAATATCTGCGAATTGGTGTATTCAAATGTGACTTCTGTCTGCCATACCTGATATAAAAATGCCTCCGAATCACGAACGCCAACATATCCGAAGTGTTGTTTGAAAGTGCCAACTTCCAAAATTTATAAGTTTTTATAAGTTTCATTGGAAGCATAAATATAAGAATTTGATTTAAGTTTTCTTTTGGTTTGAATGAATCAAAGATTTCAAGTATAATAATTTGATTTTGAACAATTTACTTCGCACATTCTTTTTCTCGTTTCCTTTTTCTTATCCTCAATTTACTTATCTTCCCTAGTTATCGCTTGTAATTGTATTGCGCTGAAAAAAGTGAAACCGCTACTGAATCTTCTTTTAGAATTGAGTCCAACATCGATGGTGAATATAATATGTTTCCCACTTATGGGACCATTCACAGCCAATCTTTTTGTCTAATTAGCCATCTGAGAGTTCCTTTAGAGAAGTAGCTCAAAGCCCTCCCAATTAACTGCTTTTAGTTCGTGGACGTTTGCCATTTTTCAAGTTTATCTTGCTGATGACTTCTGCTTGTTGTCGGTTTGCCCGGATACCTTGAGCGTTTACTTGCTTTTTTGTCAATCTTTTGCGATTTGATCTTCTTTGTTTCAATTATGACGCTTTCTTTTAAATGATGAGTGGCATTTCCCTTCATTATAAAATAATGTATCAACTCTTCAATCCAGATAAGATTCTTGATTCCGCTCTCCGGCTTTAAAAACATGACAGACAACTAATATTATTGCTTATTATTATTGCTATTGCTATATTATAATATATACCATATATATACCAGACATGATCTCCATAGAAGTTCTTCACGAGGTCGTGATTGCAGCCCCATTGGTTTCAATGTCTAATATATCATCGACAAGGGTCCGATTTTGACCTTCATGACTTATTTCTGACTGAAGTCGATATATGACAAATGATTAAGTTTGCTTACTAGAATGGCTGCATTTCGAATGAACTCAAATGCGATGAGGAAACGATATTGTTGGAATTAATTGAATAATGAAATTGACGAAATGAGCGATGATTTTTCCGAGCAGAGCGTTTCTTAATTGCGTAAATAAATCTACACAGTTTGCAGATATTGCTCAGGTGTTAGCTGGTTCATGATAAAATGGAAACCAAAATTACCATAAAATGCGCGATAACTGTCATACGATACGTAGCATTAAAAAATGTTTTCAACCTACAGTTCTTTACCTTTAAAAAACATTCTTTATGACTTTCAAATACCAGATTTTATGATCTCTGAAAAAACAACTTTATCGAAGATTGCAATCATCACAGGAAACTTTTGATATGAACGAAAGTCAATTGAATTTCAGCGCCTTGAAGCCACTCGAAAAATTCGTTAGATCCTGCCACTGAACCTAAGACGTCAGTAAATTATATTTTTATGAAAGTATTACTCTTTTATTTAATTTAAATGAGGCAAATTCTCATTAGCTGTGTTTTCACAATCATTGTAACAAATCGAATTTTAGGTTAGCCGACTGTGGAGTTTACTTTGGAAACAGCAAAATATATCACGCTATTCATGCAAATGAAAGCACCTAAATTTGAGTAGAAGAAGGTGGCTACTTTCCAATCCAACCAAACTTCAGCATCGTATTCTTCCCGTACCAACATTCCAAATGACCCAGTAGGGGAGGTTGGGGCAGTTTTGATTACCTTTAAAAATTTTGAATTTCATGGAAATAATTAGCATTTCTATTATGTTGGCAACTCTGGTAGTAAATGACAAGCCAGCTGGTGGTTGAGCAGCCATCTTTTGTAACGTCAGAATGTCTTTTTTTCCACGGTGAACTTTTATGTATGTGTTGTTTAGAAGTTTGTTTTTGTTTCTACAGTTGCAAGGATTTTATAATAACATATTATCTTCGAACCACTGTTTATTGTACGTAATAATCATAGACGAGGGGCCCTATTCTACAACTGAAATAGTTAGCAAAATAGAGGAGCCAGAACCGGCCAGTGCTGGACATCGTGACATATTCAATGTGCCAGAATTGAATAAAATGCTTGGACAATATTGATTCAATGTTGTAAAGACTTTTGTTAGCAGTACCAAAACTGACAATTCTATATTTAGCTACCTACTTTATTTTTTATTTTTAACTATATTCAAATAAATTTATTTCAAACTTTTTAATGCTAATAATTTGTGTTTTAATAATGATTATTTTATTTAAGTGTAGTGAAACACCTTTACTAGTTTTGGGACTATTTTCTCTAATATAGGTATTTGAGGTTGACTATGGGTGTTCAAAAATGCCCCATGCATGGTCAAAAGTGCCCTATGCCTGTTGAAAGGTGCCCCTTACATGGGGAACTTTTGAACAAAGGGATAGGCTTGCGTTAAGGCCAGTTTATGGGGAACAGAATCACTATTTCATGAACAATTTTAAGAGGTGGCGTAAATTATAACTTACGAGGGCAATTTGTTCTGCATTGGTGTAGTAAATATATAAGGCGGAATAACAAGAATATAAAAACTGAAAACTGTTCAAAGGTGCTCCAGTCTCCACTACACGCCAATTTGCTATGAAAATGAAGAAAGAAGATCGTAAATGTGGTTTTGCATATATATTTTTAGATATGGTTACTCTGTTTCAATAATAGCACATTACTATAATTCATGTTTGAATTATTGGTCTATAACTAGTCCTTGGATGTAATATCGAATTAAGTCCTAGTCTGTTGATTTTTTCGTTTGGGGCTTACCCTACGTTCCATTTTATCAGTGCCTTGTTTGCTAATATACGATCAATTCCGCTTCATATTGATGTTGTCCCTCACATATGTGAACGGCGGATCAGTTTGCCTGAAAAAAAAATTAGTTTTTCTTCTCCTCCATTAAATTTATTTTATAATACAAAAGGGAACAAATAATCAAGTCAAAAAAGGAATATCTCATAATAAAGTTAGACTTATATTTCAATTTGAAGATTTTCAAGACAAAAATGCAAAATATATTTTGAAAACCCATGTACCAACAGAAGTGACAACAGGTATAAAACTTTACAGTAAAGATGCACTGCTTATTATGCAAAAGCACTATAACAAGTGGAAGAAAACAAATCCAAAAGGAACTATTGTACAAGCAAGTAAAGTACTATATGATTGTTCATCTTAAGAAATAAAAGAGATAATTGCTAGAACCCATAGAAACAGCAACCATACGGGTATTAATAAAACCTATATGCAGCTTAAAGACAAATATTATTTTCCAGATCTCAAAACTGTTATAACGAGACAAATAAATAACTGAAAAATACGAAAGTACGAATAAATTACCTTTCAAGGAAACAGTAACACCCAAAAAGATTAGGGAAATGTATCACATCGATATTTGTTTTAGAGACAGAAACTCGCCCTATATTACCTGTATAGATAAATTTTCTAAATTTCTCAGCGAAATAAAACTTCCCAACAGGCAATGGGACTCAGTTAACAATGCGCTTAGAGCTATTTTCAATAAAGTAGGAAAACCCAAAAATCTTATTTCGGACAATGAAAGCGCGTTAAATACCGAAAAAACTAAAGAATGGTTAGAGAACGAGAATGTTACTTACCACTTTTGTAGTCCGCATCATAAAACTGGTAATTCAGATATTGAAATTGCACATAGGTCATTGAATGAGCATTCAAGAGTCTACCTACTTAGGCAAAAGTCTGAAAACAAAGATCTAACTGATTACAACCCGGTAGAGGAATGTGTTAACTATTACAATAACACGATCCACTCTACACATCGTCTCAAGCCAATACAGATTTTTCAAAAAGAAACAAATATTTCTGATAGTGAGGTACACAATCGTTTATATGAAACAAAACGTAAAATAATACATAATAGGAACCTTCATAGAAGGCCATCCGAGCCCGATACACGGCTTGTTAAGAATCCAAATAAAAAAAATTAGACCCTAGATATGTAAAAGCGCATTCTGGCAAAATACATCCACAAAGATACAAAAAGAAAAAAGCATATTATAAAGATGTAACTAGCGAAAACAAAAGCAATTAAAAATTATGCACGATTGCAAATAAAAAATGCTATAAACCTTCATTTTTTAAATTATATATCATGTTCATTAACCAAATTTACAATAGCTACAAAGAATCTCGCGGACGAGCTTCACACCTAGAGGGGAGGAGTTACGTCATAACATTTTAATGTACAACCAATGTGTATATCCTTTGTCGGCATCGACAAAGGCCGATGCCGACACAGGAATATGTAAATTAGTATCATAAGCAATAAATGTAAGACTAAGTATTTTATTGTTCACGACCTTGTTTCTAGGACACATTACCTATTATAAAATTAGCACCTATTTGTTAGAAAATAAGTTTTGTAAAAGGACACGAGTAGGATTTAGTACAGTTAATAATATGCAAATAAAGATGGTTTGTTAGCAAGTAAGACATAGATATAAAAGGACATGTAATTATAGATTTAAGTGTCAGTTGTTTTCAAAAAAGAAAAGAGTAAACATCGTTATGTAAAATATATTAACCGTAACAAATATTGTTTTTTACATTTAAACTATAAAATAATATTATAAGAACGGTGAACATTTCACTGCCTAAAACTTGTGAACATAAGTAGAAGACCTAGGTCATAAGTCGATTGAGTGAATTAGCGTAGTCTTTCAATGAAGGCCTAGGGACACACTGTGTGTGTCATCGTTCATTTCATAATTCGATTGAATGGAATTGAACACATCGTGTGTGTCATCGTTCATCTCATGAGTCGATTCAGTGCAATTGCGTGGTTCTTCATAGAAATCCTAGGGACATACTGTGTGTGTCATCGTTCGTTGCATGAGATTATAGGTTGGGGTTAGTGAGAGGAAGTACTACTGTCTGTTCAATTCCAGTGTAAAATCGTGTTTCACTACATGCGAACAATTTTTACCCTAAGCAACTCTCAGCGAACTCTACGTCCACCCTTTCACTTTACTGATATCTCCAGGTCCATTGAATCAGTGAATCTCCAGGCTCAGCTTCCTAAAGTGACCAGACCGCATCATCTCCAGCATTTTATCGTCATAGACAGCGATCATCAATAAACTGTGCTTGTCAATTTTTCATTAAGTGAATTAACATTAATAAAAGTGTGTTCAAGATACTGCCTCGCGTTTTACTAGCCATTCACCTCACAACCTGCGGTTCCTTAACTATCTGCTTCTTCAATAGGTTCGGGTAACTGGTACTTGATGCTATCACACCAGCAGCCCGATTACAGAATTTTAATTTAAAAATTGCAATCATTATAGGGATCTCATAGTTTACTGAACAACTTAAAAAAAATTGTAGCGAGAAGTTTCCAAAATGTATGTCCCTATTGGTTGTACTAATAAAAAAAATACTCAAGAATTTTTTATTTAAGCTTCATTTGAATTTAATATACTACGTTACGTTGATAATTTTTGCGAATAAATATGTGTTTAATATAATTTAATATAATGAAATTAATTAATTGTTCTTTTGGGAGTGTCGAGTAATTATGCCGATTTAGATAACAGATGGCACAACTTTTACATATGGTTTGCGTCTATAATAACTTATCTATTATTTTCGAGGGTAAACTTCTTTCATTAATTCTCACTTAGTCATTGAAAGAAATAGCGTAAACAACAAAGTTTTTTTTTGCTTCGAAAATAATGAATTTTGTGCCTAGAAAAGTTGTTTCGCGGGCAAGTTTAATAACCTTCTTTCATTTGACGAAAACGCAGCCGAAAGTTATCGCTTGTTGGTAGAAGCTTACGGTGAACATGCTCAAACTCAAAAAAAATGTGAACGATAGTTTGAACGCTTTCGAAGTGTTGGTTTTGACTTGGAAGAAAGAACGGCAGAATTCCAAGCATTATTGGATGAAAGTTGATGTCGCACGCAAAAAGTACTTGCTTTGAGGTTGAATGTCGCCCAATAAACCATTTCTGAATGTTAACATGCAATGGAAAAGATTCAAAAATAAAAGGGGTTCCACATCAACTGTACGAAAATCAACTCAATGCCAGACTCAGCATGCAAAAACACATCTCAAAAAACTCAAAAAAAAACAAATTTTTTTAAGTCGAATCGTTACTGGCAATAGGTTTATTAAGATAACTCTAAAGGTAAAGCATTTTATGTTGATCTTGGCCAACTATCAAGTTCACAACGAAAACGCGATATTCTTTGTCAAAAGCTTATGCTGTGTATTTGGTGGGACCAGAAGGGTGTTGTGTATTATGAGCTACTAAAATCAAATGAGACAGTTACAAATGATCGCTACAGACACCAACTGATCAATTTAACACACGCACTGAACGAAAAACGACCATTGACAGCTCGAAAACACCTAAAAGATCTGTTCCATGATGACAATGCCAGACCTCATCGGGCAAACATCGTTCAACACAACTTAGAAAGGCTTGGTTGGGAACACCTTGATCACACCGTCATCACCTTGATCATCACTGAGAGCACAGCCTAATGGTGAAATATTAAGAATCAAGAACAAGCTTTAAATTTTCACAACAGGGAGGAGAAAGTCAATACCTGTAACATCACCATCTCGAGATCACCCACTCGATACAGATATAAAAAAATGTCTGATCCTACAAGAGAAAAATACAAAGATTTTAAGAGGACTCACAATGAAAAACGGGTAAACAAAGAAGAAAATGAGCAAAATCAGACTTATCAGAGTAAACTAGAGGCCGCACAATGGGGGAACAAGTTTAATTATGTGGTGTATTTTCAAAAAAAAAAAATATTGGGGCAACCGGTAGGTAGCACCTGCAGCGAAAAAAAGGAACAAGGTTGAATAGACAGGGTTATTTGAAAATCCAAAGGCCGCATAATGGGGGCCGAAGGAAGTTACTTTTAACCGACTAGCTCACCGCGCGGGCGTGGGGAGTTCTAGGAAATTTTTTAATTCCTGATCCTTGAATGTCACATACACACCCACACAGAACGAGCTTACTCTTTGATATTAGATAAAATTAATAAATAAATAAACACACACACACACAGAACGAGCTTACTCTTTGATATTAGATAAAATTAATTAATAAATAGAAATTATCAAATGAAATAAGTTAATATAAAATATTTAATTACGTGAATTGTGCTGCGCTGATTCAGACCACCTCTGCTTCCTTCAACACGAATCTCCACCTCAGCTTAGTTTCGGGGCTTCACCTGCCTCTGTTGCGTTGATTCTGACCACTTCTGCATCCTCCAATACGAATCTCCACCTCAGCTTTGTTTCGGTACTTCACTTGCTTCTGCTGTGCTTCCTCTGACCAGCGCAGCGGAATTCCTTGAAGTCCCGGAATCATCTGCTTGATTCCGGGACTTCAAGGAATTCCACTGCGCTGCGTCCTGAACACCTCTGCTGCATGCTTACTATCTTTTTGGCCTCAATCTTAATGTTCTCTTGGGCTTTGTGATTCAAAGATTTTGGGACTCGAGGTCTTCTGGGGCTAAACACTTCAAACAGCAGCTAGTACTTCCTGATTCTCTTTATTCCCCTCAATAATTAAATTCACAATTTATATCTTATATTTTCCATCACTTGATACCTGGTTTCTATACTTTATTATTTGTAATTGCTTCCATCTTTATAAAATTGTTTTGCTAAAAATAAGGAAAAACCTTCCTTTTAAATTTATATTTACCTTGCGGAATCGATTTCCGACCGTGATCGTTCGGTCTTCATCAGCGACCACTGATGAAGATCGCTGATGAAGACAGAACGATCAAGGTCGAAAATCGATTCCGCAAGGTAAATGAAAAAAAATAAAATTAAAAGGAAGGTTATTCTTTATACTTTATTTTCCATAACTTGATACTGGATTTCTATACTTTATTTTCCACCTCCCATCCTTGATTCACTATTTCTATTCTTCTTATAGCGATATGTACACAACAAACAAGTAAATCATATCAATGAAAAATTTCTTCCCAAAAAACTTCCGAAAAAATTTTTCGTTTTTTTTTCGACTGGAAATATTTTTTTCTTAGACTTTTTTTCTGACATTTTATTTGTGCTAGAAATAAAGAAACCTTCCTTTTAATTTTATGTTTTTTTATTTACCTTGCGGAATCGATTTTCGACCGTGATCGTTCGGTCTTCATCGCTGATGAAATTGGTTATAAGAGCATTTGTTTGTGATGCAACTGCAAGGGCATTTATGACATCAACAATGTCCCATAATTCTTATCATGGATGTCTATTTTGTAATCAAGTAGGTAGTCGAATTAATAGAAAAATGGTATATTCAAGATCTGTTGGATGACAGATGAAGGCTTTTTGTGTCGTACTGATATAGATCACCATAGTTAACAGTATAGAGACAAACAAACTTTACTGGAAACTTGTGGTATAAAATTAATATCACAATTTCCATACGATCTCCTACATTTAATTGATATCGTTAAGAAATTCAGCAGGAAACCAAGGAGTTTTGAAAAACTTTGAAAGTGGAAAGGTACAGAATTTGATCAATTAATTTTATACACAGGCATTGTAATATTTAAGGACATTTTTGACAAGCAGCTATATGAACATTACTTACCGCTGTGTTGTGCATATCGGATTTGTCTTGATTCCGACTTATTTAAACCAATGCTCCAGTTGTGAAAGAAATGATGTACTTGTTTGTAAAAAATTTTCCTACGTTTTATCGAAACGATAGCGTTTCTTATACTGTTCATGGGTTGTAGCATATAATAGACATAATTAAAGAAATTGGATTTACTGATAGTTATTGTTTCGAAAATTGTTTGCAAATCATTAAGAGAAAAATCAAAAAACCACAACACATTTTAATGCAATTAAATAATAAACTAAATAAAATCCCAATTCAACTCGTTTCCAATTAAAAGAAAATATAATTGACAAATCTTTAATTTCTTTAAAATTTAACCAAACCTATCTATCAGCTAAGTGGCCAAATAACATTTGTAGTATAAATGGAAATCCGATGCAAATTACACAATTAGGCATAATGAATAACAAATATTATATAGTTGGTAAGCAACTGTTAAATATTACTTCTGTATTCTTATTTCTTCTGAATTCATCACAACTTGGAATAATTCAAGTAAATGGTATTTCGCAGCAGGAAGAAGTTTTTAATTTAGATACAAACTTGAAGAAATACTTTCCTATATCTATTGGTCAGCAAAAATATATTCTTTTACCAATTTGGCATCACAAAGCTAAGCATTAAAGATTTATTTTGCTTAGAATATTATAGATGATTTATTTTGCTTAGAATAAGCTTGCATATGTTCTTAATTTAATTCATTTGCTATTGGTTTGCGTAGCATAGTTAAAATAAGGGTTTTGTGTGTTTAGGATAAGATGTAACTTTTCGTTGTGTGGGCAACATGTTTGATGCATTGTTAATTACGGTTAAAAGATACATTTCGTCGCATACGCATAGAATTAAAATGCGATTTATTTGTTTTGACAAAAATGACTTAATATAGGTTATATAAAGATGTAGGAATTTTGTGATTTTATTCTTCGCACAAAGTCCCACGCAAGGAGAATTCTTTAGGTTAAGTAAGTATATAAGAAGATAAATTTGCAAAGAAAGATCAGAGTAAAGTCATCGTTCAAGTCTTTCAGGGAAGTTGCTGGAAAACGACAGTAAATCAATAATCTAACAGAATGAATGTGGAATCAGGTAACATTATTGTAATTTTTTTAAAAGAAAGTTTATCAATAATGTATTTTTATTGCAGAGAATATCCTAGTTTGTGGTCAAAAGCCCTTTGTCTTGGCCGTTTCCAATAACTAGTACAAATGAGTTCAACCAATTAATAGAAAGAAACGCAACAAGCTCAATAAGTACTTCTACAGTACTTCAACCAGAATCTTATGCACGCGACATCAAAGGTAACAATTTTGAAAGCATTAACCCTTCATTACATGTTAGTATTGTAATGAAGGAATAAGAGTAGAATAAGAATATAATCTGAAATTACAGAAATAAAAGATACTTTAGAGAGTATTAAAATAATCATGGAGAAGCAAAACCATGCCATTGCAGAGCAATATCTAAAAATCACTAAAATTTGTGAAATGCTTTTCGGACAAGAGGTTGATGAGGTATTTAAATTTTCTCTGAATACTTTTCAGGACTTGGAAAACTTAGAGCAAAGGATCCAATCAGAACCAGATTTTGAAAATATTATAGTAAGATAAAGTTGTTTTAAATTTATTTTAAATGTTAACTAATAATACAACCCATTCACAGAAACTATTTATGATTAAAAAATTTAAAGGGAAAGTTTCCAGTTACTTAGGCAATGTAATTGGAGAAGCTTTATTGGCTAAAATTAACTGGAATGGACGGAAAAATATGAAGACCCTCAATAAATACAAATTTTTCAGTTCAACATTATACGGTAAAATAAATTTCTTCAGTCATTAAAAATTGCTAACGTATGCTCTTTATAGGTTCATATGAAGGATACGTAAAAGATCTCAAGGAGGACATCAAGAGAAGGAAAAATCATCTTGACCAGAGGCGGCATCAAGAACGCTAACGACAACGCCAGGCGCAATATACATCAAATTGAGGCAAATTAAAAGTTAGCTTAATTTTGTATAATGTTTTCTAGTAATGAAATCAAAAATAATAATAATCAAAAATCAAAAAAAAATTTTGAGGAATAATTCATGCGTTTGGTTAAATTGAGCATTTATAGTAAGTCTTAAAATAACGATTGTAAATTGATGAAACTAAGCCATAGACTAAGGTTTAACCTCGGTCAAAATGTATACGGTCCGGTTTTGGTAGTGAAAAATTATGTATAATAGTATATATGATGTGAAATATTAATGTATAATATATTATATTAAATATTATATAGAGTAGAGTCAATTAAAATCTTTTTTCCCTTTATTTAACTAAAATAACAGTTTTTATTAGTTATCAAATACGTGTATTTCGGGAAATATTTGTTCCCTTCTTCAGTGTTTACTGACCTTTACTTTAAACTTTCTTTGAAATTTCCCAAAACATATCTTATCTGTTTTTTACTAAAATCTAAAAGTAATGAATTTAAATCTGAGTAAGGTTCATTACTTTGATTTTAGTAAAAAAAGTAGATAAGATATAAAAACTAGATTAGATATCTTTTGGGAAAATTTCAAAGGAAGGTTTAGTTAACACTGAACAAAGGAACAAGTAGTTCCCGAAAGGCACGTATTTGTTAACTAATAAAAACTGTTATTTTAGTTAAATAAAGGGAAAAAAAAAGATTTTAATTCACATGACTCTATAATTAACTTCATCATTATTTATGCCTTATCATAAGGTATATATGGTGATAAAAGCTGTAAACCTGATTGCCCATGACATGGCCTATGTTAAAATCAGGGATAAAATAAGGTCAAGTGTATGCAGACTGGTCATAGGCCTTTTGTACTAAGAAACAAACTACACCGAAATAAGCCCTATATAATCATTAAATTGTTTGTTAAGTAAGCCTTAGACTAAGGTTTACACTTATCATTATTTATGCATTATCATGAGGTTTATATAATGATAAAAGCTGTAAACCTGATTGCCTGTGACATGGCCCATGTTAAATTAAGGGATAAAATAAGTATATGCAAACTGTTTTCCCTTACAAGTGAAACGTCTTATGCACTAAGGAATAAACTTCACCAAACTAAGCCTTATATAATGATTATATTGTTTCCTGGGTTATATAATCCGAAATGAATGTTGCCTTTGTGAGGTTAATTTTCCGTTAATTGTTACGTATTCCGATGTGTAGGCGACATAAAAACAAACAAAAAAATACATACAAATAAATAAAGTAGAACTAAGAATAAAATTAAAATAAAAACATTTATAATTAGATTCATGTCTAAAGTAATATTTAGTTAAATAATGTTATTAACAAACAAAAAAATTTAATAAAAGAAAGTCTCGGTACAAATAAAATATTTGTAATTGCTTCCATCTTCATAAAATTTTTTTGTGCTAAAAATAAAGAAACCTTCCTTTTAATTTTATGTTTTAATTTTATCGATTTTCGACGGTGATCGTTCGGTCTTCATCGCTGATGTCGAAAATCACGGCACGGTCGAAAATCGATTCCGCAAGGTAAATAAAAAACATAAAATTAAAAGGAAGCTTTCTTTATTTCTAGAACCAATTTAAATTTAAATTTTTTATTTCAAGTCCATTTGATCGATTTCCACCAACTCTAAAAAAGCCTTTCCAAAAACATGTCCACATTTTCGAGCTTAGCGCAACCGACAAAACACCCTGTCACGAAAGGGCGGAGATCGTTTCTGTGACAAAAGGCTCCTAGAATAGGCCACAATTTTGTATTTAAGATTTTATAAGGTGGTAGACCATCTACATTCACGTCTATACGGACTACGTCATTACTTACATAGTAAGGTTACTAAATTTTTTTATCATTATGGCAATACCAACATGATATAACTACCAGGCTACACATCCGTTATCACACTTTTTTTATTTTATTTAGTTCTAATAAAGTCGACACTGAACTAGGTACATCCAGCCCATCACTTTTTAATATTGCTTATAATTTATTTCCAGCACTGTGTGAAATATTTTCAGCCATCACACTTCAGCTATATAAAATTGCACACTTTATCCTTAATTATTTTCTTTCACTTTGTCAATTTAGAATTGGTGATTGCACTGCACAAATTGCACTTACCCAAGAATTATTGTTCACTCGAGATAATTATCAGTCACTTTTCACTATAACACTCTTCACATTCACCGTCCCAGTACAATTCGCACCTACACTGCTAGTCCTTTGTCGCGTCTACACTCACATTCCGGTTGACACATTGATAGTTCAGTGTCAAATCTGTTCGCCCACGTCCGATCTTTGCAACTTCACAACTTGAAACTGACGATTTCATGAAAATTGCCAATAAAGTACAGTTCAAAACTTGTATAATCATGAGAATAAGGCTTAGCTAACGCTATACTGTTCAACATGTAACCGCGAGGACAACTTTTTTACACTTGGCACACAGCATTGGAGATCTTACAAACAATCAAAACAAATTGGAGCGAAACAAGGAAAACTCACACTTGGGGAAGTATAAAAGGAGAATTGACAACACTTTGCAGTGATAAAAGTAAAAACTACTCCCACAGTCAGATAACAAACGGTCATTCAATCAGTACTATATAAAGTCTTGTGGCTTTGATTGTGGCTACAAGTTGCCGGTACGTATCCCAAAGAAACATGCTAAATTAGCGTACGGACATAAAAAGCAGTGTAAGATACTACTATGAATACAACATAATATACTATAATATATATGCTACTTTTTTTTTCTGACATTTTATTTGTGCTAGAAATAAAGAAACCTTCCTTTTAATTTTATGTTTTTTTATTTACCTTGCGGAATCGATTTTCGACCGTGATCGTTCGGTCTTCATCGCTGATGAAATTGGTTATAAGAGCATTTGTTTGTGATGCAACTGCAAGGGCATTTATGACATCAACAATGTCCCATAATTCTTATCATGGATGTCTATTTTGTAATCAAGTAGGTAGTCGAATTAATAGAAAAATGGTATATTCAAGATCTGTTGGATGACAGATGAAGGCTTTTTGTGTCGTACTGATATAGATCACCATAGTTAACAGTATAGAGACAAACAAACTTTACTGGAAACTTGTGGTATAAAATTAATATCACAATTTCCATACGATCTCCTACATTTAATTGATATCGTTAAGAAATTCAGCAGGAAACCAAGGAGTTTTGAAAAACTTTGAAAGTGGAAAGGTACAGAATTTGATCAATTAATTTTATACACAGGCATTGTAATATTTAAGGACATTTTTGACAAGCAGCTATATGAACATTACTTACCGCTGTGTTGTGCATATCGGATTTGTCTTGATTCCGACTTATTTAAACCAATGCTCCAGTTGTGAAAGAAATGATGTACTTGTTTGTAAAAAATTTTCCTACGTTTTATCGAAACGATAGCGTTTCTTATACTGTTCATGGGTTGTAGCATATAATAGACATAATTAAAGAAATTGGATTTACTGATAGTTATTGTTTCGAAAATTGTTTGCAAATCATTAAGAGAAAAATCAAAAAACCACAACACATTTTAATGCAATTAAATAATAAACTAAATAAAATCCCAATTCAACTCGTTTCCAATTAAAAGAAAATATAATTGACAAATCTTTAATTTCTTTAAAATTTAACCAAACCTATCTATCAGCTAAGTGGCCAAATAACATTTGTAGTATAAATGGAAATCCGATGCAAATTACACAATTAGGCATAATGAATAACAAATATTATATAGTTGGTAAGCAACTGTTAAATATTACTTCTGTATTCTTATTTCTTCTGAATTCATCACAACTTGGAATAATTCAAGTAAATGGTATTTCGCAGCAGGAAGAAGTTTTTAATTTAGATACAAACTTGAAGAAATACTTTCCTATATCTATTGGTCAGCAAAAATATATTCTTTTACCAATTTGGCATCACAAAGCTAAGCATTAAAGATTTATTTTGCTTAGAATATTATAGATGATTTATTTTGCTTAGAATAAGCTTGCATATGTTCTTAATTTAATTCATTTGCTATTGGTTTGCGTAGCATAGTTAAAATAAGGGTTTTGTGTGTTTAGGATAAGATGTAACTTTTCGTTGTGTGGGCAACATGTTTGATGCATTGTTAATTACGGTTAAAAGATACATTTCGTCGCATACGCATAGAATTAAAATGCGATTTATTTGTTTTGACAAAAATGACTTAATATAGGTTATATAAAGATGTAGGAATTTTGTGATTTTATTCTTCGCACAAAGTCCCACGCAAGGAGAATTCTTTAGGTTAAGTAAGTATATAAGAAGATAAATTTGCAAAGAAAGATCAGAGTAAAGTCATCGTTCAAGTCTTTCAGGGAAGTTGCTGGAAAACGACAGTAAATCAATAATCTAACAGAATGAATGTGGAATCAGGTAACATTATTGTAATTTTTTTAAAAGAAAGTTTATCAATAATGTATTTTTATTGCAGAGAATATCCTAGTTTGTGGTCAAAAGCCCTTTGTCTTGGCCGTTTCCAATAACTAGTACAAATGAGTTCAACCAATTAATAGAAAGAAACGCAACAAGCTCAATAAGTACTTCTACAGTACTTCAACCAGAATCTTATGCACGCGACATCAAAGGTAACAATTTTGAAAGCATTAACCCTTCATTACATGTTAGTATTGTAATGAAGGAATAAGAGTAGAATAAGAATATAATCTGAAATTACAGAAATAAAAGATACTTTAGAGAGTATTAAAATAATCATGGAGAAGCAAAACCATGCCATTGCAGAGCAATATCTAAAAATCACTAAAATTTGTGAAATGCTTTTCGGACAAGAGGTTGATGAGGTATTTAAATTTTCTCTGAATACTTTTCAGGACTTGGAAAACTTAGAGCAAAGGATCCAATCAGAACCAGATTTTGAAAATATTATAGTAAGATAAAGTTGTTTTAAATTTATTTTAAATGTTAACTAATAATACAACCCATTCACAGAAACTATTTATGATTAAAAAATTTAAAGGGAAAGTTTCCAGTTACTTAGGCAATGTAATTGGAGAAGCTTTATTGGCTAAAATTAACTGGAATGGACGGAAAAATATGAAGACCCTCAATAAATACAAATTTTTCAGTTCAACATTATACGGTAAAATAAATTTCTTCAGTCATTAAAAATTGCTAACGTATGCTCTTTATAGGTTCATATGAAGGATACGTAAAAGATCTCAAGGAGGACATCAAGAGAAGGAAAAATCATCTTGACCAGAGGCGGCATCAAGAACGCTAACGACAACGCCAGGCGCAATATACATCAAATTGAGGCAAATTAAAAGTTAGCTTAATTTTGTATAATGCTTTCTAGTAATGAAATCAAAAATAATAATAATCAAAAATCAAAAAAAAATTTTGAGGAATAATTCATGCGTTTGGTTAAATTGAGCATTTATAGTAAGTCTTAAAATAACGATTGTAAATTGATGAAACTAAGCCATAGACTAAGGTTTAACCTCGGTCAAAATGTATACGGTCCGGTTTTGGTAGTGAAAAATTATGTATAATAGTATATATGATGTGAAATATTAATGTATAATATATTATATTAAATATTATATAGAGTAGAGTCAATTAAAATCTTTTTTCCCTTTATTTAACTAAAATAACAGTTTTTATTAGTTATCAAATACGTGTATTTCGGGAAATATTTTTTTATCATTATGGCAATACCAACATGATATAACTACCAGGCTACACATCCGTTATCACACTTTTTTTATTTTATTTAGTTCTAATAAAGTCGACACTGAACTAGGTACATCCAGCCCATCACTTTTTAATATTGCTTATAATTTATTTCCAGCACTGTGTGAAATATTTTCAGCCATCACACTTCAGCTATATAAAATTGCACACTTTATCCTTAATTATTTTCTTTCACTTTGTCAATTTAGAATTGGTGATTGCACTGCACAAATTGCACTTACCCAAGAATTATTGTTCACTCGAGATAATTATCAGTCACTTTTCACTATAACACTCTTCACATTCACCGTCCCAGTACAATTCGCACCTACACTGCTAGTCCTTTGTCGCGTCTACACTCACATTCCGGTTGACACATTGATAGTTCAGTGTCAAATCTGTTCGCCCACGTCCGATCTTTGCAACTTCACAACTTGAAACTGACGATTTCATGAAAATTGCCAATAAAGTACAGTTCAAAACTTGTATAATCATGAGAATAAGGCTTAGCTAACGCTATACTGTTCAACATGTAACCGCGAGGACAACTTTTTTACACTTGGCACACAGCATTGGAGATCTTACAAACAATCAAAACAAATTGGAGCGAAACAAGGAAAACTCACACTTGGGGAAGTATAAAAGGAGAATTGACAACACTTTGCAGTGATAAAAGTAAAAACTACTCCCACAGTCAGATAACAAACGGTCATTCAATCAGTACTATATAAAGTCTTGTGGCTTTGATTGTGGCTACAAGTTGCCGGTACGTATCCCAAAGAAACATGCTAAATTAGCGTACGGACATAAAAAGCAGTGTAAGATACTACTATGAATACAACATAATATACTATAATATATATGCTACTTTTCATTGATGAGGGTAAAGTAATTTTCCTGTTTAGCAATTGGTAATTATTATGGGAATAAGCTTTTATTTTTTTAATTTCCATTCCGAAATGCTATGTTTAATTTTGACAGAAATATATTTCGGTAGTGTCAATTCAGTGTCAATTATTTTCTAATTATTTTCTCTTTCCTTTAGAAGAAAATAATTGATACTGAAGAACGGAGCAACTTCCTCTCGAAATATGAATCTAGTACTTGCGCCATCTGGGTTCAAAACGGCAGCCAACTTAGAGTTCAGGGCTGCGGGCGAAAAGATGGTTTCGTGTGGGTCCGGTGCCCAGGAATAACATTCTTTAGTTTGTACTTGACACGGAACGAAAGGACGTCGTCTTGAGCACAGAGGGTCATGTTCTTATCGGGGGAGACTTTAACGCCAAAGCTATTGAATGAGGCATGCCCCAGCCAGATCCTAGGGGGAATCGAATCCTGGAGATGGCAGCCAGAGTAGAGCTAGCCGTAGTGAACACTTGTAACACCTTCCCTTTCCGCCGCTGCGCTGCTTGGGTACCACGTGACCTTCGCCTCGGAGTCCTCTATGACACACAATTGGAGAGTTCTAGAGGACTACTCGGCCAGTGATCATCAGTACATAGCATTCGAGATCCGCGACAATGTTCCTACACTCCTAGACACTCAGCGCTCCGCCTTCGTGTGGAATACTGAGAGGACCGACGTGGGGAAGTTTGTCGACACTTTCATGAGATGCTCACCACCGTTTGGCTCTTCGCCGGAGACCATAGGACTGACTGCTGAAGACATGGTGAACCCCTCAATGAGTATCATCAACTCTGCTTGTAAGTCATCTATGCCTCGCCGGAGACCTAGACACGGAAATCCTCCGGTGTATTGGCGGTCCACTGAAACAGCTAAACAACGACGGGAGTGTCACAAACTCCGACGAGAAGCTCAACGAGCGCGAAGCCACTGAGACAGACACCAAAATGGCAGTCACGGGTTTAACCTAGCGTTAGAAAAAATGGAAGTGGTCTTCCTGACCAAGAAGAAGATCCCCAGAGTAAGAATGGTCCGAGTCCGGGACACATTAGTAGAGTCGATACTATCAGTTACGTATCTGGACTTGCTGATAGATTCTAAGCTAAGTTTCTCGGAGTAAATCAAGGCAACAACAAACAAAGCCGCAGCAGTGGTCTCAGCAATTAGTCGACTAATGGCCAATCATGGGGGACCAAGTCCAACAAAAAGGCGACTGCTGAAGAGTGTAGTGCAATTTACGATTCTATATGGAACAGAGATACGGAGGGAAGCTCTCAACAAGGAATTGCACCGAAAACCGCTGGCACAGGTGCAGAGACGAGGAGCATTGCGGATTGCATCAGCATACCGGCCAGTCTCTGAGTCAGCGGTGTTGGTAATTGCAGGGGTGATACCTATCACTCTTCTTGCTAGAGAGCGTAAAAGAATCTACCTCCGAAGGCACGAGGGTAATAAATAAAAAGTTGCTCGCGATGAAAGACGATGCACCCTCGACGAATGGCAACAATCATGGAAACGTGAGCTATAAGGAAGATGGACTGCGCGGCTCATCAACGACTTGAGATCGTGGCTCAGTAAAACGTATGGTGAGACTGACTTCTACCTGACCCAGCTACTGAGCGGACACGGTTGTATTCAGTCTTACCTGCACAAGACTGGTAAGTCACTGTCTCCACATTGCATATTCTGCATTGGTATGAAGGATGACCCCTGTCATTCATTTCATGCAGAAGATGGGAGAAATAGCGCGGTGATCTTGCCGGATAAATGGGAGAGCTCCATCCATATAGCCTAATCGAAGAGATGCTGAAATCAGTTGACAAATGGAATCAAGTGGCAGATTACGCTTGGGCAATTCTAGCCACGAAATAGGGCATACTAGATCGACTGGAGGCGTCGAGAGTGGAGGGTTTCCTTCTCTAGCAATCCTCCTCTTTCTTTCCCCGCTGGAGAAGGAATCCTTGTAACCCGAAGGCGCTAAAAGACGTTGAATTTGGGGGCTTAGTCGGAATTAATTTGTCAAACGGTTCCAGGCTAGGCACTCCGGTTGACAGGGGAGGTGTTTAGTCGGTACTCCATTAGGTTTTTTGTGCCACTGGGAGTCCGACACGCAGGGCGTAAATAGCCTTCATCTCCCTGCTCGAAAAAAGTAATTTTCCATTTTAGCAATTGGCAATAATTATAGAAATAACCTTTTATTTTTCATTTTCCATTCCGAAATGTTGTTTTTAATTTTAACAGAAATACATTTCGAGATTAAGTTGCTCGCTTCTTCAGTGTCAATTATTTTCTCATTTCTTTAGAAGAAAATAATTGATACTTAGGAAGGGAGCAACTTACTCTCGAAATATATATCTGTCAAAATTAAAAACAGCAGTTTGGAATGGAAAATCAAAAAATAAATCCTAATTTAGAATTGCTAACATTGATTACGCATTTTGTTTTCTTTGTCTTGACTCGATATCAGCTCATGACTTACTTTCCCATATTCATCATATCGCAAATCATAGCGATTTAAATTAATAGTATTCCGTCTATGATATCTGAAACCATGATTCTAAGCTTTCGATGGCATTGGATGTTTGCTGCTCAATGTTTTGTGTCTGCCACTTTCATCCGATTTTGGAATGTCTATCTCGTTCTCATCGAGGCACTCAACATCTTGGTGCTCTAAATTTTGAATAATACTTCTCAATTCATTAGCACAACGAGCAGTACCTCATATAAGCCTACCTTAATATCAGTGTGCGCGTTTACTTTTTATGGATCTTCTTTATGTGACAATTTATTGACTTGATAAGCATGATAAAGTCCACACGTTTTGTATGTTCGACTTGAAAGCTTCACTTTTTGACCGTCGGACAAAGATAATCTTAAGGCATTTGCAGGAAATCTTTATGTAAAGAGTTTAAGCGTAGATCTAAATTGGCTGGAAGATTGAGAAAATGCTCTCCATCATCCAAGACTAAGTCATCAACTGTTTCTTTAACTTTTACTGGTGGTGGAAGAAACCGGTTGTGTAGTAATCTAAATAGCCCACTTCTTGGGCGGCAGCATACTTTGTTTCTACATTTTATAATTTGAATGAAGTATTAGATTTCACGTAAATGTTCTTAATACCATTAAATGTTTCGAGAATGAGGAAGATCTTGTTCACCCAGCCAACATATTTTGCAGTAACATGATAGCCGTTAATTTCCATTGAACTCCATATCGCAGCTTACACATTTCATGATAGCCGTTAATTTCCATTGAACTCCATATCGCAGCTTACACATTTCCTGCAAACTCAAAATTGGATCTTTCTAAATGTTCATTAATTGTAACCCCACGTTCATCCAAATGAGAACCAAAATGTATACTCAGCTATTTGATCCTATAGTCCATGTGCATTAGAAGAGGTTCCTGCTTATCTACGGCAGTTGAACCAATAGGGACCCGAGCTTTATCATCTTGAGTCATGAGAAATACTTGATCCGGTCTAAGTATGGATGCTTGGCTCTCCAAATAATGGATTGATACTTTAGCGAAATTGCGATCTAAGTGATTTTGTGATGATCAGTCAGGGCCCGAGTAAATTTTACAGGAACTGTCAATATATGTCTTCGTCCCTTTGCAGAATAAGGTTTTCTAATCAAACGAAAATATGTCCCACATCGGTGAATGTCAAATCCTATTTAATGGTATTTTTGAGTGAGTGCATCTAGAGTTTTTACACTGCGTAGATTCCGTACATCTTCTATCATTTGCTGCACTACATAATAAAGCAATATCCGCAATTATTTTCAATAAAAATGCTTGATCGTTTTCTAGGCTAGGACGTCCCACAGAATCCCTCAGGGATATTTTCTTTATTTTCAAGACTTTCATAACCAATTCCTTCTCATTTCATTTCCTATCATCTATGTGTTTCTTCTGATTCAAAACAGCGGTTTAAATCTTTCTATTTATAGACTGTTTCGCTGCTTTTAATTCTTCGCGCAACTTAATGGTCTGTTTATCAAGTTCGACACATCTTGGCATAGTATTTCTGGCAGAATGCAAAGCCTTAACATTTTTCGCTTAAACATTGTTATTTTTCACAACTTGCTGAGAAAGTTTTGCTTTCAGATGTCTATCTATATTTTCTGTATTTCCCACTCGGGGTCTTATGTTGTCTTCTTTCTGTTCTTTAGAATTTGAAGCTGTCTGTATAGTTCGTTTTTTTTCTGCAGGCTCGGAGGTATCCGTTGCCCAAAAATTAAAACATTCTGTAGGTGCTGCTAATGATGCTTTTATCAAGCTAGAAAAAATAAAGATGTGGCTTAAAAGAGTCATTACATACACGCTACAGGTATTAAATTTAATATGATTGATTAATTTAACTTCATCAGTCACCTTGGAAATAAACGTAGTAGATTGGAATTGCTGCTTGCAATTCTTCTTCAATTCTCTTAGAATTGTATAACTTGGGTTTGTCTATTTGAAACGACATCTTAAACGATTCAATTTTATCGAAAGTGGATCAGCGGTAACATAAATATTAATTTGGTTTGCTAACAACACGTCAAATCGTCAATCGTACCAAAAAGAAACAATATATTGACGGAAGAAATTTAAGCAAGCAGCTCACTGTAATTACACCCCCCCCCCCTTGGTTCTAAGCGAGAACCTAGACGTATTCATTATTTGTGGAATTCCCCGAATATGCGTTTTGTTTTCATGCATAGACAATGTGTAGTCTCCGATGCTATCTCCCAGCCTGGAGAGACTGAAATTGTGGCCAGTTGTTTCTTGTTTCTGGAGGAACTCGTGATGGGCTTCGGCTTCACCATCATTGATCTTTCGGGTGGTAGATACCGAGTGTTTGGCCGGTCATATTGGTAATAAGATACCAAGTTTGCAACATCGAAAAAGGCCCGAAAAGCATGAAGGCACGAAACACAGCGCAACGCCAAAAAAGGCCAGGAGTAAGCAGCGCAGGGATGCTCTACTGATCAAGCCTGATCAACTTACGCCGAGGTCCTCAAGGAAATCAGGCAAAATGTGGAACCCGAAAAAAACGTCTGTATACGAAGGGTAAGAGCGACCAGAACAGGCGGTCTCCTCGTAGAACTCGGAGCGGAATCCACCGAGAAGGATTACAGCCAATGGTTATCTCGACATTACAGCCAATGGTCTCTTTGGAAATAAGACACCTTGACTGCATTACGGATGCCACAGAAGTAGAAGATTCCATTAGGCTAATTCTTCCTACGGCAGAGAGCTTTAGGGTAAGGCTAACGCCTACCAATCCTAGAAGGCAAAGGGCGGCAATAATAGACATCCTAGAGAAAGACGCTGTGCAACTCCTGGCCAAGGAGAAAATTAAAGTCGGCTGGGTTGTGTGAAGGATACGTCGGAGGGTAGCCCTAACTTGATGCTACAAGTGCCTTAGTGTCGAACAAATCTCCTTGAACTGCAAGGGGCCAGATCGAAGCAAACTGTGTTACAAGTGCGACACTTCTGGCCATAAGGCGAAAGACTGCCCAAACGAACCCAGTTGCATCTTTTGCAAAGATAAGGGGCGGAAGTCTGAAGATCTGGCGCATATTCCAGGAAGTGGTAAGTGCCAGGAGTTCAAAGAGGCACTAAGCAAGAAAAAAGCAAAGACATGATTCAAGTCCTGCAGATCAACCTACACCGCAGCTCAACCGCACAAGATCTACAAGACCAGGTTGCGAGGGAGAAAAAAGCTGAAGAAAAGAAGCTGAAAAGTTGCTGATATCTGAGCAACACCACAACAAGGAGGCTGGATGGTATTGTGATCGATCTGGCACCGCCGCCATCTGGGTACGTGATAGGGCTCTACCCACAGCTCGGACTTGCTCCAGCGGAAATGGCTTTGTCCTCATTGGGTGCGCCGATTTGACATTCATAAGCGTCGATTTCCCGCCGAATGAGTCAATTTCATGTTTTCAGAACAAGCTCGAGAAGCTGGAGGAAGCTGTCTCGAGCACGGAAGGCCGAATCCTTGTTGGCGGTGACTTTAATGCCAAGGCGATAGAATGGGGAATGCCTCTTCCAGACCCGAGAGGAAAAACAATCCTAGAAATTGCGCCTAGGAGGCAACTTGTCATCATGACCGTCGGGAACACACCAACTTCTCGACGGGGAGGCGGCTTGGGAACTATTCCGGATGTAACATTTACTTCGGAGTCCTTAGTGCCTAGGATACACAGATGGAGGGTACTGGAGGACTACTCGGCGAGCGATCATCAGTACATTGCTTTCGAAATTGGCGAGCGTGCTACTCGACGCGTAGCAACCCAATCCTCAACTGGTTATTAGGTTGGAATATTTCTAAAATAGATGTCGACGAGTTCGCCGCAGTTCTTATGAGCGGTGAAACTATGACGGCAACGGGGGGAGCCTCAGCTGAAAACATGGTGAACTCCACCATGAGGCTCATCAAGAATGCGTGTGACTGCTCTATGCTCAGGCGACGGCCTCGACACAATAAGCCTGCTGTATACTGGTGGTCGGCAGAAATCGCTGAAAAGCGGAGAGAATGTCACAAACTCTGCCGCTAATCTCAACGTTTAAGAAATCGAGATGAGTCACATTCCCGAACGCTGGCATACAGGTCGGCTAGAAAACTTCTCCGTAGGTTAATTAACGAAATCAACGTTCACTGCTGGCACAACGTAGTTGAGGACATCGATAGAGACCCGTGGGGGCTGGGTTACAAGCTTGCCATGCGGAAATTAGGAGCTGCAAGGAGGCCCTGTGTCGAAACGGAAAAAATGGACGAGATTGTTCGAGCGCTTTTCCCTATGCATCCTATTCGTCCCGATGATGCAGATGTTGAATGTCCTGGAGAATGCCCACTTTTTACCGCCATCGAGGTGGATGATGCGGTGAAAGCTTTAAATTCGAAAAAGGCCCCAGGGCCAGACGGTATACCAGCGGAAGTGATACAGCTTACACATCAACTTTGTCCTGACAAGCTGCTGACCACTTTCAATGCCTGTTTGCAGCAGGGCGCGTTTCCAAATTGCTGGAAAGAGGCGAGGCTCGTGCTGATCCACAAGGAGAACGGGAACGTGGAGCAACCATCTTCATATAGATTCCTATGTATGTTGAACGCCGCTGGGACGGTGCTTGAGAGGCTCATTAGATCTGTCTCCTCAGCAGTACGGCTTCAGGGCTGGTCGATCCAGGATCGGTGCAATGGCAGAGCTAGTGAGTGCGGTCCAGCAGGCAGAAGCCCACAATCACCACTCGAGACGAATAGTACTGCTCATAACACTAGATGTGAGAAATGCCTTCAATTCTGCTAGATCGACAGATATTCTCCGTGCTCTGGAATATTTCAGGGTGCCGAGGTATCTGACGCGGATATTGAAGGACTCTCTCAAAAACCGGAAACTCATCTATGACACATTGGGAGGCCGGCGAAGAATTGATTTGACATCTGGGGTGTCGCAAGGTTCCGTTCTGGGCCCGGACCTCTGGAATGTCTCGTACGATGAGCTTTTGAGGCTGCAGTTACCGGGGGAGTCGCGCCTGGTTGGCTACGCAGATGACATAGCAATACTAGTCGCTGGACGTACCGTCGGACAGGCGCATCTCAAACTGGGTGCGGTAATACGTCGAGTGAGCGAGTGGAGGACAGACCGTGGGCTTAGCCTAGCGCTGGAAAATACCGAGGTCGTCGTCCTGACCAAGAAGCGGATCCCTCGTGTTATTCCCGTTCGGGTGGGCGAAATGATCATCGAGTCGAAAGAATCAATCAGATACCTTGGCTTGATGATTGACTCAAAGATGAGTTTTTTCGAGCAGGTTCGAGCGTCAGCGGATAAGGCTTCTGTGCAAGTATCGGCTCTCAGTCGCCTTATGACCAACACGCGGGGACCAACCTCGAGCAAAAGACGTCTACTGATGAGTGCAATGGAGTCAGTGCTCTTGTATGGCTCCGAGGTTTGGGTTGACGCTCTTAGTAAAGAGACGCACCGAAGACGTCTGGCACAGGTGCAGAGACAAGGAGCTTTGGGGATAGCAGCTGCATATCGCACTGTCTCTGAACCTGCAGTGTTGGTAATCTCGAGGGTGGTTCCTATTAAGTTACTTGCAGACGAACGGAAACGTGTTTGCTTACGTAGGGCGGAGTCGGCGAGAGAAACCGCCAGCCGAGAGGAACGGAGAAGGACCCTAACCTTGTGGCAGCAAACATGGGAAAACGAAACGCGAGGCAGATGGACCGCACGGCGGATAAGTGACTTGGGGCCGTGGTTCTACAGAATGCATGGTGAGACTGATTATTATCTGACGCAACTACTCAGTGGTCACGGGTATTTTCAGTCTTACCTGTATAAGATGAGCAAGACACCATCCCCAACTTGCGTGTTCTGCCCGGGGATGACGGGTGACGCCTGCCATACGTTCTTTATGTGTAATATATTCTCAAGACTCCGTTCGCATCTCTCGGAGAAAATTGGCGTAATTTCCCCAGAAAATTTAATGGGAAAAATGATGCAATCAAAGGACAATTGGAACTGTGTGTCGCATTACGTACGGACAGTACTTATTATAAGGAAGGGCATGATGGATCGCTTGGCGAGGGAGGGGAGATCTCTGTAACGCAATTCTCTAATTATCGCAATTCTCTCTAATCGCAATTCCTTCCTATCCATCCGTGCAGAAAGAGGGATTTCCCTTAACATGAAGGCACCGCTAAGCGATGATTAATGAGGCCTAGTCCGAAGTAATGTGACAAACATTTCTAGGCTAGGTTCTCGGACAGGGGAAGTGTTTAGTCGGTAGTCCGGTAGCGGGAGTCCGACACTCAGGGCGTACATAGCCTTCACCTACCAAACAAAAAAAAACACCTTGCCAACTCAACACTTCACGAGTTAGTGGTCCAACTTTTTTGTTGTGATGTGCCGCGGCACAACTGGGCTTGAAATTCCCTCGGAAATTCTCATCTCTGGGTCTGAACACTAACAGCGCAGTTTGTATTGCACCTCATTCCTGCGTTTGGCGCCCTGTATGTTTCGCTTGATTTGGCCGCGTAGAGCCGACGAAATTTCGTGTGGCTCTACTGCGATGTAGTTCGCCCAAATTTTTTAATTGCCACGGCAATTTGTATTATCTACCGTGGCAGATCGTATGTTGTCCGAATATGGCAAAGTAAGATGCGAATCCAAAGGCTAAATGGTACGCAGAACGCAAAGCGCAAGAGGTAGCGGACAAATTACGATCCTAGTCCTTCTGGCTCGGGTAAATATAGGCTAAAATATATAAAAGTGGCCATTAAATATCCAATGAGCCTAGGAAACTGTCTGGACTTGCACAACACCCCTTCATCGCATACTATGAATTTCGACAATCTGAAAACATGGAAGACACGCTGCTCGAGGAAGTGCGCTATTTGGAGAGTTGATCTAGGACGATGGCACCAATGTATCCAGAAGTAGAGCATGGATATGAACCGATCAAATCAATATGTAAATTTTCCCATGGAAAGCCGAGTGGAATGGTTTGGAGCTTTTGCAGATGTCGCAAGCACGGATATAAGTGACGAGCGTGGACTTTAGTCAACAGCCAAAGATACGCCCAACTAAAACTTTGCTTCGAATTATTGTGTATGAGGATGGTATATTTATTCAGCAGCAGTGCCATCCTCTCCGTGAGGAGGTAGTTTTTTATCTAAAGAAAAATCGCATCGTTCGTCAGGCTTCGAGGAACGTTCCACGCGCCGAATTACTTTAAGCTGTATAGACATTTGGATGACGGCCGGTCAGGTATACATTTTTCGTAAGCGCGACCGGCCTAGAGCTTGCAAGGGTTTGTTGCCACCCGCCTTATCCGTGACAGAAGTGTAAAAAGGCTCTTATACAACAAACGCCTCGACCAATCAAAAATTAGCATGACTTTCAATTGCTTACGAGCCACCTACACATATTTTTCGGAGTCCATCTACGTACAGATCTTCGGAGTAGGATTAACATCAGTAGACAAAGTTCGCTGCTTAAAACAATTTGTAAAATTTATTCGGTGAATAGTAGTCACGCTCAGTTCACAGAAAAAAGGAACCTGTGACCTTGTTTATAAATACACAATTAGAATTATTCTAGTGCGTTTCAAATTCATGTATGTCATAAATAGTAAGTAATTATGTGTACATTTTCAAAATATTTCGATTTTTAATTTTTAGTTCAATCGTATCTTAATTTTCATAATAAAAAAACAAAGCTTTGATTCATATTACAATGAATTCTTAACTAGTTTCGTTATTTTGGGCGACATTCCTTGTATCGTTCCTTGCACAACAGAAAATCGGCCAAAATCATATTTAAAAAAATGAAGATTTATTTAGGTAGAAATAAAAAAAGCATCGTAATTCAATATAAAATTTTTTAAAAATTCAATGTTTTCCGTTCATTAATATTTCTCATCACTTTTTTTGATAGGGTAAACATATGCTAATGATAAAACAATTATTAATTGAACTTAAACGAACAACTCAAAATATCACTTCTTATTCCTTTCTAATGGCAAAAAAAAGGTCATTCGCTTGAAATTACCTTACACCTTGAAAATGGCATCGAAATCTAAAATATTGTATACTCTTTGGAGATTGTAGTATCACAAATTTCAGTCATCATACGTTTTGACAGCTTGTGCATATAGTGCAAAAAAAATTGTAGCATTTTATGGATTTAAGACATTGCTTACGATCATTTTTCCAATCGCATAAGTAGTATCTGGCCTTCTTAACACTTGACGTTTCAGAAATGTTAGAAGACGATGCAACTGGTTCTTGATGTAAAGACTGATTTTTCGGCTGTTGATATTTTTAGAACAAGACAATTAATCCCTTTTTTTAGATCGATAGAAAAGTTAGCATTATCTTTTTCACGTTCAAATATGAATGGTTTCACAAGATCTTATTTAATTTTTCAAATATATTTACAGTGCCGAGAAAAAGTGATGCAAAAATGTGCAAATACACTGAATTTCAACTTTGATAACCAATTTTCAGCTTCTCAAAAGTAATATCCGCAAAATTGATGGTTCATGACATTGTTCTATGTATTCAAGACGATATTTAAGCATGGTTTCCCCAAAAACCTGTTTTTAAAAGTTTGTATGCACTGCCAAATGAAATTTTGAGGCGAAGTAAACCGAGAAAAAGTGATGCAATTATTGCTTTTTAATGTAAATGCCTCATTTGACTGGCAATTGCAGTCTGTCTTCAGAAGTTTTCGTCATTGGAAATACATTTTTTGAGCTAGTTAGAGAAAACACTCGTGAAGAAAAGTAATTTATAAATATTTAGGTAAAGTGTTCCATGAATATAATTGTTTAATCAATTTGCAGCCCTTCAAGATGAGGAAAGAAACCACCTTAGAAGAAAGGAAAATTGTTTTGCGGCTCCATAATCAGACCGTACCATACAAGGAGATTGCGTCTATTGTCAACAGACCCATTTCAACAGTGTGGAGGATTGTAGACAGGTTCTGCAGGACCAAAACTTTGGATAACAAAAAGCGTTCCGGAAGGGAAAAAGTGCTATCTGAACGTGATATGCGAATAATCGAACGTGAAGTCAAGAGGGATCCTTTTATACCAGCAACGAAAATAACCGCAACATTAAAATCAGTATATAAAAAAGATTTTAGCGTTCATACAGTGCGGAACTACTTGAGAAAATCAGGTTACCGGTGTTGTGTTCCGTGAAAAAAATTTTTTGTTAGCGAGATAAATCGTAAAAAAAGACTGAATTTCGCCGAAGAACATATAAATAAGGATCTCAACTTTTGGAAACGCGTCTTATTTACGGACGAAAGTAAGTTTAATGTGATTTCTCACGATGGACGAGCAAAAGTGCGTAGAAAGCCGCGTACGGAATTAGACACGAAAAATATGATAGGAACAGTTAAGCATGGTGGTGGCTCTATTTTGGTGTGGGGATGTATGGGGTACAATGGCCTTGGTGAACTTCATATTATAGAACAAAAACGATGGATCACAAAGTCTAAATCGACATTTTAAAGAATAGACTTATTCCTAGTGTGCAAAAGCTGAACTTAGGAACGGACTACATATTTATGCAGGACAACGATCCAAAACACACCACCCACCAAACTTGAATGTGGATGCTTTACAATATTCCGAATTGTTTAAAATGGCCTCCACAATCACATGATCTCAACCCAATAGAGCATGTTTGGGAAGAACTGTCACGTCGACTAGCAGTACATAATATTCCCAGTAAGTCCGTGCTTAAGGAAAGAATGATAGAAGAATGGAGCAACATCACTCAAGAATATTGTGTGAATTCTGTTTCTTCAATGCCAAGAAGGCTGCAAGCGGTCATAGATAGGAAAGGAAATCCTACCAAATATTAAAAACCATTGATTTTACTAGGATACCTACCACAGTTGAAAGAAGATGATCATGATTTGATTTTTTGCATCACTTTTTCTCGGTAGCCAGAAGCTAATTGATTTATTTTTTTACTTTTTTCTTATAAAATAGTTATTTTTTGCGTTGTTTTTTGTTGTTCCATGAATTCTTAGAAATAAATAAATGGTAAAAATAAAAACCAAAGGAATTTTTACTGACTAGTTTTGCCAATATGAAAAGCTTTATACAAAAAATTTCTCAAATATTTGTTTTTGCATCACTTTTTCTCGGCACTGTATGTGCAGCTCTATCATGGACTTTTCTTTCGGATGTTGTTATGATGTCAAAACGTAAAGCAGACAAAATAAAGAGATAACTTTTTACGGATATGGTCACCCTAGAAATGTCTCTTCCTGTATCATCTGTTTTCCATAACCCCTCAAGATTTTCGTGTCCTGACTTGAAAACTCCAGCTAATAATGACAGTCCTATAAAAGCGTTCAATTAAACAGTTGGCTTCCTTGAATTCTCTTATTTGTTCGTTTGTATGTAGAATTATAATTTCATTTAATACAAGTAACTGCCATTATTCTTATTGTCATATTAACTTTTTTTGAGCTGGCCGGCCAAACCAGGAAGATGTGTTGTTATTTTATGCCTTTTGGTTAGACTCTTACTATTAGCTTTTTTAATCATTTAAAACGATTCTGGCTCAGATAATAATTTGACGATAGATCCTTCATTTCAACATCTCCTGTCCTCTTCGTCGTCCGTCTCCTCACTTTCGGCGTCAGAATCTTCCGTACAGCTAACTGGCTCGCGGCTGTCTCGATCGCTTATACATTTATCCTCAAATAATTCACTAGCCTCTGAACCGTACTCACTGCTCTGGTTCAACAAATTATTTATTTGTTGATCATTTAACAATCCCACCATTGTTTTTGAACTTCTCACAAAAAACGAAAAAATGAATAACTTCGTTCTGTAAAAAACTACATAGGTATCGTGGGTCATTTTTGACCCAGCCAATGTCATATCTCAGTTCCTATGGACTCTCGCTTGCGCAACAGCTTGCACACTACTGAGATTATACAAGAGTGCGTTCATGTAGGATAAAGGTTAAAAGAATGCAAGTCGATATTGTTCGTATATGGATCCATTTCGACCTACGATATGATGAAAAGGACCATGCAGTTACGGAAAATTGTGTACGGCGCTGGCATCCCGTATTAATTGTTAGTAGAGATTCATATATATATTTTCTTAAATATACTTGCGTACGTAAAGTGCATTCTTCTCAAAACTTCTTTTAGCGGTTTTCCGAAATCAGATTGTTATTCAGGATACCAGTGGCTACAACCGGAACCAAACAATATTGATTTTATTTTTATTTAAAACGTAAGGAAATTTACATGCACTTGACTACGGGATTCCCTTGAGGTATCAATTTTATATTTACACGCATCCAGACGTCGAGCGGGCGTTGTACTTCCATTTGACAAAGTAGCTGGCAAATTGTTTTAATGAATATTTTTGAGGAAGTTTTCGTAGGGAACATTCAAATGTTCTTATGGGCCATTGGAAGGATTGATACAGCTCCCTGAGAGCAATTTTAGTGTTATGGTTAGCTTCCGGCTTCTTCAAACAGATAATTTGTATCTTATTTTAAACGTTAACAATACCACCAAAAATCTTAATATCTTTTATTAAAACATCAAAAGAAAGGATTAACGTGTAAAACTAAAAAGAATGTCCAGAACTATGCATAAATTTCTACATTTTATTTAGAATAAGAGTATAATTCCTATTTACTTAGCAACCATGAATGATTCAGGCATTCTGCTGCTGTTGCTCTTTTTTTCGGATCAAATTCCAACATGGGTTTTAAGAACTCCGCGAATGCTTGTGCTTCCTGCTGATTCCATTCATACTTTTCAATTAAGACATCCACGAGACCCCAAGGTTTCAACCCTGTGATGTTTCTTAATTCACCCTTTTTATTGAATGTAAATTGTGTATAAGCGCCACGGAAAATTAAAGATTTGGGAATAGGCCCAAGTAATTCAATTATATGTGCAATATGATCTTCGTCTCTAGAATAATCTTCACCAGAATGAGGTTCGAAGAGATAATCACCAGTAGCTAATTCAAAAGCCATGCAAGCAGTACTCCATACGTCTGCCGAAGTATCATAACCAGCTCCTAGAATTACCTCCAAGGATCTATATTGTCTCGTTTGTATATCCTCTGTAAAATGCTTGTATGTCCAGCAGGCGTTTCCTAAATCGGCTATTTTCACATTAACATCACAGATATCCAACGCCGGATCAGTTTTTCGTATCTTCTTTTCTGAACAAAACTCTGCTTTTTCGTTTTTGATAGGTTCGATTTCATGACTTGCCTTGCTTAGATCTTTAAGGACATTTTCACATTTATCAGATTGTGTTTGCAAAATAGCTGTGTCACCTGGAGACACATCTATTACTTCTTTTTTCAAATCGGAAGAGTATATAACATTACAACTGGAAGGTGATGGAGCTTTGGAAAGGAGCGCATATTCTTTTGAACAACCTTTGTAATTGTTGGTGCGATTACGAGTTTGTGTTTTGGATTCATGATCATCCGACCGTAACTGCACTTGATTTAAATAACTGCTACTATCACCATTCACAGCTATTGGGGATCTATTTTGAATCTCACTCTCCAACGGCTTTTGGGAAGCAGCGTTGACGCTTTCATCTGCGTAATCATCTTTTACTGCTGCAATTTCTGCTTTACTCTGTTCCAGATAATCCCATTGTTTTCTAAATAGCTCTAAGCGGCGCTTCGCCTTCTTTTTTAGTTTTTTCTTCTTATTTTTACTCATATTACTTGTAATTGTTGGTTCCCGGTATTCTCTTGGTGCCCGACTAACGAATGACGGAAACATTTTGAAATTCATTACATATAATCCTGTCGCTTCGTTCGCTAAATTTCTAATGTATTGGTCATCAACACATAAGAGAACATTTTCTGGTTTGATATCTGTATGAATAATTTTGCAACATGTGTGAAGGTAATCAAGGCCTTCCAATACTTGCCGAATAATGCATTTGACATTAGTTATGGGGATTCCTCGGTAGTTTGATTTGCGGATCAACTTCAGCAAGTTGTCACCCAAAACTTCAAATACCATGCAAATATGAGTTCCATTTATTCCTGTAATACGGAAATCGTTTAAAAGTTGCACCGTTTTATTCCGTCGCGGGTTTGAAGGATCACTATCGCGAACTGACTTTAAAATTTTTATTTCATCTTTAGCGGTTTCTGCGAAATGTGGAGCCGATTTGACGATTTTCACTGCAACGTATCGTTTTTCTTGAAAGTCCCAACAAAGCCAGACAGTCGAAAAATGTCCCCATCCTAATTTCCGAATCACGTGGTAACGGTCTGAAAATGAAAAAGTTGTTTGATCATATTGTATTAAACGAAATGGGTGATAAGAAAAATGTTTCAAATATTTTTTTGTTCTCCGTCTTTTTCGTTATAACGCACTCATACGCGTATCGGTGCAGTGCCGTCTTTGGTGTCGAAACAGACAGGGAACGACCGAACTTCGTTCGTAGGACAAAAAGTGTTTAATACCTTTTGGATAAAAACCTGTTAAACGGTCAAGTTACAAACATTCTATGTATACAATAAAATTCACTTACACCATACCATACACAAATATAATGCAAAATATAAACCAAAAAAGAAAAACGGCGTCAACTGAAACACAAAAAAAAAACTAGGTAAATAACACTAATACTTCTACTTTATCGTTACAACTAATGTTTACATTGTTGAGTGTACCCAATCCGCAACCTGCAAATCAGTGATACAACTTCCAATTTCCAACCCCAGAAAAAATTGATAGAATTTTATAGAAAATGATGCTGTATAAATGACTGGAAATAATACACCAAGAGACTTGGTCAAGTTTGACCAAGAGTACAACAATGGCGATTTCAGAAAGAATAGCATATATTACTCTCGACAATAAAAATCCATTATTGTGCGTCTTTTAAATAATCCTCTTATCTTCACGAAGGAGCTATGATGAAATTGTATTTTAGTACGATAAATCACCACTTATTACTTATAGTGTAAACATCAGAGACAATTTCTCTTACTACTATTATCATTCAGTTGCCAAAGCATTAAGGCGCATTAGCAAATGCAACTAAAAGTCACACTTACTGAGTGTGACTTTTAGTTTTCACTGAAACTTGACAGAGGAGTTCATATACCTTATTCCACGAATCAAGCACCAAGAACAATATTACCAATAATTGAAAAATAAAATTAAAATTGTTTTTGTTTATGTAAACTTTAGGACAATCATTACAGCTAACTCTGTAGATACCGCTCTTTTCGTCCATGGTTCTAGAATCCTTACCCATTCCTAAGAGTGTTTGGATCGTATGGTGGCGGTTCGCTGTCGCTATTTGCATCTGGTGTTTCTTGAATATTTTTTTTTGATTTCGACCGACGGACATAATACCTACTTATAATATTATCAAATTTTCTTATTTGTATAATCAATCTAATGAATGACATGAAGCATATCTGGAGAAATCCTCGGTGCTGCAACATAAGAAAACACAAAAAATTCATTATCACAGTAGTTATATATATATATATATATATATATATATATATATACAGTAGAACGCCGATTATCCGAACGCCGATTAACCGAATCGCCAATTATCCGAATCGGTCCTAAGCGTAATATGAAAAATTAAAATCAAGTACTGTAGTAGGTAAATAATGTAATTTTTGTTTTGTTTTGTTCTAACAAGTAGAAACTCGCAGGAGTCCAGATATATTTCAATTGTTATGGTTGAAAACTGAAATTTTCTTTATTAACAGTCTATGTCCGATTATCCGAATTTTCGATTATCCGAATCGACCCCGGTCCCAATTAATTCGGATAATCGGCGTTCTACTGTATATATATATATATATATATATAATATACCTCCTAACCAGATAATTCAAATCATTGTTTTCACACGTATAAACTTCAAACCAAGGCAACTTTGGTTTTTTATTTTTGTAATTGAGCTACTGCATCTTTTGAAAACTCAAATAATGCATCACTTATATTAACTTCATCTTAATTCTACAGTCTCTATTACTTAAACGCAAGCTCAGTTACAATTAGAGATTGCTAATAACATAAAAACAGCAACAATATAAGAACATAATAATTGTTGCAGCATACTCAAGTATTCTGCATTCTATGGTTAGCAATTAATATCAATTCTAAGATTTGTATCTTAATTATTTAATTTATTTTTAATTAAAACTTTATTTCATACATTTAAATTTGTTCAAACCAAATTATAATTATTAAATGAGCAGTAATTTTCAAAAACATGACATTTTTATCTATTATTGAAGTTTAAAAATAGAAAAGTTTTTGTAAAATTTCAACTATTACTCTTTTCTTATTTATATTATTATTGTGCTCGGCATATATTTATACCTTAGATTTGTTGATTTGATAAATTAAAAATAATTAAAGACTATCTGTTGCTATATTATTTCTAGCAGCCTCTTACTTCTTTCGCTACGCCAGTGTGCTCCGTCGGAGTGACATCGCTGAACGGGCCACGCTGCCGGAGTAGTGGCACTGGACGGAGCATTACGCCAAAAAGTGTGCGAATCGCGCTTAGGTAAACTGGTGCATCTTCTTCTTTCTCTTGATCGTACGATCCTTTAAGTGTTATGCAAAAGCACTTGGAGATACTTCAATTATTATCAATAAAAATTTATTTATAAATTAAAATTTACACTTTCCACAGGCCGGTACGCCGATGTTGTACGTACACACAGATCGTCGCGCGGATGTCGTCTGTAGACGACGCTCGTAGCGGAAGGTTTAATGTCTTGCAAAGAAAAATATTTCTTCTATACGGCCATATTGCCTGTACATGAGATATCTCGCCGTAATATATGTTGCTTTATTTTTGGCACTGTCAAATAAGGGATTCAGGAACGTGGGTGGAATTAGCAACAATTTTATTAATTTCGTTTTGTAATTTTTATGACATGACATTTTATTTTGCGGGTCTACAGAAATGATGGAAACGAGGCAGCACTGGTTGCACAATCACATCACAGGCCGCCATTTAATTGCGCTATAGAGTGTTTCCAAAAAACAGGTAAAGGTTAGATAGTTGGTAGGATAAATAAGTAAACAATTAATTCAATTCATCCGATTATTATTTTGGGTGTTGAAAACCATTTCAAAGTGGAAAATAATATTTAATATTTTTTAATAACATTTTTAGATGACAAGAGCGTTCAAACGAATAATTAGGCCAACAGCAACATTGTAAAATCCTAATCTTTCAACGGAAACATCAACTACTGACCAAACAGAACGCAATGGGAAACATTGCTTTATGTCCTCGTTGCAATCCGATAAAAAACATTTAAAAACAAGACGAAGAAAAACACAACATACAACCGGGAAAAAGCGTTTCGATATCCGAGGACCTGATATTTACAATCGACTGTGATTGTCTACCATAGAAGCACAGCATTCTACATACGGTATTCAATTACAAGCGTCAATGAAACGTTGACGCTCATTAAATCTACCATAAAATACAACGCAATCAATTTGGAAATCAGCAGCAACGATAAAATATCTCAGTTAATTGTTGTGTTACTATTTCCCTGAAATGTCTCTACCGCTAAAAAAGAATTTTTTCAGGTGTGTTCACCAAAATGTCTACAAAAAGTATACACGTACATTATCCTTATCACTATAGAAAGTCTATGTAGAAAGCATAAAAAAATACGCATGACTATATGTGTCTAATGCGAAACCTATGCAACCTTTTCTAATTAATTTCTAATGAAAATCCAATTTCTTGAATTTATATTCATTACAATTCATTTAGTCCAAACATGTTATTCAATAACATGATTGGATCAAAGCTATAATCCTTATTACCAAGGAATTCCCAATCAAATTCGATCCAAACAGAATCGGCAAGAAAGTGAGTATGATCCATATACTGCAATTAATCTGCATCGGAACATTATCACCAAAGATTTACTCGAAGAGTTTACGACAGAAAGGCAACGCAACTTGCTGCTGTTATTGTAGAACACTGTTCACCAACATGGTATCCTAAAAATCTGGCACAGCCGCCATATGGATTCGGAACAAGGTTCACTTCCAAGTTCAAAGAAATGAGCGAGTAGAGTGGATTTTTTTTTCTGGGACTACTTTTTTAGTGTATACCTCACGACGTAGGATTCGCTGTCATGCTGTCAACCTGAGACCATAATGCTTTGGAGGGTGCTGTTTCAGGTTCAGTGGCCGTGTGCTCTTCGCGGCGATTTCAATGCTAAGGCGATTGAGGAATGCCTTAATGAGATGCTCGGAGCCACAATTGAGCTCGTCATAATTATCATAGGCCGCATACTTTTTTACAGGCGGTTATCATTCAGAGGTCATCAGTACATAGAACTGGAGGTTCACACTCCACATTTCGGTGGAATACTGGGAAAGCGGACATTGAATGGTTTGTCGAAGTGCTAATAGCACAATCCAATCTGTATTCAAGTCAAGCTATGGGGTAGATCCAGCAAGCACGGAATTGGAAACAGATGCCTGGTAGATAAGAAGCTTATAAGTCAGCTAGGAAAGGCCGTTGCAGACATACCAACTGCTGTAATGTCAGTTGATGACATATACAGGGATCGATGGGGCTTGGGCTACAAACTAGCTACACGGAATCCCGGTGCACTCAGAGGTACCCTCGCATTAAAATGACCCAGAAAAATGGCCGGAATTGTGCTGAGCCTTTTGCCTATTCATTCCGTCCTCGTCGCGACAGTCAAGATAAAATACAGATAGAAGTTCTCTTTTCACAAAGAGAGCGAGATAGAAGCAGTCTTGGCCAGATTGGATGCGAGTCATGTTGCAGATGGTCTTTCACTTTTGTTCTTTGTTCAAGTTTACGAAACTTTCAAGACAAGCTTCTGCAAAGGCAATCGCAAAAGTATATAAAAATAGAATTCTCATAATTGCGTACGAAACAGAATTGGCGTAATCAGCTTTTCTGATATAACTAACAGATTCCCTGTAGATAAATGGAGCAAAATAGAGGAAAGGAAAGTTGACTTGGGTCGCAGTGAATAACACGTGAATGCTTAAAGTAGAACATCAGAATAATATTTCATTTGCGTATGATAAATGATTCTTTGATTGCCTTCATAGAGATTTTTTTGTATTTACATTTAAGTAATATGTATTGTAATTTTATAAACACACTTTTTTAATTTTTAATAAACGCATTAAATATTATCAAATAAATTCAAACTTGTAGGACAATTTTTTTACTAATGTTAAGAGAATAAATTTCTTGTTGGGTTTTGAAATTTGTCTAAATTTTTTCTTTTGTTTATGATTGTATTGAAACGAAAAACTAAAAGTGGAATTACCGACAAGATAACAAAAAATTTTAGTGCAACTATCCAAACAATTGATTGCAATTGTTGTATTGTTTGTCGGATGATTTTTTGCTATGGAATATAATTAATTATAAAATAAAACATTAATTTCACCTGTGCCCATAGAGTATTTTATTTTTTCCAAATACGTATTTCGAACCCTATTGTGGGTTCTTCTTCAGTTTTTCAACCACTGAAGAAGAACCCACAATAGGGTTCGAAATACGTATTTGGAAAAAATAAAATAATCTATGGACACAGGTGAAATAAATGTTTTATTTTATAATTAATTGATTGCAAGTTAAAACGGTTTTTTTTTATAAACAAATGAACTATATGTTTATTTTTGTATACTGGAATCGAAATTCTTTATCGTTCCATTAATAGACTATGATTTTATTTATGCTGTTTATGTGTAAAGGCAAATAAAACAAAATAACTAATATACTTATTTTTGCTTTTTATAGAAAGAAGGAAGAAGTATAAGGTGGACAGAAGGCGGGTGTGTCTGATTATTTCTTATGTTTCGAAAAGAATGGAAACAGCTTTCTTCTGTTTTATTTATTAAAGATATGTTAAGTGACAAATAATACCAAAAAAAGTACTCAGCTTGAACATGTTTTCAAGAAAAATCAAGTTTTTTTGTCGTGATTGATGTTGGCATGAATGCTTTGAATTGTTTGTAACACACCATCTACTGGAATACTAATAAGTGTTTGCCTTTTGGAAATACTAAAAAATCATATAAGCTTGTAATAAATGAATCTTTATCTAATCTAATGGCAGAATTTATTCTTTTTGTTCGAATTACCCAAAAAATTTAAAAAATCATTCTTTAAACATGACGGGAGTTATATTCCCGTACAGCTCTCAGCAGTTTAGAACTTTAATTTGGATGGGTGCCATTTACTTTGTAATTCGCCCGTTTTTTTGAAGTCGTGATGAACGGACTCCATCGCTTGTTCGCTATAGTAACCGAGCCCACAGTTTATTTTGCGGCAAAAATATGGCAAGTGAAAAAATACAACATGAACATCAAATGAAGTTCAATTGAAGGGATTATTTCGTCGATCAGCGTGTCTAGGTTTGGTGTAAATGTAGGCTCGTGGATGTTACTGTGGAAATTCTTGGAATTTGTTCTTTTATCGCCGGTATTTTTGGAGGCCTCTGAATTTTCACGGCAGGAACCGATGGTTCTGTAGTTTCCGCACATATTCAATTGTCTTTCGATGCGCTACACCACGTACACGGAAAATGGCAAGAATGCGCCATATCACCAGTCATGATATTAGCTAGTTTCAGATCCGTGGCAATAATAATGTTAAAGCATTGTAAATTCAGACAAGACCAGAGAGTACGAAAATTTATGTAGTTTCCTTGTGTATCAGAAATAATTCCATGAATGGTTAATTTCTTCACACCGGAATCCTTAAATTTCCTGGCTTGTACTCCATGTTGATATTGCTGTCTCGCTTTCTTGATATCCGAATTATCATTAGCTTCATCAAATTTGAATTCAATAGATAAATAAATTTTCAAAAATCCACCGCCACCGTCAAGACCGAATTCCAAATCTACTTCTTGCAATGCTCTTGCTTCATTAATTTAGTCAACCAGTCCTGGCACATCATTGCAATTCACGAAACATTCAGATATTTTTATCGCCTGGGAATTATTGGTATTCACTACTTCGCAAAATCGAGACTCAAAAAAGGAATCCAGACGATGATTCAACAAAAATAAGTCCTTTCTTAAGTTGGGATGAAGTATTTTCCGAAACGAAACTCTGTAACTGAACTTTACTAGCAAACAATCCGCAGCGAATGTTTTATTTTCAAATTGACTGGTCGACTTGAACCGCGAGAACTACTGCCTGACGCCCCTATAGTGTGCTATGTATTATTGGAACAATGATGTTTCCACACAGACGCACCTTTATGTGTGATCAAGCAACCAATGATTTCATTCGATTTTACATGCAAAATTTTACGCGGGATTCAAATGTTTACAAGTTTGGGGAAAACATCTTTCAAGAAATTAGAGACCCGTAGATTAAGGGATTCCAAAGTGAAAAAACGAATTTTTCGAATTTTCTCATTTCTCATAAAATTGTTTTTTTTTTTTGAAAATGGCTCCGCGGATTCGGCTGATTTTTGCGATTTTGAACTTCTTGAAAGTGAAACTTTCGATAGCCGAAGGGAAATTGAGTGGTTTTCAGGACAATTTAAACTTGGTTCAGGGACACCGTGTAGTACGATTTCACTCTTCTCATTCAATGAAAGCTTGATGTTTTGGTGGGATAGGTTCCCTAAAGACTCTTCTTTTAATCTTGCTTCACACACTGTTTGATAGTTTCATATTTAGTGAGTTGTTAGGCCAATCGGTGCAAACAGTGGAAAAGCAATGTTCCGCCTTGCTGATACCCGCTTTTGGAGTGTAGGCTCTATATACATAAATATTGTATTGATTCCTTCGGGATATTCTTGTTGTACTTTGGTGCATTTCGCGCATATTGGTAGCCTCCTACTTCGATGATAGTCGCAGTCAACGGTGCAATTTTCGTAAATGTTTCCGTTTAAGCGGATGACTCCGGGCAAATGATTTTCGATCCTTGCAGGGACATTGACTACCTTGTTTGATTTCGGATTTAGTTTTTTTTTTGTGGTATAGAGGTGCAGACAATTTTAAGATTAGATTGTTGCCATTTGTATGTAAAAATCCTCGGAAATATGAATTTTATGATCTCTCTATGAAGGCAATCAAAGAATTGTTTATCATACACAAAGAGAAATTCCAACAAATCCCCTTCATAAATTCACGTGTATATAATCGTCAATTATTAAACCTTTTAACACCCATATTCTGTTCTTTTATATTTATTTCGATAATTTCTGAAAACAATCACATAAGTTGTCTAATACCACATTTAATTACAATAATTCATTTCCATTCTAAATCGAGTTTACACTTGCATATAATTTACATTTCTTACTTTTTATAATTTACTATAGATTGGAGGCAATTAACGAAAGTATACCAATTAAAAGTATTAAGTAGTATTTCCTTACATTGCATTTATGCTTATATTATCATTTAATACATTTATTAAAGAATGACCTTTGTAAAACTCCATTGGGAATCATTTTCTGTATTACATCTTTTCCAGTATATTTATTCAGATGATCTTCTCTACAAGTTTTCTACTTTAAGCATTCTCGTGTTGCTCACTGCAATCCCAGCCAACGTTCCTCTATTTTGCTCCATTTATCTACAGGGAATCTTTGTTATTTATATCAGAAAAACTGATTAAGCGAATTCTATTTCGTACGCAATTATGAGAAAAAAGATCGGGCTTGGCAGTTGGAGTTTTTTTGACAATATTTACTGCATTTATACATTTTTTAGTGCGTTTATAAAATTTGGAAAAAAAGTACTTACAATGCGTTTATAAAATTTAGGTTTGCTTTCGCATAAGCTTATGTAAAGTTGAGAAAATTAGGAAAAACTATTATTTACCGATGTGCCTTAATTTAACTTATCCGTGAAACTAAACTTATATTTACAGAACTTATGCCCCTTCGACCGTGTATACGCAAGCATATCATAGTGCTCTGTCAAAATATTGACTATTGGATCTTACCAAAAGCCAAGGGTTTCATTGCACTGGAGCCTACTTGCAGACTGCTTTTTGTACATACATTTAACTACCATGTATACATGATGCCATTTCCAAAATTCAAAAAATTTATTTATGTGGTTCCGTGGTCAATTGCTGTCATTTTCAAAACATTATATATATATTTATGTATATATACTTCACATTAGCCAGCGTAAAGGAAATTTGATCCTTTCGTATAAGCATTAAATTTGATCTCTTTGTATTAAACTTTCTAAACTTACCTTGGAACAAATCTCCTATGTTTACTGGGTGGTAACCACCTTTGCAATAGTCTTCTCGAAGCTCTTGTTCATCTTCTTCACTATTAATTAACGAGTCGTCGGATTGATTTGACGAACTTCGAGGTGGTTTATACCTGAATAGTTTTTCATCCTCTTCAGTCTTTGGACTAGGCTCTGTTTCCACTAACGTTGACTTAAGGTTGCCGGCGGAATCTTTAGGTGATTCAGGATTGCTATTAAGTGCAATGAAACCCGCACCATCTTTTTCTTGGTACATAGATGACCCGTCCACCAGCGAGGAAGTAGCATCATTAGATTCGATATAAGTTGGATTGTCGCATCTGCCAGTTAACGAGTCATGGGTATTGCAAGGTTTACACTTCTTTTTATTCATTTTGTGGCGTTTTTTTTTCGCCTGAATGGCTAGTACACGTTTATTGGCATCAGTTTTGGAATTCATCTTCTTAACTGGAACTAATTATCAACGTTACGATTATTCAAAAACCGAGAAACTCCATCCAATGCTTCACGCAGTTTATATTATATTTCCATGCGAATTTAAACCTGATGGTAGAGGCTTTTTAACTTGTTTTCAGAGTGCCGTCCGAAATTTCTGCTTTAAACAACCACGGATACGACACCTTTTCTTTCGACCCACTTCTACTTTCAGTGAAATGCTAACAATTCCTTTCTTTAACGCAGTTTAACTCATATCCTTAAGCAATCCCTAGCCCACACAATTCTACTGGAAGTCCACACTGCCTCAACAGAGAATATTTATACAAACTCCTCAAAACTTAGAGGCCTATTCTCTACAAACCATCCTGCATATGGTTATATGTATTATAATTTGTAAATTATATTTACGATAAAAAAAATTATGTTGCTGTGCTTCAATCTCCTGTTTTCCTATAATTTGCTAGAAATATAAAAATATCCACACCGATAACGTCATCCCTGAAAGAATAAAATTACAAAAATGAGTTACGTGTCAAAGGCATATTAACTTTGAACTTCCCACTGGATGCAAAATTTATAATTAATGGAAATGCTAAATAAACATTAAATTATGTTTCTTCATGAGGGGAGACTTTTTCTACCCGTAATTTCTCTAATTCATAAAATATTCCACCTCTAACAAAAAATTAATAAAGTTTCATAAAATTCAAAAACAAAAATCAAGTATACGTTCTTGTTTACTAATATCAACTGCATACATAATAGTCGATTCTACACTTACGCCACCCTAAGTAACGGGAGTCATACGAGGACGTGTTCTAATCCTAACATTTAATTTATGCCCCGCGCACGCTACATTATTGAGGTTAACGTTCGAATTAAATAAAATACCAAATATTCTTGACAAAATTGATAAAAGGCATAGCTTGAGAATTAGCATTATAAATTATAAATATTTATAGGGGTTTGCTTACAATACATTACTTCGCGTCTATGGAGATATTTTCTCGTTGACTTATACGCCGCTTATCGAATACATGCCTCTTCTCCAGTCCGTGTTCGCTACGCCTTTCGTAGTAGTTTGTGAAGCTCCCTTCGATATTTTGCCATTTCAGGTCACCACCAGTACACTGGAGGCTTGCCATGCCATGGTATTGGTAGGGAAATGGAAGACCTGAAGGCGGACGTAATGATTCTCATAGTTGAGTTCACAAAATCTTTTGCACCAGTTTATCAACTCCCCGGTACAGCTTCCGCCAGCGGTGATTGTTAGCAAATCAACAAACTTCTCAGCAACCGATTCTCCAGTATTTCACCTGAGACCAGAAAACTGAGCGCGTGGTCTTCGGGAAGCATAGTCGTGGATCTCTAGCACTATGTTCTGGCGATCGCTGGCTGAGTGATCTAGCACTCTCCAAATTTTAATCCCTTGCACTAGGCCCTCCGAAGCGAACGGCCTGTGTTCAATACGATGATGATTTTGGCGGCCATTTCCAGGATCCGTTTGCCATTTGAATGATGCATTTCCCATTCGATTCCTCTAACGTTAAAGTCACATCCGATGAGCACATGGCCCTCTGTACCCAAAAAAGCGTCCTTCACAGCATTGAGCCTAATTTGAAAGGATTACAACGATTCTACACTAAGAGTGTAGTTTCTGAACACCGAACCCAAACGAACCCAAACGCTGTACCGGATTCGTCAGGATACCATTTTGGTGAACTTCTGGTGTCATGTTGCTCGCTGAGCAGCAGCAAGTTGGCTTGCCTGTCTCTCGCAAACTGTTCGAGCAGATCTTGGGTGATTATGCTTCGATGCAGATTTATTTGACGGATGCGAATATTTGCAGAAGCGCTTTGGCCTTTGTTTGGGCTCAACACAGTGGGCCCCTTCTGTGCTCTCCTTCTTTATATGCCCTGTCATGTCGGAATTTTAGCACGAAACTTATATCTGTTCAATTACTTGCTTGTGGGGGCATGTCCTTATCCAAGGCACTTGGAACACAGGAGGGGAATTGCTCTTCGCCCACCCTATTCTAATGTTTCCCCTTCTTTAAAAGCTGTTCCGCATCCTTCTCTGTAAGGTTGACTATGGTTATGCGTTGACCCCTATTTTTTGTTTGGTCAATCTGACTCGTTTGGCACAGGAAAATTGCGTTCGAAGTCGTCATTGTCCCTTAATTCGAGTGTGAGTTTTTTTTTCTCTGAGGACTCGTTTGGTTGCGTCACGGAACGTGTTTTTATTGTTTGTAAAAGGCCCGAGCTCAACCAATAGGTACCCTAATGTAGTTGGCTATACAGCTTTGGTTGCAATTAGGATGTCTTCTAGTTTTACCGCTACCTTGATTACTCCCAAGACATTCGCATAGGAACTATATTCGGTGGCTTTAACCAGCAGTACCAAAACGTTCAGTGTCCGCCGTGAAGGGTTTTTTTATTTGTGTCGTGTGCTTCAGTCACTTTGCTGGTAATTGCAGCAATCATAGGTTTCTGAACCGTTCCGCTTTCCTCTACCGTATGTTTGTCTCTCACAGGTTGCACTACTGCTCTTCTTCTGCTGGTTGCTCTGGTGTGCACATGGTTTTGAATCACAGGTTTTACTAGATTATTCTGCTTCGTCTTTAACATTTCTTTTCATATAATTTGTTGGATTTCATTTCTTATGTGTCTCCCCCCCCCTCCTTCCGAGACTCTAACTCGGCTCGTTTGTGTAATCCCCACAATGGTCCCAAAGTTACCTATGCTAAACAGGGAGGCCGGGTGAGGTTTGGCACAGGTGATGAAGACCAAACCAGCGCGAATCGAGGGTTCGTCTCAACAAAACGTACATCACCAACTGAATGATAGGAACTTCTAACGTACTCCGAAGCCTGCCTGCGAGGCAAGGTTTAAGCCGGATGGAGAGGGTAGGATAGTTAGAGTGGAGCCGTGCACGCTCGAGTGTCACGTGTGAAACAACTAGGTCCAAAACATCATACTTGCCAGCCCACAGCAGTGATTTCTGTTATAAGTCAAAACGTAATCCATCTGTGGTTCAGGGTCGTGTTCCCTGTAGTCCTCTGTTTCTCGGGTACGTTGGGGCGGCAGTCCCCAAATAATACTAGCTTTCAGGAATACTTTTATCGATCAGCATTCCTCTGCGGTGCCAGTTTTGCTTTCTTGATAACTTAATGTTATGTGAAATTAATCGAACAATATGGCCGAAACTGGTGGCTTCCCCGTAAAACTTGGGGCGGAATCAACGGATACAGTGACATGAAGGGGTTCATTCGAGAGTGCCATCAAGTCCCCCATTGATTAAAACGCTGTTGTCTTTACATTTCAGTCAATAGCATCTTTCGAAAGAAAATACATTGATTTTGTGGCGGATGTCAAGAATGTAGAACAGTCTATTAGACACACCCTTTCCACGGCAGACACTGTTGGGATAAGGTTGATACCAATCCAGCATAGAGCACAACGAGCCGGAATAGTAGACACCCCAGAGGAAAGCAAAGCTTAATCCCTGGCCATGAAGGAAGCCAAAATTCACTGAGCAGTGTGCAGAATTCGCCAAAGGGTAGCTCATCGATTTAATTGCCAAATACGATAACGATTTTATAAGCTTTTTGGACACGATGTACGATGTAATGTCAGACGGCTTAGAAGGTTTCCAAAAGAAGGTAAAGGAATTGTTCCCCAAGCATTGTGTATTCACTGTCTTTTGCACTGATTAAATTTATTTCTGCGCGATGCTGCTTTTAAAATAAAAGAATGCCTTATCTTTTTTGCTAATTTATCATGTTATTCTACTTTCTTTGGAATTTTATCAAAAGGACGCATATATTAGAGAAATTTGGTGGAAACGATTACAAATCAGTACTAAGACCCGTTGGAATTTCGAAACGCGTGTTATTGTATTTTGCTGAATTCCAGATGTGACCTGTCGGAAGTCTTCGAAGAATTTTTAGATTGCGACGATTATTCTTATTCTTATTCGATTATTTTCAACGATGAACGAACGGTTTATAAGTATTTTGAACGATTTCTCATTAAATCATTTACTAAAGTTGTTTCATTTTATCATTAAGCAAACGATTGTTGTTGTGAAGTTCTCAGATGTTACTTAGAATGATTATAAATAATTATATTAATGATCATTCCACATTCAGGTTGGGATGTTAGGAACTTGAGAACTGTATGTGATGTTAAGGAGCTTGTGTGAGTGGTATGTTGAAATGTTTCAAATGACTAATAACTACTAACCTCAACTTAGCAAATAAGGGTAACACACCGACCTTTATAACGGAAAATAGAGCGGAAATGATTGACGTCACTCTAATCACAACAGAGGCATTGGCGGACCTGCACGGCTGGAGAGAATGTGACTCACTTAGCCTGTCGGACCACCAATGGATCACCTTTCAAGTGAGAAGAGGCGAGAAGACCCCATTGGTCTTCTGCAATCTTAGGAAAGCGGATTGGGACGGCTACACCAACGCTACTAAAAGATATATAGGTTCACATCAGTCGAACTCATTGAGAAGTCGAAAGGACATCGACATTGAAGTGAGATACATCACAAGTATACTGGTCGGTAGTTTCAGTGAAATGTGTCAAACCACTACCGTCAAACAAAATAGGTAAGCTGGTGGTACAAAGAAATGGAAGAGATCAGAAAAAATACTCAAAGATTATTCAGAATAGCCCGCCTCACAAACCGAGATACGGATTGGGAGGACTTTAAGCAAAATCTGAAAATTTTTAAAAACAGCTGTAAGAAGAGAGAAAAGGAAATCCTGGAATCTTTTTTGAAGCAATATTGAGGGAGGAAACGAGACATCTACGCTAAACAGGGCTCTGAAAAGAGAACCACATGTGGACACGATGCTCCAAAAGGAGGACGGATTGTGGACAACAAAAAGCATAGAACGTCTCAAGCTCCAACTAAACCAACACTTTCCGGGCTCAACGGATGAGGAGACAGAACAATTAAAAAACGTGACTCCTTACCGTGGACCAGCAAACCCCCCCCCCCTAAAAGAAATAGTAAGCGAAGAAAATCTCCTTTGGCCCATTAATACCTCCGACCCTTATAAATCACCAGGAACCGACAAAGTGTATCCGATCATGCTTATGAAAGCGGATATCACCATATTACGGATTTTGGTGAAAATATATAGAGCCTCCATATCCAAAGGCTATATTCCTCTGGACTGGAGAGAAGCCAAAGTCGTTTTCATACCCTGAAAACGCTTGGGTATGAAAACGACTTTGGCTTAGCAACGGATTACTGACATATCAGCTTAACGTCTTTCATGTTGAAAACCCTGGAACGCGTAGTGGATGGGTACATAAAAAGCACCGTGAACATAACGGAGCTTTGCCCCAACCAACACGCATACCTCCCAGGGTGCTCAACAGAGACGGCACTACACGAAGTCGTAAGTAGAATAGAGAGGAACCTTGCCATCAAAGATTACACCTTGGCGGCCTTCATTGATATCGAGGGAGCCTTCAACAATGTAAAAACTGAGAGCATAGTAGCAGCCATCCAAAGATATGCAATACACCCATATCTTACTAAATGGATGACGGAACTACTAGCTAAAAGGAAGATTACAGCCGAAGAAAACGGCGTAACCTTGAATAAATGGACAAACAGGGGTACACCACGAGGCGGCATAGTATCACCACTTGCCTGGGTACTCACAGTTAACCAAATAGTGGAAGACCTCAACGGGAAGGGTTTCAAAACGATAGCGTACGCTGACGATATCGTTATACTGATAAGTGGAAAGTTCCCGGAAACCATGTCGGAATTGATGCAGACTGCACTATCACATCTTTTTGAGTGGGCGAAGCTAAACGGACTGCGCATCAATGCCGACAAAACGGAGCTTATGCTTTACACAAAGCGCCGTAAACCGGAGACATTTAGACCCCCGACCATTGACGGAAAACATATCAGTTTAGTAAACAATGTGAAATACTTAGGAGTAACCTTGGATAGTAAGCTAACTTGGACTCCACACATAGGAGCAGTCAGACGGAGAGCTACAGCGGCGCTCTTCACAATGAAAAGACTAGTGGGGAAAACATGGGAAAAAAAAACCCAAAATTGCCCACTGGATCTACACAACAGTAGTGAGGCCTATAACCACCTACGGGGCATTGGTTTGGTGGCAGGCACTACAAAAGAAAACCATTGCAAAAGAGCTAGAGAAGATCCAGCGAATGGCCTGCCTTGGCATCACAGGTGCCATTAGGACTACGCCAACTGCCGCAATGGAGATAATGCTTAATCTCATGCCACTCGATCAATTCATCTTCAGAGAGGCATCACTTGCGAGCATCTGATTAAAATCCACATATGGGTTATCTAACCACACTCAAACGGGGCACGTATGCATTTTGAAAAAAATGGAGAGAATGGCCCCGTCAAGTAAAAGGGAGCTGGATAGAATTCAACCAATATTGGACACAACAATTCCATACAAAATCAACATTCCGACCAGAAAAGCGTGGAAAACGGTGCAGGATTTCACATCTGGAAGTGAGATCATGATCTACACCGATGGTTCCAAAACGGATGAGGGAAGCGTTGCCGGAATCTTTTTCCCAGATCACCCGCAACACAACCGAAGTTATAAACTGGAGAGCCACACCACCGTTTTCCAGTCGGAAGTGTTTGCAATAAAAGTGGCTATAGAAGCGGCGACAAACAACCTTAATGGAAGTATACAAATACTCTCGGACAGTAAGTCGGCACTACAGGCGCTTGCCTCTAACCGCGTAGTTTCACAACTGATGCAGGATTGTAGGCAGGCTCTCAAAACCGCAAAAACCGGAGTAAATATAAAATTGACATAGATCCCTGGACACAGCGGTGTAGAGGGAAACGAAAGAGCGGATGAGCTAGCGAGAGCTGGATCAGCCGACCAAAACGCCACTAGAATAGATACAATTAAAGTGCCACTAGCAACGATAAAAAGGGAACTAGACGAAATCCTCTGGAAAGAGACAGATACGGCTTGGAACGCCAGGAACGACTGCATGATAAGCCGAGCTCTTTGGCCTAACCCTAATCAAATGAGGACAAAACAACTCCTAGGGAAAAACCGAAATGGCGTTAGAACATTGGTGGCAGTATTAACGGGCCATAATCTTCTAGGTCAACACGCCAAACGAATAGGAATCCAAACGAATGACACCTGCCGAGCTTGCGGCGAGGAGGAAGAAAGTACAGAACACTTCCTCCTAGACTGCTCGAGTCTGGCCAACAAACGCCTTACTTGGCTGAGGTGTACTGGGGCAACAGAATTGGAACACTTGGCGACCACAGAGCTGGGGGAACTCCTTGGCTTCTGTAGGACGACAGGGTGGACCATCTGTAAACAATAGTACTACACATGGGGAGCTAAGGGCCGAGTTCTGGCCTATGCTAATTTCCAGCAAGTGGACCCCAGTAGAATAACAATAATAATAATTAATTTTTGTTGTTGTATTTGTTAAAAAATTCAAATTTATTCCTGTGTGTGTTATATTCAGTGCAATTAAAGATTTTCCGGCTTGGTGTGTCTAGTTCCTGATAATGTTGACATTCATCCGCCGTTGACTTGTTTATTTTCTATAGTCTCTCTTTATTATAGGATCTGTTTACTAGGAGTCTGTTTATACTTTTGCAGGACATCGGGTTAATTGCTTTTTTATGGAACCAGGGTCTGTTAGAATTCCTTAGGTGCGGGGCATTTGTCCATGTTATGTGGATCTCAGAGTAAATGTCAATCAGGACATCACCCAATTCATAGTGTGTGTCTGTTTCTGGATTCCTTCTTTGGCTAAAGTGTCTACTCCATGGAATGCTGTGATACCTCTATGTCCTGGAGCCCAGATTAAGTTGAATGTTACATTTGAATGTTCATTCATGTAATTCCAGATTTCTTCAACTGATTTTTTGTAATCCTTGTTGAATTGGATGTTTATTAATGCGGTATAGGAGTCCGTGAATAGATGGCAGTTTGTATTAGGGGAGATATCTATTTCTGTGAGGGCCGCGTGTATTGCGGCTAATTCTGCATTGACTGTGACTGAGTTTCTCAGATTGTGTGAGTTAGAGATGTTACCCATAATTTCTTTGTAAGCTATACCAGTCCCGAACGTATTCTTGGCAGCATCTGTTACCATTTTTGTGTGTTGTTGTTTTTAATTCCTGAATGTAGCTGTTGAAAATTCTGTTGAAGTGTATTGCATCTGTGTTTTTGTAGTTGTGGAAAGGGGTTTCTGAGGGAGCGCATCGAATTTTCATGTTTGGCGGTTTGTTTATGTGGAGTAGTGGTCTGAGATGTGTTAAGAGTTGGGGGTATTTTGTGAGTATGTAGTTGTAACTGCTTTTTGAGGGGGAATCGGTGTATATGTCCGCTGTTCTGAGGCCATTTAAGTGTATTTGCTTGCCTATTTCCTTGACCGTTAGGTATTCGGCTCTTTCTTTGGTAGTGAGTTCTCTTGCTAGCTCGAAAATGTATATGTTGGGGGTACTGGGTCGTAAACGGAGACATTGCTTGAGAATGTCTGCTTTTAGTTTATCTATATTATGGAAGATGTAATTCGGGGCATGGGCCATGGTGGTTATTGCATATTCCAGTTTGGATCTTATTAATGTTCGGTAGATGTTAAGTGCCGTGGCTGGACTGAAGAACTTAGTTGTTTTGTCAAAGTATCTTATTATTTTTGATTTTGATTAAGCCATTTAAGACTTTTATAGGAATACTTAACAGAGAAATCGGTCTGTAGTTGTCAATGCCCAGTTTGTCTTTGTGGGATTTTAATATTGGCACAATTCTGATATGTCTGGCTGATTCGGGGATCAGACAGTTGTTGATGGTTTCATTGTATGCATATAGAGGTATGTCAGAGTGATATTTGTTAACAGTCCTGATGTTGTCATATGCAATCTTGTCCAGTCCTGGTGAGGTAGATTTGTTGTGTCTAGTTAGTACGTCACCTAATTCGTTGAGTGTGAAAATGAAAGGGTCTTCATAGGGGGGGGGGGGGGGGTTCTATGAGGGTCAGCTGAGATTTATGATGATACCTGCGAGAAAGCTCTTCATTTGTGTGTAATCCAGTGGTGTGTATTCCATTTCCATTATTATTCTTGTTAGTATATCCATTGTTTGGTCTCCTGCATTGATTCATAAATTTCCATAGTTCTTTTGCATTGTTCTTGTTACATATATCCATTATTTTGGCCTTTCAACTTGATTTCTTGGCCTCTTGGACTTTTCTTTTCCATTCATACCTGCGCTCCTGTAGCTTAGATCAGTTCTGTAGGCTTTTAATCCTGTTAAACTTGCTTAGAGCTTGATTTTTCTTTGTCCATGTTGTTTTCAGCGTCCTGTGCCGCCAGTGGTTGGAGGGATATTTGAATTTTGTGTTTATCGTATTGTTGTTAATAATTTCATGTAGTTTCCTGTAGATATCTCAGAGGTAACTGCCCGGGCTATTGTTTTTGACTTCTTGATTAATGTTGTTATTGTTTATCCTACTAAAATATGTGTCTGGGGATATTGGTATTGATATAAGTATTGGTAAATGGTTACTGTTGCAAATATCCTCTTTAAGTTCTTTCCAAATAATATTAGTGTTCTGTAAGTTGGAGAAAGAGATGTCTAAGGCTGATTTTGTGATAGTTCCTTCATTAGTTGTTCTCCTGTATGTGAATATGCCTGTGTTGAGTATGTTGTAGTTATTGTAGTTTATCCATTCAAGTGCTATTTTCCCTTTGGCATTGTTGATATTATTTCCCCATACTTTATTCCTTGCATTTAGGTCACCTTCAATTAAAACTGGTGTATGCGTACTGACAGCACCATCCACTTTGTCTTAAATTCCTTTGATTTGATAGACGGTGGTGCGTTAAGTGAGGCCAGCGTGATGTTGTTCTTAAGGTTTGTTGTGGTGATGATTGCGGCTTCTAATTTACTATTATGGGTTTGTTGTCTGAATTTTATATTTCTTTTCGATAGGATTCCAACTCCGCCTCCTATATTATTCTTTCTGAGCTGGTGGATCACGTTGTAGTTTCTAAATTTGTTAAAGGATTGAAAGTTCCCTAGGATCTCCCGCAGTAGGGCCGCTGTGATATTATTCTTTTGTGGGCTATGTTCCAGATAATCTTTAGGCTTTGTATGTTTAGTTGGAGAATTTCCATTAGTTGTTGTCTGATTGGTTCTGAGTTTATTATTTTATGTCTGTGGGTTTCTCTTTCAGGCTATGTGTATTGTGTGTTGCGTATTCCAAAAAGTTTTTTAGCTTCCTATTTTTCCTTCCTGTTTTTCCTGATGAATATAATCAATGTTTATTCATCTCTTTGTTATCTTCTATAAAGGTTTTAATGCCTTCTACGAGTTTGGCTAATATCCTTTCTAACTCATTGGTCTTATGTGGGTTATTCGTTATAGGTTGGATTGTTTGTGTGTTTGGTTCCGGTGTAGGTTGCTTTGTAGGTTGTCTGGTATTTATATTGTTGTGTTTAAGATTTTTGGTTGGGATTGCCGTAACTTGAGCATATGTAACTTTCATTAAGTTTTTTTGAACGTGGGTTCAATGGGTTTCTCTGGTTTTTGTTATATGTTTTTACTAATTGTGGGGAAGTTTATGTCCGCGATGTCCTGGAGATCAAGACCTGCATATGTGTTTTTGTGAATTATTTTTCTTCCTTCCCTATTGCATATGTTTAAGATCGAGCTAGTCTCTACTTCGCTTATGTATGATGTCCGTTTGGTGCATGTTTGGTTAGTCACGTCGTGGTCCGTTATTTTACATAGTAAGCATTTGACGGTGTTGCAGTTGCTATTGCAGTTTTGTTTCCCACATTTGAGACATGTTTTGATTTTATCTTTACACAAATTCATTAAGTGTCCAAGCCTACCACAGTTCTGGCATTGAAGTGGCCTAAATCTAAAGTAATTCACTTTGTTAATTTTATACGCCGCTTTGATATTATCCCGGAGTGTATATCCTGCGAATTTAATTTTAATTGTTGTTGTGGGTATGAATCTTCTCGAATGTGTTCTGTCCCTTGTCGACATTCGTTGCGTGTCTGCTATTTTAATTCCTTCTAGGTTTTCCCCTCATTAGTTACATGATTTTGATAGCTCTAAGAATTCTTCGATGGTCATGTCCGCTGGAATGTCTCTTATGACGCCATATCTAAATAGGTAGTTGCTTGGGATGAACGATTTAATGTCATGTTGATTGAGCATTTTGTTGTTAATACTTTCATTTGCTGCTTCGGAGTTATTGAAGATGACTTTAATCCTGTTATATCCAATTTGTTTTATGTCACTGATATGACGTAGCCCAATTTTCTTGTTTAATAAGAAAAATTTCATTGGTGTGGATTGGTGTGATTGACTTGTACTCCGAGTACAAGTTTGGTGTACGTGTTGTGGCGGGGTTTATGCTCTTTACAGGATTTTTGGTGGTTGACATGTGTGTGAGGTTGCTTGAGTTGCTTTGTCCGTTCTGTTTTGTTTTTTCTTGTATTACTTTTTGCGTTCCTTAGAAAAGGAAGCTTTGCGTTCAGCCTTATTCTTATTTATGTTGGTTATTTCTGCTAGTTTGCTGTTCTTTTGGATTGCCGTTTTATCCGTGGGATGGGGATTTACCGGGTCTGGCGGTCTGTTTTTCCATTCCTCCAAGTCCATTTCGGCTTGTAATAAATATCACTGTACTCTAAAGGCTTCGCCTAATATATTTTTCTACGTTAAAGAAGGTTACTTGCTTGTTTAATATTCTTTTGATTTAAGTGTAGGGTCTGCAGCTAGGCTAATCGGGATTAGGTTTGGATAAGCAATGCGGTTTGTGAATAACTGTATTCCGGGAAAGTCCCTTTGTCTTCTTGATTCGCTTCGCACGTCCGTACACAACCACGTTCCAGACGGAACTGTTGACTGGAACTATAATTCTTTTAGTTCTTCAGCATTTGTCATTTCGTTTATCATCGTTTATTCATCGATAGTCAGCTGCTCTATAGTGTTTTTGATTATTAAGAATAATGGAATAGCAAAATTTTGTTGCTATTTTTCTTCTCTGGTATTCCAAAGCAGTAAGGAACTACCCTTTTAATTTAGAACTCTTTCGTCACACGAGTTTCTGAAATATGAACCAGTCTGATTCATGGCCAATAACAATCGTTGTTTGATTTCCACAGTTTCTGGATTCAAGTGTTTAATTTGAATGCAATTGCGATTATAAAGGTTTTTTTCGAGGTGTAGAATTTTGAAATGAAATAGTTTATGGATAAATTATCTTGATTATGATGATATTAGTTTTATTGGATAGATAATCCTCTACCAATTTTATTTTAATAAGATTTTTATCTAAATGTGATATGAGGATTTTAAGTCTCATAAGGCACATCAATCAGCGACTTTCTCCGGATGTAACAGTGTTTGCGTTACCATCTGTGGCTGCTCATCACTTCTAGTCGAATGTCATCAAGTTCAAACAATTCAAACAGAAACAAGTCTCAACGCTAAGCAAAATTTTTTTATGAAATTCGGGATCCACAGGGATTTGTTCTTGCGCCCATACGCCGAATCTATGCCATGCTCGGTAATCGTACGGCTTCAATTGCTACACGAGATGAATTTTGTAAGCCCGAACCAAGATTCTTTCGTCAAGTCGTTCATAATGTGAATGGCTACTGGGTTAAGTGTTACTAGTCTTTATCGATATTACGCTTTACAGCTGCTATGGTTTCTTCATTACGCACTGTGAATGTGACAAACGTACATCAGTGAGACAAAATAACAATCCAACCGAACCGTATAACGCATGACAGCTATCACATCATACGTAGCATTTAAAAGTGTTACCCATTTAAAGTTATGTGCCTTTTAAAAACATGATACATGATCTCCCTTGACATGGTCTCCTAAAAGCTTTATCTTCATCAATATATCTACGTAGAATAATTGATTTTAAGTGCAATAATTGGTTATAAATTTGTGTGATGTTTTGTTTCACCTTATTGAATTTTTCCTCGACTTTGTTTGTACACGATTCGACTGCTTCCTTTAATTTGTTTTTGAAAGAGTTTTAATGACATAATCGTTTTTTCTAATCTTCGTTAGCATGACGATTGTTCTGGTCAACTCATCTAATGTGATCTTCTCTGTCTTTTGCCTCTGTCATTGCTGTTGTTCTTGTCCTATTAGGCAATATATTCTTTGTTATGTCGGTAAAGTATAAATGTCCGTACTTTAACTCGTGTAATATTAAATGTATGCTTGAATATTTGTTTGCACTGAAGTTATTCCGTTTTTCCTACATTTATTTTCAGAGATGTAATAGTATTCTCTACGCCAGGAGTGTTGATGACATGACATATAATAGTTTTGAATAATGAGGATACCTTCTAACATGATCTCCACAAATTCGCTTTCTGTATGTTCTGTATGTTCTGTATGTTCAATTCTGTATGTTTTCTACTGTTAGATCTCCCGTAAATGTTTTCGGTAAGATCATTGAAATCATTAGTATCCAATCGACCTGAAAATTCATTTGGCTCTATTTATATTAGTTGCATGTATGTTTTCTAGTTTTAGTTTTCTATACCCAGGTTCATTCTTATGTCTTAAAATTTTGTCATTTTTAACATAGACCTCCTCTTAAATGCCTGTATTTCTTCTTAAATTTCATGAAGTCTACTTATTCACTTATATTTTGTGTGTTGAGAATTTACTCCTGTTTAACTGTATCTACTTTTTCCTCATTAAAACCTTTCAGTCTAACATTGATAGTAGAATGTACTGGTTTGTTGAACCATTCAACATATTTGAAACCCCTTTCCTGAACTGATGACCCCGACTTTCTCTTAGTTTGGCTCACTTCTTGTTGTCACAAAAAATTCTTAATATTTACTTAATTATTTCATTGTCCATTACTAACTGTATAGCTATACCCTTAATTGAAATGTATAGCCGAATTTTTTCTGCAAAAGTTAAACTATTCCTAACTAAAAAAAGAGCTAATACGAACTACGAACGAAACAAACATTTATTAATAAATGTTACAAAAGTAGGTTTTTTTGTAACTGTACGTGCCTCCTTGGGCTTCTTTGGGGGTACCGTTTACAAAGGCTTTCCGTGATATTTCACTCGATTACTTGTATCACAATTATTGACATATTTTTGTGTAAGCCGTTTGGAAATTGTGAAATATATATCTTTCTTTAGACCTGTAAAATTTGCATTTATAAGTCCATACCCATTCTCTTCTTGTTATTCTTTGCAATGTGTTTGATGGCTTCTTCCTCGTTTTGCATATGCTAAACATGGTATTTTATAAAAAGTATATTATTAAAAGATAAACTTTTACCAAATACTTCTATCTTCAACTGAAATAAATTATACTCATGTTCGGACCTAGAAAAGATCCACTTTTCCTTGTTTCAAGAATCTACGGAATGTGTCAATCATGAAATTGGTTAAGATATCACAATTGCGCATTTCTTGTCTATGGTCTCGATATCATTTATTTCAGCCTTTGTTATTATGATTTTGGCGAAAAAACGATTGACCACTGTTTCTAATACTGGTAAACGAACATTTTGTTGTTCTTCCTGCGAATGTATTGTAGCATATGTAGTTAAGACGTCTTACACCGAGAGTTTTTCCTCTAGGATACTGCTTTCTCCCTTTTCTATGTTAATACTGCTCATAGCGTCTGCTACTGCATTATTCATTCCTTTTGTGTAGACAATATTGTCATCATATTCACCTAATTTGAAAAGCCATCGTTGTAAACTTGGGTTTATTATTTTTTCCCTAATGTTAAATTTGTAGCCATTTGAGTTAGAGATGAGATGTTCCTTCAGTAACGTTATTTTGGGACGTTATTTTCCCGGAACGTTACATTACGTTCCAAAACGAAGTTGGAACGCGTTACTGTGGAACGACAACTAATAACGTTCCTGAAAGTTTCATCGCTTCGCGTAAGCGTTTTCGTTCCTTCAATCGTTCTCGTTCTTTTCGTTTTACAGGGAACGAAAACCTATTCGTTATTTTCAGGCATTATCGTTTTTCGGAACGCTATCGCGTTTTGTCACTGAGACCTTCTCTCGTTCCGTGTAACGTTTGCAACTATCGTACGTGCTTAATTCTACGCGCAACGAACGTGGGAAATGTGTATTTCGTTTCGTTTGGTCTTTGATGATCAGGTCGAATGAAGCTATTGTGCTTTTTATGTTTTCATATGTTTATGTTATTTTTTTATGTTACGTACGATTACAATATGATGAATAGAGTTCGGAAAGAAAAAATTATCGATACCTACAGGGAAGGGTTGCCAATTGGATTTCCGTAAATGCAACATAATGATGGATAGAATTTGAATTTTTGATGTGAATTTCACGATAGAAGTTGCCCTATTGTGGAGGTGGAGAGTAATTTATTAGGTAAATTTCTCGAGAGGAATTTGCTTGTTGTGGAGAGCAATTGACATTTGTACATATTACATATATATGGGATGTAAGTTGCACACACTGAACAAATATCATGCATGCATATTTATTTGTAGCAAATTCCCACATTTTGTTCTAGAAAATTGTTTGGGAATTTTTTTTTTAATTTTTGATAAATTAATTAAATGTAAATAATTTAGATCTAACAAACGTTGCTTAAACCAACTCAGTACGTTAAGCAGTTTCCGACAGTTACTACAATTTTATCCATTTTATCAATAAAACCTTATCACTTTGTTTGAATTATATCATTTTCCTGTAACCTGTTTTCCAAAATGTAACAAGTTAACTCACTAGAAAAGGGTTTCTTCTTATAGTACATCTAAAAAATTTTGAAAAAGCATTTGTAGTTTCGGAAATGGACGAAGGACGCCTAAAATAGCAATTTCAGTGGGAGCTGCGCCTTAAGTGACAAGATAAAAATTCCCATTTTTATGACCAGCTAATAAGGTATTGGCAATGATAGATACTGAGTAACGCTTTTACTTTTTCATTTGGAATATTTTCCACAAAAGGTCAAAAGCATACAAATTGAATACAATCTAGCATTGCCAGGCATCGATACTTTCACTCGATACACTTTTCCTGGAAACTTTGTTGCAAATCAAAGCGAAATTGCGACCTCCCCCGGCACAGCGTCACTATTTTTCTTTAAATATGTATGTACAAGGCAAATATCTCTCGAGAAACTTTAGTATCTATGGTATGTAGGTGTGATGCCCAGAATTCAGAAAAACATGTTAAGAACCTTTCCAGAGTAACGTTATTTTGGAACGTTATTATTCTGGAACGTTACTGGATGGAACGTTCCAATACCGGAATCGTTTTTCCCATCTCTAATTTGAGTGGTCGATAATCTGTCATTAAATCAAAAGATTTGCAAGAATATGGACAAAACAGCTCATGGCCCAACCGATAGCAAGAAGTTCTTTTTCTCTCGTAGAATGCTTTCTTTCATGTTCATTTAGGGTCCTCCGAACATAAACTATAGGATGTTCATCCTTTGTTAAAACTGCTCCTATACCAAATCCAGTACACCATAATCAGTTTAAATTTCTTATTGATGTCCGGATACTTAAGTACCAATTACCATTTTATTTAATTTATTAAATGTATTAACATACTGAGGATCCTTTAAATTGTTTTTGAGTTTTGTGCAATCATGTGCAATCGCCATGTGCAGTCTTTGCATAATCCTTACAAATTTTCTATAATACCCTTTTCTACTCAAATTGACTTTATTTGTTAGGTTGTTTGACGAAGTTTAAGTTTTTGAAAAATTTTCATTTAACTTATGTTGGGTTTTACACCTTCAGAAGTCAGTGAATGTCTAAGGTACTCTATTTTTCTAACAATAAACGTGCATTTATCCATCTTAATTTTTTAATTATGCTCTTTTAACTTATCCTTTTGTATATTCACCATATTCTCTTTTATTATTGTGCTGAATATCAATATATCATCTAAATACACCACACTGATATGATTAATATATTCCTTTAGAACGGAGTTTATAAGTCTTCGGGAAGTCACTTGGGTATTCTTTCGAAAAAAAAATGGTATCCATACAAATTCGTAATGCACAGAGGGTGTAGAGCAAACAGTTTTCTTTCTATCCTAGTCTTTTATAAGAACTTTGTGGAACCCTGAAGCAGGATATTGTGATCTTCCCAATTCTCTAAAATATTATCAATGTTGGGTATTGGATACTTATAAGATATTGTGACTTTGTTTAAAGCGCTATAACCAATGAAAATCCTCCATTTCCTCTTGCCAGAATTGTCAAGCATTTGGAAACAGTCCACAATCGGGAGTTGTATAGGGAACAACTTTCTACAACAATGCTTTGTTCTAGCAAATTTCTTATTTGCTGATTTATTTCTTCTTCGTGGATTTGAGTGTATTAGTATATTTTTGAATATACGTATCTGTTCAATATACGTATAGTATACGTATTGTTGCGCTTTGGCAGGTGCGCGGCCTGTTTGCTATTCGCAAATATTGCCAATAGTGAAGATTAAACACTCGCGTATTATTTAAAATTAATTATAAAAGTTTTATTTACAGTTTTTTCTACGATGTAGGGCTGTACTTCTGACACTACTATGATGTACTTCTGACACCAGTGTTGCGCTTTGTCAGGTGCGCGACCTGTTTGCTATTCGCAAATATTGCCAATAGTGAAGATTAAACACTCGCGTATTATTTAAAATTAATTATAAAAGTTTTATTTACAGTTTTCTCTACGATTTACAATTATTTTTTTATTAAAATCACTTATAACTTTAATTAATCCGACTCTAAATTAATTAATTTCGCACTTTATCAAACGTAATCAAACACTTGTTTACTTATCCGACACTTTCCAAAGATAATCGTTTCACCGCACTTTTCTTGCGCGAACTGTCGCTCACTATCGCGTTTTCATTCACAACTGCTTGTCTCGTCGCTCGCCGTAGTCGCTTATATACAACTACCAACCATCCCAGAACCTTCCATGCGGATTGTTCTCGCGTGTACGCATCGAGTCGCTTGCACCGGGACCTGTTGTACTTGATGCGCGCGACGTGTTTATGCTTACGCATTGGAGAACAATTGATGGGTTGGTAGTTGTAAACATGTTTACGACTTTTTTTTTGTTTATGCCGACTACAGTACGCGTGACCTGAACACGTCACAGTATCATAATAAGTTGTAATAATTTCATCTTTAATCTTTCTGAAAAATAGTTTTCTCTTGTTCCTTACATATTAAACCAGGTTTTTTTTATTCACTTCACTATTCATATCCTATTTCATTATTTATGTAAGGACTTTGTCATCTGAAGGTAAATTCTGTAAAGCATTAACAAGTCAAGGAAGCTAGTTTCCACAACATTTATTTCCAAATATCCTTCTTCTAAAACAACTATTTCTCTTAGAGGTTCTAAACTGTTTTCTCTATTATACCATCAAAACATTTAGTAACGAAGTTCCTGGGTTTCCGACTCATTAAGATATAGCCCCTGAATTGCACTGGTACAAGTGTAATGATTTCGTGAGAAGTTTCTTTCTTCCGCTTAAAGTGTATCAACTACCACCCTTTTTATTATTAAAATATTCAACTTTGTGTAATTTCTGTCTGATGTCGTACGGTATATACTATCCCGTACTTGATGTTTTGTTTTATAATTACCTCTCTTCAAGTAAATTTCTTTCCTCACATAACTTTTAAAAATTTCTACCGTGCACAATACCCACACTATTCTGGTTGTTAAAATGATTTAGCTCTCCGGGTAAATTAAACGGCTTTATTTATATCAAAATCATATTTGAAATTTAAGTTATCTTTAATATTTTTTAAATAATGTAATGAATAAACTGGTACGATTCGCGAACACCAAAATTGTTAACAAGTTACGATTTAATTTTATCTCACATTGGATTTTGTCCTTGCTTCCTATTTGGCTTGAATGGCGGGTTCTTTTAAGTATCCAAGAATATTTCTTCTTTGTTTTTTGAATGTTTTATATTCCGAAGTAATATTTATAAAAACAAAACCAGGTTCCTTTATGACTATAAATTTTATTATTTTCGAGTAAATACGTATTAACATTTACATTTAAGTACAACTAACTTATTAGTAAAAAGTCTTTGCCTATTACTATAGTCTTTGCTTTCAAAAATCATATCTATTAGTTAACTACAATTGTTTCCGGTATCCTCATTAAGTCTTTTTTCCACAGGTACTTTCCTAATTTCGATATTTTCAACCGTATCTAATTTGCAGACTTTATTGACCTCTTTAATGACCTCTAAATCATCGAAGCTTATGGGGGGACCTTCTTTAATTATATGTTCTGCGACTGCCGATCTTATCACTTTTTTTTATTTCTTCGAAGTGACTCCACCTCCTTCATGTGTTCCTTGAATCGCACTGATACCAAACGTTTCGTCTGTCCAATGTAGCTTTTTTACATATCGGGCACGTAATCCGATATATCCCGCTTTTTCCTTCATTACGTTTTTTATCTTTTTCGGCGCATAGAAGGGTTCCAATTTTGTTCCTCCTACTAGTGCCTACTGCTTTGATGCCATGCTTTGCCAGTATGCCAGCTAGACTGCCGAGCATGTGTGAATACGGTATGGATATTCTATTCGTATGTTGAGCGTCGGTTGATTTGTTAGCTGTGAAGAGAGTTCTCGTCGTGCTAGTTTTTCCTCTTCTTCTTGATCATGTTTTCAATAACTTGTCTGCCGTATCCATTTATTTCTGCTGTTGTAATTATATGCTCGTTTTCGATGTTAAACCTTTCATAGGATAGGGGGACTTTTAGAAGGCGGTGCACCATACTATTGTATGCGGCTAATTTGTAGAAATGTATTGTACGAAGTTGATGGAATCGTCCTTAAGGTCCCGGTTAATTTCCTATATATTTCTTATTCTAGTTGTTCTCCGTTTCTAATGACCATAAGATCCAAGAAAGTAATCGCTCCGTTATTTTTTATTTTTCAACTCCATCTTGAACTTGATTTTGCCATTGATTTTATTTAGGTTATTTAAGGTTCACTGAACTTTATCTCTTGGAACAATGGCAAAGATGTCGTCAACATACCTCCACTACACTCTCGGCATGAAATTATTTTCTGAAATAGTTTCTTCTATACTGGACATGAAGATTTCTGCTAGCATCGGTGATAGGGGGCTACCCATTGCCGAACCCCTAGTAACTTTAAAGTACTTGTTCCGAAAGGTAAAGTAGTATTCTCGCATGCATAGTTCAGCTAACTTTCCATATTGTAAACAAATGTAGTAAACTAAAAGATATGATTTTTGAAAGAAGGTAGAATTTCTGTATATAAATAGGCAAAGACTTTTTATTAATAAGTTAGTTGTACTGAAGATGGTGGTATGTTACCACCGAAATACGTATTAACTCGAAAATAATAAAATTTATAGTCATAAAGGAACCTGGTTTTGTTCTTTTAAGTATGTTTTGGCCGAATTCATAATTTTTCATCGCTTGATTTCCGCTTACCATTGATAGTATAAGTTCAACTTCTCTAACAAATGATAAGTGATTGTAGTTCCTCAGTCTACTCAATTCGTTGATGGTGTTGCTTTATGAAGATCTGCTGCACTTATTGTGAATTGTTGCTGATCTTGACATGCAGCGTTGTTTGATTCCTGATTAATCTTCCTTATTCCTATGTAAGTTGGCTCTTGCCACTGTTTGTATTTAGAGTAGTTCCGACCCAACCAATCTTCGGGTGAATTTTCCCGAGATTATGTAACCGTTATCATGATTAATTAAGTTAAGTTATTACGCTGTAACTTCAACATTATCAATTTCATTACACTGCCACGGATAAAAGTCTCTAAGACAGTCACGATTGAGAAAAAAAAACCATTAACTGTTTACAGCTAGCAAATCTACCGTTCTTTACTTTTAACAATTGGTGAATATTTGAATTGTACAATTTTACTGCGAGTTTGTTTTGATAATGATTGGCTTTGTTGCAATTAATATAAGGCTTTGTTTCTAACAAACTCTTTCAAATTTCAAAACTAGTCTTAAATATCCTAATTTTTTTAATGATACTGCCGTAGAATCAATCGAATAAGCATAGAACAATACCAAAATCAAAAAAACAGAACACAAACGTGAGCTATCAATGTAGTGGATGTTGAAAAAATGTGCATATGTTAGACAGTTGTTGAAAGAAAAAGTGCATATGAAACTTGAATGGAACAACAATCGAAAGGCTACCTAGACGACATCGAATCTGCAAACTCTATCGAACAATTCACGTACATTCAAGGGCATCATTAAACAACACAGCATTGTGCAAGAGTCATCTAGTGTTATGACAAAGCAAACGAATTCAGGGTGAGAAAGATCAGTAACCTCCTATCAAATTTATTATTATTCCAAATTTTTCATCTAACTTATTTATTACATACGGATATTTATCAATCTTATCGAAATGGCGAATGTAGAAGCTCAAGTAGTGCAACTAAGAAACAAACGAACAATAATCAAACGTAAATCCACGCGATATATTCATTTACTAGATATTGTAAATATAGAAAACAATATCCTGGTGTAAAACTTACGCATGAATTTTAATCAGCAGCAGTTTAATCAGCAGGAGGTGAGTTTGAAACGTTCAAAGTCAAATAGACAATTTCTCCTACAGAGAACAACGCATAGAGAGTCCCTATCAGTGTACATGGGCGTATGTGAACGTCCGAAGTTTTAAACTTCTCTTTTTTCCCCTTATCAGCTGTTCAAATGTTCGGCTTCCTGCCATTTGTGTGGCATGCAACATGATATCCGAAATTGTATCGAAATTTCAAGGTTTTTCGCGCAATTAGAAGCACATTTACTTCACATTATTAATATCATATCCAATCATAGGCAAAAATATGTAAAATGAAAACCTAAATATATATATTATAAACACTGCCGTAATAAGCCCTATCAAAAAACTTTATTTAACTACTTCTTTTTTTCACACCCGTCTCTCAGGCAAGGGGGAAAACCCTATCCTCTAGCCCCCAGGGCTGACGAGGGGGAAAACTCACTCCCGCCGGCCAATGAGGAGGAAACGCTCACCCTCACACATCTACTCGACAACATAATCTTTCCAACCGCGAATCTTTACGCGACGACCACCATCCTCCATCTTCCCCAACTATAGTTATAACAACACACCCCACACTCTGTGAAAACACTCACCCTCTAATTTTGTGCGCGGATTCACTACTTTTTTCAGCAAGCACTTCACTCGAAATGCCAATCACCATTTCATGCAAGACGCACAACCCGCAACACATTGCTCCTCAAAACCATATCTTCCTTATACCTGGCACCGCAGATACGGGTCCACACCGACCACCCATGCACAACTCTAATTCCTTGAAACATAAAGAAACTCATCTACGCTCAACATCTGCCTGCGCACTCATCCTATTAAAACAAACCTACGGACAACACTCATATCCTTAAAAATTTGACCAACCTTTTCCGTATGGCACATTTGATTTTACAAATACGAAAACAACATTCAAAATTACTAACGACAACTGAAAAATGCACAAATTTTACGTGCTTTGTTGAAGAGCATACATCTACCATGAAATTGAAAATTATCCATCAATATTACTACAGACAATTTCACATACAAATTAACTTACCAATTACAGCATATAATTTGCAAATAAAAACATTTTAATTCATTAAATTTAAAAACAATACTCTGTTTACATTTTCCGAAATCTTCGGCTACCTTTGGTTTTAAATTTGGCAGTGAGTTAACATTGGAACAAACAACATTGTGCAAACAGAATGCAGAGTGCAGGCGAATAAGTGTAAACAACACGAAATATCTTAAAGAAATCAAAAACGCATTCAAGAAACACCAGATACAAATAGCGACGGCAAACCGCCACCATACGATCCAAACACACTTAGGAATGGGTAAGGATCCTAGGACCATGGACGAAAGGAGTGGTATCTACAGAGTTAGCTGCAATGATTGCCTTAAAGTTTACATAGGGCAGACAAAAAGGCTGGTACCAGTAAGATTTCAAGAGCACCTTCGAGAAGCGACCCTAGCAGCGAAGCAACCAGGTATTCAAATTAAGTGGTCAATCGCAAAACACATAATCACCGAAAACCATAAAATAGATCTCAATGGCCTGGAGATAATAAAAAGTGTTGATTGCCCGAAAAAACTAGATGTCCTCGAGTCTATATGTATACGGCAGGTACCTGTAGGGATGAGGATTAATATGGATGAAGGCATGTTTCGAGAATCTATTAGTTCAGTGTACTGAAGAAAATCACAAATAGTGGTCGAAAACGTTTTACAATAATAAAAAATCAATCTGATGTTCAAAGAAACAAAAACAATTTTCATTTCATAATTTACACATTAGAAACCGACGGACATAACACCTACTTATAATATGACAATCAAGTCTAGGTCCGAATATAACCGATTGCTTGAATCGAAAAAATCTATAGCTAGCTTATCAGAGGATATACGATTCTTGAAAACATGTTTACAACTAAATATTACCCCGAAATCTCATCATGTAACAATAAAAACCCATTTGGATCGAAACAATAGGCAAAAAAGCTTAGTAGAGAAGAATTTGATAAAAAGCAGCCTAAAACAACTTTATACGAAACTAAATACGATCACATTAGAAGCATATAGTCATCATTTGAAATTAGCGAAAGTAATGACCCGACGGAAAGAAAATATTATCTTGGCAATAAGCAAAATCAATACAGGCTTTCAATGTGAGAAATTAAGGAAACGAAAAATTCTTGATAAAAAACCACAAAATCTATCAAATATTTACCGCACTCTAGAACAGCAAAAACAAACACCCCAGGTCATACCCAACCATGTGATAAATAAGTCTGACCCGAATTTTACTAGCGAAGAACTAAACCTACTCAATAAAGGACTGAAATATGCGATAGCGCCTCAAAAATCTGTAGTAAATACTATTGTAGATATTGAGTCCGGAATAAAATATCTACATGTCGACACAAAAGAGGATATAAGACAAGATATAAGCAAAATATTAGAAACGAAAGACTATCAGCATAAAAATACCGAACATAGAATCTTACAACAATTAAAATCAAAGCCAGTATACTATCTTAAAGCAGACAAGAGCAATGCAGTTGTAATCACTAGCAAATCAAAACATGATGAAATGGTCAACACCTGCTTAACAAATGGCCACTATATGCAATTAAGAACTAACCCCCTCCCAGCGTCAATCAAAAGGGTGGAGAAAACCCTTAAAGAATGTAAATGTGTACTAAATAAACAAAACCTCAGAATGCATAACCCATCACTTCCCCGCATACGAGTCCAGCCAAAAATACACAAGAACAATGAGGAGGTTCGTGAAATAATAGCTGATTCGAACTCGCCGACCTAAAAAATCGCAAAATGGCTAACGAAAGAAATAGAAAGCCTAAAAACACCAATTAGCTGCAGATCCATCCAGAATTCAGCAGCACTAATTAAGCTATTGCAGGACATCAAAAGTGTTAAAACGGATGAGGTTATAGTTTTATTCGATGTGAAAGCTCTGTTCCCGAGTGTACCAGTGAAGGAGGCATTGTACCTTTTTGAAAACTGGTTGTTAAACATTGAAAATACAGTTGAATGGAAAGCGAAAGTAAAGTGTTATGTGAAGCTAGCACGATTGTGTATGAACGAGAATTATTTCACGTTCCGAAACAAATTTTATAAAACAACATCAGGAACGGCAATGGGAAACCCGCTATCACCATTGCTCAGCGAGATCTTTATGGCTTATATTGAAAACATCATCGAAAAGGAAGGCTTGATGCCAAGATTCTGGGCAAGATATGTAGATGACATATTGGCCATACTTCCTAGAGAAGAACTGGAAAATACTTTTCAATGCATAAATAGTATCCACCGAAAAATCAAATTCACCATGGAAACGGAACAACATGACGCAATTCCATTCCTAAACATGATGATTATTAGAAAGAATGGTAAAATTGAATTCGACATTTACCGGAAACAAGGCTACACTCGGCGTACAATAACCAGCGACTCGTTTCACACATACGCGCACAAAATGGCGGCGTACCACTCAATGATACACAGGCTGCTTACAACACCGTTAAACGACGAACGCTATACTCGCGAAAAACAATGGATTATTGATACGGCAAAAATAAATGGGTTCGATAGCAACACAGTCGAAAACATAATCCGGAAAAAGAAGCATAAACTACAAATATGCAAACAAACAACATTGTGCAAACAGAATGCAGAGTACAGGCGAATAAGTGTAAACAACACGAAATATCTTAAAGAAATCAAAAACGCATTCAAGAAACACCAGATACAAATAGCGACGGCAAACCGCCACCATACGATCCAAACACACTTAGGAATGGGTAAGGATCCTAGGACCATGGACGAAAGGAGTGGTATCTACAGAGTTAGCTGCAATGATTGCCTTAAAGTTTACATAGGGCAGACAAAAAGGCTGGTACCAGTAAGATTTCAAGAGCACCTTCGAGAAGCGACCCTAGCAGCGAAGCAACCAGGTATTCAAATTAAGTGGTCAATCGCAAAACACATAATCACCGAAAACCATAAAATAGATCTCAATGGCCTGGAGATAATAAAAAGTGTTGATTGCCCGAAAAAACTAGATGTCCTCGAGTCTATATGTATACGGCAGGTACCTGTAGGGATGAGGATTAATACGGATGAAGGCAATTGCGATTCAAAACTGCTAAGGATAATTAAAAGCAGGGATAATTAAGTTTACGCTTGTTAGTATATGAGCATGTTTCGAGAATCTATTAGTGCAGTGTACTTATGGATATGCTCATTAATGACGTTCACAAGAAAATTGTAGATTTGAACATATTTGAAAAGCATTGTGTAGCTTTGAGATCAGCTTCAGATTGCAATTTCCTCATGTTCATTCGGCTCGAGCAAATTAAATCCGAATTCGATCAGCTGCGAAAATTTTATGGAATGGGCGTGGCTTAATTCTTCGGGAAATGATGTTCGTGTGGAGTTAACATTCCCATTAAGTCTATTCTCCTGTGTCGAAAATTTGTTAATGATGGGGCACTTAATGTGATGATATTATTTCGTAATTTTATTGATTTATGAACAAAATTTTCTTTAAGAATATCTGGATAATAAAGTGCGTACGAAAACAAAACATTTGCTTGAATTATAGCAAGGAGTGTTGTAATGTTTGTGACAATATTTAAGTTGAAGAAATTTTCGGCCTACCATTTATACTAGCTCTGATTATTTTCAGGTAAGTGTTGTTGAATTTATGTTAATATGCGTTACTATTGGTGATTTCGGAGAGAAATGAGAGCGTAGGGCCTCTCTATATTTACTTTCTCTATGGAACAACGCAAGAAATATTTCGATATTATAGAGAAATAAGTCACGCCCACAATATACTCTAAATTGAAAAATCTCATATAGTTCAAAGCACTGCAAATCAATTACCATTGCAACGTTTCAATCAATTGAGAAGGAATGTACGTTTAGCAATGGTAGAATTAACAACGTTTGATTGGTCGTTGGACAAATGGTTCCATGGGTTCTATGATTCTTTCAATGACGTAATACACAGGTTGAAAATTTATCGGATTCAAGTAAATTGCATTATTTACGTTCATGCTACAAAGGTGAAGAAACTAACATGATAAATTCAGCTGAAATTTTAAGGAAGTATTGATTTGTTGATCGAAAGATTCAACAATCCTAGGCTTATAGTTCAAACGTATGTCAGGTCCCTCATGGAGCTCCCCGCAACTAGAATGGAGTGCGGGATAGAAATTAGAAAATTGATAGACAAGGTCAGAGCTTATTTGACGGCATAAAAGTCATTAAAAGAAAAGTCATGGGATACGCTCTTAATCTTTACTATCAGTAGAGTTAAATTAATCACGCATAAAGGATGGGAAAGAATAAAGGCACAACGGTTCTTTAAATAAAATAATTCATCTATTTTTTATAAGAATGTTGTCCGGTTTTGAAAGTAACTAATCATGACGTGAATTCATCAAATCACTCAAAGTTAAATCATACAGCAAAATAAACGCTACGCGATTGTCAGCTCACAAAAGTCTTACCAATTTTTGCATTTTAATGAATCTAATCAGTCATTTATATGTAATGAATTCAAACAATTAACAGTGAAATAAACATTCAGAATTAGTACAGTTTAAAAACGCTTGTTTAAACTGCTTGAAAACTAGTCATAATTTGAGAGATTAGATCTGAAGAATGGAAACAATGTCGAAAGAAACATCATTCATAAAAATGGTGAACAATTCAAAGAATCAACGCTCACTACGAGCAGATGCATTAAATGCCCATTGATGCATCTGCTAAGACGGGCATTAAATATCATTACATAACTACTAAAAGACTGGACTGACATTACAACAGGACGTTTTTCAATTATTACACATTTTCGGAGCCATTATTACGTATTAACTGCAGACTTATAGAAAATGTTCGGACAAATTTTGGTTGACGAGCGAGACCAACAATATCATCAACTTTTATTTAGAGGACATGAGAATGACAGTTTAAAAATGTATCGTTGTAATACAGTTACTTATGGGACAATTCTAACACTACATTTAGCAATATTAAATTTGATACGATTTGCAGACGATGCCAAAATAAAATAACCAAAAACAGCGGAAATCGTAATAGAGATTCCTAAAACGCAGTAAACCGACTGGTGGCAACACGAGAAGTGTTACTTTAAAGTTACGAGAAGTTAATCGAAATCACAAATCGTGCCATTTTTCCATTACGAAACTGGTGATCAAATAATTCAAATGTAATGCATCTATTATCGGGAAACGCAAAACCAGAATTAAATTTCAAAATCAATTCTCGAAAGGTATTAGGAATTTAAATGGAATCATAAAATATTAGGCAGTGAAACACGTGGATATCAAGGTGAATAAACGAAAAATATTGTATCATAAAGCCACATTATACATACATATGATCAAACTAATATATCAGGCTCAGATATTGCAGAAGCAAAACTACTGATGCCAGAACTATGGAAATATGAATTGATATGGGTTGATTCCGTGTCTACAAATATGCATTCCAAATGGACTATCATTAACCTTCGGCATACAATGTGAAAAAACTCCCCCCCATACAACGTGGGGATGTGCATGTATTGAATAGAATACATGCACAGAACCTTCAACTATTGTAAAATTCAATACATTTCCTTGTGTTTTACATAAAATTTGACGTATTTTAAAAGTCTTGGGATAAAATAAAACCACGTTGTATGCCGAAGGTTAATGACGAATTATAGTTGCTAAATAACATACGTTTTGAAAGAAAATTTATCTGAAAAAGTTTTTGATGTTTGCATCCATGTCCAATCAATCCACGAAAAACCCAAAGTGTACGCAGATTATGTTGCTTTAGAAGCAGAGTCGCGCAGTATTATTGATTGAGTGCATGCAAACATGTTGTTGAAAAACTGATCTAAACTCAAAGTCAACTGCATTTGTTAAAGACTATTGTTGCTAATCGTCTTTAAGAAACAATGCAAAATACACAGTCTCATCATGGCGTCAGATAAGATAAGATAAGGTAAGATAATTCAGCTGGTTTTGTGTCGCGAGAGCAGTCTTCTTTAGAGTTCATTCAAATAGTATGTGGACGGTTTGTCCAGCTTGGCTGAGTCATGATCAGTCACATTGGGCAAAAATACACTTAGAATAAGTGCCACTAAAAGAACTGCGTGTTACAATTTTCTTATAAGTAACTGTAGAACCTGATATTTATACAACTTTATTGACTAAATATTCGCTACTCAGGCGTTACTCAGCCATTAAGATAGCAAACTTTCTGTTCCTTCAAGTGCGGTAGAATTGACTAATGCAATTGTGGCAACAAGATACTTTCCAAATCGAATACGTTAAATTATCGAAACGAAATTATGCTTTTCAACTACTTCCTTCTAAAGGTTAGGAGTGAGTTCTAGATTAAATTCAAGCCTTCGTCTTGACACATTTTCATGATGATTTAATTGCGAAGTCGCTATAGTTAGTCGCTATATTGGGTAGCCGCTTACGCTGCCATATATTATCAAAAGGAGGAATCAGTTGTCAAGAAAAGCCAGGTTGTCGTCATTTACATAATTTCAAAAACTTTTTGTCACGTCTTGTTTCGCCAATTACCTTTTGTATTCCCACGTGTTTCTTTTACTGACCATTCTCCAAAAAAAAAAATAGTGACTCATCTGCCTTTTCATATTGGTGCGAGAAACATCGGTACCGTGAGACCGAGCCGACGAAATAATTTGCGACCCCATACTACAATTACTTTACTTCCACGCCAATCGCTTTCTTGCCAAAAAGAAATGGGATGGGAATTACTTTTTCTTTTCGTTCTTTTACATCGGAAAGTTTTCCTAATTATTAAATAATACTTTCGTCATAGTCATTTTATTTTGAATTTCTCTTATAGACTTCGATTGAGCATCCCCTCGACCTGTGTTTCTAAGTTATCCTAACTACGATTTGTGAAGCATGCGAGAAAATTTTCACAGGCGGGTTTCGTAGCGTTCCACAAACTTTCAACTTGTTCGTATAATCTAGTATGGATATTGATCCAGATGGAAGTCTAGGAAATAAGCTAAACATTTTTAAAAAGTCGCAAATAATGAAGATAACAAGTTAGTATATGTTACGAGGCCAATGTTTCATTCAATGAAAGAGACACACTGTTAACCGAAGGAATCTATTCTAATAAATCTAATAAGGAAGAAGGAATCTATTCAAGAACATAATCAATTTTCTACCCGTTCGTAATGAATAAAACAATTCACAACGACTTAAGTTTGTTCAGTGAAGTCAGCGATTCGTTCAGTGCTAAATTGCTTAAATATGGGTAATGTTCCAGTATATCTAATTTTTCACAATAAGTATCAAGTAAAAGTGAAATTACGATACATGAAAATAACATACGAACGGAGCTTCTTGAAAGTACATCTATTCGCAGAGCAAATGAAGAACAGTTGAACCAATGTGATTTTCATGGCCAGCTTCTATGAAGCTCATCTATTATACAACAAATCTGGCCAGAATGGTCCAACTGCATCAAAAAATCTACACAAGGAGGCTAAAGAAACTAATCAGAAGAATATTTAATTTATTAAAACAGGGACTGGCTTGTGATATTTCCCAGTGCACTCTTTTCAAAAATTCGTTCCTTTCGTCCATTCTTTGCTCCACGCCCGATCAAGATAAGCCGGTAGCTCTCTTAAATTTCTTCTTCAATCTCTATGGAGGGAAGTAGGCTGATAATTCTCTCCTTCGTTTATCTTCCCTAATCTCCTGCCTTATGACAATAGACTTTTCCTAGCGGACTTAATCAAATCTTTCCAATCTGATATCCTGCTTTTAAACGAAACTCTCCTTAAATCTCACCACAAAGTGCGTGTGAATAACTACAACGTGATGCGCAGCGATACTGGCAGAGGTACAGCCATAATTTGTAGGGATGATTTAGATGTCAATCAAAGAGCCTTCGAACACGCCAGCTCCTTGTGTATCTTATGGACACTGCGCACTAAACGAACCAACGGAAACCCAGGGAAAATCTTACTTGGCTCCGTATATTTTCCATGTAACATAGGTTCCCAAATCCCAACAACCCTCGATCAGATACTTGTAGCAGCGGCATCTCATAACTCATTTCTGATTAGAGGTGACATGAATGCCAGACACGAGCATTGGGGTGATTTCACCAATAACACAAATGGAAGAGCCCTTAATGGCTCCACAAGGATTCATTTCCTCCCAGCCACTATTGTGAAAGCAGGTGTCCCAACTTTCCCGAGAGATCGCTCGTTCTTGGACAATTTCATAATTTTACCGCTCTAATCTCTGATCCCATAAACCCATATACATATTACACATTTGCTTCACTGTCTGACCACCAGGGCCTGCACTTCAATATAACTCTCAGAACCCATATCCCAGTACCTAATTTTCCTCCTCACTACAGACCATTCAAACCTGTAGATGGGTTACACTTCCGTAACGATCTCTATTGCTTGCTTCCAAATTTGCCACCCGAAAGTGAGATCCTCTCAAACGCGGAGAAAGAAAAGCATATATCAGCTCTAATCTCCGCAAAAATTCACTGTTACGCTTACATGCACCCTTTCAGAAATCCCTCAGCTCACTATATTGGTGTCTGAATTTTTATCCTAAACCTTAGGCAGATTCTCTCTTCTTTCCTGACAATAATATACAATAACTGCATCAACAACGGTTACTTCTCCAAACCATGGAAAGATAGTGGAATTATTCCTATACCAAAGTCTAACTTTGAGGGCAGAATTTCCAACTTCCGGCCTATTTCTTTATTGCCAAATCTGGGCAAAACCTTAGAAAAGATAATTCTCCGAAGCTTTGAAAACTTTTACTATCTCTTGACTTTAAATTTCCTGTTTGGATTCGAACGTGAACGGTCCACAAAGCAAACAATAATGCTTTACATGACAATGTCATCAGAAATCTACAAACGAAAGCATACACAGTGCCATAATGTCTCGACCTTAAAAATGCATTTGACTCAGTATGAATGTACGGGCTCAAGTTTAAACTGACAATGTTGTCATGCCCAGTCGATATACTTGGAATTCTTTATAGTTTCCTATCAAACAGAACCTCGCAAATAAAAGTAGGCAATCTCTTTTCAAATCTCATCCCAATACACTCTGGGGTACCGCAGGGTTCTATCCTTGGTCGCTCCTTTTTCAATTTCTTCTTCCATGATATCCGAAAACCAAAAAGCTCTGACATGGACTCTCCCAACCCCAGCTCAAACACAGCTGCAGTGTGCCGTGAACAATATCGCTTTGTATTTAGAAAAGTTGAGACTGGAAATAAATGCAAATAAATCTGAATTAATCTGCTTCCAAAATGCCAGTGGCAAACGTCACCGGTTAGCAGTGTCCAAAAGTAGGCATCTTTGAATTCAGAATGAAGGCGAACTAATTCTTCTCAAAGACAATATTAAATATCTTGGAGTTCATTTGAATAAAAGGCTAAATCAAATACACATGCCAGAAAAACGTTAAACAAAGCGGAAGCATTGGCTGCTCTTATCTCCTCTCTCCTCTTTTCGAATGCTGTAGGTCCGAATGTGAAAGCACTGATGTAAAAAACACTTGTCAGACCGATTATCACCAACACATTCCCAACCTGGTACACAATTTCACCAACGGAAACTGAAGACAGAAAAATCCAAAGCAAATGTCTCTCGAAGTATCAACAAACCAACAAAATATTATTTAAGAACAAAGTGCTGTACAAAGCAACAGGGGTTCTGCCGATACCTCATTATATGTTAACAACGAGTAAGAACCGCAAAGAAAAGTGGAGTGACCACCGTCTCTGGAGTATCCGCGCACTCTTAAAGTTCCCTTGTACAAATCATTCATAGTACCTTTGTCCCCTCAATGTCCTCGATAAGCACCACCCAGGTTTAATTTAATAAAATTTTAGTTTCGCGCTACAATTTGAATGCAATCAGTGGAAATTTTTTTGCTGTAAATGAATTTGCTCATCCCTGTTTTCAAAAATGGATCAGATCAGCTGGTGTCAAGATTTGATGTGATGTTTCCAGTTTTGAATAAACAAACCCCGGACCGGGCGTAAAACATTAAACATTTCGTAAAAAAATAGTAAAAGTGAAGTGTTGTAAAAAAAACTGCCATGGAAATGCAAGAAGGACACGTAGCCGCAAGGAAGTGACAACCGGCAAAATTCTTATTTCAGGTAAATTTTTATGATAGTAAGTTTAATTGTTGCATATTTTTTGATTTTTTTTAAAGTGCACCACGGTTTTGAAAAAATAAAAAAAACAAATACGGTGAATTGTGACAAAACAAAATAGAGACCCAATTCTGAGAGTTAGTGCTTGTTTTGAAATAAAATGTGTTCAATTGGACGATAGACCGCCATTAACAGTGTCATCAGAAATTGAATAAGTTTTGCTTAAATTAGAAATATAATAACATTACTTTCATAGTTGATTATTAAATATAATGTGCGTAGTATGATTCGAAGCATAATTTTCACTAAAACTTAATCGTTTTAAGTGAAAATTCTGTTTATTTATAATATATATTTCCTTTTATCTGACGGCACCAGTGATACCCCAAAATGTACCTAGTAAACTTAATCGAGCAATTTTTGAAGTGAAACTTCTTTAGGCTCGTTGTACACATTGGGATGGAGTGTTGGTCGAGAAACCGCGTCACGCTGTTTCGACTCAGACAAACCGACGATTTGAAAAGTTTGAATCTAAAATATTTGTTAGTTACTTTAGTTATCATAAGCCGATTGTGTCTTTCCTGGAATACAGTACGATTTAAAATGACCAACCAGAAAATGACCACGATGAAAGAATGATTATAGAAGAAATTACTGATAATGATAATATATAGGTGTATAATATAATACTGAAGTCACTTGTAATATACTGAAGAGAAATATATTGAATAACAGGGAAAAATGTGTTATATACCATTTATGTATCCTGTCTGACTGTGTGAGTGAATGGCCAAAGAAGTTTCACTTCCACCGTCTGGTCCGACGCAGACCCAATTTTTTATGAAATAGAATTTAATAGAATAGAATTTAATTGATAATTAATTTAATTGAAAATAATACATGCGTTTACTACTTTTTGCCAAAGCAGTCGGATTCACATATTAGGGGGATATGATTTAACATCGAAAGATGACTGTTACATTTGAATTCTTATATTTTAGGATTACGAAAAATAGTCGTCGGCAACAGATATGGAGCAGCGTAATTGGAAAAAACACGGGAATGATAATCAATCCGCAAAGTGATAGGATATGCGAACGTCACTTTAGAGCGGAGAACATTGATTGGTCAAGAACAAGACCAAAATTGTCTCCAAACGCGGTTCTAGTTATTGAAAAGGTAAATTGATTTCTTGGATTTTTCATGAAAAAATTAATAACATTTTTATTCTACAGATGATTTCTACGCACCCAGATACAGTGCTTCCTTCTGATAGGGAAAGTCGGAATTATTTGAGTCAGATAAGTTGTAAAATGCATGAACATATTATTTTCATTTATTAAATACTTTATATAAATGATAAAGCTCCATGTTCTCAATTAGTATCATTATCATATATACTTCTGAGTGTTCTTCTCAATAGAGGAAAAATGTTATATATTTTTCATTTATCTTAGGGAATCAATTTTCGACCACGATCGTACATTTTTCATATTTTTCAAATAAAACATAAATAATATTATAAGGAAGGTTTTTCCTCTATTTTTCAGTAAAATTCTATTTCGCAGTAATTATCATTAAATCTGCAAGTAAGCTTATCGTGTGATTGAAACGTATTTTAAATTTCTTAATAGGAATGAAAGTTGACCTCTTGGATGATGGATCATACTTTTTCTAAGATGAATAATGGATCAAACAAAACGGAGGAAAAAATTAATGCAGCAGGAAGATTTGTCGCCGATTCCTGAAAACTAATTTGATTTTTATTGATGGATTTTATGATGCTTTATGATGATTATTTACTATCTAACATTCCAACCTGATTATCGTTGAGGAATATTAAATGGATATTTATTTTTTAGCTCGGGTCTTTGCAATCTATCTTGATAGAAATATTAAACAAAATATTATTGCCTTTATTTCAATTGATATTATTTGGTATTTTTTTTAGCTTGTCTCTCTGCAAATAATTGTCTGTTTGTTGTTATAAAATTACCAAATAATATCAATCTGAATTACGGTGATAGTTTTGTAATTTTGCCTTTCTTTTGAAAATACAGTCAGCAACTGTAAGATACAACAATTTCCCTGAAAACTGGGAAATATTTATAGTTTCACATAGTGCAGTTCAATAAAACAGTTGTATTCCTTAGCACGTGTATACAACATACGCCCATTAATTCCCTTGATTAAATGATAATGAATGACATCGATCATTGTCTTCTTATTATATGAGATTCTTTCAAAATTATTAAATACAAATTTATCATTTTCAGGATCAAAAAGACATGCCACCGTGCAGTTTTTGGGAATCACCGCAATATCTTCGAAGAAATAAAAGAAAATGTAAAATTATTCTTCTTTCGGTTTTCGATGACATTAATTCATTTATTTTCCCCTTCATCAGATGATTCTCTAGCGCAGGCAGCAAAATTTACGCGCCGTTTAATACTGCTGAAGGGAGTCGTAATGCGCAGTCAAAAAGAAAAAAGTCTCTTCAACAGTAGATACGACGGGTCACACGAAAGGTAAAAAATTTTAAGAGAAAATTTAATCGCTGTAGATAGTTCGGAGCGGTTAGAAGGCTCAAATGTAAGTGTTGAGTTCTTAGAGAGTGTGAATAAAACACTTCATGGCAACTCTGTTCATCTCTCATATTCACTGAGTTTGAAAAAATTGCACCCACCCTTAATTATTTATCCCCAAGGGCGTATAATTACGTTCGCGTCACTTTTCAGAAGAACAATTCCAAGAACAATTTCAAAATGGTATCATAACATGGATGGAAAACCTGGATTTGCAGTGGAATCTTTCAAAACTTTGGACATTTTAGTGAAAGCAAAAATTAAAATGGCTTGCAGTCTTTGCATTAACGAAATGTTCAATCGTAGGCATACTGAGTTTGGTGACAAAACGCACCATAGATACGTAAGTTTTAGAGAATCCGAAGACAATCCTGAAACATTAGCCACTCAAGTTATTGTTTTCATGTTGGTGGCAATAAATGGTACTTGGAAGCTACCATTGGGGTATTTTGTCATTACTTCTTTAAGGGGTGATCAGAGAAAATTTCTTCTTGAGGCTTGTTTACGCGAACTATCTAAGATATGCATAAATGTTGTTAATGTTACGTTTGATGGGGCCAATACTAACATCAGCATGGCAACCACCTTAGGATGCAATTTTAACAAAGTCTCAATCAAAATATTCTTTTCACTTTGATTCTCATGATGCAACGCTTTCCTTGGATCCCTCACATATGATTAAACTTGTGAGAAACGCTATAGCTGAAACGGGTCCTATTATATGTGAAAATGAACAAATAATCGATTGGAATTTCGTAACTTAATTACCTGATCTTCAAGAGAGGAAGGAGTTAAATTTAGAAAATAAATTGAGAAAGTCTCATATTAGTTTCTTTGAAAAAAAAATGAAAAGTCGCCTTGCAACGCAAGTTTTCAGTTTCGCTGTTGCCGACGCACTTAAATATTGCAATTAAGTGATAAAAATACCAGCTTTCTTTAATTCACAAGGAACTGTTTAAGATTTATTCGATATATGAATAACCCCTTCGATATTTTGAACTCCCGTAACATGTATGCGCCAAGCTTCAAGCAGGCATTATGCTCCGACAATTTCGATGATATTTTAAAATTTGTTGAAAGTTTTGAACAATATATCGGTAAATTAAAATATACTAATGGAATTAGTGTTGTTAAGAGTAAAAGAAAACTTGGATTTTTGGGATTGGTAGTGACTGTTTCTTTGATTTCATTCAAAACACACGGATAAGATTATAACCAATTTGAGGCTACATACAAACGTATTCTAATGTATGTACAACTACATGATAACGGCTTTCATAATTGTGTTCCTCTGCAAGAAATTAGCATTCGAAATGTGTCATTTACAAAAGTGTTGCAGGATACTTAAACACATCGGCGGACTTCGAGGATAGTTTCGTTTATATGCAAAAACCACTTTTTGCATTACATTGCAGAAGTCATCATATATGTGAGTGACTCCATTGCACTTCATTGGATCGTCAAAATCGAACATTACCTGCCATGAATGTGTTGCATCTTTGATTGCAATGAAGAACAATTTTGGGACTTCATTAATAAGTCACAAATCAAGAGGAGGTTTGCAATATTCCAGTAAACATTCAATTGAGACATGTAGATACATTGAAGAACCTATTCGTGAGATCCGATCTGCACAAATCAAAGCAAAGTTTGAGTTAGTTGTTCACAAAATTTATAGGGGAATCCATCAACATTATTTACTTCACTTCTCAAACTTAACGTCGATACGGGTCCATAGACGGTCAGAGATCTATGTTAATGAAAAAAATTATTGAAAGATTCGCGAAAGTGAGCACTTAGAATATTATAAGAACTTTAATCCGAAAATGTTTTTATTTCGTGGCCAATGATTGTGTATTCCAGTTTTTGAGTGTAGCTCTCACTTTTTCCTTACATTTTACTTTATATATACATAACACATGTATACATGTATCTACTATTTATCCAAAAAAAATCCGCGTAAAATCAACATGTATGTACTATTTATATATAAATTGATATATGATCAACTTATAAATTCTATAACATGTTCGAATAATGTCACCCGCAACTGTATTCGCCCAAAATGCAAGTTGTAAACGAGTATCGATAACAAGTACATGGATAATTGAAAATGATCATGGAAATAGCCATGACGTATACATTGCGTGCATTGAGTACGACAATCGACAAAATGACTAAGCGCGTAAACTCGAGAATGATCCACGTGGAAGATTCGGGATTGGTTAAGCGACTACCGTAGGCGGCGAAGGAGAAGTATTGTTGATTGAACGAACAACGACAGTGATTTTATAGAAGTTATAATTAATTAAAGTGAATAAGTAACAGTGAAATCGGTGAAGTAGTAATTAAGTGAAAATAATTATGTGAAGTGTTTTTGAAGTTTATTATTCAATAAAATTATCAGAACATTTTTAATCAATTCGCGATTGTATAATTAACTTTCGAGAAAATTTGCGATGCAAAAAGGTGGTGCAACTTAATAAGCGCAACACTGGTGTCAGAAGTGGGATTATTCTTGCAATAGTGAAGTGAACACAATCGAACATTAAAGAAAATCGCAATTTTACATTAAAGACAATTCGTGAGAAAAATGCCGCGTGAAATCAACACAGTAACTTTGCCGGAACTAAAGGAGGAATTGGAAAAGCGGAACATTTCTACCGAAGGAAGCAAGACTAGACTAATTACCCGGTTAAACGCAGCGGAAGGTTGAGTTGCACAGCAGGCGAGGAGCAGGAAAAATTTCTGACGGCGAAGGGGCTGATGCGGATGTTGATGATAATGCAGAAGCAATCAACCGAATAGAACGAGAAGTTCGAACGGCAGTCAACCGACCTAAACCAGAAGTTCGACCGGCAGTCAACCGACTTAAACGAGAAGCTCGACCGGCAGTCAACCGACTTAAACGAGACGCTCGATCGGAAATCAACAGCGTCACCGGCAGTACACAAACATGAACCAGAAACTAGACCAGAAAGCAGATTTAGGAGAGCTAAGCCAAAAGCTCAACCTACTAATTAAAGACAAAAGGGAAGAAAGATGGAAGAAAAGATGAGCAAAGTGCAAACGGTGCGGAAAGAGATTAAAAGAATAAAGGAAGACTTAAAGAGTAACCCGTCCCCGATAGCGAGTATAGCTAATATCCCAACAAGGAAAGTAAAAGCTCCAACTTTCGATGGACAAATGGCTTGGAGCAATTACAAAACTCAGTTTGAAGCTACCGCTCAAACCAATCACTGGAACGAGCAGGAGCGACCAACAGCAATTATTCTTGCCCTGAGAGGTCCAGCTGCCGAAACACTTCAAACTGTCCCTGTTGAGTCGCAGTCAAGCTCCATCACTATCATGATCCCACTCGATATGAGGTATGGAGATAATCACTTGAAGCAGATCTACAGGTCGCAGCTGCGCAGCCGGATGCAGAAACCAGGAGAAACCCTACAGCAGTTTGCCCAGGATACTGAAAGGGTTACACTTTTGGCTTACCCTGCATACGACCCAGATCATCGGGACGATGTTTTTATTAGCGCGTTGTCGCACAGCGAAATGCAACAAACTGTCCGCCTAGCCGAAGAACGTTCAGTAAAGGACGCACTGGCATATTGTTTAAACCTTGAAGCCACCAAAACAACCACTCGTAACACAGCCAGGATCCAGCAGGTTACAACGGAAGAATCTAGATGTGAGCGTGTTGACATTAGCGAAGAAGCGCAGGTGAATGGTGCGCCTATATGCTGGAATTGTGTTGAACGAGGATATGTGCAACGAAACTGCAAGCAGCAAAGGAAATTAAGCTATTGCCCGGCATATGCCACTAGAAGATGATTAAGGCCAAAAACAGAGCCTGGCAATAAGGCCCCTCAATCCAAGGGGTCAGGAAACGCATAAGAGCTAACTTCGCGGGGCAGAGGTTGGCTAGGAGGATCGAAGTCCCCAGAACCACCATCATAGTGCCTAGGCTACATCGGGGAGGGGTGGACCTATGTGTTCGTGGACAAGTCTATGGTGAATCTTGCACCCTCATTATTGATACTGGTACAACAAGGTCAATATTGCGACCAGATTTTGTGAGCGGGCGCCTTATCTCCAAAGGCAAACCACTTGCTACGAACAGCAACGGGAGAAGCAGCACCCGTATACGGCGAGATCCAACTCCAAGTACAAGTAGGGGATATACTGTTTCAACATGAGTTTCTCGTTGCCGATATAATAGACGACTGCGTCCTGGGAATGGATTTCCTACAACCACACGGGTTCACGTTGGATTTGGGCAGACGGGTCTTGAGATGGCGGAATTTTGAGATCCTGATGAAGATCATTACAACATCTCAACACAGAAAGTGGTCGTAAGTGCCGACACTGACGAACCAAAATCATCCGAGAGCATTGTTTGGGCCAGATTGGAAGGTCATCCTAGAGGCCAAAGATCCTACCTTATTGAGCTAACAAAAACACCGGCACTGCGTAATCTAGTTTAAAGGACGCACACTAGTAGGAACAAATAAGAGTGGGTGGGTGCTGATTAGAGTCCTCAGCGATTCGGACTCAATTACACACATCAAAGCTGGAGATATTACTGGGAGCTGTCAGCTTATCCCCACTGTAACATCTTTGGAAGTCGAAAATAGACACTATCCAGCTAGAAACAAAAGACCGGGGAATCCCGTAAGTTAGTTTCGAACTTATCGGAGCCAACAAAGTTATCACCAGAGCAGTTCATGCAAGCTTCTGAGTTGGAGTAAAAATATCACAATATTATCTATACAGGTCAAGACGATCAAGGGCGAACGAGTAAGTTGACTCATGTTATAAACACGCAAGACGCTAAGTCAATTCGACAATGGCCAAGACGACTTCCATTAGGAAAGCAAAGAGAAGTGAGCGCAATGATCTCCGAGATGGAAAAAACAAGGAGCAATCGAGCCATCAATCATCCCGTGCGCCTCACCTGTAGTCCTGGTAAAAAAGGATTGAGGCTCGCTTTTGCGTCGATGTCACGAAAAAAGACAGCTATCCACTTCGACGCATCAAGTGGTTCTCTACTCTTGACTTAAAGAGTGGGTACTGGCAGATTGAAATCGATAAGAAAGACAGAGGTTAAACTGCATTTTCAGTTGGTACTGAAAGTCAGTGGTCGGTAAATGATGCCTTTTGGGCTTTGCAATGCTGCATTAATATTCGAACACCTCATGGAATGTGTACTACGCAGGTTAAGTTGGAAAACGTGCTAATTGTCATAGGGAGGACGTTCGACGAACATAAACGCAACTTGGAAGAGGTGTTGTCAAGACTACGATGGGCAAACTTGGAGCTGAGTCCGAAGAAGAGCACACTTTTCGCAGCCGAAGTTAAGTACCTGGGACATGTTGCATCAGCAAAAGGTATGAAAATGGACCCCGAGAAAAAAGAAGCTGTGAGAAGTTGGCCGAAACCTCATAGCAAACGACACTTTCAAAGTTTTCTTGGACTGGTGACCTATTATCGCCGATTTATCAAAGGCTTTGCAAAAATAGTCCAAGTGTCTTCATCAGCTCACAGAAAAGGATTACCCCTTTATCTGGAGTAAGCAGTGTCAAACAGCCTTCGAGATGTTGAAGAGTGAATCGCGGTTGCTAGCGTACCCCAAACCAGGAAAAATGTTCGTTATTGATACCGATGCGAGTAACAACGGGATAGGGGCCGTATTGTCACAGCACGTTGACGGTGAAGAAAGAGTAATTTCATACTGAAATTTTTCATGAAAAAACGTCCGGCTATAATTGAAGCTATAATTGAAATGTTCCTATAATCACAAAAATCTGTCCTTCGAACAGATCATGCTTCGCTGAGATGGTTGCTTCATTTCAAAAAACCAGAAGGGCAAGTTGCTAGATGGATCCAAAGGCTCCAGTCCTATAATTATGAAATCGTCCATCGGCAAGTAGGAGTACCTGCGTCCACCTGCTTGTAAACATTGCCGAAGATCTGAAGAAAAGGAACAAGGTGTGGATATGCGTGTAATAACAACAGAAGCCGACAAGGGTTGGTCATAGCACGAACTCCGGGACGCTCAGCTAGCCGACGATGATATTGAACTATTGTTGGTATGGAAAGAGACAACAGGACGTCCCGAGTGGAAGGACATATCAGCACGCGGCACAGTGTTAAAAAGCTATTCGGCTCAATGCAACTCCCTTGAGGTTGATGATGGAGTTCTGAAACGGAAATCAGAATCGACAGATGGGTACTTCATATAGAATGCAAATTGTTCTTTCTAAAATTCAGGAGTACTAAAGGAGATGCATGAAGGCACATCGGGAGGTCAACTTGGGGTAACAAGATGACGAAGCTGCGAGAAAGATTCTACTTGCTACACGCTCGAGACGACGTTCTTAACTGGTGTCGTAAGTGCACAATCTGAGCTTATGTTACAGGCCCGAATCGAAGAACGAGAGGGCAAATGCAGACCTATAACATGGGGGTACCGTTCGAAAGAATAGCTGTGGACATCGCAGGACCCTTTCCCGAGACTGAATGGGGAAATCGGAATTTACTCGTTATAGCTGATTACTTCAGTCAGTGGCCAGAAGAACATCGTACATTGCGTACTGTAGCGGAGAAATTCGTTTCACAGTGGGTTAGTAGATATGGCGTACCCCGTGAACTGCATTCATACCAAGGTCGGAACTTCGAGTCACACGTTTTTGCCGAAATGTGTGAGCTGCTAGGAATACCGAAAACATGGACACAACCACTTCACCCCCAGTCAGATGAAATTGTCGAACGGTTTAATGACACGCTCAATAAACATTTGACCAAGATGGTTGGTTAAAAATCAGAGAAATTGAGATTGACGCATTCCATTACTTTGATGGGGTACCGAACTGCAGAACATGCATCGACAGGAGAAGCCCCAGCCAAAATCATATTTGGAAAAATTATTCGCCTATCAGCTGATGTAATCTTCGGGAGTCCCCCTGAGCGGACCAACCCATTTCGAAGTATGCAAGCGAATTAAGGCAACGGGTGAATCAGATACACCAATTGGTGCGGAAACAATTCGAGTCGACTCCTGACCGCATGAAGACCAGATATGACTTAATGGTAGACTAATCCAGCCGGACGACTTGGTGTGGCTGTGCAATCCACGGCGTCGAAAAAGCAGATATCCGAAGCTGCAGCCGAATTGGGAGGGACCCTACAGAAACATCAAGCGAATCAACGATGTTGTATACCGAACACAGGAGCACCTAAAGCCAAGAGCAGAAATGAAAATTTGTGCACCTAGACAGCCTTGCCCTATATTATCAGCAGCAAAGCGTTAAGACAGCTGATGTGACATTTTTTTTGGGCGGAGATAGTTTGACATGTTCGAATAATGTCACGCACCACTGTAGTCGCCCAAAATGCAAGTTGTAAGCAAGTATCGATAACAAATACATGGATCATTCTCGAAGGGGAATTAGCCATGACATAAACACATTGCGTGCATTGAGTACGACAATGCATGTGCAAATGACTAAGCACGTAAACTCGAGAATGATCCACGCGGAAGATTCCGGATTGGTTGGATCGTGTATATAACCGACTACCGTAGGTGGCAAAGGAGAAGTGTTGTTGATTGAGCGAAAAACGACAGTGCGCGTTAACAGTTGTGCGATAATGAAATAGAGAACAAAATTGTACGCGGATTTAAAAGGTGAAAGTGATATTGTAAAAGTTATTATTAATTAAAGTGAATAAATAATAGTGAAACCGGTGAACTAGTAATTAAGTGAAAATAATTAAGTGAAGTGTCTGTGAAGTTTCTCATTCAATAAAATTATCAGACAATTTTAAATCAATTCGCGTTTGTTTAATTCACTTGCAAGAAAATTTCCGAAGCAAAAAGGTCGCGCACCTGAATAAGCGCAACAATACATTAGTATAGCTTATGCATTTTTGTTTTATTTTAAAGTAGACCAGCGGTGAGAATTAGGGCTTTTGGTGATTCCTCGTTGCAAAAAAGCCTGTGAAGCAACTTTCTCTTGGGTCACACGGAAATGTTGCAACATAAGTGATATACACACACACATATTTGCACAAAATTATATATATACTCGTACACGTATATATATATACACTGCCACACAACACACCAACACAGGCTCGCACTTGTTTCGAAAACGAAAACGGGAGCAAGATGTTTATAGATATATAATCAAATATATGAATGCATATATATATATATATATATATATATATATATATATATATAATAAAAATAATAAAAAATATATAATAAAAATATTATATATAAATATATGAATGCATTTACATATATATATATATATATGTAAATGCATTCGTATATTTATATATAATATTTTTATTTGTATATATTAATTTTTGTTCCAATGGCGTCTTGTTAGTATACCTTGATACCTCTATGGTCCGAAATTGAAACTTTCGATTTTTTCCCCTCGACAGCTCTTCGAATCTTAGGCTCCATTCGAAGGTGAAGTAGCGTAATATACGGCATGATATCCAGAATTGTATGAGAATTTCTATGTTTTCCGAGTGATAGCAAACACATATACTTATATCTGGCTAATATTCACAATGCGCTGTTCAATCATATGCAGAAATATGAAAACTACATTTTTAAATCATCAAAAACAACTACTAAGTGTATTACCTGTACATGCTATGTTGGAGAGTATGAATCTGTGTCTTCTGTAAAAACTATCAATATTCACATTTTCCACAATCTTCGGCTATCTTCGGTTTAAAATTGACAGTTAACATTATAATTAGAAAAGCAATTTCTGTAAAATAATGGTGACACTTATTTTGAATACTGAAATTGTAGTGAAATTGACGCTGAACCACGCACTCCACTTGGTCGACATTAATTTGATATGTCGGAAACGCTTGTATTAATCATTGGTTGTTCCGAAGTAGAGCATTTGTCAAAATGGTATGGAATGCATGGGGCTCTTCGGGCAATGATGTTCGTCTTAGGTGAGAAAACATTATTAAAACTTTAAGCGTTTAACAATGCAAATGTAATGACTATGTAACACATGACATTATGTATCACATATACAGCTACATTTACATAGTTAGAAGATACCATGCGCTTTTTTGGGCTTATTTGGTGACAAAGCTTGATATATAAATTACTTTAAAACTTATGATAACTTAAATGTAAAACTAAGCCTACACTCAATTACAATTAAATCTAAGGCTCTCTAGATCAATGAAGTGTTACGCCAATTAAATTTTGACATAGTGTATTTTGATTTAATGACATATACGCAGAGACCGTCGGTACCTAGCGTGTAGGTTCCTGAGTAGATGTACGTCCCTTGCCCGCTACTTATATAGTTATATAGAGTCAAGGTCCACTGCCTAATCGCAGATTTTTTGGAACTGGTTTGTACGTTGCAAATGACTTCAGAAGATTTTATATTGTTGGTGAAATTGTGTACCAGGTTGGAAATGTGTTGGTGATAATCGGTCTGACAAGTGTTTTTTACATCAGTGCTTTCACATTCGGACCTACAGCATTCGAAAAGAGGAGAGAGGAGATAAGAGCAGCCAATGCTTCCGCTTTGTTTAACGTTTTTCTGGCATGTGTATTTGATTTTGCCTTTTATTCATATGAACTCCAAGATATTTAATATGTTCGAAGAATTAGTTCGCCTTCATTCTGAATTCGAAGATGCCTACTTTTGGACACTGCTAACCGGTGACGTTTGCCACTGGCATTTTGGAAGCAGATTAATTCAGATTTGTTTGCATTTATTTCTAGTCTCCACTTTTCTAAAAACAAAGGGATATAGTTCACAGCACACTGCAGCTGTGTTTGACCAGGGGTTGGGAGAGCATTGGTAGTGGTGAGTAGGATGTCTGCGTACATGATTAAGTCCATGTCAGAGCTTTTTGGTTTTCGGATATCATGGAAGAAGAAATTGAAAAGGGAGCGACCAAGGATAGAACCCTGCGGTACCCCAGAGTGTATTGGGATGAGATTTGAAAAGAGATTGCCTACTTTTATTTGCGAGGTTCTGTTTGATAGGAAACTATAAAGAATTCCAAGTATATCGACTGGGCATGACAACATTGTCAGTTTAAACTTGAGCCCGTACATCCATACTGAGTCAAATGCATTTTAAAGGTCGAGAGATTATGGCACTGTGTATGCTTTCGTTTGTAGATTTCTGATGACATTGTCATGCAAAGCATTATTGTTTGCTCTGTGGACCGTTCACGTTCGAATCCAAACAGGAAATTTAAAGTCAAGAGATAGTAAAAGTTTTCAAAGCTTCGGAGAATTATCTTTTCTAAGGTTTTGCCCAGATTTGGCAATAAAAAACAGGCCGGAAGTTGGAAATTCTGCCCTCATAGTTAGACTTTGGTATAGGAATAATTCCACTATCTTTCCATGGTTTGGAGAAGTAACCGTTGTTGATGCAGTTATTGTATATTATTATTAGGAAAGAGGAGTATTTTGAAATTTTTTGAGGACTATGTTTGGGATTCCTTAGGAACCATGAAACAGCTTGTTATTTAGTATACCAAAGATAACTTCGACTTACATTTTGGAAACAGTCGCCAAAAATTGGATGCTTTAAAGAAGTCGTTTTATTTGAACTGGTGAATATGGTAAGGTAAGAACCCTTATATCCTTTAGTTGAAAGCTGAATTGCGGTATTGGTTTTATTATTCAAGGCTACGTATGATGACTCAAGGCCACGGCAAAGGCACCTGAAGTTTTCCTACCAAGCGGCGATTTTTTCTGGAAGAGCATTGAAAACATCATTGCCTTGCAGTAATCGAGGGTTGTATTTTGAAATCTTGCGCACCGCGATTTGTTCAATGGCTTTAAATACGTCTGATGATGATCTCAGTGATTTTAATTGGTTCTAATGGTAATTAATTGATCATACGTGAAATATTTATGTATTTCGTGGAACATTGTGGTGTTCTGCGTTTTAGTTCCAAATACTCTTGTTTGTTCTATTGTACTTTCTATGGAAAATTCGTCTCAATCGTTAAAGCATATACATACGGATTTTTATCAAGTGGGCAATTTACTGAGTAGCTCCATGGAGCTTTGATTGATGTCCAAATCATCATTACAAATTATGGCTGTGCCTCTGCCAGTCTCGCTACGCAGCATGTTGTAATTATGCACACGCACTTTGTGGTGAGGCTTTAGAAGAGTGTCGTGTTGACTTGATCGACTTGATCAAGTGAGAATGAACAACCAACCATCAAGAGAAAGAATGAACAACCTACTTTCCACCATAGAGATAAAAATAGAAATTCAAGAAAAACAATGGCTTGTCTTGGTAGGGCGTGGATTCAAAAGATGGACGAAATTTACGAATTTTCGAAAAGAGTTCACCGAAAGGTATCCCGAGGCAGTCAATTATAACACAAAGCATGTAATCCATAGGATTAAGTGCCGGTGGTACCTGTGGAGATGTAGGGTTTGCTTGTCTGGCTATATCCAAAGAAGAAACAACAGAAAGATGGAGGAAGTATGATCTGGGGTACTGGAGAATGGGACACAACGCTGATGAATAGAATGCGGTATATACTCAGGAATAAAAAGTGTTCTTCTTGTTTCTATTTGCTTTACCTTTTCTAAGAGTCGCTTACGTTCCGGACTCCAGGAAAAAATTGTGGAATGATCCTGTGTGTTTGACATTGTACAGAATGGAGCCAGTTCAGGTTTTTCCATGGTTTTTCGAGGACATTCCTGCGACGTTCCTGCACGCTACGAAACGAAGGTCGTAGCCGCATTTGGAGGACAAGTGTCCACATTGCGGGCAACGTTAGTACTGTACAAGGTTGCTCGTGATTCGGACAGAATCAACTCCAAAGTCTGTGCCTACGCTTCTTCAAATAACCACACACTGTTATTCACTTTGGGGTGGAGTATTACCCATCGGCTGTGGTAGTAATCATTAGGTGATAGATTATTCGTGTGCCTCGAGTTTGTCCAATCAATTATCGTCTACTAAGATGTATCGGTCTAAATTATCTTTCAGCACAGTCAATTTGATGTGCTGTTCAAAGATTGGAGGGTACTGGAGTACTGGGTATTGGAGGGTAACATGAAGTGTGACATGTTCGAATAATGTCACGCAATGACATGACAATACTTGCGCAAATCGCTCAGCGCGTAAATTCGAGAATGACCCGCGTGGAAGATTCGGGATCGGATGGTACATGTGTAAAAGTGACTACAGCGAGCGGCGAAGAGAGTCTTGTGGATTAAGTGGATGAAGCGAAGTTGAATAAGCGAAAAGCGACAGTGCGCGTTAAAAGTAGTGCGGTAATAAAATAGTGTTAAAGTAGAATAAAATCGTACGCGGATTAAAAAGCGAGTAAAACTAATTGTTACAATTAATCAAATAGTTAAAATAAAAGTGAAATAGTAATTAAGTGAAAATAATTGTGAAGTGTTTTTGAAATTTATTAACAGAATAAATTGTCAAACAACTAATTTTAAATTAGACGTGTGTTTAATTCACTACTGCGAACATTTGCGAAGCAAACATGTCGCGCACCTGAAGAAGCGCAACAATATCATTACTGTCACTGTGATTCGTTTTAGCCAATACGTTGAAGAGATGAACATTGGGAGCAGGGTGTTTATGAATGGAACCGGGGCTTTCTGTTTAAAGACCAATTTTCCCCTTGCTAAAACAAAATCATTGATCTTACTGCTAATTGCGCGTCATTTATGAAGCGCGATGAATTGTCTGGAATGTCTCCCGTCTGCATCATATTATATGGTAGTGTTCAGTGTTGCTGTCGGCCTACACAATGTTCTCAATTTTCCCGTTACAGTTGAATCCACGAACGCTGGGTCCTTGCAGTACCTCCTTCCTGGAGGTACTGCATTCAAATGTCAAGAGATATTTTCCTTGTGAATGTTTTCGTAACGTGATTTAAAGATCAAAATGTCCGTAACCCTGAAAAAACGTCTGGCTATAATTGAAGCTATAATTGAAATGTTCCTATAATCACAAAAATCTGTCCTTCGAACAGATCATGCTTCGCTGAGATGGTTGCTTCATTTCAAAAAACCAGAAGGGCAAGTTGCTAGATGGATCCAAAGGCTCCAGTCCTATAATTATGAAATCGTCCATCGGCAAGTAGGAGTACCTGCGTCCACCTGCTTGTAAACATTGCCGAAGATCTGAAGAAAAGGAACAAGGTGTGGATATGCGTGTAATAACAACAGAAGCCGACAAGGGTTGGTCATAGCACGAACTCCGGGACGCTCAGCTAGCCGACGATGATATTGAACTATTGTTGGTATGGAAAGAGACAACAGGACGTCCCGAGTGGAAGGACATATCAGCACGCGGCACAGTGTTAAAAAGCTATTCGGCTCAATGCAACTCCCTTGAGGTTGATGATGGAGTTCTGAAACGGAAATCAGAATCGACAGATGGGTACTTCATATAGAATGCAAATTGTTCTTTCTAAAATTCAGGAGTACTAAAGGAGATGCATGAAGGCACATCGGGAGGTCAACTTGGGGTAATAAGATGACGAAGCTGCGAGAAAGATTCTACTTGCTACACGCTCGAGACGACGTTCTTAACTGGTGTCGTAAGTGCACAATCTGAGCTTATGTTACAGGCCCGAATCAAAGAACGAGAGGGCAAATGCAGACCTATAACATGGGGGTACCGTTCGAAAGAATAGCTGTGGACATCGCAGAACCCTTTCCCGAGACTGAATGAGGAAATCGGAATTTGCTCGTTATAACTGATTACTTCAGTAAGTGGCCAGAAGAACATCCAACTCCTAACCAGGACGCAACTACTGTAGCGGAGAAAATCGTTTCACAGTGGGTTAGTAGATATGGCGTACCCCGTGAACTGCATTCATACCAAGGTCGGAACTTTGAGTCACACGTTTTTGCCGAAATGTGTGAGCTGCTAGGAATACCGAAAACATGGACACAACCACTTCACCCCCAGTCAGATGAAATTGTCGAACGGTTTAATGACACGCTCAATAAACATTTGACCAAGATGGTTGGTTAAAAATCAGAGAAATTGAGATTGACGCATTCCATTACTTTGATGGGGTACCGAACTGCAGAACATGCATCGACAGGAGAAGCCCCAGCCAAAATCATATTTGGAAAAATTATTCGCCTATCAGCTGATGTAATCTTCGGGAGTCCCCCTGAGCAGACCAACCCATTTCGAAGTATGCAAGCGAATTAAGGCAACGGGTGAATCAGATACACCAATTGGTGCGGAAACAATTCGAGTCGACTCCTGACCGCATGAAGACCAGATATGACTTAATGGTAGACTAATCCAGCCGGACGACTTGGTGTGGCTGTGCAATCCACGGCGTCGAAAAAGCAGATATCCGAAGCTGCAGCCGAATTGGGAGGGACCCTACAGAAACATCAAGCGAATCAACGATGTTGTATACCGAACACAGGAGCACCTAAAGCCAAGAGCAGAAATGAAAATTTGTGCACCTAGACAGCCTTGCCCTATATTATCAGCAGCAAAGCGTTGAGACAGCTGATGTGACATTTTTTTCGGGCGGAGATAGTTTGACATGTTCGAATAATGTCACACGCCACTGTAGTCGCCCAAAATGCAAGTTGTAAGCAAGTATCGATAACAAATACATGGATCATTCTCGAAGGGGATTTAGCCATGACATAAACATATTGCGTGCATTGAGTACGACAATGCATGTGCAAATGACTAAGCACGTAAACTCGAGAATGATCCACGTGGAAGATTCCGGATTGGTTGGATCGTGTATATAACCGACTACCGTAGGTGGCAAAGGAGAAGTGTTGTTGATTGAGCGAAAAACGACAGTGCGCGTTAACAGTTGTGCGATAATGAAATAGAGAACAAAATTGTACGCGGATTTAAAAGGTGAAAGTGATATTGTAAAAGTTATTATTAATTAAAGTGAATAAATAATAGTGAAACCGGTGAACTAGTAATTAAGTGAAAATAATTAAGTGAAGTGTCTGTGAAGTTTCTCATTCAATAAAATTATCAGACAATTTTAAATCAATTCGCGTTTGTTTAATTCACTTGCAAGAAAATTTCCGAAGCAAAAAGGTCGCGCACCTGAATAAGCGCAACAATACATTAGTATAGCTTATGCATTTTTGTTTTATTTTAAACTAGACCAGCGGTGAGAATTAGGGCTTTTGGTTATTCCTCGTTGCAAAAAAGCCTGTGAAGCAACTTTCTCTTGGGTCACACGGAAATGTTGCAACATAAGTGATATACACAAACACATATTTACACAAAATTATATATATACTCGTACACGTATATATATATATATATATATATATATATATATATATATACACTGCCACACAACACACCAACATAGGCTCGCACTTGTTTCGAAAACGAAAACGGGAGCAAGATGTTTATAGATATATAATCAAATATATGAATGCATATATATATATATATATATATATATATATATATATGTAAATGCATTCATATATTTATATACAATATTTTTATTTGTATATATTAATTTTTGTTCCAATGGCGTCTTGTTAGTATACCTTGATACCTCTATGGTCCGAAATTGAAACTTTCAATTTTTTACCCTCGTCAGCTCTTCGAACCTTTGGCTCCATTCGAAGGTGAAGTAGCGTAATATACGGCATGATATCCAGAATTGTATGAGAATTTCAATGTTTTCCGAGTAATAGCAAACACATATACTTATATCTGGCTAATATTCACAATGCGCTGTTCAATCATATGCAGAAATATGAAAACTACATTTTTAAATCATCAAAAACAACTACTAAGTGTATTACCTGTACATGCTATGTTGGAGAGTATGAATCTGTGTCTTCTGTAAAAACTATCAATATTCACATTTTCCACAATCTTCGACTATCTTCGGTTTAAAATTGACAGTTAACATTATAATTAGAAAAGCAATTTCTGTAAAATAATGGTGACACTTATTTTGAATACTGAAATTGTAGTGAAATTGACGCTGAACCACGCACTCCACTTGGTCGACATTAATTTGATATGTCGGAAACGCTTGTATTAATCATTGGTTGTTCCGAAGTAGAGCATTTGTCAAAATGGTATGGAATGCATGGGGCTCTTCGGGCAATGATGTTCGTCTTAGGTGAGAAAACATTATTAAAACTTTAAGCGTTTAACAATGCAAATGTAATGACTATGTAACACTTGACATTATGTATCACATATACAGCTACATTTACATAGTTAGAAAATACCATGCGCTTTTTTGGGCTTATTTGGTGACAAAGCTTGATATATAAATTACTATAAAACTTATGATAACTTAAATGTAAAACTAAGCCTACACTCAATTACAATTAAATCTAAGGCTATCTAGATCAATAAAGTGTTACGCCAATTGAATTTTGACAAAGTGTATTTGGATTTAATGACATATACGCAGAGACCGTCTGTACCTAGCGTGTAGGTTCCTGAGTAGATGTACGTCCCTTGCCCGCTACTTATATAGTTATATAGAGTTAAAGTCCACTGCCTAATCGCAGATTTTTTGGAACTGGTTTGTACATTGCAAATGACTTCAGAAGATTTTATATTATTTATATTAGTGATTTCGCCCCAGCCCATAATTTGTCGAGGACATTAAGGAGCCAAAGGTACTATGAATGATTTGTAGAGGGGACTTTGAGAGTGCGCGGATACTGCAGAGACAGTGGTCACTCCACTTTTCTTTGCGGTTCTTACTCGTTGTTAACATATAATGAGGTATCGGTAGAACCACTGTTGCTTTGTACAGCACTTTGTTCTTAAATAATATTTTGTTGGTTTGTTGATACTTCGAGAGACATTTGCTTTGGATTTTTCTGTCTTCAGTTTCCGTTGGTGAAATTGTGTACCAGGTTGGGAATGTGTTGGTGATAATCGGTCTGACAAGTGTTTTTTACATCAGTGCTTTCACATTCGGACCTACAGCATTCGAAAAGAGGAGAGAGGAGATAAGAGCAGCCAATGCTTCCGCTTTGTTTAACGTTTTTCTGGCATGTGTATTTGATTTAGCCTTTTATTCAAATGAACTCCAAGATATTTAATATTGTCTTTGAGAAAAATTAGTTCACCTTCATTCTGAATTCGAAGATGCCTACTTTTGGACACTGCTAACCGGTGACGTTTGCCACTGGCATTTTGGAAGCAGATTAATTCAGATTTGTTTGCATTTATTTCTAGTCTCCACTTTTCTAAATACAAAGCAATATTGTTCACGGCACACTGCAGCTGTGTTTGAGCTGGGGTTGGGAGAGTCCATGTCAGAGCTTTTTGGTTTTCGGATATCATGGAAGAAGAAATTGAAAAGGGAGCGACCAAGGATAGAACCCTGCGGTACCCCAGAGTGTATTGGGATGAGATTTGAAAAGAGATTGCCTACTTTTATTTGCGAGGTTCTGTTTGATAGGAAACTATAAAGAATTCCAAGTATATCGACTGGGCATGACAACATTGTCAGTTTAAACTTGAGCCCGTACATCCATACTGAGTCAAATGCATTTTAAAGGTCGAGAGATTATGGCACTGTGTATGCTTTCGTTTGTAGATTTCTGATGACATTGTCATGCAAAGCATTATTGTTTGCTCTGTGGACCGTTCACGTTCGAATCCAAACAGGAAATTTAAAGTCAAGAGATAGTAAAAGTTTTCAAAGCTTCGGAGAATTATCTTTTCTAAGGTTTTGCCCAGATTTGGCAATAAAAAACAGGCCGGAAGTTGGAAATTCTGCCCTCATAGTTAGACTTTGGTATAGGAATAATTCCACTATCTTTCCATGGTTTGGAGAAGTAACCGTTGTTGATGCAGTTATTGTATATTATTATTAGGAAAGAGGAGTATTTTGAAATTTTTTGAGGACTATGTTTGGGATTCCTTAGGAACCATGAAACAGCTTGTTATTTAGTATACCAAAGATAACTTCGACTTACATTTTGGAAACAGTCGCCAAAAATTGGATGCTTTAAAGAAGTCGTTTTATTTGAACTGGTGAATATGGTAAGGTAAGAACCCTTATATCCTTTAGTTGAAAGCTGAATTGCGGTATTGGTTTTATTATTCAAGGCTACGTATGATGACTCAAGGCCACGGCAAAGGCACCTGAAGTTTTCCTACCAAGCGGCGATTTTTTCTGGAAGAGCATTGAAAACATCATTGCCTTGCAGTAATCGAGGGTTGTATTTTGAAATCTTGCGCACCGCGATTTGTTCAATGGCTTTAAATACGTCTGATGATGATCTCAGTGATTTTAATTGGTTCTAATGGTAATTAATTGATCATACGTGAAATATTTATGTATTTCGTGGAACATTGTGGTGTTCTGCGTTTTAGTTCCAAATACTCTTGTTTGTTCTATTGTACTTTCTATGGAAAATTCGTCTCAATCGTTAAAGCATATACATACGGATTTTTATCAAGTGGGCAATTTACTGAGTAGCTCCATGGAGCTTTGATTGATGTCCAAATCATCATTACAAATTATGGCTGTGCCTCTGCCAGTCTCGCTACGCAGCATGTTGTAATTATGCACACGCACTTTGTGGTGAGGCTTTAGAAGAGTGTCGTGTTGACTTGATCGACTTGATCAAGTGAGAATGAACAACCAACCATCAAGAGAAAGAATGAACAACCTACTTTCCACCATAGAGATAAAAATAGAAATTCAAGAAAAACAATGGCTTGTCTTGGTAGGGCGTGGATTCAAAAGATGGACGAAATTTACGAATTTTCGAAAAGAGTTCACCGAAAGGTATCCCGAGGCAGTCAATTATAACACAAAGCATGTAATCCATAGGATTAAGTGCCGGTGGTACCTGTGGAGATGTAGGGTTTGCTTGTCTGGCTATATCCAAAGAAGAAACAACAGAAAGATGGAGGAAGTATGATCTGGGGTACTGGAGAATGGGACACAACGCTGATGAATAGAATGCGGTATATACTCAGGAATAAAAAGTGTTCTTCTTGTTTCTATTTGCTTTACCTTTTCTAAGAGTCGCTTACGTTCCGGAAAAAACGTTCCAGGAAAAAATTGTGGAATGATCCTGTGTGTTTGACATTGTACAGAATGGAGCCAGTTCAGGTTTTTCCATGGTTTTTCGAGGACATTCCTGCGACGTTCCTGCACGCTACGAAACGAAGGTCGTAGCCGCATTTGGAGGACAAGTGTCCACATTGCGGGCAACGTTAGTACTGTACAAGGTTGCTCGTGATTCGGACAGAATCAACTCCAAAGTCTGTGCCTACGCTTCTTCAAATAACCACACACTGTTATTCACTTTGGGGTGGAGTATTACCCATCGGCTGTGGTAGTAATCATTAGGTGATAGATTATTCGTGTGCCTCGAGTTTGTCCAATCAATTATCGTCTACTAAGATGTATCGGTCTAAATTATCTTTCAGCACAGTCAATTTGATGTGCTGTTCAAAGATTGGAGGGTACTGGAGTACTGGGTATTGGAGGGTAACATGAAGTGTGACATGTTCGAATAATGTCACGCAATGACATGACAATACTTGCGCAAATCGCTCAGCGCGTAAATTCGAGAATGACCCGCGTGGAAGATTCGGGATCGGATGGTACATGTGTAAAAGTGACTACAGCGAGCGGCGAAGAGAGTCTTGTGGATTAAGTGGATGAAGCGAAGTTGAATAAGCGAAAAGCGACAGTGCGCGTTAAAAGTAGTGCGGTAATAAAATAGTGTTAAAGTAGAATAAAATCGTACGCGGATTAAAAAGCGAGTAAAACTAATTGTTACAATTAATCAAATAGTTAAAATAAAAGTGAAATAGTAATTAAGTGAAAATAATTGTGAAGTGTTTTTGAAATTTATTAACAGAATAAATTGTCAAACAACTAATTTTAAATTAGACGTGTGTTTAATTCACTACTGCGAACATTTGCGAAGCAAACATGTCGCGCACCTGAAGAAGCGCAACAATATCATTACTGTCACTGTGATTCGTTTTAGCCAATACGTTGAAGAGATGAACATTGGGAGCAGGGTGTTTATGAATGGAACCGGGGCTTTCTGTTTAAAGACCAATTTTCCCCTTGCTAAAACAAAATCATTGATCTTACTGCTAATTGCGCGTCATTTATGAAGCGCGATGAATTGTCTGGAATGTCTCCCGTCTGCATCATATTATATGGTAGTGTTCAGTGTTGCTGTCGGCCTACACAATGTTCTCAATTTTCCCGTTACAGTTGAATCCACGAACGCTGGGTCCTTGCAGTACCTCCTTCCTGGAGGTACTGCATTCAAATGTCAAGAGATATTTTCCTTGTGAATGTTTTCGTAACGTGATTTAAAGATCAAAATGTCCGTAACCCTGAAAAAACGTCTGGCTATAATTGAAGCTATAATTGAAATGTTCCTATAATCACAAAAATCTGTCCTTCGAACAGATCATGCTTCGCTGAGATGGTTGCTTCATTTCAAAAAACCAGAAGGGCAAGTTGCTAGATGGATCCAAAGGCTCCAGTCCTATAATTATGAAATCGTCCATCGGCAAGTAGGAGTACCTGCGTCCACCTGCTTGTAAACATTGCCGAAGATCTGAAGAAAAGGAACAAGGTGTGGATATGCGTGTAATAACAACAGAAGCCGACAAGGGTTGGTCATAGCACGAACTCCGGGACGCTCAGCTAGCCGACGATGATATTGAACTATTGTTGGTATGGAAAGAGACAACAGGACGTCCCGAGTGGAAGGACATATCAGCACGCGGCACAGTGTTAAAAAGCTATTCGGCTCAATGCAACTCCCTTGAGGTTGATGATGGAGTTCTGAAACGGAAATCAGAATCGACAGATGGGTACTTCATATAGAATGCAAATTGTTCTTTCTAAAATTCAGGAGTACTAAAGGAGATGCATGAAGGCACATCGGGAGGTCAACTTGGGGTAACAAGATGACGAAGCTGCGAGAAAGATTCTACTTGCTACACGCTCGAGACGACGTTCTTAACTGGTGTCGTAAGTGCACAATCTGAGCTTATGTTACAGGCCCGAATCAAAGAACGAGAGGGCAAATGCAGACCTATAACATGGGGGTACCGTTCGAAAGAATAGCTGTGGACATCGCAGAACCCTTTCCCGAGACTGAATGAGGAAATCGGAATTTGCTCGTTATAACTGATTACTTCAGTAAGTGGCCAGAAGAACATCCAACTCCTAACCAGGACGCAACTACTGTAGCGGAGAAAATCGTTTCACAGTGGGTTAGTAGATATGGCGTACCCCGTGAACTGCATTCATACCAAGGTCGGAACTTTGAGTCACACGTTTTTGCCGAAATGTGTGAGCTGCTAGGAATACCGAAAACATGGACACAACCACTTCACCCCCAGTCAGATGAAATTGTCGAACGGTTTAATGACACGCTCAATAAACATTTGACCAAGATGGTTGGTTAAAAATCAGAGAAATTGAGATTGACGCATTCCATTACTTTGATGGGGTACCGAACTGCAGAACATGCATCGACAGGAGAAGCCCCAGCCAAAATCATATTTGGAAAAATTATTCGCCTATCAGCTGATGTAATCTTCGGGAGTCCCCCTGAGCAGACCAACCCATTTCGAAGTATGCAAGCGAATTAAGGCAACGGGTGAATCAGATACACCAATTGGTGCGGAAACAATTCGAGTCGACTCCTGACCGCATGAAGACCAGATATGACTTAATGGTAGACTAATCCAGCCGGACGACTTGGTGTGGCTGTGCAATCCACGGCGTCGAAAAAGCAGATATCCGAAGCTGCAGCCGAATTGGGAGGGACCCTACAGAAACATCAAGCGAATCAACGATGTTGTATACCGAACACAGGAGCACCTAAAGCCAAGAGCAGAAATGAAAATTTGTGCACCTAGACAGCCTTGCCCTATATTATCAGCAGCAAAGCGTTGAGACAGCTGATGTGACATTTTTTTCGGGCGGAGATAGTTTGACATGTTCGAATAATGTCACACGCCACTGTAGTCGCCCAAAATGCAAGTTGTAAGCAAGTATCGATAACAAATACATGGATCATTCTCGAAGGGGATTTAGCCATGACATAAACATATTGCGTGCATTGAGTACGACAATGCATGTGCAAATGACTAAGCACGTCAACTCGAGAATGATCCACGTGGAAGATTCCGGATTGGTTGGATCGTGTATATAACCGACTACCGTAGGTGGCAAAGGAGAAGTGTTGTTGATTGAGCGAAAAACGACAGTGCGCGTTAACAGTTGTGCGATAATGAAATAGAGAACAAAATTGTACGCGGATTTAAAAGGTGAAAGTGATATTGTAAAAGTTATTATTAATTAAAGTGAATAAATAATAGTGAAACCGGTGAACTAGTAATTAAGTGAAAATAATTAAGTGAAGTGTCTGTGAAGTTTCTCATTCAATAAAATTATCAGACAATTTTAAATCAATTCGCGTTTGTTTAATTCACTTGCAAGAAAATTTCCGAAGCAAAAAGGTCGCGCACCTGAATAAGCGCAACAATACATTAGTATAGCTTATGCATTTTTGTTTTATTTTAAACTAGACCAGCGGTGAGAATTAGGGCTTTTGGTTATTCCTCGTTGCAAAAAAGCCTGTGGAGCAACTTTCTCTTGGGTCACACGGAAATGTTGCAACATAAGTGATATACACAAACACATATTTACACAAAATTATATATATACTCGTACACGTATATATATATATATATATATAGATACATATATATATATATATATATATATATATATATATATATATATATATATATATATATATATATATATATATATATATACACTGCCACACAACACACCAACATAGGCTCGCACTTGTTTCGAAAACGAAAACGGGAGCAAGATGTTTATAGATATATAATCAAATATATGAATGCATATATATATATATATATATATATATATATATATATGTAAATGCATTCATATATTTATATATAATATTTTTATTTGTATATATTAATTTTTGTTCCAATGGCGTCTTGTTAGTATACCTTGATACCTCTATGGTCCGAAATTGAAACTTTCAATTTTTTACCCTCGTCAGCTCTTCGAACCTTTGGCTCCATTCGAAGGTGAAGTAGCATAATATACGGCATGATATCCAGAATTGTATGAGAATTTCTATGTTTTCCGAGTGATAGCAAACACATATACTTATATCTGGCTAATATTCACAATGCGCTGTTCAATCATATGCAGAAATATGAAAACTACATTTTTAAATCATCAAAAACAACTACTAAGTGTATTACCTGTACATGCTATGTTGGAGAGTATGAATCTGTGTCTTCTGTAAAAACTATCAATATTCACATTTTCCACAATCTTCGACTATCTTCGGTTTAAAATTGACAGTTAACATTATAATTAGAAAAGCAATTTCTGTAAAATAATGGTGACACTTATTTTGAATACTGAAATTGTAGTGAAATTGACGCTGAACCACGCACTCCACTTGGTCGACATTAATTTGATATGTCGGAAACGCTTGTATTAATCATTGGTTGTTCCGAAGTAGAGCATTTGTCAAAATGGTATGGAATGCATGGGGCTCTTCGGGCAATGATGTTCGTCTTAGGTGAGAAAACATTATTAAAACTTTAAGCGTTTAACAATGCAAATGTAATGACTATGTAACACATGACATTATGTATCACATATACAGCTACATTTACATAGTTAGAAGATACCATGCGCTTTTTTGGGCTTATTTGGTGACAAAGCTTGATATATAAATTACTTTAAAACTTATGATAACTTAAATGTAAAACTAAGCCTACACTCAATTACAATTAAATCTAAGGCTCTCTAGATCAATGAAGTGTTACGCCAATTAAATTTTGACATAGTGTATTTTGATTTAATGACATATACGCAGAGACCGTCTGTACCTAGCGTGTAGGTTCCTGAGTAGATGTACGTCCCTTGCCCGCTACTTATATAGTTATATAGAGTCAAGGTCCACTGCCTAATCGCAGATTTTTTGGAACTGGTTTGTACGTTGCAAATGACTTCAGAAGATTTTATATTGTTGGTGAAATTGTGTACCAGGTTGGAAATGTGTTGGTGATAATCGGTCTGACAAGTGTTTTTTACATCAGTGCTTTCACATTCGGACCTACAGCATTCGAAAAGAGGAGAGAGGAGATAAGAGCAGCCAATGCTTCCGCTTTGTTTAACGTTTTTCTGGCATGTGTATTTGATTTTGCCTTTTATTCATATGAACTCCAAGATATTTAATATGTTCGAAGAATTAGTTCGCCTTCATTCTGAATTCGAAGATGCCTACTTTTGGACACTGCTAACCGGTGACGTTTGCCACTGGCATTTTGGAAGCAGATTAATTCAGATTTGTTTGCATTTATTTCTAGTCTCCACTTTTCTAAATACAAAGCAATATTGTTCACGGCACACTGCAGCTGTGTTTGAGCTGGGGTTGGGAGAGTCCATGTCAGAGCTTTTTGGTTTTCGGATATCATGGAAGAAGAAATTGAAAAGGGAGCGACCAAGGATAGAACCCTGCGGTACCCCAGAGTGTATTGGGATGAGATTTGAAAAGAGATTGCCTACTTTTATTTGCGAGGTTCTGTTTGATAGGAAACTATAAAGAATTCCAAGTATATCGACTGGGCATGACAACATTGTCAGTTTAAACTTGAGCCCGTACATCCATACTGAGTCAAATGCATTTTAAAGGTCGAGAGATTATGGCACTGTGTATGCTTTCGTTTGTAGATTTCTGATGACATTGTCATGCAAAGCATTATTGTTTGCTCTGTGGACCGTTCACGTTCGAATCCAAACAGGAAATTTAAAGTCAAGAGATAGTAAAAGTTTTCAAAGCTTCGGAGAATTATCTTTTCTAAGGTTTTGCCCAGATTTGGCAATAAAAAACAGGCCGGAAGTTGGAAATTCTGCCCTCATAGTTAGACTTTGGTATAGGAATAATTCCACTATCTTTCCATGGTTTGGAGAAGTAACCGTTGTTGATGCAGTTATTGTATATTATTATTAGGAAAGAGGAGTATTTTGAAATTTTTTGAGGACTATGTTTGGGATTCCTTAGGAACCATGAAACAGCTTGTTATTTAGTATACCAAAGATAACTTCGACTTACATTTTGGAAACAGTCGCCAAAAATTGGATGCTTTAAAGAAGTCGTTTTATTTGAACTGGTGAATATGGTAAGGTAAGAACCCTTATATCCTTTAGTTGAAAGCTGAATTGCGGTATTGGTTTTATTATTCAAGGCTACGTATGATGACTCAAGGCCACGGCAAAGGCACCTGAAGTTTTCCTACCAAGCGGCGATTTTTTCTGGAAGAGCATTGAAAACATCATTGCCTTGCAGTAATCGAGGGTTGTATTTTGAAATCTTGCGCACCGCGATTTGTTCAATGGCTTTAAATACGTCTGATGATGATCTCAGTGATTTTAATTGGTTCTAATGGTAATTAATTGATCATACGTGAAATATTTATGTATTTCGTGGAACATTGTGGTGTTCTGCGTTTTAGTTCCAAATACTCTTGTTTGTTCTATTGTACTTTCTATGGAAAATTCGTCTCAATCGTTAAAGCATATACATACGGATTTTTATCAAGTGGGCAATTTACTGAGTAGCTCCATGGAGCTTTGATTGATGTCCAAATCATCATTACAAATTATGGCTGTGCCTCTGCCAGTCTCGCTACGCAGCATGTTGTAATTATGCACACGCACTTTGTGGTGAGGCTTTAGAAGAGTGTCGTGTTGACTTGATCGACTTGATCAAGTGAGAATGAACAACCAACCATCAAGAGAAAGAATGAACAACCTACTTTCCACCATAGAGATAAAAATAGAAATTCAAGAAAAACAATGGCTTGTCTTGGTAGGGCGTGGATTCAAAAGATGGACGAAATTTACGAATTTTCGAAAAGAGTTCACCGAAAGGTATCCCGAGGCAGTCAATTATAACACAAAGCATGTAATCCATAGGATTAAGTGCCGGTGGTACCTGTGGAGATGTAGGGTTTGCTTGTCTGGCTATATCCAAAGAAGAAACAACAGAAAGATGGAGGAAGTATGATCTGGGGTACTGGAGAATGGGACACAACGCTGATGAATAGAATGCGGTATATACTCAGGAATAAAAAGTGTTCTTCTTGTTTCTATTTGCTTTACCTTTTCTAAGAGTCGCTTACGTTCCGGACTCCAGGAAAAAATTGTGGAATGATCCTGTGTGTTTGACATTGTACAGAATGGAGCCAGTTCAGGTTTTTCCATGGTTTTTCGAGGACATTCCTGCGACGTTCCTGCACGCTACGAAACGAAGGTCGTAGCCGCATTTGGAGGACAAGTGTCCACATTGCGGGCAACGTTAGTACTGTACAAGGTTGCTCGTGATTCGGACAGAATCAACTCCAAAGTCTGTGCCTACGCTTCTTCAAATAACCACACACTGTTATTCACTTTGGGGTGGAGTATTACCCATCGGCTGTGGTAGTAATCATTAGGTGATAGATTATTCGTGTGCCTCGAGTTTGTCCAATCAATTATCGTCTACTAAGATGTATCGGTCTAAATTATCTTTCAGCACAGTCAATTTGATGTGCTGTTCAAAGATTGGAGGGTACTGGAGTACTGGGTATTGGAGGGTAACATGAAGTGTGACATGTTCGAATAATGTCACGCAATGACATGACAATACTTGCGCAAATCGCTCAGCGCGTAAATTCGAGAATGACCCGCGTGGAAGATTCGGGATCGGATGGTACATGTGTAAAAGTGACTACAGCGAGCGGCGAAGAGAGTCTTGTGGATTAAGTGGATGAAGCGAAGTTGAATAAGCGAAAAGCGACAGTGCGCGTTAAAAGTAGTGCGGTAATAAAATAGTGTTAAAGTAGAATAAAATCGTACGCGGATTAAAAAGCGAGTAAAACTAATTGTTACAATTAATCAAATAGTTAAAATAAAAGTGAAATAGTAATTAAGTGAAAATAATTGTGAAGTGTTTTTGAAATTTATTAACAGAATAAATTGTCAAACAACTAATTTTAAATTAGACGTGTGTTTAATTCACTACTGCGAACATTTGCGAAGCAAACATGTCGCGCACCTGAAGAAGCGCAACAATATCATTACTGTCACTGTGATTCGTTTTAGCCAATACGTTGAAGAGATGAACATTGGGAGCAGGGTGTTTATGAATGGAACCGGGGCTTTCTGTTTAAAGACCAATTTTCCCCTTGCTAAAACAAAATCATTGATCTTACTGCTAATTGCGCGTCATTTATGAAGCGCGATGAATTGTCTGGAATGTCTCCCGTCTGCATCATATTATATGGTAGTGTTCAGTGTTGCTGTCGGCCTACACAATGTTCTCAATTTTCCCGTTACAGTTGAATCCACGAACGCTGGGTCCTTGCAGTACCTCCTTCCTGGAGGTACTGCATTCAAATGTCAAGAGATATTTTCCTTGTGAATGTTTTCGTAACGTGATTTAAAGATCAAAATGTCCGTAACCCTGAAAAAACGTCTGGCTATAATTGAAGCTATAATTGAAATGTTCCTATAATCACAAAAATCTGTCCTTCGAACAGATCATGCTTCGCTGAGATGGTTGCTTCATTTCAAAAAACCAGAAGGGCAAGTTGCTAGATGGATCCAAAGGCTCCAGTCCTATAATTATGAAATCGTCCATCGGCAAGTAGGAGTACCTGCGTCCACCTGCTTGTAAACATTGCCGAAGATCTGAAGAAAAGGAACAAGGTGTGGATATGCGTGTAATAACAACAGAAGCCGACAAGGGTTGGTCATAGCACGAACTCCGGGACGCTCAGCTAGCCGACGATGATATTGAACTATTGTTGGTATGGAAAGAGACAACAGGACGTCCCGAGTGGAAGGACATATCAGCACGCGGCACAGTGTTAAAAAGCTATTCGGCTCAATGCAACTCCCTTGAGGTTGATGATGGAGTTCTGAAACGGAAATCAGAATCGACAGATGGGTACTTCATATAGAATGCAAATTGTTCTTTCTAAAATTCAGGAGTACTAAAGGAGATGCATGAAGGCACATCGGGAGGTCAACTTGGGGTAACAAGATGACGAAGCTGCGAGAAAGATTCTACTTGCTACACGCTCGAGACGACGTTCTTAACTGGTGTCGTAAGTGCACAATCTGAGCTTATGTTACAGGCCCGAATCAAAGAACGAGAGGGCAAATGCAGACCTATAACATGGGGGTACCGTTCGAAAGAATAGCTGTGGACATCGCAGAACCCTTTCCCGAGACTGAATGAGGAAATCGGAATTTGCTCGTTATAACTGATTACTTCAGTAAGTGGCCAGAAGAACATCCAACTCCTAACCAGGACGCAACTACTGTAGCGGAGAAAATCGTTTCACAGTGGGTTAGTAGATATGGCGTACCCCGTGAACTGCATTCATACCAAGGTCGGAACTTTGAGTCACACGTTTTTGCCGAAATGTGTGAGCTGCTAGGAATACCGAAAACATGGACACAACCACTTCACCCCCAGTCAGATGAAATTGTCGAACGGTTTAATGACACGCTCAATAAACATTTGACCAAGATGGTTGGTTAAAAATCAGAGAAATTGAGATTGACGCATTCCATTACTTTGATGGGGTACCGAACTGCAGAACATGCATCGACAGGAGAAGCCCCAGCCAAAATCATATTTGGAAAAATTATTCGCCTATCAGCTGATGTAATCTTCGGGAGTCCCCCTGAGCAGACCAACCCATTTCGAAGTATGCAAGCGAATTAAGGCAACGGGTGAATCAGATACACCAATTGGTGCGGAAACAATTCGAGTCGACTCCTGACCGCATGAAGACCAGATATGACTTAATGGTAGACTAATCCAGCCGGACGACTTGGTGTGGCTGTGCAATCCACGGCGTCGAAAAAGCAGATATCCGAAGCTGCAGCCGAATTGGGAGGGACCCTACAGAAACATCAAGCGAATCAACGATGTTGTATACCGAACACAGGAGCACCTAAAGCCAAGAGCAGAAATGAAAATTTGTGCACCTAGACAGCCTTGCCCTATATTATCAGCAGCAAAGCGTTGAGACAGCTGATGTGACATTTTTTTCGGGCGGAGATAGTTTGACATGTTCGAATAATGTCACACGCCACTGTAGTCGCCCAAAATGCAAGTTGTAAGCAAGTATCGATAACAAATACATGGATCATTCTCGAAGGGGATTTAGCCATGACATAAACATATTGCGTGCATTGAGTACGACAATGCATGTGCAAATGACTAAGCACGTAAACTCGAGAATGATCCACGCGGAAGATTCCGGATTGGTTGGATCGTGTATATAACCGACTACCGTAGGTGGCAAAGGAGAAGTGTTGTTGATTGAGCGAAAAACGACAGTGCGCGTTAACAGTTGTGCGATAATGAAATAGAGAACAAAATTGTACGCGGATTTAAAAGGTGAAAGTGATATTGTAAAAGTTATTATTAATTAAAGTGAATAAATAATAGTGAAACCGGTGAACTAGTAATTAAGTGAAAATAATTAAGTGAAGTGTCTGTGAAGTTTCTCATTCAATAAAATTATCAGACAATTTTAAATCAATTCGCGTTTGTTTAATTCACTTGCAAGAAAATTTCCGAAGCAAAAAGGTCGCGCACCTGAATAAGCGCAACAATACATTAGTATAGCTTATGCATTTTTGTTTTATTTTAAACTAGACCAGCGGTGAGAATTAGGGCTTTTGGTTATTCCTCGTTGCAAAAAAGCCTGTGGAGCAACTTTCTCTTGGGTCACACGGAAATGTTGCAACATAAGTGATATACACAAACACATATTTACACAAAATTATATATATACTCGTACACGTATATATATATATATATATATAGATACATATATATATATATACATATATATATATATATATATATATATATATATATATATATATATATATGTAAATGCATTCATATATTTATATATAATATTTTTATTTGTATATATTAATTTTTGTTCCAATGGCGTCTTGTTAGTATACCTTGATACCTCTATGGTCCGAAATTGAAACTTTCAATTTTTTACCCTCGTCAGCTCTTCGAACCTTTGGCTCCATTCGAAGGTGAAGTAGCGTAATATACGGCATGATATCCAGAATTGTATGAGAATTTCAATGTTTTCCGAGTAATAGCAAACACATATACTTATATCTGGCTAATATTCACAATGCGCTGTTCAATCATATGCAGAAATATGAAAACTACATTTTTAAATCATCAAAAACAACTACTAAGTGTATTACCTGTACATGCTATGTTGGAGAGTATGAATCTGTGTCTTCTGTAAAAACTATCAATATTCACAATTTCCACAATCTTCGACTATCTTCGGTTTAAAATTGACAGTTAACATTATAATTAGAAAAGCAATTTCTGTAAAATAATGGTGACACTTATTTTGAATACTGAAATTGTAGTGAAATTGACGCTGAACCACGCACTCCACTTGGTCGACGTTAATTTGATATGTGGGAAACGCTTGTATTAATCATTGGCGCCAGAAAATTGTTCCGAAGTAGAGCATTTGTCAAAATGGTATGGAATGCATGGGGCTCTTCGGGCAATGATGTTCGTCTTAGGTGAGAAAACATTATTAAAACTTTAAGCGTTTAACAATGCAAATGTAATGACTATGTAACACTTGACATTATGTATCACATATACAGCTACATTTACATAGTTAGAAAATACCATGCGCTTTTTTGGGCTTATTTGGTGACAAAGCTTGATATATAAATTACTATAAAACTTATGATAACTTAAATGTAAAACTAAGCCTACACTCAATTACAATTAAATCTAAGGCTATCTAGATCAATAAAGTGTTACGCCAATTGAATTTTGACATAGTGTATTTGGATTTAATGACATATACGCAGAGACCGTCTGTACCTAGCGTGTAGGTTCCTGAGTAGATGTACGTCCCTTGCCCGCTACTTATATAGTTATATAGAGTTAAAGTCCACTGCCTAATCGCAGATTTTTCGGAACTGGTTTGTACATTGCAAATGACTTCAGAAGATTTTATATTATTTATATTAGTGATTTCGCCCCAGCCCATAATTTGTCGAGGACATTAAGGAGCCAAAGGTAATTTGAATGATTTGTAGAGGGGACTTTGAGAGTGCGCGGATACTCCAGAGACAGTGGTCACTCCACTTTTCTTTGCGGTTCTTACTCGTTGTTAACATATAATGAGGTATCGGTAGAACCCCTGTTGCTTTGTACAGCACTTTGTTCTTAAATAATATTTTGTTGGTTTGTTGATACTTCGAGAGACATTTGCTTTGGATTTTTCTGTCTTCAGTTTCCGTTGGTGAAATTGTGTACCAGGTTGGGAATGTGTTGGTGATAATCGGTCTGACAAGTGTTTTTTACATCAGTGCTTTCACATTCGGACCTACAGCATTCGAAAAGAGGAGAGAGGAGATAAGAGCAGCCAATGCTTCCGCTTTGTTTAACGTTTTTCTGGCATGTGTATTTGATTTAGCCTTTTATTCAAATGAACTCCAAGATATTTAATATTGTCTTTGAGAAAAATTAGTTCACCTTCATTCTGAATTCGAAGATGCCTACTTTTGGACACTGCTAACCGGTGACGTTTGCCACTGGCATTTTGGAAGCAGATTAATTCAGATTTGTTTGCATTTATTTCTAGTCTCCACTTTTCTAAATACAAAGCAATATTGTTCACGGCACACTGCAGCTATGTTTGAGCTGGGGTTGGGAGAGTCCATGTCAGAGCTTTTTGGTTTTCGGATATCATGGAAGAAGAAATTGAAAAGGGAGCGACCAAGGATAGAACCCTGCGGTACCCCAGAGTGTATTGGGATGAGATTTGAAAAGAGATTGCCTACTTTTATTTGCGAGGTTCTGTTTGATAGGAAACTATAAAGAATTCCAAGTATATCGACTGGGCATGACAACATTGTCAGTTTAAACTTGAGCCCGTACATCCATACTGAGTCAAATGCATTTTAAAGGTCGAGAGATTATGGCACTGTGTATGCTTTCGTTTGTAGATTTCTGATGACATTGTCATGCAAAGCATTATTGTTTGCTCTGTGGACCGTTCACGTTCGAATCCAAACAGGAAATTTAAAGTCAAGAGATAGTAAAAGTTTTCAAAGCTTCGGAGAATTATCTTTTCTAAGGTTTTGCCCAGATTTGGCAATAAAAAACAGGCCGGAAGTTGGAAATTCTGCCCTCATAGTTAGACTTTGGTATAGGAATAATTCCACTATCTTTCCATGGTTTGGAGAAGTAACCGTTGTTGATGCAGTTATTGTATATTATTATTAGGAAAGAGGAGTATTTTGAAATTTTTTGAGGACTATGTTTGGGATTCCTTAGGAACCATGAAACAGCTTGTTATTTAGTATACCAAAGATAACTTCGACTTACATTTTGGAAACAGTCGCCAAAAATTGGATGCTTTAAAGAAGTCGTTTTATTTGAACTGGTGAATATGGTAAGGTAAGAACCCTTATATCCTTTAGTTGAAAGCTGAATTGCGGTATTGGTTTTATTATTCAAGGCTACGTATTATGACTCAAGGCCACGGCAAAGGCACCTGAAGTTTTCCTACCAAGCGGCGATTTTTTCTGGAAGAGCATTGAAAACATCATTGCCTTGCAGTAATCGAGGGTTGTATTTTGAAATCTTGCGCACCGCGATTTGTTCAATGGCTTTAAATACGTCTGATGATGATCTCAGTGATTTTAATTGGTTCTAATGGTAATTAATTGATCATACGTGAAATATTTATGTATTTCGTGGAACATTGTGGTGTTCTGCGTTTTAGTTCCAAATACTCTTGTTTGTTCTATTGTACTTTCTATGGAAAATTCGTCTCAATCGTTAAAGCATATACATACGGATTTTTATCAAGTGGGCAATTTACTGAGTAGCTCCATGGAGCTTTGATTGATGTCCAAATCATCATTACAAATTATGGCTGTGCCTCTGCCAGTCTCGCTACGCAGCATGTTGTAATTATGCACACGCACTTTGTGGTGAGGCTTTAGAAGAGTGTCGTGTTGACTTGATCGACTTGATCAAGTGAGAATGAACAACCAACCATCAAGAGAAAGAATGAACAACCTACTTTCCACCATAGAGATAAAAATAGAAATTCAAGAAAAACAATGGCTTGTCTTGGTAGGGCGTGGATTCAAAAGATGGACGAAATTTACGAATTTTCGAAAAGAGTTCACCGAAAGGTATCCCGAGGCAGTCAATTATAACACAAAGCATGTAATCCATAGGATTAAGTGCCGGTGGTACCTGTGGAGATGTAGGGTTTGCTTGTCTGGCTATATCCAAAGAAGAAACAACAGAAAGATGGAGGAAGTATGATCTGGGGTACTGGAGAATGGGACACAACGCTGATGAATAGAATGCGGTATATACTCAGGAATAAAAAGTGTTCTTCTTGTTTCTATTTGCTTTACCTTTTCTAAGAGTCGCTTACGTTCCGGACTCCAGGAAAAAATTGTGGAATGATCCTGTGTGTTTGACATTGTACAGAATGGAGCCAGTTCAGGTTTTTCCATGGTTTTTCGAGGACATTCCTGCGACGTTCCTGCACGCTACGAAACGAAGGTCGTAGCCGCATTTGGAGGACAAGTGTCCACATTGCGGGCAACGTTAGTACTGTACAAGGTTGCTCGTGATTCGGACAGAATCAACTCCAAAGTCTGTGCCTACGCTTCTTCAAATAACCACACACTGTTATTCACTTTGGGGTGGAGTATTACCCATCGGCTGTGGTAGTAATCATTAGGTGATAGATTATTCGTGTGCCTCGAGTTTGTCCAATCAATTATCGTCTACTAAGATGTATCGGTCTAAATTATCTTTCAGCACAGTCAATTTGATGTGCTGTTCAAAGATTGGAGGGTACTGGAGTACTGGGTATTGGAGGGTAACATGAAGTGTGACATGTTCGAATAATGTCACGCAATGACATGACAATACTTGCGCAAATCGCTCAGCGCGTAAATTCGAGAATGACCCGCGTGGAAGATTCGGGATCGGATGGTACATGTGTAAAAGTGACTACAGCGAGCGGCGAAGAGAGTCTTGTGGATTAAGTGGATGAAGCGAAGTTGAATAAGCGAAAAGCGACAGTGCGCGTTAAAAGTAGTGCGGTAATAAAATAGTGTTAAAGTAGAATAAAATCGTACGCGGATTAAAAAGCGAGTAAAACTAATTGTTACAATTAATCAAATAGTTAAAATAAAAGTGAAATAGTAATTAAGTGAAAATAATTGTGAAGTGTTTTTGAAATTTATTAACAGAATAAATTGTCAAACAACTAATTTTAAATTAGACGTGTGTTTAATTCACTACTGCGAACATTTGCGAAGCAAACATGTCGCGCACCTGAAGAAGCGCAACAATATCATTACTGTCACTGTGATTCGTTTTAGCCAATACGTTGAAGAGATGAACATTGGGAGCAGGGTGTTTATGAATGGAACCGGGGCTTTCTGTTTAAAGACCAATTTTCCCCTTGCTAAAACAAAATCATTGATCTTACTGCTAATTGCGCGTCATTTATGAAGCGCGATGAATTGTCTGGAATGTCTCCCGTCTGCATCATATTATATGGTAGTGTTCAGTGTTGCTGTCGGCCTACACAATGTTCTCAATTTTCCCGTTACAGTTGAATCCACGAACGCTGGGTCCTTGCAGTACCTCCTTCGTGGAGGTACTGCATTCAAATGTCAAGAGATATTTTCCTTGTGAATGTTTTCGTAACGTGATTTAAAGATCAAAATGTCCGTAACCCTGAAAAAACGTCTGGCTATAATTGAAGCTATAATTGAAATGTTCCTATAATCACAAAAATCTGTCCTTCGAACAGATCATGCTTCGCTGAGATGGTTGCTTCATTTCAAAAAACCAGAAGGGCAAGTTGCTAGATGGATCCAAAGGCTCCAGTCCTATAATTATGAAATCGTCCATCGGCAAGTAGGAGTACCTGCGTCCACCTGCTTGTAAACATTGCCGAAGATCTGAAGAAAAGGAACAAGGTGTGGATATGCGTGTAATAACAACAGAAGCCGACAAGGGTTGGTCATAGCACGAACTCCGGGACGCTCAGCTAGCCGACGATGATATTGAACTATTGTTGGTATGGAAAGAGACAACAGGACGTCCCGAGTGGAAGGACATATCAGCACGCGGCACAGTGTTAAAAAGCTATTCGGCTCAATGCAACTCCCTTGAGGTTGATGATGGAGTTCTGAAACGGAAATCAGAATCGACAGATGGGTACTTCATATAGAATGCAAATTGTTCTTTCTAAAATTCAGGAGTACTAAAGGAGATGCATGAAGGCACATCGGGAGGTCAACTTGGGGTAACAAGATGACGAAGCTGCGAGAAAGATTCTACTTGCTACACGCTCGAGACGACGTTCTTAACTGGTGTCGTAAGTGCACAATCTGAGCTTATGTTACAGGCCCGAATCAAAGAACGAGAGGGCAAATGCAGACCTATAACATGGGGGTACCGTTCGAAAGAATAGCTGTGGACATCGCAGAACCCTTTCCCGAGACTGAATGAGGAAATCGGAATTTGCTCGTTATAACTGATTACTTCAGTAAGTGGCCAGAAGAACATCCAACTCCTAACCAGGACGCAACTACTGTAGCGGAGAAAATCGTTTCACAGTGGGTTAGTAGATATGGCGTACCCCGTGAACTGCATTCATACCAAGGTCGGAACTTTGAGTCACACGTTTTTGCCGAAATGTGTGAGCTGCTAGGAATACCGAAAACATGGACACAACCACTTCACCCCCAGTCAGATGAAATTGTCGAACGGTTTAATGACACGCTCAATAAACATTTGACCAAGATGGTTGGTTAAAAATCAGAGAAATTGAGATTGACGCATTCCATTACTTTGATGGGGTACCGAACTGCAGAACATGCATCGACAGGAGAAGCCCCAGCCAAAATCATATTTGGAAAAATTATTCGCCTATCAGCTGATGTAATCTTCGGGAGTCCCCCTGAGCAGACCAACCCATTTCGAAGTATGCAAGCGAATTAAGGCAACGGGTGAATCAGATACACCAATTGGTGCGGAAACAATTCGAGTCGACTCCTGACCGCATGAAGACCAGATATGACTTAATGGTAGACTAATCCAGCCGGACGACTTGGTGTGGCTGTGCAATCCACGGCGTCGAAAAAGCAGATATCCGAAGCTGCAGCCGAATTGGGAGGGACCCTACAGAAACATCAAGCGAATCAACGATGTTGTATACCGAACACAGGAGCACCTAAAGCCAAGAGCAGAAATGAAAATTTGTGCACCTAGACAGCCTTGCCCTATATTATCAGCAGCAAAGCGTTGAGACAGCTGATGTGACATTTTTTTCGGGCGGAGATAGTTTGACATGTTCGAATAATGTCACACGCCACTGTAGTCGCCCAAAATGCAAGTTGTAAGCAAGTATCGATAACAAATACATGGATCATTCTCGAAGGGGATTTAGCCATGACATAAACATATTGCGTGCATTGAGTACGACAATGCATGTGCAAATGACTAAGCACGTAAACTCGAGAATGATCCACGTGGAAGATTCCGGATTGGTTGGATCGTGTATATAACCGACTACCGTAGGTGGCAAAGGAGAAGTGTTGTTGATTGAGCGAAAAACGACAGTGCGCGTTAACAGTTGTGCGATAATGAAATAGAGAACAAAATTGTACGCGGATTTAAAAGGTGAAAGTGATATTGTAAAAGTTATTATTAATTAAAGTGAATAAATAATAGTGAAACCGGTGAACTAGTAATTAAGTGAAAATAATTAAGTGAAGTGTCTGTGAAGTTTCTCATTCAATAAAATTATCAGACAATTTTAAATCAATTCGCGTTTGTTTAATTCACTTGCAAGAAAATTTCCGAAGCAAAAAGGTCGCGCACCTGAATAAGCGCAACAATACATTAGTATAGCTTATGCATTTTTGTTTTATTTTAAACTAGACCAGCGGTGAGAATTAGGGCTTTTGGTTATTCCTCGTTGCAAAAAAGCCTGTGAAGCAACTTTCTCTTGGGTCACACGGAAATGTTGCAACATAAGTGATATACACAAACACATATTTACACAAAATTATATATATACTCGTACACGTATATATATATATATATAGATACATATATATATATATATATATATATATATATATATATATATACACTGCCACACAACACACCAACATAGGCTCGCACTTGTTTCGAAAACGAAAACGGGAGCAAGATGTTTATAGATATATAATCAAATATATGAATGCATATATATATATATATATATATATATATATATATATATATATATATATATATATATGTAAATGCATTCATATATTTATATATAATATTTTTATTTGTATATATTAATTTTTGTTCCAATGGCGTCTTGTTAGTATACCTTGATACCTCTATGGTCCGAAATTGAAACTTTCAATTTTTTACCCTCGTCAGCTCTTCGAACCTTTGGCTCCATTCGAAGGTGAAGTAGCGTAATATACGGCATGATATCCAGAATTGTATGAGAATTTCAATGTTTTCCGAGTAATAGCAAACACATATACTTATATCTGGCTAATATTCACAATGCGCTGTTCAATCATATGCAGAAATATGAAAACTACATTTTTAAATCATCAAAAACAACTACTAAGTGTATTACCTGTACATGCTATGTTGGAGAGTATGAATCTGTGTCTTCTGTAAAAACTATCAATATTCACAATTTCCACAATCTTCGACTATCTTCGGTTTAAAATTGACAGTTAACATTATAATTAGAAAAGCAATTTCTGTAAAATAATGGTGACACTTATTTTGAATACTGAAATTGTAGTGAAATTGACGCTGAACCACGCACTCCACTTGGTCGACGTTAATTTGATATGTGGGAAACGCTTGTATTAATCATTGGCGCCAGAAAATTGTTCCGAAGTAGAGCATTTGTCAAAATGGTATGGAATGCATGGGGCTCTTCGGGCAATGATGTTCGTCTTAGGTGAGAAAACATTATTAAAACTTTAAGCGTTTAACAATGCAAATGTAATGACTATGTAACACTTGACATTATGTATCACATATACAGCTACATTTACATAGTTAGAAGATACCATGCGCTTTTTTGGGCTTATTTGGTGACAAAGCTTGATATATAAATTACTATAAAACTTATGATAACTTAAATGTAAAACTAAGCCTACACTCAATTACAATTAAATCTAAGGCTATCTAGATCAATAAAGTGTTACGCCAATTGAATTTTGACATAGTGTATTTGGATTTAATGACATATACGCAGAGACCGTCTGTACCTAGCGTGTAGGTTCCTGAGTAGATGTACGTCCCTTGCCCGCTACTTATATAGTTATATAGAGTTAAAGTCCACTGCCTAATCGCAGATTTTTTGGAACTGGTTTGTACATTGCAAATGACTTCAGAAGATTTTATATTATTTATATTAGTGATTTCGCCCCAGCCCATAATTTGTCGAGGACATTAAGGAGCCAAAGGTAATTTGAATGATTTGTAGAGGGGACTTTGAGAGTGCGCGGATACTCCAGAGACAGTGGTCACTCCACTTTTCTTTGCGGTTCTTACTCGTTGTTAACATATAATGAGGTATCGGTAGAACCCCTGTTGCTTTGTACAGCACTTTGTTCTTAAATAATATTTTGTTGGTTTGTTGATACTTCGAGAGACATTTGCTTTGGATTTTTCTGTCTTCAGTTTCCGTTGGTGAAATTGTGTACCAGGTTGGGAATGTGTTGGTGATAATCGGTCTGACAAGTGTTTTTTACATCAGTGCTTTCACATTCGGACCTACAGCATTCGAAAAGAGGAGAGAGGAGATAAGAGCAGCCAATGCTTCCGCTTTGTTTAACGTTTTTCTGGCATGTGTATTTGATTTAGCCTTTTATTCAAATGAACTCCAAGATATTTAATATTGTCTTTGAGAAAAATTAGTTCACCTTCATTCTGAATTCGAAGATGCCTACTTTTGGACACTGCTAACCGGTGACGTTTGCCACTGGCATTTTGGAAGCAGATTAATTCAGATTTGTTTGCATTTATTTCTAGTCTCCACTTTTCTAAAAACAAAGGGATATAGTTCACAGCACACTGCAGCTGTGTTTGAGCTGGGGTTGGGAGAGTCCATGTCAGAGCTTTTTGGTTTTCGGATATCATGGAAGAAGAAATTGAAAAAGGAGCGACCAAGGATAGAACCCTGCGGTACCCCAGAGTGTATTGGGATGAGATTTGAAAAGAGATTGCCTACTTTTATTTGCGAGGTTCTGTTTGATAGGAAACTATAAAGAATTCCAAGTATATCGACTGGGCATGACAACATTGTCAGTTTAAACTTGAGCCCGTACATCCATATTGAGTCAAATGCATTTTAAAGGTCGAGAGATTATGGCACTGTGTATGCTTTCGTTTGTAGATTTCTGATGACATTGTCATGCAAAGCATTATTGTTTGCTCTGTGGACCGTTCACGTTCGAATCCAAACAGGAAATTTAAAGTCAAGAGATAGTAAAAGTTTTCAAAGCTTCGGAGAATTATCTTTTCTAAGGTTTTGCCCAGATTTGGCAATAAAAAACAGGCCGGAAGTTGGAAATTCTGCCCTCATAGTTAGACTTTGGTATAGGAATAATTCCACTATCTTTCCATGGTTTGGAGAAGTAACCGTTGTTGATGCAGTTATTGTATATTATTATTAGGAAAGAGGAGTATTTTGAAATTTTTTGAGGACTATGTTTGGGATTCCTTAGGAACCATGAAACAGCTTGTTATTTAGTATACCAAAGATAACTTCGACTTACATTTTGGAAACAGTCGCCAAAAATTGGATGCTTTAAAGAAGTCGTTTTATTTGAACTGGTGAATATGGTAAGGTAAGAACCCTTATATCCTTTAGTTGAAAGCTGAATTGCGGTATTGGTTTTATTATTCAAGGCTACGTATTATGACTCAAGGCCACGGCAAAGGCACCTGAAGTTTTCCTACCAAGCGGCGATTTTTTCTGGAAGAGCATTGAAAACATCATTGCCTTGCAGTAATCGAGGGTTGTATTTTGAAATCTTGCGCACCGCGATTTGTTCAATGGCTTTAAATACGTCTGATGATGATCTCAGTGATTTTAATTGGTTCTAATGGTAATTAATTGATCATACGTGAAATATTTATGTATTTCGTGGAACATTGTGGTGTTCTGCGTTTTAGTTCCAAATACTCTTGTTTGTTCTATTGTACTTTCTATGGAAAATTCGTCTCAATCGTTAAAGCATATACATACGGATTTTTATCAAGTGGGCAATTTACTGAGTAGCTCCATGGAGCTTTGATTGATGTCCAAATCATCATTACAAATTATGGCTGTGCCTCTGCCAGTCTCGCTACGCAGCATGTTGTAATTATGCACACGCACTTTGTGGTGAGGCTTTAGAAGAGTGTCGTGTTGACTTGATCGACTTGATCAAGTGAGAATGAACAACCAACCATCAAGAGAAAGAATGAACAACCTACTTTCCACCATAGAGATAAAAATAGAAATTCAAGAAAAACAATGGCTTGTCTTGGTAGGGCGTGGATTCAAAAGATGGACGAAATTTACGAATTTTCGAAAAGAGTTCACCGAAAGGTATCCCGAGGCAGTCAATTATAACACAAAGCATGTAATCCATAGGATTAAGTGCCGGTGGTACCTGTGGAGATGTAAGGTTTGCTTGTCTGGCTATATCCAAAGAAGAAACAACAGAAAGATGGAGGAAGTATGATCTGGGGTACTGGAGAATGGGACACAACGCTGATGAATAGAATGCGGTATATACTCAGGAATAAAAAGTGTTCTTCTTGTTTCTATTTGCTTTACCTTTTCTAAGAGTCGCTTACGTTCCGGACTCCAGGAAAAAATTGTGGAATGATCCTGTGTGTTTGACATTGTACAGAATGGAGCCAGTTCAGGTTTTTCCATGGTTTTTCGAGGACATTCCTGCGACGTTCCTGCACGCTACGAAACGAAGGTCGTAGCCGCATTTGGAGGACAAGTGTCCACATTGCGGGCAACGTTAGTACTGTACAAGGTTGCTCGTGATTCGGACAGAATCAACTCCAAAGTCTGTGCCTACGCTTCTTCAAATAACCACACACTGTTATTCACTTTGGGGTGGAGTATTACCCATCGGCTGTGGTAGTAATCATTAGGTGATAGATTATTCGTGTGCCTCGAGTTTGTCCAATCAATTATCGTCTACTAAGATGTATCGGTCTAAATTATCTTTCAGCACAGTCAATTTGATGTGCTGTTCAAAGATTGGAGGGTACTGGAGTACTGGGTATTGGAGGGTAACATGAAGTGTGACATGTTCGAATAATGTCACGCAATGACATGACAATACTTGCGCAAATCGCTCAGCGCGTAAATTCGAGAATGACCCGCGTGGAAGATTCGGGATCGGATGGTACATGTGTAAAAGTGACTACAGCGAGCGGCGAAGAGAGTCTTGTGGATTAAGTGGATGAAGCGAAGTTGAATAAGCGAAAAGCGACAGTGCGCGTTAAAAGTAGTGCGGTAATAAAATAGTGTTAAAGTAGAATAAAATCGTACGCGGATTAAAAAGCGAGTAAAACTAATTGTTACAATTAATCAAATAGTTAAAATAAAAGTGAAATAGTAATTAAGTGAAAATAATTGTGAAGTGTTTTTGAAATTTATTAACAGAATAAATTGTCAAACAACTAATTTTAAATTAGACGTGTGTTTAATTCACTACTGCGAACATTTGCGAAGCAAACATGTCGCGCACCTGAAGAAGCGCAACAATATCATTACTGTCACTGTGATTCGTTTTAGCCAATACGTTGAAGAGATGAACATTGGGAGCAGGGTGTTTATGAATGGAACCGGGGCTTTCTGTTTAAAGACCAATTTTCCCCTTGCTAAAACAAAATCATTGATCTTACTGCTAATTGCGCGTCATTTATGAAGCGCGATGAATTGTCTGGAATGTCTCCCGTCTGCATCATATTATATGGTAGTGTTCAGTGTTGCTGTCGGCCTACACAATGTTCTCAATTTTCCCGTTACAGTTGAATCCACGAACGCTGGGTCCTTGCAGTACCTCCTTCCTGGAGGTACTGCATTCAAATGTCAAGAGATATTTTCCTTGTGAATGTTTTCGTAACGTGATTTAAAGATCAAAATGTCCGTAACCCTGAAAAAACGTCTGGCTATAATTGAAGCTATAATTGAAATGTTCCTATAATCACAAAAATCTGTCCTTCGAACAGATCATGCTTCGCTGAGATGGTTGCTTCATTTCAAAAAACCAGAAGGGCAAGTTGCTAGATGGATCCAAAGGCTCCAGTCCTATAATTATGAAATCGTCCATCGGCAAGTAGGAGTACCTGCGTCCACCTGCTTGTAAACATTGCCGAAGATCTGAAGAAAAGGAACAAGGTGTGGATATGCGTGTAATAACAACAGAAGCCGACAAGGGTTGGTCATAGCACGAACTCCGGGACGCTCAGCTAGCCGACGATGATATTGAACTATTGTTGGTATGGAAAGAGACAACAGGACGTCCCGAGTGGAAGGACATATCAGCACGCGGCACAGTGTTAAAAAGCTATTCGGCTCAATGCAACTCCCTTGAGGTTGATGATGGAGTTCTGAAACGGAAATCAGAATCGACAGATGGGTACTTCATATAGAATGCAAATTGTTCTTTCTAAAATTCAGGAGTACTAAAGGAGATGCATGAAGGCACATCGGGAGGTCAACTTGGGGTAACAAGATGACGAAGCTGCGAGAAAGATTCTACTTGCTACACGCTCGAGACGACGTTCTTAACTGGTGTCGTAAGTGCACAATCTGAGCTTATGTTACAGGCCCGAATCAAAGAACGAGAGGGCAAATGCAGACCTATAACATGGGGGTACCGTTCGAAAGAATAGCTGTGGACATCGCAGAACCCTTTCCCGAGACTGAATGAGGAAATCGGAATTTGCTCGTTATAACTGATTACTTCAGTAAGTGGCCAGAAGAACATCCAACTCCTAACCAGGACGCAACTACTGTAGCGGAGAAAATCGTTTCACAGTGGGTTAGTAGATATGGCGTACCCCGTGAACTGCATTCATACCAAGGTCGGAACTTTGAGTCACACGTTTTTGCCGAAATGTGTGAGCTGCTAGGAATACCGAAAACATGGACACAACCACTTCACCCCCAGTCAGATGAAATTGTCGAACGGTTTAATGACACGCTCAATAAACATTTGACCAAGATGGTTGGTTAAAAATCAGAGAAATTGAGATTGACGCATTCCATTACTTTGATGGGGTACCGAACTGCAGAACATGCATCGACAGGAGAAGCCCCAGCCAAAATCATATTTGGAAAAATTATTCGCCTATCAGCTGATGTAATCTTCGGGAGTCCCCCTGAGCAGACCAACCCATTTCGAAGTATGCAAGCGAATTAAGGCAACGGGTGAATCAGATACACCAATTGGTGCGGAAACAATTCGAGTCGACTCCTGACCGCATGAAGACCAGATATGACTTAATGGTAGACTAATCCAGCCGGACGACTTGGTGTGGCTGTGCAATCCACGGCGTCGAAAAAGCAGATATCCGAAGCTGCAGCCGAATTGGGAGGGACCCTACAGAAACATCAAGCGAATCAACGATGTTGTATACCGAACACAGGAGCACCTAAAGCCAAGAGCAGAAATGAAAATTTGTGCACCTAGACAGCCTTGCCCTATATTATCAGCAGCAAAGCGTTAAGACAGCTGATGTGACATTTTTTTTGGGCGGAGATAGTTTGACATGTTCGAATAATGTCACACGCCACTGTAGTCGCCCAAAATGCAAGTTGTAAGCAAGTATCGATAACAAATACATGGATCATTCTCGAAGGGGATTTAGCCATGACATAAACATATTGCGTGCATTGAGTACGACAATGCATGTGCAAATGACTAAGCACGTAAACTCGAGAATGATCCACGCGGAAGATTCCGGATTGGTTGGATCGTGTATATAACCGACTACCGTAGGTGGCAAAGGAGAAGTGTTGTTGATTGAGCGAAAAACGACAGTGCGCGTTAACAGTTGTGCGATAATGAAATAGAGAACAAAATTGTACGCGGATTTAAAAGGTGAAAGTGATATTGTAAAAGTTATTATTAATTAAAGTGAATAAATAATAGTGAAACCGGTGAACTAGTAATTAAGTGAAAATAATTAAGTGAAGTGTCTGTGAAGTTTCTCATTCAATAAAATTATCAGACAATTTTAAATCAATTCGCGTTTGTTTAATTCACTTGCAAGAAAATTTCCGAAGCAAAAAGGTCGCGCACCTGAATAAGCGCGACAATACATTAGTACAGCTTATGCATTTTTGTTTTATTTTAAACTAGACCAGCGGTGAGAATTAGGGCTTTTGGTTATTCCTCGTTGCAAAAAAGCCTGTGGAGCAACTTTCTCTTGGGTCACACGGAAATGTTGCAACATAAGTGATATACACAAACACATATTTACACAAAATTATATATATACTCGTACACGTATATATATATATATATATAGATACATATATATATATATACATATATATATATATATATATATATATATATATATATATATATATATGTAAATGCATTCATATATTTATATATAATATTTTTATTTGTATATATTAATTTTTGTTCCAATGGCGTCTTGTTAGTATACCTTGATACCTCTATGGTCCGAAATTGAAACTTTCAATTTTTTACCCTCGTCAGCTCTTCGAACCTTTGGCTCCATTCGAAGGTGAAGTAGCGTAATATACGGCATGATATCCAGAATTGTATGAGAATTTCAATGTTTTCCGAGTAATAGCAAACACATATACTTATATCTGGCTAATATTCACAATGCGCTGTTCAATCATATGCAGAAATATGAAAACTACATTTTTAAATCATCAAAAACAACTACTAAGTGTATTACCTGTACATGCTATGTTGGAGAGTATGAATCTGTGTCTTCTGTAAAAACTATCAATATTCACATTTTCCACAATCTTCGACTATCTTCGGTTTAAAATTGACAGTTAACATTATAATTAGAAAAGCAATTTCTGTAAAATAATGGTGACACTTATTTTGAATACTGAAATTGTAGTGAAATTGACGCTGAACCACGCACTCCACTTGGTCGACGTTAATTTGATATGTGGGAAACGCTTGTATTAATCATTGGCGCCAGAAAATTGTTCCGAAGTAGAGCATTTGTCAAAATGGTATGGAATGCATGGGGCTCTTCGGGCAATGATGTTCGTCTTAGGTGAGAAAACATTATTAAAACTTTAAGCGTTTAACAATGCAAATGTAATGACTATGTAACACTTGACATTATGTATCACATATACAGCTACATTTACATAGTTAGAAGATACCATGCGCTTTTTTGGGCTTATTTGGTGACAAAGCTTGATATATAAATTACTATAAAACTTATGATAACTTAAATGTAAAACTAAGCCTACACTCAATTACAATTAAATCTAAGGCTATCTAGATCAATAAAGTGTTACGCCAATTGAATTTTGACATAGTGTATTTGGATTTAATGACATATACGCAGAGACCGTCTGTACCTAGCGTGTAGGTTCCTGAGTAGATGTACGTCCCTTGCCCGCTACTTATATAGTTATATAGAGTTAAAGTCCACTGCCTAATCGCAGATTTTTCGGAACTGGTTTGTACATTGCAAATGACTTCAGAAGATTTTATATTATTTATATTAGTGATTTCGCCCCAGCCCATAATTTGTCGAGGACATTAAGGAGCCAAAGGTAATTTGAATGATTTGTAGAGGGGACTTTGAGAGTGCGCGGATACTCCAGAGACAGTGGTCACTCCACTTTTCTTTGCGGTTCTTACTCGTTGTTAACATATAATGAGCTATCGGTAGAACCCCTGTTGCTTTGTACAGCACTTTGTTCTTAAATAATATTTTGTTGGTTTGTTGATACTTCGAGAGACATTTGCTTTGGATTTTTCTGTCTTCAGTTTCCGTTGGTGAAATTGTGTACCAGGTTGGGAATGTGTTGGTGATAATCGGTCTGACAAGTGTTTTTTACATCAGTGCTTTCACATTCGGACCTACAGCATTCGAAAAGAGGAGAGAGGAGATAAGAGCAGCCAATGCTTCCGCTTTGTTTAACGTTTTTCTGGCATGTGTATTTGATTTAGCCTTTTATTCAAATGAACTCCAAGATATTTAATATTGTCTTTGAGAAAAATTAGTTCACCTTCATTCTGAATTCGAAGATGCCTACTTTTGGACACTGCTAACCGGTGACGTTTGCCACTGGCATTTTGGAAGCAGATTAATTCAGATTTGTTTGCATTTATTTCTAGTCTCCACTTTTCTAAATACAAAGCAATATTGTTCACGGCACACTGCAGCTATGTTTGAGCTGGGGTTGGGAGAGTCCATGTCAGAGCTTTTTGGTTTTCGGATATCATGGAAGAAGAAATTGAAAAGGGAGCGACCAAGGATAGAACCCTGCGGTACCCCAGAGTGTATTGGGATGAGATTTGAAAAGAGATTGCCTACTTTTATTTGCGAGGTTCTGTTTGATAGGAAACTATAAAGAATTCCAAGTATATCGACTGGGCATGACAACATTGTCAGTTTAAACTTGAGCCCGTACATCCATACTGAGTCAAATGCATTTTAAAGGTCGAGAGATTATGGCACTGTGTATGCTTTCGTTTGTAGATTTCTGATGACATTGTCATGCAAAGCATTATTGTTTGCTCTGTGGACCGTTCACGTTCGAATCCAAACAGGAAATTTAAAGTCAAGAGATAGTAAAAGTTTTCAAAGCTTCGGAGAATTATCTTTTCTAAGGTTTTGCCCAGATTTGGCAATAAAAAACAGGCCGGAAGTTGGAAATTCTGCCCTCATAGTTAGACTTTGGTATAGGAATAATTCCACTATCTTTCCATGGTTTGGAGAAGTAACCGTTGTTGATGCAGTTATTGTATATTATTATTAGGAAAGAGGAGTATTTTGAAATTTTTTGAGGACTATGTTTGGGATTCCTTAGGAACCATGAAACAGCTTGTTATTTAGTATACCAAAGATAACTTCGACTTACATTTTGGAAACAGTCGCCAAAAATTGGATGCTTTAAAGAAGTCGTTTTATTTGAACTGGTGAATATGGTAAGGTAAGAACCCTTATATCCTTTAGTTGAAAGCTGAATTGCGGTATTGGTTTTATTATTCAAGGCTACGTATTATGACTCAAGGCCACGGCAAAGGCACCTGAAGTTTTCCTACCAAGCGGCGATTTTTTCTGGAAGAGCATTGAAAACATCATTGCCTTGCAGTAATCGAGGGTTGTATTTTGAAATCTTGCGCACCGCGATTTGTTCAATGGCTTTAAATACGTCTGATGATGATCTCAGTGATTTTAATTGGTTCTAATGGTAATTAATTGATCATACGTGAAATATTTATGTATTTCGTGGAACATTGTGGTGTTCTGCGTTTTAGTTCCAAATACTCTTGTTTGTTCTATTGTACTTTCTATGGAAAATTCGTCTCAATCGTTAAAGCATATACATACGGATTTTTATCAAGTGGGCAATTTACTGAGTAGCTCCATGGAGCTTTGATTGATGTCCAAATCATCATTACAAATTATGGCTGTGCCTCTGCCAGTCTCGCTACGCAGCATGTTGTAATTATGCACACGCACTTTGTGGTGAGGCTTTAGAAGAGTGTCGTGTTGACTTGATCGACTTGATCAAGTGAGAATGAACAACCAACCATCAAGAGAAAGAATGAACAACCTACTTTCCACCATAGAGATAAAAATAGAAATTCAAGAAAAACAATGGCTTGTCTTGGTAGGGCGTGGATTCAAAAGATGGACGAAATTTACGAATTTTCGAAAAGAGTTCACCGAAAGGTATCCCGAGGCAGTCAATTATAACACAAAGCATGTAATCCATAGGATTAAGTGCCGGTGGTACCTGTGGAGATGTAGGGTTTGCTTGTCTGGCTATATCCAAAGAAGAAACAACAGAAAGATGGAGGAAGTATGATCTGGGGTACTGGAGAATGGGACACAACGCTGATGAATAGAATGCGGTATATACTCAGGAATAAAAAGTGTTCTTCTTGTTTCTATTTGCTTTACCTTTTCTAAGAGTCGCTTACGTTCCGGACTCCAGGAAAAAATTGTGGAATGATCCTGTGTGTTTGACATTGTACAGAATGGAGCCAGTTCAGGTTTTTCCATGGTTTTTCGAGGACATTCCTGCGACGTTCCTGCACGCTACGAAACGAAGGTCGTAGCCGCATTTGGAGGACAAGTGTCCACATTGCGGGCAACGTTAGTACTGTACAAGGTTGCTCGTGATTCGGACAGAATCAACTCCAAAGTCTGTGCCTACGCTTCTTCAAATAACCACACACTGTTATTCACTTTGGGGTGGAGTATTACCCATCGGCTGTGGTAGTAATCATTAGGTGATAGATTATTCGTGTGCCTCGAGTTTGTCCAATCAATTATCGTCTACTAAGATGTATCGGTCTAAATTATCTTTCAGCACAGTCAATTTGATGTGCTGTTCAAAGATTGGAGGGTACTGGAGTACTGGGTATTGGAGGGTAACATGAAGTGTGACATGTTCGAATAATGTCACGCAATGACATGACAATACTTGCGCAAATCGCTCAGCGCGTAAATTCGAGAATGACCCGCGTGGAAGATTCGGGATCGGATGGTACATGTGTAAAAGTGACTACAGCGAGCGGCGAAGAGAGTCTTGTGGATTAAGTGGATGAAGCGAAGTTGAATAAGCGAAAAGCGACAGTGCGCGTTAAAAGTAGTGCGGTAATAAAATAGTGTTAAAGTAGAATAAAATCGTACGCGGATTAAAAAGCGAGTAAAACTAATTGTTACAATTAATCAAATAGTTAAAATAAAAGTGAAATAGTAATTAAGTGAAAATAATTGTGAAGTGTTTTTGAAATTTATTAACAGAATAAATTGTCAAACAACTAATTTTAAATTAGACGTGTGTTTAATTCACTACTGCGAACATTTGCGAAGCAAACATGTCGCGCACCTGAAGAAGCGCAACAATATCATTACTGTCACTGTGATTCGTTTTAGCCAATACGTTGAAGAGATGAACATTGGGAGCAGGGTGTTTATGAATGGAACCGGGGCTTTCTGTTTAAAGACCAATTTTCCCCTTGCTAAAACAAAATCATTGATCTTACTGCTAATTGCGCGTCATTTATGAAGCGCGATGAATTGCCTGGAATGTCTCCCGTCTGTCTCATATTATATGGTAGTGTTCAGTGTTGCTGTTGGCCTACACAATGTTCTCAATTTTCCCGTTACAGTTGAATCCCCGAACGCTGGGTCCTTGCAGTACCTCCTTCCTGGAGGTACTGCATTCAAATGTCAAGAGATATTTTCCTTGCGAATGTTTTCGTAACGTGATTTAAAGATCAAAATGTCCGGAAAAATTCCAAATTTAACTATATGTTGCGACACACATTAAAATGTCAATCTTGACGTATGGGCTGTCACCTCCCGTATGGAGTTTACTTTCCCGTTAGATTGATTCTCCTGTGTCAAAGGGCAGCATGAAGTTGTTAATGATGGGGTAGTTAATGCAATGATATGTTTTCGTAATTTAATTAAATTAACGATGAAATAATGAATATGAATAATTGAATACTCGTTGGAAATCACAACAAAACATGTGCTTCAATTATAGCAAAGAAATGTTGTAACGTTTGTAACCATAATGTAGGTGAAAAATTTTCTGCGAAATCATTTAAATTCCTTATGAGTATTTGTAATTAAGAATTTGTAAATGTAGGTTTAGATGCGTGAACTTTGCTGATTGCAGACAAATATTTGGGCGTAAAACTTCTCCATATCTTAAACCCTTATGGTCGTTTCAGGTGTGATCCGCCTTTGTTGAGCTTGGGGTCGAAATAGGCCTTATAGGTGCGTATGGGCTCGGTATACTGCACTTGACTTCATCTAATTCGAATGACTTTGACAATTTGGTTGGTCAAAAGCTCGATTAAATTACTATTAAAAATGGTGAAACTATTGGTTGTTCCCACCAAAAAGCCTTCAAGCGCTGATGTTGTTAAACCTTTGAAGAATTTATTTGAAAGTGCTAGTAATGTCGGATCTCTTTGCAAAAGTTACGATGCTATTACGGAGTTTGGCAATTTAAGGACCTTAACCATGTCGAAATTTTGCGAGAAAACTGAAGATTCGTTGGAAATTATATATGGGTAACAAAATTTGAAGTAGGATAAAACTGTTACAGTGACATTAAAGCGTTACTTGTGCATTGAAGTAAAGTTAATTTACTTTGAATAAGGTTCTGAATTCATCCACAAAAGTAAAATATACGTAGATCTGGTTAATTACAGTTTTTGGTGGTCAAAAATACGTAATGAGTGGCTACAGCGTTTTTCAAATATTATTTCAAATATTATTTCAAATAATATTATATTTTTTCTAAACGCGACTGAACACTGGCATTACGAGCAAGGGCCATCGTGCTAGTGGTCAAGTTAATATTTACATGCTATCTTTGCTTATTTCGCGCTTGGTTGACACATAACATTGTATTAATATATATTTTTTTCGGCTGTCATAGTCATATATTGCGTAAAAAATCAAAGTAATTTAGAATACCATTATATGAAAACTAAGTGGGCTAAATTTCCTTTTTGGGTTTGACTAAGAAACGATTTTACGCCCATTGTAGTTATTTTGGTAACATCTTCAATTTTAACATTAATTTATTTATAGTTACTTCGACCAAATATGTTCATTAGAAACAAAAGTTCCAAATGGCGAGCTTCAAATCCCATTTAAATGGAGATGTGCTTTCGATAAAGGAAATATTTTCGGGGAAAAAACGACAATGAGTAAGTCATCTAAGCATTTCAATATTTCTTTGTTTAAATGCAATTTTTATGAAATAATTTCAAATATTTATTATTCATCTATTCTCTATAATTTAAAACTTCTTAGCTTTTAAGTGCATAATCATATTTTAGTATCAATTCATTTTTCTAGAAACCACAATCCTGATTTCTAATAAAATTAGTTCGAATTAACGAACTTATGCATGAAAGGTTTCTGCACCTGAAAGTGCGAACTAGCCCAACGGGTCGACGGGGTTCGCACTCTCACCAACGAGTTAATTGATGGGACTTACCGTCTGATATTGGCGGCGTCCAGGGCGAGTAGACTTGATGCAGAACAGGAAAGAGGAAAACTTGGATGGTGTTGGGAGATTTAGAAGAGTAGGATTGAAAGGATCGCAATTAAGTTGCTTGTGATGAGAGCAATGGTGGCACGAAATCGAAACATTCCACTTGTGCTGCTGCTTACGCTGATTCCAACACGAAATTTTCAGATGCTTTGGTGGATTGATAGCTGCTGTCGACTTTACTGCAGAGACAAGACAAGAAGCCACGAGGCATGGTTGACTTGACTGAAGTCAGCAACAGAAGCAAAAAAAGGGCGCGACCGAAAAGGTCGCGACTTAACATGCCACCCTCCCGCGGTCGCTTCAGTGGAATTAAATTATGATGAAGACACAGGAGCGAAGATGAAACGGATCTTCATTGGGAAGGAAGCACAACTTGGCAATAGGCCAACGAAGAGTTCAGGAGGACGAACTGACCAAAGGAAATGACGAGGAATGTGGGCCTCGAAATCGGATGGATCAGAAGACGGAAAATATAAGGGGCGAGAGTTGAGGATCGCATCCACTTGGGTGATAACAGTGAGAAATTCCTCATAAGTGAGTCGTTCTTCCCCAATGAGCCGTACTAGATGATAATTGGCGGACTTAACCGCAGTCGCCCAAAAACCCAAAAGTGAGGGCAAGCCGGCGGAATGAATTGTCAGTTCGCACCAGAAGAAGTAGCTGCATCATATAGACGTTGCTGATGTTGAGGAGTCGACAACAAACGTCTTAAGTTCGGAGATGAGTGGTGGCTCCGACAAAATTCGTACCATTGTCCGAAAAGATGACAGAGGCATTTCCTCTACGGGCAACGAAACGACGGCAAGCAGCAATGAAGGTGGGCGTGGGGAGTGCAGATGCCAGTTCCAGATGAACAGCCTTCGTGGCAAAACAGATGAAGGCCACCAAATAGGCTTTCGTGCTGACAGCTCCCCGCAGTCTCGCGCTAGCAACATAGAAGGGTCCAGCATAATCGACTCCGGTGGTCGTGAAGGCGGCAATTGAGGATACCCGCTCAAGAGGAAGATTGCCCATCGGCTGGATGATGGGTCGAGGTTTACATATGAAGCATCGATTGCATTGGCGCCGACGATTACGAACCAGAGTATCCAGAATCAGAGTGGGATGAACGAGTGAATAGGTGAAGAGTGAACAATGAATAGGGTGGTCAGGTGATTTTGGGAGAAGAATAGGATGTTTATGCTGATAAGGCAGAAGAGATGAAGAGAGACGACCACCCACACGAATGACCTTGTGTCCATCCATGAATAGATGAAGCTTCATGATCAGACGATGCCGAGAGGATGGTTTCTAGAGTTGCACAATATCCTCGGCAAAATGTTTCACTTGGACCAGAGGAATTGCGCAGCAATCTGCCTCGTGGAGAACAACTGAGGATAAGCAGCCAGCACGAGGCGGTTGCAGCCGCCTTGCGTTGAGTGTGCTAGAGTGTGGTTAGTGGTTGCTAGAATGAGGACTGACACTTTGTTGGCTTTGGAGTTGACGCTGTTTAACGAGGAAGAGTCACAAGAGGAAATCCGCCAAGACGGTAGAGGAGATGTATGCCAACTGTGTCACTGCCACCACAAAGGATGGTATTGAATTTCACTAGGTTGCATCCCGCGAGACGCACAGTCAGCTGGGTTTTCTTCAAAGATGACATGTCTCCAGTGACTGGACGGTACCAGGTCTAGAATCTTGGCGACGCGATTGCCCACAAAGGTTTTCCACTTGTGGCTTTCAATACGGATCCAAACGAAATCAACAGAGGAATCGGAGAATGCCATGACCCCGAAGATCAGATGTTGAAGCAATTGAGTGGAAAGATGATGCATCAGCTTTTTTTGGGTAGGAAGGTGAAGGCTATTTACGCCCTGAGTGTCGGACTCCCAGTGGTCCAACGGACCTACTGGACTACCGACTAAACACCTCCCCTGTAAACCGGAGCGCCTAGCCTGGAACCGTTTGACACATTACTTCCGACTAGGCCTTCCAATTTAACGGCTTTTGGCGCCTTCGGGTTACAGAGAGATTCCTTCTCCAGTGGGGAGGGAAAGAGGAGGAGAATTGCTAGAGAAGGAAACCCTCCACTCTCGACGCCTCCAGCCGATCAAGTATGCTTTTTTTCATGGCTAGAATTTCCCGAGCGTAATGTGCCACTTGATTCCATTTGTCAACTGATGTCTTCGATTAGGCTATCTGGATAAAGCTCTCCCAATTTTTCGGCAAGATCACCGCGCATGAAATGAATCACAGGGGTCATCCTTCACACCAATGCAGAATATGTAATCTGGATGACAGTGACTTACCAGTCTTGTGCAGGTAAGACTGAACACAACCGTATCCGCTCAGTAGCTGGGTCAGGCAGAAGTCAGTCTCACCATACGTTTTACTGAGCCACGATCTCAAGTCGTTGATGAGCCGCGCAGTCAATCTTCCTTTTAGCTCACGTTCCCATGATTGTTGCCATTTGTCGAGAGTGCATCGTCTTTCATCGCGAGCAACTTTTTCTTTTTTACCCTCGTGCTTTCGGAGGTAGATTCTTTTGCGCTCACTAACAAGGAGAGCGATGGGTATCACCTCTGCAATTAACCAACACCGCTGACTCAGAGACTGTCCGGTGTGCTGATGCAAACCGCAATGCTCCTCGTCTCTGCACCAGTGCCAGCCGTTTTCGGTGCAGTTCCTTGTTGAGAGCTTCACTCCATATCTCTGCTCCATATAGAATCGTAGATTGCACGACACTCATCAGCAGTCGCCTTTTTGTTGGACATGGTCCACCATGATTGATCATTAGTCGACTAATTGCCGAGACCCCTGCTGCGGACTTGTTTGTTGTTGCCTTGATTTGCTCCAAGAGACTCAGCTTAGAGTCTATCACCAAAGCCAGGTATTTAATTGATAGTTTCGGCTCTACTAATGTGTCCCCGACTCGGACCATTCTTACTCTGGGGATCCTCTTCTTGGTCAGGAAGACCACTTCGATTTATTCTAACGCTAGGTTAAACCTGTGAGTGGTCATCCAGCGCCCTACGCGATGCATCAGTACATTTAGCCTTAATTGCGCTTGATCGACTGTGCGCCCAGCCACTAGTGCCGCAACATCATCTGCAGTCTGAGTCCGTCGTAGGAGACGTTCCACAAGTCCGGACCGAGGATGGAGCCTTGGGCCACACCTGATGTGACTAGCATCCTCCGTCGATCTTGCGCCGTGTCGTAGTTCAGGCTGCGTCACTGTGTCACTAGAAGGACTACCCGTCGGTTGGATCAACTGCATTCCTCTCCCTGTTGGACCGCCGTCACCACCTCCGCGACTGCATCTATAGTGGAACATCCTGTTCTGAAACCGTACTGCCTTGAAGAAAGGTCCCCAGCGGCATGAATAACGTGAGACTTCCCTTTATCAGTTTCTCGAGCACTTTCCTGGCCGTATCTAGCATGCATAACGGTCGGTATGTTCACGGCGACTCGGGATTTCCCTTCCCCTTGCTGATCAGGATGAGTCTTGCCGTCTTCCAACGCTCATGGAAAACGCCTTCCCTTCCAAGCAGGCATTAAATGCACTGAGCAGCAAGTCAGGGCAAAAGTGATAGACCAGTTTCAGTACCTCAGCTGGAATATCGTTTGCTCCCGGAGCTTTCTTCGAATTCATGGAGAGAACTGCTAGTTCCAGCTCTTTTCTCGTGAAGAGCGGACAGTCTGATGTTTCCCTGTGGGCCGCAGCAACACGGACGGGATGTTGGGGGGAGGGGGAAGTGCCCGTACTATCTCGTCCATCATGTGCGCTTCAAGTACGCAGGGCGCCCGTTGAGCGCCGAGCATCCGCATAACTAGTTTATAGCCCAGGCCCAACGGGTCCCTGTTCACGTCTTCGACGAGGTTCTGCCAGCAACGCACCTTAGTCCTGTTGATCAGTCCGCGAAAACATTTCCTGGCCAACCGATCTAATGCCATTCTGGTGCATGCCTCGTCCAGGCTTCGCGCTCGTTGAGCTTCTCGCCGGACTTTGTGACACTCCCTTCGTTGTTCAGCTATTTCAGTGGACCACCAATACACCGGGGGCTTTCCATGTCTAGGTCTCCGGCGCGGCATAGATGACTTACAAGCAGAGTTGTTGGTACTCATTGTGGAGTTCACCATGTCTTCAGCAGCCAGTCCTCTGGTCCCCTGCGATGAGCCAAACGATGGTGAGCATCTCATGAGCGTATCGACAAACTCCCCCACGTCCATCCTCTCAATATTCCACACGAAGGCGGAGTGCTGAGTGTCTGGGAGTGTGGGAACATTGTCGAGGATCTCGAATGCTATGTACTGATGATCACTGGCCGAGTAGTCCTCTGGAACTCTCCAATTGTGTGTCATAGAGGAGAGGGACTCCGAGGCGAATGTCACGTCCGGAATGGTACCCACGCAGCCCAGGCGGTGGAAAGTGGGAGTGTTACCAGTGTTCACCACGGCTAGCCCTACTCTGGCTGCCATTTCCAGGATTGGATTCGCCCTAGGATCTGACTGAGGCATGCCGCATTCAATAGCCTTGGCGTTAAAGTCTCCTCCGATAAGAACATGACCCTCTGTGCTCAAGACGGTGTCCAAGAGTCAAAGAGTGTCAAAGAGTTGAGCTTTGCCTGGAAAGATGTTATTTTTGGGCACCGGACCCACACGAAGCCATCTTCTCGCCCGCAGCCGTGAACTCTCAGCTGGATGCCGTTGCGAACCCATATGGCACAAGTACCAGATTCATCAGGGTACCATGCTGATGAATTTTTATCTCGGTGTTGTTCGCTAAGCGGCAATAGGTCGGCTTTCATATCCCTCGCGAATTGGTCAAGCAGGTCTGGGGCGTTTGAGCTCCGATGTAAGTTTATCTGCAGGACACGGGTCATTGCAGAGCTGCTTTGGCTTTGGTTAGGGCTTCTTTGAATACCCGGCACTTCCCTGTCCCTGGAATATGTCTCAGCTCATCAGGTATGGGATCAGCGTTCTCGCAGAAGATACAATGCGCCTCTCCCGTGCATTCTGTTCTTTTATGTCCTGCGTTGTCGCACTTATAGCACAAGGAGCTCCTATCAGGCCCTTTGCAGCCTTGTGCTGTATGACCGTAGCTTAGGCATTTGAAATAGCGGAGAGGAATTGCTCTTCGCCGTATCCTGCAGACCACCCAACCTATTTTTATTTTGCCCATGCAGAAAAGTTTTTCGGCTTGTTTCTTGGTTAAGTCGACTATGGCAATGCGCTGCCCTCTATTATTTTCAGGGGTTAGTCGTAATTGGAGCAAACTTAATTCAGTGAAAACCCTTTTCAGGCACTCTTCCACCTCCGTCATGTCCGTAACGCAGTTAACGTACCTAGTTTCGAGAGTGGCCATTGGTTCAAGTGAAGCCACCGTTGTCTTTTCCCCAAGAGACTTGTTGCCTCTTCCCCAAGAGACTTGTTGCCTCTTCCCCAAGAGACTTGTTGCCTCTTCCCCAAGAGACTGCGTCACCGAATGAGTCGTTATTTATTGTCTCGGGTGCAAATTCTACAAGGTGGCCACCAGATCTGGTTGGCCGCACGGTTCTGATGGCAGTTTGAGTGTCATGGGGTCTCACAGCTGCCTTGATTTCCCACAAAACGTATGCGTAAGTTCTCGCATCTGTCGGTTTGACCAGCAGTGCATGCTTTTAGGACTTTGGCGTGGCTTGCTTCGTGGTTCTTGTTTCTTGTTTGGGGTTTTTTTTTGCCTTTGTCCCCAGGAAGGAGCTTATCATTGGTCACTTTTTCGAGGAGGAGCCTTCTGGACGCTTTTTTGGTGGCCTTGGTTGCCACCACCTGGAATCCATCATTTCACGTAACCTGTCTGTTCGCTGCTTCGTCGTTCCTCCTTTTATCCCAGTCTCCTTGGATTGCGCTGGAATTGCTTGCGTTTGGACCAAGGTCTGGCCTTTTGCGCTTCCTCCCCTTTAAGCCATTTGCGCTTCCTCCCCTTTAAGCCATTTGCGTATGTAGTGCCCAATTCGGTCTAAGAGCTCTTCCAGCTCTAAAATACCGTCCCTAAAGTCCTTGTTTATGTTTTTGTGGGTATTGCAGGAAGCTTTGTTCTTATTAACTGTGTTTCCTGCCTTACGCATGAGGCGTTCTTCTTCATGACGATCCAATACAATGAGATTGTCCTGCGCCTCGTTTTGAGGCGGGCTTTTTCTGTTTGCGTCAGGATCTAGAGCTCTGATAGCATCAGTTGCAGTGTCAGTGGCAGTATCGCGTCGAATCATGTTTTGAATATCATCGGTAGTTTCTCCCTCCGTGTGTTTCGTTCCGTTCCGTCGTGCGGTTGTTTTTTTGCTGCCTTCGAATGCCGTCAGTATCTCTGGTTGGTAGCGGCTCTCTACCTTTTTGTGTTCATTCGTCTATTCGTCATCTGGGTTTAGTTGTTTGTTCGTTGTTTTTGATTTTGTTGAATTCCTTGGGTCCCCCTCGGAGCCGCTATCCACTCGTGTGTGTAGTAGTCACCTCAATGATCCCATGGGTGATGGCGCAAAGCACGGAGGCCATGCGAGGGTTGGCACCAGCCCTTATGGGGACAGGTGCTCAGAGCCAGCTAATCGGTAGTTCGTCTCAACCGAACCTACACCACCAACTTAATGGTACGAGCTTCGAACGTACTCCGAGGCCTGCCAATGTTTTGCCGGGACGGAGACGGTATGATACTTATATTGGTGTCGTTCGCGCGACTTTTGTCAATCGTCGAGCGATGGGATAAAAGAAATTAAACACTTTGAATCGTTAAAAAAGGAACTTTATTGAATTCTACAACAACTCGCTTTCTCCGAAGTTGAACACTCATAACCGTTTCGTAACAACTGTGTCTCAGCAACTGTGTGTAGATCTTTTATAATATATTCTTATCTTTAATTAATGCTGACATGATTATATTTTCTTATGCTAAATTGTTTAGTATGCATATTTCTTTATTATCTAAATGTTTAGTTTGCATATCATATTACCAAACATGTTTAGTTTGTAGTTTCTTTGTGATTCGTTATTATTGAGATAATATCAAAAATGTTTAGTTTGTAATTTCATTATAATCGAATTTAATTTGTGACCAAGTCTATAGTGATTGGGATTTTATCATCATATCATATTTGGTTTGGGACTGGCTGATGACGCCACTCGCGCTGAGTCGTTGCAGGGTCGTCTTCCACTGGAGGGGGCTTACAGAGACCTCCAAGTCCTCGGTTACGTGGGGGCGGCACTCTCCAAAGAATACTGGCTTTAAGGAGTACTCCTGTCGACCAGCAGTCCCCCTGTGGGTGACGCACTGGTTTGGCTTCGAAGTTGACGCTGTTTAACGAGGAAGAGTCACAAGAGGAAATCGGCCAAGACGGTGGAGGAGATGAAAGCCAACTTGGTCCCTGCCACCACAAGGGCCACCACTCGCAGCCCGCGAGACGCACAGTCAGCTGAATTTTCTTCAAAGATTACATGTCTTCAGCGACTGGGTGGCACTAGGTCTTGAATCTTGGCGACGTGATTGCCCACAAAGGTTTTCCACTTGTAGCTGATGGTGAGTCAAGTGGACCAGATGGTGAGTAGAGGCGCAAGAAGCTTCAGGGATGGAACGTTGGACTCGTACTTCAACCAAAGAGGGTTGTTGAGGAAGAAAGTTTAACCAAGGTGCATTTAACTCAAGAGGCAAACCTTGATCCCAATCTAGATGGAGTTGCACTGAGTAGAAGAAGTGATCCGATGATTGGTTCCAGCCTAGACGCAATAAAAGCAATAAAGCCATAAATGGATGAGTTAGTTTCGAAAGTTTTTTTCTTTTTGGGAATTTCTTTGAACCGAACACTCATAATGATAGTTATTGAAGGAACGTTCGGACATTAGATGAAAAACCAACCAAAATATTTATCATCATCTTAGTTTTTTGTTTCGCTTATTATTAAATTTAAGAAACTAAACACTGTGCAAATTTTTTTTCAGCTAGCTGCAAAAGTTTAAAATACACTAACATCCGATGTAAACGCTAAAAGAGTTCAAAGTTTAGTTTCAATAAACATTTAGTAGCAAATAAATTTTGTTTTTTATTCTAAGGTTGGGCATAACAAAACTTGCGCGTTAATGGGATGAAATAAAAAAATTAGAATTAATGAATAGAAAATCAATAAAAAAATGTAAAGCATGTAAAGCATCAGGTATTTTTGGTTGGAAGTTTGTGTTAACACGTACGAAATTTTTGGCATTTTGTAATGTATTTATTCATTGCCTTTGGGTTTATTTCCGAAAGTTTTAAGAAATCAACCCGATCTCATTGGAGTAATATGCGTTGGCATACCTTGTGATAGATATCGCTACAAGCATAGTGGAACCCCATAACATATTAAACTAATTACCAAAAGAATCCACGTCGCACTATCGATAGGCCACAATTAAAAAAGGCTCAGCACTTGCTCTCAAGAACGATCTTTTTTCTATGTATCTTAAAAGTTTAACAGTTTAGTTACATGAAAAAATAAATAAACGTTTAGAATGAAAAAAAAAAATGTTTTTTGTTGAGATATAAATAGTTAAATGAATAAATGAAAAATAATAAAAAAAATGATTCAATATAAAGGCGTAGGAACATCTGTTATTGTTGGTAGGAAAGTTTGTGTTAGAACGAACAATATTTTTAAGTTGTAATGTGTTTTTTCGTTACCTTTGGGTTTATTTCCGAAATTTTTAAGAAATGAGCCTGATCTTATTTGGGTAATATACTGTGGCATACTTTGAATTCGATATCGCTAAAAGCATGGTAGAACGCAGTAAAATGTTAAACCAATTATCTTAATAAATCTATTGTATTGAATCAAAAATAAAATAAAACAAATCCAAAAGCACTTCAAGCAATTGGTTGTGAGGTGTTACAAAAGATAATATTATATATTACACTGTATAATATATATAAATATAAATTACACTGTTGTCTGTAAAAGTTATTTTCAATATTTGCAGCTCAAACAAGTCTCTTTTATGAAAAAATTTGTGTCCTTTTTAATATTGCTGCTCTTCAAAGTGCGATAGCAGCAGTACAGTCATTAGAAAGTGACATTGGACTGAAAATAGCGACGAAATGTCTTCAACAAGCAGCAGGAATTTTCGAATGTCTGAAAAACCTCATACGAGTTAATATTTCTGGAGAAACAACACCGGATCTGCAAGTTGAGTCTCTGAAAATTCTTGAAACTTTAATGTTAGCACAGGCTCAAGAGCTATTTATCAAGAAAGCTATTCGAGGTAATTCATTCAATTGCATAAGAAGAAAAATCGATAGTTCTTTTGGTTATTTTCAATATCCATTATTCCTTGCTTTCAATCTTCCTTCATAGACCGTTTGAAAGATAGTGTTATCGCCGCCTTATGTTGTCAATGCGAGCAGTTCTATACAATTCTTCAAAGTGCGATGCAAGGCAGTTTATCCAAAGTTTCTTGGGAAAAAGAGTGGATTTTAATGGTCTTTATATTGATTTTTTATTTTATGCAAATAATTTTGTCTTTAAATTTTAAGGTTTCTGCTAAACAAATGGTATATCATGCCATGATGCAGCTCTTTCAAAGTTCTATTTGTAGATCTAATAAGCGAATTGGGGAAGAAATCGCTCGACTTAAAGATGCTGTTAATCACTTTCATAATTGTCAATCGTTGACAAATGGTTTTGAATTTATTGAAGAATATGCTAATCGTGCAAATCTATCTTTAAAAGAATCGATCAAAGATAATGACTTTATCTACAATGAAGTTATACCCGATCTTAAATCTTTGCCCAAACCCGGAAACGTTCAATTAGCAAAAGCTATTGTTGTTCCTTTTCCATTAAGCAAAGAATTCAAAGATTTGTTTTATGATTTTATTCCTGTTAGTGTGCGACAAGCAATTTTAGCATGTGAAGCTCGTAAGAACGAAGCCGTGAACAGTGAAATTGTTAAATTGCGAGAATCAACCAAGGCTCTGAATGAGTTATTATCCTCGTTAAATTTACCTGCTGCCATCGAAATGACTTCTTCGACATCTGTTCTTCCACCATCTATCCTGAACAAATCACTAGATTTACAACAGAAAGGAGGTATCCAAAATATTGAAACGCTATTAAAAGAGCTACCCGAATTACTTACACGAAATCGTGAGATTTTGGATGAGACAGCCCATATGCTAGCAGAAGAACAATCGTCAGATGATTTATTACGAAAGCAGTTTAAGGATCGATGGAATCGTGTTCCTTCGTTTAAACTTAACGAAGCATTTAAATTGACTGCTGGAAAATATCGCGAAATAATAAATAACGCTATTGATGCTGATAAAGTTATACGCCAAAATTATGAAGCTAATAAAAAAGTGAGTAACTTTTCTTTTCATTAAAGGCTTTTCTGTTATAATTAAAAATAAACATATGATCAATAATTGTAAATCTTTACTAATAACTATTATAAAAAAAATCATATAACAGGTGAGAAGAATCCTCTCTTAATTTCAGAAGTTTTGGTAGATCAATTTTTCCATTTTCACTTAGAACTTATCAGTGATTTATACCCTTGCTAAGCTGACTCAGCGAAGACTCATGGGTGCGGAAGTTCTGATCAAATGTTTCGAGTACCTCGATAGTGAATTTAATATTGAGAAAGGTGGAAAGAGCTCAAGCTGGTTTCGAACACGCGTCCCTGCCGCTTCTCATCAGGTGCCAACTCACAGGCGGTGCTCTTTCCACCTTTCTCAATATTAAATTCACTATCGAGGTACTCGAAACATTTGATCAGAACTTCCGCACCCATGAGTCTTCGCTGAGTTAGCTTAGCAAGGGTATAAATCACTTACAATGTTGTAAGTGAAAATGGAAAAATTGATCTACCAAAACTTCTGAAATTAATTAAATTCTGTTTATTTAATTCCATGAGCAACGAGTTAATATGCAAATAATATTTATTTATGTTAATATTTTTGATTTAGTATTTTTATCGATTTGATCCTTTTTCTTTTTCGATTTGTTTTTTTTTTTTCAATTTCGCCCTTTTGACTAATACATGTTCAGGTAAGTCATTTTCACACTCACTAGAAGTGTTCATGCATTCTTCCAGGCTTAAGTTTTTGACAATAGTTTCCTAGCAAATTCATAATTAATTATATAAATTATTAAACATTTCAATTTTAAAAACTCCGTAACAAACCTACAAAGTTGAGATAGTACAATGAGGGTACGTTTCTAAGCAGATGGATAAGCACAGAAAGCGTATAAAATTAATAATATAAATTAGTTATAAATTATGATTGAATGCTTACATTATACTGCGTTTCACAAACAGTATCTACATTGATTGATGCATGGAAACCGTTTGATGCACACTGTCCCTGGAATTATAATATGTTAGTATATTTTCTTCAAATAAAAAAATAAGGAAGCAATGATAGAAGGAACGGATTCTGGCGTTAAATAATTGCGAGTTCTGATTTGTAGTACTTCTGTACTTAAAAAGTGATCCGCGCAAACTACTGAGTACTTGCTGGGAAAACCGGATCTTATAGCACCGGATAACCGGATAGCACGGATCCACTTTCCACGCAACTCCTCGTCTTGCGGAAATTCAAAACATAAATCAAGGAAAAATATTTTCTTGATAAAAAGAAGTATATCTACTTGAATAACAAATTTGACAAATTTCTTAACGCAATAAGTAAATTTATTCCTACCCCGTTAAGTTCGTGAACCACCGCCGATACTGACCGAATGCCACTCTGTTCATAACAGCTGACTACAATTTTGACAGATAGAGTAGCGTAAACAAATATTACTGCAACCGTTTTCATTTTATTATATTAACGAGTATGATCACAACATTAAAAATTAAACACGTGCAAACGAAAACTTGAATATCCGCGGGCATAACTAATACAGTTTTTACCTGAAAAAAGATTTCCCACGAAGAAGAGACGAGTTGTTTCGGCAATCTGTGACACAACACTTCATTTTACTTGGTAAATATTCTACAATACGTGTTTGTTACACACCACTTTGATGCTTTAACACTTTTTTGAACTTCACTGTGTTTTTTTTTATTTAGTCCACTAAAATCACTTCGCTAATTAATTTGTAAAACACTTGAATTAAGCCGCGACGAACCCTTTGAACGCTTAGTGATTGACAATTGTCTTTAGTTGACAGCAAGCGCCACTTGCATCTCTTTTCTCAAAAAAGTCGATTTCATATCACTACCATCACTGACAACCTGAAAACATACCTCTAACAGCCGATGAAATTGAAAAATTTAGGGCAGATATGGGCGAATATAAAAAACAGAAATTAAAACTAAATTGAAACATCAATATAAACCAACTCGATGACCACAGAATACAATGATTTGTGTTATGTTCCACGAGAACTAAGAAAGGAAAAGATTTACAAATTTAGATCATAAATAGATCTAAGCAGATGACCTCATAAAAAGATCTAGAAACAGATAAATAAACTTCTAGAGACTATAAATGCTACGTATATTAATAACTCAGGTCTCAATAAAATAAAACTCAATCGGCCATAGGTGCAAACACTGCAATCGATAATAAAGAGGAAACTAATATGAACTTCATTTATTAATTTTGAACAATTTTCAAGTTAGATACACGTTATAGGTGTAAGATGTAATATTCTCTATGAAATAACAAAACGAAATTAAAACTAAAGTCTTTGGTAAAAAAAAACAAACAAAATTGATAACCAAGTTGATAATATGTAATTAATATATTGGAAGCTAACAGACTAAAAAGAAGAAGCACAAGAAGTCAGAAGTATTACTGTCGACAAAGTCAATGCAAATCATATTCTTAGAAGATGAACTTTCAGGCGCAATTCAGTTTGAGTATGCCTACAGGTGGATCAGCCGACCAAAATGTCACTAGAATAGACACAATTAAAGTGCCACTAGCAACGGTAAAAAGGGAACTAGACGAAATCCTCTGGAAAGAGACAGATACGGCTTGGAATGACAGGATAAGCCGAGCTTTTTGGCCTCACCCTAATCAAATGAGGACAAAACAACTCCTAGAAAAAAACCTAAATGGCGTTAAAACATTGGTGGCAGTATTAACGGGTTATAATCTTCTAGGTCAACACGCCAAATGAATAGGAATCCAAACGGATAACACCTTCCGAGCTTGCGGCGAGGAGGAAGAAAGTACAGAACACTTCCTCCTAGACTGCCCGAGTCTGGCCAACAAACGCCTTACTTGGCTGAGATGTACTGGGGCAACAGAATTAGAACACTTGGCGACCACAAAACTGGGGGAACTCCTTGGCTTCTGTAGGACGACAGGATGGACCATCTGTTAACAATGGGGAGCTAAGGGCCCCAAAGCACAATATATTAGTTCAACACCCCAATTAAATATGAATCCAAACAGATGACACCTCTCGAGCATGTTGGGGGAAAGGGGAAAGTACAGAACTATTCGGAACAGATTGTCCAGACTGGCCAACGAACAAGTCTTATGGCTGAGGAGCATCAACATAACAGAAAGATCGGAAAGATATAAACGGAGCATGTGTTATCTTCTGCATGCGAAGAAGTTGTGAAAGGTGTCATTTGTTGCACTTCGTTCAACTTGGTGCTACTGAAAAACCGGCAGAAAATAGAATATTTTTCGCGTGAAGAATCGGAATGAACGGCATGCACAAGGAAAAATGCGCTTCCTGGAATATGAGGCAGATCTGTGGACTTGGTCTTTTAGTTGCACCCTCTCCCTTTATGGCCGATAGTGCTACACTTTTAGCACAGATTGCTTCGACGTGTCCCCTTGCAATTCAGAGAAATATATTCGAAGATAGGGAATTCCCGGCAACAAGTTACGACTATCCTCCAGCGAACTCTGCATATAAAGCTAGCCGCTGCGTCTTATCCTGGGATTTATTCAATTTCAAACCTTTTCTTTGTACAATTGCCAGGCGTCAGCCTTACCCTAAAGTTGTCGGTTGTCAGTTTGTCTAAGTGAGTTTGTCTTCTACTACTTTGGCATCCGCGACACAGTTAGTGTCTGTTATTTTCAAAGACGCCATAGACCGTAACAGCGTCAAAGCCAAGAACGCTCTCAAATAATAATAATTGTTAGTGGACTTCTCCCGAGTTTTACGAAGAGGCCATTTGTTTTGGTAAACCGTAGCGTTCTCATGAAGCCTTCTGTTTTTTCGGCCTGCACATTTAGCCCTATTTTCTTGAGGACATCGATATAAGCCCTCCCGTTTGCCGGCTTAGTTAGTAGAGTATCCTGAAGTTATGGTCTTGTCATTTTAGACCTCACGCATAGTTTAGCGTCTTCCTTCTTTTCGGACGTGTATTTGGTGGTGCTTTCTGCCCTCACATGCTGCACTTTCTTCTCAGCCTTCTGTTGTGCTTTAGAGCGTACCAGATGACAAACAGCATCGACCTTCTCTCCACCACTGGCGGTTGTTGTCTCGGGCCGCAATATCCTTATCCTGCGATCCGGCTTTAGTAGGGTCCATGCCTACATTTTGTCCTTTACACTGAGAATTAAGTTTTTAATGTAGGGAGTTATATCTTAGGGTAGCTATTAGTTAGAGCTAGGCCTTTCTTCAGCTCACTTTCTGCCTTTACCGACCTTCCGCGGTAGTGCTAAATCCTATCAATGAAGTGCTCCAATTCACGGAACCCGTGTTTATGCCTTATTGATATTCTTGGACGTTGGTAGCGTTACTTGTCTTTTGCTTGTCTCTATGGTTTGATCACGTATTAACAGATGATTGACAACAACAGTTGATTTTCTTGTCGTCAAGAAAAAAAATTACTGGCAACTAATCCCCAGCCTGATTGCCTCAGAGAAGCACGCATGAGGTTGGTTGGTTGACTCACACGTTGGGGTTTTCCCCGTGTATGGGGTATCTTGTTTAGCGATGCCAATTAACAAACCTGCAGCATTTGAAGTTATGCGCAACCACAGACCATTATCTATTATCTACCGTTACATGCGGGGAAAGTCACTTTTTGGTGGGCCTTATGAGTCGGAGGAATCATTGTTCCATATGCAAATGCTGCTGGGAATAACATTACAGTAAATGGTGACTGCAATAAAGCTCGTCTGGGAATTTAATCGCCGTAATGCAATAGTATTTAAGTTTATAATACAGTTTCAACATTCTTATTAATATTAAAATAATAATAGCAGAAAATTATCTTTCCAATAAAACCAATTTTATGATAATCGAAACAAAATATTCGAATTTATTTAATAATATATGTTAAGTTAGGTTTCATAGTTACGTACTGAGATAATATAACCGTTTAGTACGATTCCGAATTATGTGACCAACTGCTTATAGCAACCAATGTTTATGAAAATACGTCCGATTAAAACGACGCGCAGTGTTTTATTTTCACAACCATCACCAATACCTCGGCACCCCATCTTCACCCCGCCTCGCGTGCTTCACCACTCCTCATCAGCGCGCGTAAATCACAGTTAGTGTTTTGTCACTTGTTATGACAAGTTCATAAGGCTCGACAAAATGAGTTCTGTGAAGAGAAAGCGTTTTAAAATTGAAGAGAAAAGTGCAATATTACACCGATTAGAAGCCGGTGAATCAAACGCAACCCTCGCAAAGGAATTTGGCTTATCTCATTCTACGATTTCCACATTAAAGGAGAATAAACATAAGATCGCTGTTAAATGCCAATGTTTTAAAATGCAAACTTGTAAGCACTTCTACTCATGAGCAGATGGATAAGGCATTGTTACAGTGGTTCAAGTTTGAGTGCGACCGACGAATACCCGCTAATGGAACTCTGCTACAAGAGAAAGCAAACATTTTTGCTAGACAGTTAGACATGCAAAGTTTCACATATTCCATGAGTTGGATAAACCGTTTTAAAGGAAGACAACATCTTCAGTGGTAAGATTGCTGGCGAGTCTTTGTCAATTCAACAGAGTCAAACAACGCTATCTCAGCTATCAGCAATCCTGGGAGCTAGACACAAAGGGAATGTTAACTGTAGGACTGATCCCTGAGGCCGTGGCTCAATCGAGTGCATGGTGAGACTGATTTATACTTGACCCACTTCTTAAGCGAGCATGGATGTTTTCGGTCTTACCTACACAAGATTGAAAAGTCACGGTCTTCTAACTGCGTTTTTTTTTGTACAGAAGAGGTAGATGACGCATGCCACTCATTTTTCGCTTGCAATGCGATGAAATCTTCAGAGAAGTTGAGAGTTCTAAGAGGAAACTTTGGTTGGAAGTGGAACCATCGCGTGGAGCGATATGCTCAGTCAGTGTTGACACTTAAAAAAACCATACTGAAGCATTAGTAGGCGTCGGGGATGGAGGGCCCTCTTCTAGCACTCTCTTTCCCACTCAAAAAGAACATCTCCAGGTCCAGACAAGATAGAATACAACACCGTTAATTCTCCAAACAACATTATTAAAAAAATCCTTATTAGAAACAATAAAACTTAACTTAAAAAAATGAGATATCTCATGCTCTCAGAAAGATAAGAATTGCACCACCGAACCATTTCCCTCATCAATATACATTTAAATATAATTAACAATCTGATTAAAACTCGGATTAACACGCATTAAGAAGAAAGTAAATTCCTTGGACAAAACAGCTTTGCGAGCAGACAGGGAAAACTTGTTAACCTTTGCTCTGATAAATTACTACGCAAAATTACTAAAAAGAAACAATAAGAACATGGAAATAATCTAAGGTGTCTACGATGCATATGAAAAAGTTGACAATAAAATTCAAATCGAAGCTCTCAAACACTTAATTATTCAAAATTCCGTCATAAGATGGATATGTAACATTCTCAGGATCAGAATACTCACACTGAAAAAGAATTCAACGGACAAGCGGACATACAGATGAGGTTGTTTTAAGATCATTTATTTACAATTTACACGAATAAACTACACGTCATCATGAACGAAAATGTGGCGCTCTTGGCAGACATATGTTTAAGATTTCCAACCACCCGGTTGTCCATGCGATGTGTTTTGGGTTCCAAATTGAGGGCTAGAACCAATTCTGTAGCTAGTTTTGCTGCGTGAAAAGTGAGTGCTTCTTTCGAGGGAGTTACAGAGTGATGTGTCCTTGGTTTGCATTTGTGTTCGGGTCTCGATTCCAATATTCCCAAATTCGTTGGCTTTTACAGCAGATCTACGATTCTCAACATTATATGAAAAATTCTTCGTTCGAGCAATTTTATAGTGCTTTCGTTTCAAGCCATAGTTCGTTAGAATCTTCATTGTGTTGACATAAATATCCTCTGAGAGAAGTTTTACATTTCCCTTGCAATGGCGTCATTCAGTTCTGCAAGTTTTTCATGTGTAAATTTTTATTTTGAGAAGCTGGTGTCAGCTTCAACAGGCGCCTCAATCTTACCTGTCGGCATGAGTTTCAGGCTTGCTTTCTTATCTGGTGTGTTGGGTTAGGTGTCGTGTCTCTAACCCTTCCAATTTTGCAATCGGCTCCGGCGCTGATTTCCTGCTCAACCCTTGTGAAACAAGGAGTTTGTGGTAGGCGGTAGTGAAACACTCTGCGAATCAAAAAAATCATTTAACTCAAACACATGGACAGAGGTAAATAGAGCCATACATATCAAATGAGCTTACTTGCAACCCAGCCACCATATTTAGAGTGAGCTTGTCTACTGAAAAGTCTTAATACTACTTTGACGTGGGAAGTATACATCAAAAGAATTAAAGCAAATATAATCTTGCGCCCGGCGGTTAGGATCGCGTTCTGCATAGATATATTAAGGAACGGAAAACAAGGTTATTGGCCATCATACATTCCTATGATAGCCGGACTTACACTGATTGTGAAGTCAATGACAATCCTCTTTTGCGCAGGCTTGGGAGTCTTTTGACTTGTTGGTTGGAGAGGCAATCACCCGCACACACTTCAAAACGGTTTTGTTTCGTCACACAATAGTAAATGTCGAATGACTAGAGTAAGCGGTGACTGTCGCCATGTAGGGTGAGGAAGGCGCTTCTAGTGAAAATTCACGATATTGTGACATCTGCCGCGCAAAAAACATAATCATGAAGTTTGGAACGCTCTGTTCACTTTTGGGTGTATAACTTGTTTAGCTATTCGCACATTAAAGGAAGGACCAGCAAAAGAAGAGCAGTAGAAGCGCAGCAAAAAAGCTCCTGCAATCTGGAAGAGGTGAACACAGGGTAGAGGAAAGCGAAAGGTTGAGAAATCAATCATTAATGCCATCACTACCGCACCTACTGAAGCACGGGTGTCAGACAAAAAATTCTCTCTACAGCGAAGATACCGAGCAACCCTGGATCGTTCAGAAGAGTAGCGGTGCTACGAGTATGCGAAAAATGTTCTGAAACGTATTGTTACTTTACAAGCAAACCTTATCAAAGAGGTTTGAAACGGAGCCCTGGAGTTGGTAGTCTTCATAACCCGAATGCGTAACTATACGCAGCCACATAATTTGATCCCTGATCTGAGGTCTGTGCACAATTGGGAGTTCCACACTAAGGACATAGTCTTCATATCTGTACTACTAAACAACCCATCGTTGGACATCTTATTCTTCTTCAAATTTAGGACTTCAACATCATGGTGATCTTGGGTCAAGAAATTATAAATAAGAAAAAAATCCAGATACACGTCCGATGATATAATATATATATATATATATATATATATATATATATATATATATATATATATATATATATATATACGATAAATTCATTAATCCAAATTTTTTTGTAGTGTGCTTTGGGAAAAAACATAATATTGCATTATTCTAAAAACCGTAATACGTTTCATCTAACTAGTAAAGTTGTATGTTATTGATTTTGTATTTCTTTTATTTAAATTCTTAAGTCAGTTATGAATTTATATCATCACAGTATTGTTTATCATTTCTCGGTATTTGTTAATGTCGATGTACCTTACACAATTGGTGAAATACACCAAGTAACCTCATTTTGATGTTCTCTGAGTAATAATTAAAATGTGTTTGTAGATTTATTTTGAAATTTCGTATTGCTTTCATATCTTATGCAATCGCATGCATACAGCAAAATTTATCATTTCCCCCCTTTTTATGTAGTTTGTTGTTTTTTAGATAATAACCTTATTATCGGCGCCTTCCGATGAAATAGAGAGAGCTTTGCCATCATCTAATGGGAAAAAAGAACTGAATGAAGCAGCAGGGTTGTACCTCCTAAATTTAATGAAAAAGGTAATTTCGTTTTTATCTTCGAATTATTTAGAATGAGCGAAATGAAACATAAATAAATTTCATTTGACACTACATCTCTGTCAAAATAATCAAAATTAAATATAAATATGATGAAATTAATCCTACTACTAAACACAATTTTAATAACCGTAGATCTGGCTGGTTTCAATTTTTACTTCAACTTTATTGTAATTTAATTTGTGTATGGTTTATAAACTTATGATTAGTATACGGCTGGTCCCAAAAAATAAGATAAATTTGTGATTCGTACAAACAAGTCATTGTTAATTATATTTACTCAATTGAATTATTATTTTCTATTATGTAACAAAATTTGACAAAAATATTCGATCTTTAACTGTAGTTAGTATTGAGTAAAATTTATATATATTTGAGTTGCTGGTTTAGATTTTATTTATAGAATTCATTAGATTTGGAATTATTCCTGTGTAGACAAATTTGAAGTCCTATGTTGACACCGAAAGATAAGGTTTTATTCTAAGAAAATCAGCCGCTTGTACAGTTATTCACATTACTGAATATAATATATAAAGGTATAGCTGGCTCGTGACTGTACTAAACATGCTTCCTATCGTCCGATCTTGGATACTCAGTATGCTTCCTTCAAACATTCTTTTCTTTAGGTGTCTGAAGTTTGCAGCAACGATGCAAACTTTTCTTTTATGTCCAGTTTTCACGCATTCACAACATAGGGAGCTCTTATTAGGTCCACGGTTACCCGAGCGAAATGGCCGTAATCGAGACATATAAAGCAAAGCAAAGGAGATGCGCTTGAACTCCCCACTAACCAACTCCTATGTTAATCTGAGACCAGCGTGGACCCATTTCACACATAACTTCTGATAACATTTTTTTTGGAGTGAAAAAGGGAAGAAGATTATTCATTACAAGACCCATGCCCGATTGCGATGCTACGAATGGTTCAATTTTATTACTTATCTGTTATAATAAATCAATCAAACAATTTATCAATCATATACAGGTAAGACTGAAAACACTCATGCACGCTGTAAAGCTGCGCTCTTTTTCGTTTCGGTTGATAAAAAGCCTTATTGCTGCCCTCATTCATCATAAAGATTTTTACGCCCTCTCACGAAGACGGCGACGGGTATCACAGCTGCGATCACTAACTCAGGTACTGTTTGTATAAATATAGCTCTACATCCGCGCTAGGTGTTCTCGGAAAGATTCCAAGGTCGCTCCATATTTTTGGACTGTACATTAGCATGGGCTATCATGAGTTGCTTTGATTTGTTCGGACCGCTTTTCTTGTCATAATGACATCTTTGTTTTGTCTGATGCTTGGTTAAATCCATTAACAATCATCAAGCCCGCAATCATCTCGGCGCATATCTATTTAAGTTAAGCATGTGCCCAGTTCGTTCAGCGAGTCGCGCCGCAATTTGCAATAGCATCGGTGTTAGAGCATCTTATCCTGAAGCTATATTGCAGATGAGATGCTAGTAGCTTGAATCGTGTTAATGAGTGTTCCCGTTATGTGTTTCTCCGGTACTTTCCCAGCCGTGTCTGGTAAAAATTAGGAGTATATGCGGGTGATGTATGGCTTCCCCTTATATTAGTTTGCCAGTACGAGCCCCGATGACGGTGAACGTTCGCGAAAAATACGTCTTGTAGTCCTGTGTTCCATGTATTTGAAAAGTATGTATTCTGGTACTAAGGTTTCGTACTATCTTCCTCATCTCATCTCGACCTCACAGCCCGTGTGTTTCCTTGGATCTCCTACAATTAATATTTTTCTGCATAAGATGACAACCGATGTTTTTCTCGGTATAGCTTTTGACTGTCCCTTCTCCATCCCTCCTCTTTGTTCCTCCAGTTCACCAGAAGCATACTGCGCCGTATTGGCTTGCGGGGCATATATAAAGAAAGAGCATATCAACGAAAAGCTCAAAATACTTTAACTAGAATTTAACACATTTCCAGCTATCAGCCTTCTACTCTCAAATGAATCTCCCAAATGTTGTTTCTGTCATAAACTCATCAGTAAACCTCTAATCAACGCCTTAAAAACCTAAGTTAGTACATATATAAACACCAGGTTTCATAGTGTTGTAAATTAGCAAATGTTTTTGCTCCTATGTCTAGCAATTAGAGCGGTGTCTAGCAAAAGGTTTTCACCAATCCAAGTGTCCGAAAATTCTTAAGCTCAAGTTCATAAAACTGATGACAGGAAAAATTGCTATGGGATCAATGCATTTAGAAACGATCAATCGAAGTTTGTAGACCACTGTAAATTGTCAAAAGAGAAACATGGCTCATCGATTAATATGTCTGTATATACGAAATTTTTTTAGTTTGCAGTAGATAATCAATTAGATGTTACTGCCGGAAGCAGTAAAAGGAAAATGTCTGGAGTTAGGTCTAGTGGAAGATAATTCCGATGTGGCAAATAGTGTAGTGTAATTTAAATTCGAATTGGTCAGAGTAATAATATAAATCACTGTGGAATTTAATTAAGCGGAAATTAAAATATTATTTTCTTATAGGTAGACGAAGTAAAAGGTAAAAAAGACTTTATTGAAGCCGAGTTAAAGCTGGTAGAAGTCGATCTCAAAAGCGAATTTCTTCATTCATTTGCAAAAGATGGCGTAATAGATGAAGCCTCTTTGTCTACAGCTGCCATTGAAAAGGCTTTAAATAATTTACAAAAGAAAGTGCAAAATTGCATAAAAGAGCAGGAACTACTTGAAGCTGAAATTCTTGAAGCGCATAGTGAATTTAAAAACATTACCGGAATTAGCGATGATGGCCGTCACAAATTTTTAAGTGAGCTTGCTTCCGGTTATGATAGCTTCGTTCAACTGGAAAGTAATCTAAAGGAGGGTATTAAATTCTATAATGATCTGACACAGGTATATTTTTTAATTATATTTTAAATATATATTTTATTTCATGTCAGTCCACTAAGCATAGCAAACAAATAATATATATATGTATATATGCCATGCATGCACGTATGCACAGATATTTTGCACAATTTTTCAAACGAAACTAAACTATATCGTTTATTAGTTAGATTCCAATCAAATTGATTGGTTCACACTAATCGACATGGAAATATTTCGCGTTTTCGAAGACAACAAGTAAACTAGAAGAAATAGGGTTTCAATGACAAGTTATAATAAGACATTGTTGAGTAAAACGAAGCTATAGCATATTTATTATTGGACTATTATTTATACTGGACTGAGGGTCAGAACGCGAGATAAATTACTTACCCGATAGTAGTATAATGAATGGAACTCAAGTTATTCGAGTATCAGAAACAATCCAGTGCGTATTATCTGATTCGCTTTAACATTAATATTACGAATTATCGATATGTTGAAACACACATATGGAAACTGTTCTTGTCTCCTTTAGTGCGACGGAATGAACCATCTGAAAATTAACCATAATGGGGTAGTTAGCGATAGGCCTTGCTAGATACAGCAGAAGAAGCAATTAGAAAATAATAAAGAACGCCCTTTGCATAAGATAGTATAAATCGAAAGTGCGTTAGTGCAAAGTGTGAAGCAAAGAAAAATAAATGTTTTTTCTATATCTTTGCTCACAAACCTCATTTGTGCCACTTTTCAAGGTGGCCAAGCTCTCATGTTTAATTCTAGTTTCCTGAAAGAAATGAGTCTGCAATACAAGTGAAAAAGAATTTTCAGACTATATAAATTACATCGCTCACTAAATGAAACGGTATCACACGAACATTGATGCAATCTCGGAGGACTGCATTCTCTATGACTGAACACAATAACCTAGTGAAATCCAATAATGTCTCGAAGTGCTCCATGTATTTATCGTTAGACAAATGTGTGGCGACCACATTAACGTTCCAGAAACGTATGGCGTTAATAAGAAACGACTACTAACGAAATTAACTATGAAATTACGAAAGATAGTGATGAGCAAATCAATAAAATGTTAAAATTTTGGAATTTAGTAGTTGAACATGTATATTGTAAAACTTCGATAGCGCTAATTAAGTTTTTGTTCGAATAACAAAAAAGATTCTTTACAAATAAAATTGTATATTTTACTTTCATCATTTCAATCTTAATACTAATATAAAACTGACGCCTAACTCTAAATTCTATTCTTTTATATACTATTCTTTATTACATCATTTTTCACACCTTCCAGGATATTCACAATTATTATGTTACTGCCAAAAGAAATCTCAAATAATTATTTATTTTTTGCATTTTATGTGGATTGGATCATTTTCTATGGATAATCTGTATTATCGTGTACTTGCAAAGTATTTCCAACATTTTTAGGAAATCATTTGGGTTTAGGGAAAACACCATGTAAACATCACAAGAAAGATTCAGAAGAGGTTGTTCGAACTTATTGTTTTGATGGCGTTTTGACGAGCTGAAGATGGCTGTATACAGCCGAAACGCTTCCTCGAAACCAATCAAGCAACGCCCGGCGGACCCAAGCAACACAGAAGTGTTATTAATGGTTGTGTCTGATTATTTCATACTATTTAATAGATTAGGAGGGGTACGTAGGTAACATAACAATAAAACAAACATCGAAACTCATTCGTTCTATTATTCACTTATCTACCTATACTTAAATCTATTCATTACTTTTTTTGTGGTAGGGAGGTGAAGGCTAATTACCTGTTTACGCCCTGAGTGTGGGACTCCCAGACGCAAAATGCTTTTGGACTACCCATTAAACACCTCCCCTGTCAACCTGAGAACCTAGCCTGGAACCGTTTAACACATTACTTCGGGCTAGGCCTCGTGTTCCTACGCCTAGAGGCGCCTTCGGATTATGGGAATCTTCTCTAACGGGAAGGACGGGAGAGGAAGGAAGTGCTAGAAAAGAGATCCATCCATCCCCGATGCCTCCCAGCGCTCCAATAAAGCTTTTTTCAATATCAGCACTGCCCGAGCAAATTGCGCCACGCGATTCCAATTGTCAACTGTTTTCAGCATTACTTCGACGATAGTTTCCGGACAGAGCTCTCAAATTTCGCTGAGTAGGACCCCTCGCTGCTGGCTCCACCTTTTGCAGTAGAAGAATGTGTGACAGGCGTCATCCGGTTCCCCTGATCAAGACATATAGTTAGGAGACCGTGCTCTGTCAATTTGTACAGGTAGGACCGAAAACAACCGTGCCCGCTTAAGAGCTGGGTCAAGTAGCAATTCACCATGCACTCGACTGAACCATGGCCTCAGGTCCGGGATCAGACGTGCAGTCCACCTTCACCTTGTTTCTTGCTCCCAGGACTGTTGCCAATCGCTGAAAGAGCGACGTCTCTCTTCCCTGGTGATCTCTTCTCTTCGATCTTCGCCTCTGCGCAGGTAAATACTTCTGCGCTCTCTCGCAAGAAGGGTGATGGGTATCACACCTGCGGTTACTGACTTATTAAGAAATTTTATGAGGATAATGTTTAGGGTCAAAACAAATCGCATTTGTTTTGTGATTGTGCATATGGCTTTCAGAAATAATCTAAAAATCCAAAAATCGACTAAGAAAAGAAAAAAGCTAGGATAAGTAGTATATAAGTAGTTAAGAACTTTTTGTAAAGGCAGTAGAGAGTTTAACGGGCATATAAAAACAACTGAAGTCCGATTTAAAGTCATGTGTTTTATTCTTAAAGTTTTCTGAAACTATAATTGTCGTAACGTTTATCGTTTCATACAAAACATAGAAACTTGAGAAAATTGTCAATGACATTAGCAGTGAAGTGGTCATTTGCAAGTAATTTATATGTGTGCAAACAATGAAGGAAGCGTGTTAATAGCGAATTCCCGCCAAAAATATCAGAATAAGTCAGTAACGAATAGATTTATGTATAGGTAAATAAGTGAATAATAGAACGAATGAGTTACGATGTTTTCCCTGTCAACCGGAGCGCCTAACCTGGAACCGTTTGATACATTACTTCCGACTAAGCCTCCCAATTTGCCGTCTTTTGGATTACACGGAGATTCCTTCTCCAGCGGGGAGAGTAAGAGAAGGATGATTGCTAGAGAAGGAAACCCTCCAGCCGACCAAGCATGCCTTTTTTCATGAATAGAATTGCCCGAGCGTAATGTGCCACTTGATTCCATTTATCAACTGATTTCAGCATCTCTTCGATTAGGCTATCTGGATGGAGCTCTCCCACTTTTTCGACAAGATCTCCGCGCTGTTTGTCCCACTTTCTGCATGAAAAGAACGTATGACAGGCGTCATCCTTCGCACCAATGCAGAATATGCACTGTGGAGACCGTGACTTACCAATCTTGTGCAGGGTAAACTGAGAACAAACATGTCCGCTCAGTAGTCAGAAGTCAGTCTCACCATTCGTTTTACTGAGCCACGATCTCAAGTCGTTGATGAGCCGCGCAGTCCATCTTCCTTTTAGCTCACGTTCCCACGATTGTTGCCATTCGTCGAGAGTGCATCATCTTTCAACGCGAGCAACTTTTTCTTTATTACCCTCGTGCCTTCGGAGGTAGATTCTTTTGCGCTCTCTAGCAAGGATAGCGATGTGTATCACCCCTGCAATTACCAACACCGCCGAGTCAGAGACTGTCCGGTATGCTGATGCAATCCGCAGTGCTCCTCGTTTTTGCACCTGTGCCAGCCGTTTTCGGTGCAGTTCCTGGTTGAGAGCTTCACGCCATATTTCCGACAGTTCAAGACTAAGCAGTCCTTCGTAGGAGACGTTCCACAAGTTCGGACCGAGGATGCAACCTTGGGCCACACCTGATGTGACTAGCATCCTCCTTTGACCTTGCGCCGTGATATTATAATTATATACTAAATCAAAATATGAGGCAATAAAGGTAATTTAACGGATTATAAAATCTAGTAAGCGAATTAGTTGCAGATACATGACTATCTTTTCTTTCGTTCATTTTCGTAGATTTTGGTAGTGAAGCTATTTCCCCAGAATATCCTTGTTGTTCGTATACTTCATTATTTAATCGTGATAAATAGTAGGCAAGTTTGTTGTCATTTCGTTTGATATATTCAATGTTAAAATCAAATTCTTTTAATTTCAGGTTCATCTAATAAGTTTTTGATTTGGTTCCTTGAGATTTGTCAGCCAGATTAATGGTCTATGGTCTGTCTTTTAACATATGAGTAAATTCCATGTCAAAGATATTATTAATTAGGGATGTGTTGCAGCCAGTATCTATCTATACCTGTGCCAACACTTTTTCCAATCTTCGGAGCACTTTTCGGTATAGGGTCGAGTTCTTTGCAGCAATGCAAAGTTGAGTGAGCAGGGGCATTATCGTGGTGCAAAAGCCATGATTTGTTTTTCCACAATTCCGGACATTTTCAGCCAGTATCTATCAAGCATCTTAAAGTTTCGTTTCTTATTGTTATTGGAATGATTGGTAGACCCCATTTGGGAATTCCTATATTTCCGAGGCTGGTATTTGAACATTTTCGACTTCATTTATATAGGCAAAGTTGAGTCTTGAATGAATTTGGTTGCAAGGAACATTTCCACGTTTGACAGTTCTCATCGAAATGTCAGCATTATATAGATTTTCCGGTTGCATTCACCAATTGTGAATAGGATTCTTTACGTGAGGTGTATTGTTATTTGTATTTCTACGATGAATCAGTTTAGTATTATGTGATTTTGCTAAGTTATCCCTGCATATTGGCTGAAGTCATTTGATCGAAGTTATTTTGGGTAGGAAAAAATGCATGTTCGCACATTTTATAGTTCTAATTGTTATTCCCTAAATATGAATGTCTTTGTTGGGGACTTCTGAAATATAGATTATTTAGAGGAAGGTGGACCTCATGTTCTTGTTCCATTTCTCTTAGAAGTTGATATGCTTCATCTAAAGTTCAACATTTGTTTTGCGTTAGAACAAAGCCTTATATTCAAGAATACAGGCTTTAAACTTGGATATAGCAAGTGGCTTCAACCTTTGGTTTAATTTAATACATGACTGATTTGATTATAAACTATTGTTATATTATGATTAAATTGTAGTATTTGCATTTGGACAACAAGACAATTAAATGGTTCTCTAATCACATATTTTTGGAGCAATCTGCATTTAATAGTTACCCAACGAGAATCTGGAAACTGATTTACAGTGCTTTTTGTAGGCTCTAAAAATGTTTTCTGGTCTTCAGAGCAGACTTGCAGAAATTTATCTATAATAGAGCGAAATGTTTACACGGATATTCCAAACTTAGAATCTAAGAATTCTTCTATTCTCTGTATATTGCCTCATATCTCTCTTAAACTTAGATTTAGTGAACTTATTCTATTTTGGCTTATCTGTAAACTTTTCGAAATTTTTTCCATTTGTACCTTTATATTTCCGGCCCCGTGATTTCCAGATAAACTTGAAGCTGTATTACTCCCAATTTCCTCATGAGCATCGGTAAATTCGTTAGTTCCTTGGTCTGAAGACGTCATTTCACTTAATATTTTCTAATTTTGACTTACTTGTCGAGTATTCCTTGGTTCCTCGAATACGATGCTGGGACTAGATCCTTGTCCGGTTGTTGATAAAAATGCAAGATTTTAGTTCCTCTGCTAGAACCTACTGAATTTACGAGTCTTCAGTTGGAGTCTTTGTTGGGTCCGAATCCTTGTATAAAAACAAGAAAGATTTTATTTGACCTTTCGTCCTCTTCTGAACAATATTTTATATATATTTGTTCCAAAGTTATTACTTTCACGTAATTATTTTTCACTGTAATAGTGATAGCGTTCGAGGAACATGAACTAATTCCGTTATTGAATAGGTTTCACGAGACAGACCGCGCCAAGTAAGTTTTTGTTAGAATAACAACAAAGATTCTTTATAAAAAATTGTATATGTAACTAGCATCATTTCTACCTTAATATTAATATAAAACTGAGGCTTAACTCTAAGTTCTACTCTTTTATATAGTATTCTTTATTATATCCTTTTTCACACCTTTCAGGATGTTAACACTTATTGGGTTACTGCCATTAGGACATCTCAAATAAAATTTAGAAAGGTTATTTCATTGCTTTATTGCGTTTTATCCCTTTCTGCAATGTCAGCGGTTTTGCCGGAAGAGAACATGAGAAGTGTGCTCACGACTGCCTGAGCACTTCCCGTCATCACTTGAAAAGAACAATATGGGGATGTTGTAGAATAAAGGTCGGGTTTCGGACATAGAACGCACTGTTAGTGAGATTTATAAGTACAATTAAACAAGTCTAAATCGGAAGGAAACGATTTTCAAATTAGATTTAATTTTTTGATTTTCCAGTTGCTATGCTATGCTATGTTTTTAATTTGGACAAGTATATATTTCGGGAGTAAGTTGCTCCCTTCTTCAGTATCAATTACTTACTTCATATTATGAAATCTATAAGATTTGGATAATTTATCCAATACAAACGATTGCTGTCACTGTATACACAACCTGTTCTTCAAATCCTTAGGAAGGATCGACTACAATTTTTAAAAACAATTCATTCTGAATAATTTGTTTATTTTAATGTGAAGATGTATCAGCGTTCTTACAGTAACATCAACGATAAAATTTTAACTACAGCAAGTAATAAATAACAAAAACTGGTAGCAGGACAGGGAATGGTCGAAAGTCAATGAGACAACTGAATATGAACGAAATATATTTGACAAAATAGAAAGAAAACGGTTACAACTTTGAAGTGAATGGTTTGAATGCTTGCAAAAGACTGACTGTTTCTGTGAGTGTATGATTTGTAGGTGGCGTTAGTTGTTAAGCCTAAAACTCGTATGAATGTTCATGATGTGAATCTTTGTGTGTAAGAGTGTGTGCACGAATGAATGTTGTGACAAAAACAATCTCATATTTCTCTGTTCGAAAACTCAGCAAGTTTCAGGTAATTATTTATTTGCATCAGGAATGATCAAATTCACACAATCAGTCACAATTCACACAATCACATAAATCAGCCTAAGTGATCGCCTAACGAATCGGTCAGTTAAATAGTTGGTGCCATTCAAAAGTTTGAAAATCAGTTTGCGAGTTTGAAAATCAGGATATTACGAAACATATCGTCGTGATACATTTGCATTACTTTTGTTTAAATTTGTTAACATGTGTATTGTAAACAGTGATAGCTATATATATACATATATATCATACAAATCGGGTCAACTTTGTATCATAATTTGTTTCGTTCCATATAATATTTTTTTGGATTTATATTCAACTGAATAATGAATATTTTAATTTATGATTCATTAGTTACTGGTTGTTTTCCAAAACAAAGTTTCGGACTTTTGCTTTGCGCGAAAAACAGAAAAAGAGGAACTGATGAAAGATCTCACAAAGGAATTAAGCAAGCCAATGCTGGATAAACCGACGAGTGATCCATTAAAGGGTAAATATTTATACATATAATAAACTAAAATTGATTAGTTTTGCATAAAGTTACAACATATACATATATATATAAATTTAGGGAGTAGTGGCAGTCCCCCAACGTTGGGCCAACCAGAGGTGCTACCATATCCTCTCAATATTTCCAGTATTCCAATTCCGTTGGGCACAAACATTGCCATACCATATCCTACTTATGTTGCGCCGCCAATGCCATCAGGGTTTAATCCATATGCAACCTTACCTTATCCGTCAGGTAAAATATGTTAATTGTATCGAACAATTTTAACCTATTGAATTTTTAGCTTCATACAACTATCCAGGAGTTCCGCATAATCCGAAACCCGGTGAAAGTTAAGTATTGACATGTACAACCAATAAATAAACCAACAAATGTCAACTCACAATTCAAAATCGAGTTCATGTTTAATATGGGAGATTGGATTTATGAAAAAGCATTTATGTTACTAAAGAAATTCGTTAAAATTATAATATACATTGCATTAATTATTATAATCAGTTGTAATTATTTTTATATGAAACGTTAATCTTGATTACGTATTATTGATGCGACTATAACGTAAGTCTATAAGATAATGTGTTATAGAAAGAGGCCAGCTACAATTTGTTTGAATACGGCAAGGTAAATAAAAAATGCAGAACCGCCGTGAAAGATAAAATATGAAATAAGGAACGCAATTCCTATTCCAATTTAAGAATACAACACTGGAATGGAAGGAATACAAATATTTTGCGCTGGTTATCTAAAAGAGTATTTTCAATTCCCTATTTATCACAGAATAAGACTCCTTCGACCGTATGTTGCGTACCCTCGCACAAAGTATTAATATTTAATTATGCGTTTGAATTTTATCTGTGATGTTAGTTTTTCATAAAGTTCTATTATATTTGATTCTAACAATTTTATGTTTTATATTTCGGGCCATGAATCGTTTCTAAAGTTAAATTTTGCTTTTCTTTGCATGTAATATTTTTAATGATGTTTGATACGATCAAATTAATGTATACTATGATATTTCGATTTACAAAAGCTACACTCTTCATATCGATTTTAAAATTAGAAAATGTAATGACGTTATGGTTTTTGATTACAATTAATTGGCCATTGCAATTTTGAAAATATTGGTTTAATCTTCAAATTGTTTGTAATAATTACTTTATAAAATGTTACAAATATTTTCTGTGATAAGGTCTATGCTTGGTTCGTTATTCTCTCTCATGGTATAATTTTTGGAATTGTTTTGTATTTTAACTATGAAAATTGGCTTGAATTCCTTTTCTCTATTAATATTTCTTTTAATAAAGACAATTGATCACTTGTACATAGAACATTATTGTATGTTGTTACTCTAGATTATTTTTATTTGGGACAGGTATGATAGATGTTTGGTAAAATTTTCTGTCTGTTAAATTTGGTAATCTAATAATGATTAATATTGATTTAGCCTTCTGTGCTACTGATACTTTAATATATTTAACTGTTTGTACAGTGGCCTTGTGCATTTTTATTTCTTCAATTGCTAAAACATCTTTGCTTCCAATTTCTAGTCAAGAGAGCATCACTATTTCTTCAATTTCGTCTTTTGAGTCTAAAGAGGTTTTCTTTTATTAATTGGTAGGTTTGCATTTCGGGCATTCGCATTTTTATTGCACCTGTGTGCAATTTCAATGAATATACTTCGAATAATATGTAACAATCTTGTATTGTTTGTTTGGCAAAACATATGCGGGGGCGTTCTTTTAGCCCAAACGGCGTTTTGGTGAATTCAAAGTGACCATGTGTCACTGATATTCAAAACAGTCTTTGGAGTATCATTTTCTAAAATTTTCAGACCTAAAGTGGTAAAGTGCATACATATTTTAAGCCTATCCAAGTTATTAATGTTTGGTATGGAGAATTTATCATCCATGGTAATACTGTAGCTCACCACATAGCGCCACTTCCTATTTCCTGAGGCATCGGCTTTCCTGGTGACTATCTAAAAAGTGTGGAATGTGGGGATTTACTCCGGCGTATAATCTCTTGCTTTAGCATGTCCATGATTTGAGTTTGCACTTCCTGTTGGTGTACCTGTGGATATAGGATTATGTGAATCTTATAGGATTTCGTGTATACTGCACTTTAATAGCAGTTTTTATTCCATGTTTTGTTAAGTGAGTTCATATGTTCTGCCGTATTTTGAAAATTTTCTTATTATTTTATAATTGTTATTTGTTTTTCATTCTTGTACACAAAATATTTCATATTTAGTTCTAGTTTATCAAAATTCCTTTCAACATAACTTATCGTCATCCATTAACCAAACCATCTTGAGGGCCCATAGAAACTAAATATTATTCTTTTGGTTCTATAAGGTTCAAGACTAAATAGCTTGTTTTTACTTGTTTTAGTAGCAGACTAATATCGGAAATTTTAAAAAAAAAATTGTTAACATCTTGAAATTTATGTAGGTCAATGAAATGAATTGACCTTTGAAAATATTTGGATATTTAGATACAATCACTTGATTGTCTCTTTTAAGAGTGCATCAATTTCCTTGAGGTAATTCGGTTATCTCAATGTGTTGTACTGATGTACTCGTTATTACAGCTAGGAAGACGAGAATTCCTGTGTGGTCGATTATTGGAAAGTTTTTAATTTCATGATGAGTTTTTTGTTGATTATGTTATGATTATTTCTTGTAATATAGGGTCTATCGCGTTTTTTGCGTTAAAATTTATTTTTAATGTTTTTATTGTCAATACTTTGGTTTTGGATATTTATTATTTTGTCTTATAGTTTGGAATTTAGAAGAATTTATGATTCCATTGTTCATTTCAAGGTATATGATTAGTTTCCATTTCTCTATACATTCCCTCGATGCATCTGTGGTTTCTAAATAAGCATCTGTGATATTTCTTTTATGCTCTTTCAGTATCTCTTCTTGAATATGCTTCTTAACGATGCAATCGAAAATTGTATAGTAACATTATTATAAATTTGAGTTTTGTGTGGGGACTTTTCCACCCAAATATTCGCCTGGAATTGAGTATATTGCAAGGTCAGGGATATAAACTGCTTCAGGTCCATTTCTAGGTGTATGATTAATCAGAATGTATTGAAAGTATTTGTCTGTATTTTCATTAGAGGTACATATTATATGTGTTTATTCTCTTCTTTAATTTTATTTTCCCTGCTTTGCTTTTATCGCCATATTTCAATATGTTTAATAGAGCTTTGTATATAGCAGTCTATTCCAGGCTCTCTGGTGGTTGCATTGTGGCATGCCATTGCAAATTGTATAGTAACATATTATAAATTTGAGCTTTGTGTGGGGACTTTTCCACGCAAATATTTGCCTGGAAATTGAGTATATTGTAAGGTCAGGGATATAAACTGCATCAGGTCCATTTCTTGATGTATGGTTAATCAGAATGTGTTGAAAGTATTTGTCTGTATTTTCATTAGAGAGAGCTACATATTATACATATTTTTTTGCTCTTCTTTGATTTTATTTTCCCTGCTTTGTTTTTATCGCCATATTTCAATATGTTTAATAGAGCTTCGTATATAGAAGTCTATTCCAGGCTCTCTGGTTGCATTGTGGCATGCCATTGTAGAATCGTTATCTTCATTGATTTCATTTGAGTTTACCAATACGCTATTCTTCAAGGGTGGGGGATACAAAATCAGACATACGATTTTCTTTAGCTTGTATGTATTCAATGTCATAGTTAAATTCCGCCCATTCAAGTTTCCATTGTTGTTTCATTTTAGGTTCTTTCAAATATGCGTCCATGTTATCCGTCTTTAATGTTAAACTTTCTGCCATATAAATAAGGCCTAAAATACTTGGTTGCCACTACGATTGCGAGAACTCCTTTTCGATTGCAGAATATCTGGCTTCGTGGTCGTTAAGAATACGAGAAGCATAGTGTTTTATCTAAATCTTAATCAATTAAGATTAATTAAGAAACTCAAATTAATTGTTTGAGTTTCTGAATGGAGTCGACGTAATCAGCATTCTTTATATATTTTTTTTTCAATTCCACTTTAAATTAGTTAATCTTTTTAGGAGAAATCATTGATGAATCAATTTTGCAATTGATCCCAGAAATCATTTTTATTCTTTATTTTTTTGTTATTGGAAAATTGAGGATAGCTTAGATTTTTTGGTAGCGTTACACTATATGGCTTCGGTAGTAGCTCCGTCAAAGCAATCCGTCTCTCATTTTAAGACTTACTTTTATCAATTTTGACCTTCAAATTCGTCTATCGTGATATTCCCTAACCCTTTATAGGAAAGAAAGGAGCTCCTCAAGCCAGATGCCTAGGGCAATAATGTCCATATAGACGAAATAGGTTTTAACCATATATTCGTGTAGAACATTTTGTTCTGGTGTTCTGGCGTTCTGGTGAACTCAAAGTGATCTTTATCCGTTGATAATGCAGTTTTTCGGCTATAATTTTCTTCAACTTCTATTTGGTGAAATCCATTTACCAGACCTAAAATTGTGAAGTGCATACATCTCGCCAACATATTCAAGAGACTGTCAATGTTTGGTATGGCGAATTTAGCATCTGTGGTGATGTTGTTAAATTTGCTGTAGACTACTATCATTCGCTACTTCATTTTCTCTGAGGCATTGGCTTTCTTGGTACTACCCAAACGGGTGTAGAATAGTGGGGTTTACATGGGCGTTTTAGCATATCCATGATTTGAGTTTCCACTTCCTTTTGATGTACCTATGGATATAGGATTATGTGGATCCTATAGGATTTCGTGTATGCTGCAGTCTTTATCTCGTGTTTTATTGAATGACTGAAGGTGAAGATTCACCTTCAGTTCACGTTCATTTCGTTAAAGTCCTTCAATGAACTTACAAAGGTTTTTTTTTCATGTTTATTTAATTGTTCCATTCTCAGGGGCGTCAAAGTGTTGTTCTCTTTACAAATATATGCAGTTAATATACTCGTTTAATTCTTCTTCCTCAGGAAATGGTAGTTTCAAAATGTTATCATTAAAATTTATTTTATTGTTATACATTTAGGTATTTTTTATTTGAAATTTACAAATTAATCTATTTTAATTTTTAGTTTAAGTATTACAATCTAATTTTAATTTGAATTTTAAGTATTACAATCATCGAGCTCTAAATTCATACTAACTTTTATAAATCATTTTTAATTCACATTAAAAACTATTTTTTAAATAGGTTACTCCTTTAAAGTTTTTAATAACGATAAGTTACTTTCAATATTAATGCTCCTTTCAAAATCCGACCTAAAAGTGTTTTCGAAATTAATGCTCCGTACCAAATCGCGCATTTCAAAACGGACACCACACACTCCCCCACCAGCAAGTCATTAGACTGCGTAAAAAGACTTGGTCTCTACAGCTCGAATCTCACGCGTCGATTTTTGTTTGAATTATTATTATTAACTGCAGAAAATTTATTTAGTTCTGATGTTAAATTGATAACAAAAGCAGGTTTGATTCTGTCTACAGATACCTTAATTAATTTATTCCTTACGTTTACTGTAAAAATTTTTTCAGTGCGGTGAACTACTTGGTAAGGACCGCTATATGGTTGAGAGAGAGAATTTTGAATTGGTGGTTTTTTAAGAAAAACATGAGAACATGTCTTGAGATCTTTGAATATAAACACTTTATGTTTTGAGTTGTTGGAGGGTTCTACAGGTTTCATATGGTTAATGAAATGTTGTAGTTTCCTAACTAACTCATGCTCTGACGTTATGGTAGATTTTGATTCATTGAGGAATTCTCCCGGCACGCGAATGTTTTCGCCATATAACATCATTGCTGGTGAGAATTCATTTTGGTCAGAGAGCGTAGTTCGGAGTCCTAGAAGAACGAAAGGTAATGCTTCATACCAGGAATGTGATTCCTGACAGAGTAGAGCTTCTTTAAGTGTTCTGTGCCATCTTTCAAGCAGACCGTTTGTTTGGGGATGATAAGGAGAAGATCTTTTACGTTTAAACCCCAGTCGGGTTGCTAATTCCTTGAAGAGTTTTGATTCGAGCTGAGCTCCTTGGTTTGTGATAATTGTCTTTGGGATGCCGAATCGGGCTACCCAATTATTTATGAAGGCATGTGCCACTGACTGTGTAGTAGAATCTATCATAGGAATGGCTTCCGTCCATTTTGACATGCGATCAATAATGGTCAGACAATATTTATAACCATCACATGGAGTAAATGGACCAACAATATCCAAATGAACAGTTTCAAAACGTTCGGAAGGAAGCTCAAAATTGGAAAGTGGTGAAGAAACGTGCCTTGTGATTTTTGATCTCTGACAATTTAAACACGCTTTTACTCTATTTTTAATGTCGGCTTTCATTTTACTCCATATAAATTTGCTGGTGAGTAACTTAGTAGAGGCTTTAATGCATGGATGATGAAGATTGTGAATTTTTTCAAAGACCTGTTGCCTGAATTGATGAGGTATAAAAGGTCTATTTGAATTTTGTTTAGTGTCACAAAAAATTTCAACATTCGTATCGGCAATTTTAATTTTCTTAAAGCAAAACGACGGGTTATTTATCAAAGAAATTAATTCTGGGTCGTTTTGTTGTGCTCGCGCAATTTCTTCAAAATCAATAGAAGGAGGTAAATTGATCACTTCTATCCGCGATAGGGTATCTGCGACCAAATTGTTAGATCCTGAAATATGACGTATATTAGTAGAGAATTGCGCGATGTAATTAAGATGCCTTGTTTGTATGGGAGAAGCTTTCTCCGGATTTTGTTGAAAAGCATAAACTAGAGGTTTGTGGTCGATAAAAATAACAAATGGACGACCCTCTAGTAGGTGTCTGAAATGCTTAATAGAGTAGTAGACTGCCAAAAGTTCTCTATCATAGGTGCTGTAGCGCGCTTGTGAGGGTGACAATTTGGTTGAGAAAAAACCAAGAGGTTGCCATGACCCTTCGAACTGCTGTTCAACAACACCTCCAATGGCAAGGTTGGATGCATCTACTGCAAGAGATAATTGGGCATTTGCAGAAGGAAAATGAAGCAGTGTTGATTGGGACAACTGTTGTTTAGATTGTTCAAACGCATCTTCCGCAACACTATCCCAGTTTATTTTTTTGTTACCATCTTTTTTGCTTCCAACAAGAAATTTATTTAAATGACGATGTATTTCAGCAGCGTTTGGAATGAAGCGTCGATAGAAATTAATCATTCCTAAATATCGTCTTAATTGTTTAATGGTTTCGGGTTTTTTAAAATGTTGAATTAATTTTACTCAATCCGGACATGGCTTGATTCCTTCCTTACTAATCCAGTGTCCTAAAAACTTTATTTCCTCTTTCAGGAATGAACACTTCTCCAAGTTGATTATGAGACCATATTCACTCAATTTATTGAAAAGTAACTCTAAATGACTTAGATGTTCGTGATCATCTTTTGATGCTACTAAAATATCGTCTAAGTAGACGAAACAAAAAGGAAGATCTCTAAGTATTGAGTGAATAAACCTTTGGAAGGTCTGCGCAGCATTGCACAATCCAAATGTCATTCTTGTGAACTCAAAAAGGCCAAATGGAGTACATATTGCAGTTTTTTCAATGTCAGATGGATCAACTGGAATTTGATGATAAGCTTTAACCAAATCTAAAGTTGAAAATACACGACAACCAAATAAATTGTTTGCGAAATCCTGAATGTGTGGTAGCGGATAGTTATCTGGGACTGTTATACAGTTTAAACGTCTATAACCACCACATGGTCTCCATTCACCATTTTTTTTCTTAACCAGATGAAGAAGAGAAGACCATGGACTTTTTGAAGGACGACATATGCCAAGAGCCAGCATTTTATTAAAGTCTTTTTTGGCATCTGATAACCTATCACCACTTAGACGTCTGACCTTTGATGAAATAGGATGACCTGAAGTTATAATTTGATGAGTGACCGAGTGTTTAATTGGTTTCAAAGAACCATCATCATCGATAATGTTTTTATAAGTTTTCAATAAAAGTTCCAATTTAGAATGATTGATTGAGTTAATTAAAATGGCCAAAGACTCGGAATTGGAGTTTGAAATTCTTGCTTTACAAGAAAGGGTCTAGCGGGATAAGCACATGAAAACTGCACTCGCGTCTGATGGAGGGTTTTTACCTTATTTTTATTGTTTTTCATCTAAAATAGCTATACACTTAATCTCATACCCCTAACCCCTATGGTAAGGAAATAATGAGGGTGGCAACCCTCAACGAAATTTTTTTTTTCTCAGTATCTATTCAAGATATCTTCATGAAATTGAAACCACATATGACAATTAATAAACTAATTATAATATATTTTTTTTAGAATTTTTACAATATTAGAAACTGTAAAAAACGAGTAGTATATTTTTTGGGGGTGGTTTTTTATATCAACCCCTAAAGTGACACCTAACAAAAAAAAAATATATCTTATTTGTTAATTAGTTAGCTATTACATATTAAAGTTATAAAAGGGTTGAATTGGTGGAACATAGCTTAAAAAAATAAAAATCAATTAAAGTATGTAGTTATATGAAATAATGTATTTATATTAATTCAATCATACAAAATATGAACATAATTAGGGATAACGTTATTATTAGAGATGGCAAAAACTGCTATTTGTGCATCACAGTGATTTGCTGCGATTGCTCATTTGAATTATCTGTGAAAAAGAGCTGCTCTTTAATCACAGTGATATTTTGCGTGTGTTGAGGTTAAATCAATTTCGATGCTAAGTATATGAAAAATACTCTTTTGCTAATTGTATGAAAAAACTCAGTTTTATTAACGTACATAGAAGTGCTTAAATATATATACAAAAAGAATAAGATTATACCTTAATTCTAGTTTTAGCAAATGCATTCCTTAACCTAAATATAAATATAAATACATTCACACATTGTGATATAAATTAAAGAAAAATTCAATCAAAAAATCCAATTCAGAGTCCACTTAAAGCTAAAACGATTACTTAAAATCTGTAGAACAAGAGATGCTAGTTAGCATTCTCTTTTATTAGTCGCAAATTTTGATTTAAAAATAAAATGTTCTCCACTTTATGTGACTGCAGTCTCGTTCTGCGATTATTGAGCAGATACCCAGCTTTAGAAAAAAGGCGCTCACAAGGTACCGAAGTAGCTATTGTGCATAGATTTTCCCTAGCTAGCTGACTAAGATAGGGATAGTTATGTTTGTTGTCTTGCCACCATTTCAAAGGATTTTCATTTTTCGGAATGATAGTCTCTTCTAAGTATCTTTCCACATCAACACGCGCTCTGGAGGAAGCTGTTCCGACTGGTATAACTTTCAAAACTGCTTTATTATAAGCACTCCAGACTGACATTTCATCATTTGAAACATCATTGTCAGTTATAGTGTGCGGGTTTTCAGTCGAATGTGAATTTCCACTGCTACTTGCAATTCTTGCTGTGATTCTTTCGATAATGCTGTTTTTCGTCTGATCGGCGGTTAATTCTCCTTTGAAGGCAATGTTCTTAAATCTTGGATCTAAAAATGTCGCTATATAAAATGTGTCATTTGATTGAAGATCATCAAATTTAGAATCAATCCCAGATTTCAACGAAGAAACCATTGACACAACACTAGGATGAAAGTTCATTTTCAAAAGCTGATCAACCATATTTTTTAAACCAGACATAAGTACAATCACGAGTGATGCCGTTAAATAATTTTCTCCGCTAGTAATTTTCGTGATCGCCTCAAAAGGTTTTAGGATTTTAATAGCCTGAGTTATAATTGTCCATTCATCAACAGACAAAATCGGAAGGTTTTTGTCAATGAGAGCTATTGTAGCTTTGACTGCTTCTTGTAGTTCATTCATCTTTTCCAACATATAGAATGTGGAATTCCATCGAGTTGAAACATCCAGAACTAATTTTTTGGGTTCATTTCCTGCATTTTGTTGGTACTGCAAGAATTTCTGATTCGAAACTGTGCTTCTTTTAAAATGCACAACAACTTTACGGACTTTGTCAAGTATTAATGCCAAAGGCTTGAGACCATCTTGAGTGATTAAAATAATGCTGTGTGCCAAGCATCCAAAATGCTTCCAACCTATATATTTTTTTAGCGCTGATTTAATATTTGCAGCATTGCCAGATACTGCAAAAGAAATTTTTGCGGAGAGACCCCATTCATCTGTCACGGATTTAATTTTGTTTGCTAAATTAAGAGCGATGTGACTATCGTTATAGCTCACACAACTTAGTAAGGCTGATTTAAAAACGAAATTTTCGTCTACATAATGAATGATCAGTCTTATAAAGCTTTCATTATTTACAGAAATCCAACAGTCTGTTGTTGGACTACATTTTATAACTGAGCCCATAAGAAGTTTGACTTCATGCAACACTTTTTCGTAAGCCGCAGGAAGCATAGTGTCCGAAATGTGGCGCCGATTTGGTAAAACGTAGGAACTATTTAAAGATTTTACTAGTCAGCGGAATCCATAGTCTTCCAAAATGCTGAAAGGTTGAAAATCGACTGTAAAAAGAACCATCAAGTCTTCGTCAATTTTTTGCTTTGCGGTCATCGTTAATTTTCGAGGAACAAAATCGTTAATTGTCCCTAATACCAATGACGATCGCTTAATGGATCTGGGTTCTCGATTTTCCTGTACATTTTGACCCGCACTTGTACTTGGCTGCGGATCCAGTAAAGTTGTCTATGACTTTTTACAGAATGATTGGTTTTGATTCGGTAAAATATTAGATTAAAAAACAGAACTAAGCTCTCAATATCTTCTATTCCAAATTCATGCTTCTTGTGAAGAAACATTCAAAAATATTCTGGCCCATTATTATTTTAAAATAAAACATTTTCTGTGGAAAAGAAGCACAGTGAACAGTACATATTTAGTTAAAAAATTAATAACGAAGTAAAACTAAGGAAAAAATTTTAAGTAACTTTAGCCAAATCACTTTATGTAAATAGGTAAAGCTAAAAACTACTACTTACTTCGCAATTTTATTTAATATGCTTAAAACTGATCAAGCACACACTCAAACACTTTAACCAATCCGCAATCATGCACCACTTAAAATGCAATGACTTTAAGCTGCTAATTCAGACAAACAAAAGATTTCCATGTTCGGTATTTTTATCCTAGATCCTCTCATATGCACTATGCGAACAAAAAATCATGCACGACGTGTCGCAGTGCTAGGCATATACATTTGTAGCAACCAAACCGCCGAGCGGACATCAATATCAAACATTTTCATTCCGAGCAGTGACCAATTCGTCATACACATTTTGAAATCAAATAGCAGTCTCGGCCGAGATTGCTCATTTTCATTCAAATGGCAAAATCACACAAAAAGCTATTCTTATGAGCAACATACGACTGCTACACGTTGCTTACGAAAATACTGCAGTCGACATGAGCAGAGATCACAAATGAGCAGTGTTTGACTGCGATATTCTAATCGTCTTCTAGCGCTGTGTTTTCGGTCGCTGGTGGCAGCTGCTATTGATGAGTCTGCTCATTTTTGTAGCAGTGATTTTTCAAATTCTATCGCAACCTGCGATTGCTCTTTTCGTATCACTGTGAAAAAATCGCAGGTTGCCAAAAAGCATACCAACTCTAGTTATTATACTGAACATTCAATCATCGTCACTGTTTTCTTCAATAGAAGTCGTTATACCAGTCACATCAAATATGGAGGTCAATATTTCAGCTGGTTTTATAATTTTTGATTTGTGCTAAATGTGCATGTGCTAAATAGTAAATAACAGTGGCTACATGAGCGCAACAGCCCACTGTTCTGTTCCCATTTGCACAATCACAAACATATCTTCGAATTCCTTTGTAGGTGTTCGAATTAGGCTCATACTCGATAAAACAATTATATGTCTTGCTGTTAATATGCCTTGATCGTACTTTTACTTTTATAATATTTTCGCGATCTTTTAAAAACTCTAGGTTTAATTCGTTGTCAGTCATTATTTCAGCAAGATAACAGACTGCTTGTGATAATTGATAAGTGCCAGTAAATAATATTTTAAGGTCAGTTTCACTCAGTTCTGGAAAATCCATTAGACTAGTTGAAGATAATTTCGTAAAAAGTTTTTTACGCCGATTCAAGTTCTCATTTTCAACCAATTCTTGCAATGTATTCTGCTGATTTTGACGCTCCTTCATAAAAGCAATAATAGTATCAGCAAGTTCGACATCAGAGTTCAATCTTTTACCAAAAGTGTGATTTAAAAATCCAGCTATTCTGCACAATGATTTTACCAGAGGTAAAAGCTTGTTGTCCAGAACATTATGTAATAAATGGTATTTTTTACCAATGGCGCCATGTACAGCTTCAACAGTCCAACGTACCTTAGTTACAAATCGTGATGCATTTGCCTCTTCTACTGTTAATTTTGCTCTCTTCCCCTTCAAAGCTGGTATAAGTACATGGTAACCTTGTTGTTTTAAAAAATCGACCACGTCACGGAAACCGCGATCAACAATGCAGATGTCGCCTGATTGTAGAAGCGTTTTGAGTCCATTAGGTTCCTCTAATATACTTTTCATTATACATGCGTCGTTCATCGTTCCATTGTAGGGACCTGCTATGTCAACTACACAGCCATTTGTTGTACAAATGATGAAGGGCTTACAGAATGGTGTTTTCTTCTGTCCGCTATAAGATTTTCTTTGGTAAACATTGTTCCTACTTTTTTCATGCCTAATGTAAGTTCCGTCAAAAATTAAACCAAGAGAAGTTTCTCCAAATCCGAGTAGATGTTTTGCGAGATAAGATGTTTTATTATTAATAAGATCTTGTCTACTTTTCGCATTTATTCCAAAATGAGCTGGTAAAATATTTTTTTCGAAACTTTCGATTACCTGATGGAAGTAATCTGAGACTTGTTGAGGATATTTCAATCCAAATATTTTCTGAATTATGTCATTTGAATTACCAGTTCTGAATTTAACTAAAAACACTACCAATGCTTGTATTACTGACCGTTCATCACTATCTCTCATGCTAGTAAGCATTCCCGCTAATTGAATAATATTTTTCCATTCAAGACCTGTGTATGTAAATATTTCTTCTTCAGAAACATAAAATCCGCCAACTCTATTGTGTAGTGTTGAACCAACATTATTAGCTAAAAGATTTAAAAACTGGAAGACTTCGCCTTTTTCTAAGAAACTATGATTAGAATAAACTCGTAATAGCTGTAAATCATCGTCATAGAATCGTTTTTTTATCAAATGGTTCGGGCAACATCTGTTTCCTTTTGGAATAAAAATTCTTCGTTTAATAAATGTATGAAGGCGAGCATCTGAAGGTACAATAGTAAGTTTTTTTTTAGATTCACATACAGTACAGTAAATATGTGTTGTTTTAACTCTATTGATTTGAAAGTCTACGTATTCTTCTTGACGGGAACTGTTGCGACAAAACACTTGAAAGTCCGGATCATCCAAATCACTGCCGTAACTGTCATTTTTAACACTATCATCACAGCCAGTAGACGTAGTCGGTTGCTCAACTATATATATTATCAGTCTACATTTATGACAAAACACGGATCCAATATGTAAAGTATTTTTACAATAAGGTTGATATCTATTTAAATCTTCATTTGTAGTGATACGTTTCAACTTTCCACTGGTTTTTCTGACACTTATTTTACAATTAACACATTTATCATCTTTATGACGTTCATTTGTTTTCTCCATTATTTCTGATCGCAAATGTTATAGTGAAAAACTGAACCACAATTAATAATCGAAACTCCTGAATACATATACGTCGCCTGCCAATTATGTTTTGACTCGCTAGTTCACTTCTTATAACTTGACAAAACTTGCATGAAAATGAACAGGTCATTACATGTTCTTTGTTACGCAACATAAGATAACATTGTACTGAGTCTACAACACAGTGTTCAAAATTCGTGCAGTCGAATGTCATCAAATCGAATATTGTTTATCGTTGATTGTTCAGAGTTTATTTGTAGGTATACATGTTTGTTGACATTAAAAAGTTATGAGAACGTATTTATAATGATAGATATAAAGATAGTGCGCAGGTGTTTACGTAGTTTGGTAAAAATTGATATGCATGCACGTATCCGTAATTGATTTTTATTTTTTTAAGCTATGTTCCACCAATTCAACCCTTTTATAACTTTAATATGTAATAGCTAACTAATTAACAAATAAGATATATTTTTTTGTTAGGTGTCACTTTAGGGGTTGATATAAAAAAACCACCCCCAAAAAATATACTACTCGTTTTTTACAGTTTCTAATATTGCAAAAGTTCTTCAAAAAAAATATATTATAATTAGTTTATTAATTGTCATATGTGGTTTCAATTTCATGAAGATATCTTGAATAGATACTGAGAAAAAAAAAATTTCGTTAAGGGTTGCCACCCTCATTATTTCCTTACCATAGGGGTTAGGGGTATGAGATTAAGTGTATAGCTATTTTAGATGAAAAACAATAAAAATAAGGTAAAAACCCTTCATCAGACGCGAGTGCAGTTTTCATGTGCTTATCCCGCTAGACCCTTTTAGATAGTGGATCTATTAAAAGTTTTCGTTTAATATCTATGATTAAACCATAATGTTTGAGGAAATCTGCACCAATAATTGGATTGACTACGTCGGCAAGAATAAAATTCCATTGAAAATTGCGTCTTAAATTGAAACCAAGTACTAATGTCTTAAACCCGTAAGTTTTAATTTTGGTGGCATTAGCTGCTGTAAGATAAAAATTACAGTCTTGAGTGGCTAATTTATTTTTGGTAGGAATAACCCAGACTTCTGAACCTGTGTCAATTAAAAACGTTAATTTAGACAGGGGATCGAAAATGTCTAGACGACTATTTCGGCTTCCTTTACCCACGGTCGTCTGCATGGGTATGCCCATTAGTTTAAAGATTGTTCGTCCGCAAATTTGCATGGTTTAATACACTTATAAGCTTTAGTGCCGTATCTTTTATGATAAAAACAAATTTCTATTTCTCTATTTTTTGAGGAATTCCTGTTTTTGAAATGCTTATTATATCTATTATTTCTGCTAGAGCTTCTGGATCTATTAATGTTTCGAATTTCAGAGTTAAGTGACTGAACTTCGATAGACAATTTGGTCACTAGTTGAGACAGTTCGTTAACTAAGTCCGTATTTGAATGGTTGCTAGCGTACATTGAAGCGGGATTATTCATGTTTGAAGATGACGTATGAGCTGAAGACATAGAATAGACGGAACTTGAGCTTGGAATTTCATTAATTCGATCAGCGCAAGTTGCCATTTCGTCTAATGAACCAGTATAACATGCTAAAATTGCTTGCATATGATGAGGCAGTCTTTGCAGGCATAGAGTTCTAATAATCGAATCGTTCAACCTTCCTTCATTCTTAGTACGCATATCGCGTAACAACTGTGAAGGTTGATTATCACCTAATGAAAGTTCCGTTAAAACTTGCTTCATTTTTTCACTCTCAGATATAGAGAGTCTATCAATTAGAGCTCTTTTGAAACTAAAAAATAAAATACCTAATTTGTTTTGATAGATGATAAATTGAATGACGATGATGATGATTGAATGACGACGACTCACCAGGTATAACAAGGTCGTTCACATCGTCTTTATTGATTGCAGATTATGTTGACGGAGTTTCCAAACTTTCGTTTGTGTAATCACTAGTTTCAACTTCTACTTCAGCTTTCTCAGTTGCGTTTGAATAATTCGTTTGACTTGATGAGCTTCGTTCAAAAGGATCGTTCGTTGCTTGTATGCCAATAATCGGCGATGGTGATTATCGAAAATTAAAACAGCTGTAGGATGGAGCCGTTCTTCCTGAACGTATGTCGTTCTTTGGTTGTGTTGCTGTAGTTGTTCAGGTTTGTTTAGAAGAAGCAAAATTCAGTTTAGAAGTGGTTCTATCGAAATCCCCTTCAGAAGCAGGTTCGATCGTTGCTCAGTCGGGGTCACCAGTTTAGGTATTTTTTATTTGAAATTTACTAATTAATCTATTTTAATTTTTAGTTTAAATATTACAATCTAATTTTAATTTGAATTTTAAGTATTACAATCATCGAGCTCTAAATTCATACTAACTTTTATAAATCATTTTTAATTCACATTAAAAACTATTTTTTAAATAGGTTACTCCTTTAAAGTTTTTAATAACGATAAGTTACTTTCAATATTAATGCTCCTTTCAAAATCTGACCTAAAAGTGCTTTCGAAATTAATGCTCTGTACCAAATCGCGCATTTCAAAATGGACACCACATACATATCTGTTTCAACTTTTCGATTATTAAGAATATTATCACCTAATATAACGTTAAAAAGTTTATTAAATTTGTGTTCCACGAAGACAAATCTTTGTCACCCCTGATCTCCCTAAATGGTTTAATTTCCACTATGTGTGAAAATGTGGATGTTGTGTGGATATTAAATTTGACAATTTAAATCCTTGATTTTGAATAGCTGAGATCTGGGTCAATGAGAAGCATGAGAGAGATGCCATATTCTCATATAGGATATGTTGCAGAAACAGGTTTTTCTGAGGCTTCTATCGGAAAATTTTCGGCATTATATTTTCTCATTTGGCTCTGAAGAGAACTGTTTTGAGAGGAATTCTGATATGGTCGCTGCTAATTATGGTCTTGATTCTTAAAATTTTAATAGTTTGGATTTTGATGGTCGTTATTTTATCTTTCGAGAAATCTCATTTAAGTGACATCTTCTTGGGCGTTGGTAATTGATGCTTTGATGTTTCATGTTTTTTTTATTTTGATTGTTATTTTTCTAAATTCAGAACTTAGAACATCAATCTTCTATGGGTGATGTTAATGAATTCCATAATTGATTCACTGAATTCGGTGGTTCAGGGTTTGTTCAGCAGCTAGTTGCATACAATACTCTGGGACGGGACGTATTCTGCTAACGTGGAGTTATAAGGTTTATTCCTTAACAACGAAACAAAACTATATATCACGTGTCAGGTTTTTATTTCTTACTTCCAATCTCAATGAAGTCAAAACTCTCTCTCTACTTACATGCAATGTTTTTTCTATTTATGCTAACCTAAATCTTAATCTGTACTTTCCTTATTTATCTAAGTAACAATAATCTAAAATAGTTTACAACCTTCAACAAATGCAAATTAGGCCATAAACATTGGTTGGCCCTTCACCATCTAGCGCATATCCTTTTAAGATCTATAGATGCCGACAACATCCTCAATTGTCGAAAAGCAATAAAAAAGGGATCGCTCGTCCAAATGAGTATGGTCGGTCGAGACAAAGGATTATTGCGCTTGAAGTGTTATGTGATGGTTGATCATCACATTTACTTAGTTTAGTAGATTAATTATATCAGACACTGATATAACAGTGGGAATCAGGCGGTCAACAATGTCTGTATACCTTCAATTGGTCACAGCCTCCATAGACTGGGATGTTCAGAGCGTGTTAAATGGGTTCTAATGTTATGCTTAATGGACGTTATACTTGATTTCCTGTTTCGATTGCCAAGGTTAGAATTGATTGTGCAAACTTATTCGTTATAAGTCCTTTGAATTAATCCCATTCGAAGGTATATACATGTTATATGCAATTACACTCGCGAATATAAACCAGTAGAAGTAATGGCATGAGATTGTGTGGGTTACGTGATTACGAAAGAAAAATTTACGTGTGAAACTCAACGTTCGGAAACAAGTAGGATTTAAACTCAATATAGCAATCTTTCCGTTTGTGTATACTTCAATTCACTTGCCGACGAATGTAAACGTTCGTGCTCTAATCAAACTTTTCGCTGTAAATTTGTTTCCACTCTTGACGCAATTGTACCAACTAAGACTGTTAAATGCTGTTAAATGAAGTTAGTTTAAAACACAAACATCCACCATATAAAGACCAAGCTTTTTTTTAACAATTCTAAACTTTCTACTATAATTTTTTTATTCAATTGAAAAAGAAATATATTATGGTTTTTCGCTAAAAAATATGACCAATCGTTTTTATTTAAAACACACGTTTTCAAAACAGCACACGGCGTCTTGTGGAGTTTTCATTGTAGGATCACTATGAATAATAATAATCGACCCAAGGTGCAATAATATTCAACACTAGTGCGGTGTGAATATGTCATAATGTTCACTATTGATAAATGTGGACATATGTTTTGACAACTGTATTGTTAGTCAGTTGAGCATCGACCTTCATTCTATAAAGAGCATATTAAAACGGGATCGTGATCAAATCCGAAAAATACCATCGAAATTTGCAAGACACTTGAAGCAGCGAAAGTGAACAAGGTGTTGTTGGAGAAAAGTGTTGGTGTGAGTCAAGTTAACAGTATCACACAACAACAACAATCGATTAAAGTTTATCTCTCGCAATTACTCGTCGATGCTACAATTCTGGTGATAATTTCACATCATCTCAAGCAAATGAATCAACTTGGCGGGCATGCGGAAATCAAGGAAATTTCCAAAAATTTTGCAAATCATCAATGGGAAAACAATTGGAAAGCAATGGAAATCAAAACAAAAAGACCAACAGCAACACAGGGCAACAAAAACCAACACACTCGTCATATTGTCGCAACACCACCAAAACCAACAGCACACTCGCTTTAATGAGGTGATTCGGGTAAATTTTACAGTGATTAATGAGAATAATTATAGGATCGGTAATTTGAAACATATTTATAAAAATAATTTCATACAAAACTGGGCATAAAACAGAACGATGGGCCAAAGAGTACAGAATAGGAAATCAAAAGATAACATTCAAACTTGATACCGGATCGGACCGTCATTGCATTCCCATCTATTTAATTAAGAAATTACACATTTCATTTCATAAAGAGAAACAATGTAACAATTTTCCTATTTTCGATTACAATGGAAACAAAGTTAAGATATTTGATCTCGTTAAGCTCACATGTTATGATTTAATGCGGAAATCTGAACATTATTCTCATATTTTTAGGGTCGACGATTATCATGAACCATTGCTTGGCTTAGATACATGTGTGGAGCCCCGCAAGCCACCACCATCGGCACCGAGCTCACGGCGCAAGCAGAATCTTCTGCCGCGCAAACTCTACGCCGTCGGACAGACTCCGGCTTCGGATTACACTGTGGACCACCGCAAGCCACCATCGTCGGCACCGAGCCCACGGTGCAAGCAAAATCTGCCGCCGCAGAAAACTGCACGCCGTCGGCCAGATTCCAGCCGGCACCGGCACCCACCAAAAAGCGCTGGTCGTGTCGCCGTCACATTGTGACGCGCACTCACTCTGCCGCTAGCCTTACAGTTGAAAAGATGTGCGAGACCGCGACCCAGCGTCGATTAACCTTTTGTAAATTTTAAGCTAAGCAAATAAAGAAAATAAAAACCAAACATGTATTCAGTTTAAATTGATCAAGCAATTGGATATAAGAAGGATAGCGTGCGCATTATTAACTTTGAATGAATCAGTTGAAAATAACAATGACCTTTTTGGTGGCATTGGAAAGTTCCCCGGGAAATTTTCAATCAAGTTGAAGGAAAACTTGAAGTCTGTGCTATACTATAAACGATTGATACCATTGAGCTTATTGGATAAACTAAAAGTAGACCTTGATAAACTGGTCAATGAAGATATTATCGACTCTGTGAACTTTCCAACTGGTTGGGTAAACAATTTACAAATCGTTGAAAAAGCAAATAAAAATTTGCGACTGTGATCTAAAACCACTGAACAAGTGCAATCAGCGCGAACATTTTCTAATTCCCATTATAGACGACATCACGTTAAAACTGGTTAATAAACGCTTCTTTCGGTTTTTGACCTTTGTGGTGGTCAACAACAACAACATTTATGACTCCATTTGGCAGATACAGATTTAAACGTGCGCCTTTTGGACAACTGCACACCAGAAATGTTTCAATGTAGATTGGTACAGATATTTGGAGACGAACCGGGTCTAATGGTTTATTTTGATGATGTGGCTGTAGTTGCGAGAAACAAAACAGAACATGATCTGTTGTGGAGCGTGCAAAGAGAAACGGAATTAGATTTAATCCGGCAAATGTCACATTTTGTCTGAGAGATAAATGAAATCAAAAAATAAATACCTGGAAGCTATCTTAAAGATAAAAAAATAAACATGAAGTATGTAAAATATATTACCACATTACCACGAAATTAACTGGAAATTTACGCATGAGCGGGTGGAATTCAATTTCACGAAAGAACATCAAATAGAACTGGATAACTTCTGAAAATCATATCTTCGGGTCTAGTATAGGCAATATGTGACCCAAATAAAGCAGTGGTAGTCCAAACTGATGCATCCAAGGATGGGCTTGGTAGTGTGCTTATGCAGGAGTGAGACCCTGTAGCTTTCGCATCAAGAACACAAAGTGACCCTGAGCAAAGATGGGCTAAATTTGAAAAGGAGCTACTTGCCATTCTATTTGCTTGTACCAAGTTCCACAATTTTTTTTATGGTCGTGAATTTGTGGTTGAAAGCGATCACATCCCATAAGAGACGTTGAATACACGTGACATAGAAGAGGTTTCCCCTCGTCTACAACATATGTTTATGTCACTATTGAAGTATCCTAACATGATGATAACATGTATACCGGGGATAGAGGTGTTGATAACTGATTGCTTAATACGAGCGCAGTTGAGTAACAAAACGGAAATCGAAGATCTAATAAGTATCATTCACACTGCCACTAGATCGGTTTGCTTACCCGAGGCAAACTGTGATTTGTACTGTGTAATATTGAAACGAGACGAGAAATACTCGAGAATTGTTGGGTTTGTTGAAAGAGGTTGGCAGTCGAGAAATTCACAAGCACAAGTCTGAAATACATTTTGAAAACGGGCTTTTGTTACGAAACTATAAATTTCAAAATCAAACAAAAGAAAGAAATTGTCACCTCATGTGAGGTGTGTAACATTTTGTCGGAATTCCGCTTAGGCGAATTAAACTCGGATCGCCTATTCTTCGCCAGAACGAACAAATGTCGGAAAATAGCATATGCGGTGCGTAAAGCTATGGAAAAATCGTCTTTTCTTCGCCAGAGCGAACAAAAGTAAACTTGATTACTTGATTCTTCGCTTGATCAATTTAAACTCAATACATGTATCTAAGCCAAGCAATGGTGCATGATAATCGTCGACACTAAAAATATGAGAAGTGTTCAGATTTCCGCATTAAATCATAACATATGGGGCGCGTAAAGCTATGGACAGAGCGAACAAAAAAACATTTCTTTTTCCTGTTTTCTGGATCAAACTTTATTTTTATGGGTTGTTGATCAGTTTGCTCTTGTCAGTCTCAGTTTAGAGTTCTGAGTGACATATTTGGTTATCCGTTTTCGGACTCATTCTCTCGTTTTAAATCAATAATTTGCATCGCGAAATTTGCGATTTTTTTTCACGATCACGCATAACCTTGTGCAGCATTTTCACAATAGGTTATTTACGCGACCTAAATTAATCATTTCTGCGTCCTTTTTGATTAGTTTTAGTTAGCAACCAAGGTTTATCTCTTTCTGCTTCTTGATTTGTTTTCCGACTGCGCGAGTTATGTGTTAATTGTGTGGCGGATTGTTCCGAAAGAGTGGTACTTTACCACTCTTTGAATTCCGATCCATTATGAGCATTTCGCTATTCACGGATTCTCGACCAACTGTCGGAACGCCAGGTAAACTACAAACAATATACTTTTTAAATGCCGAAGCTTTGTTCCCCTTTTTTACTATATTTTACAGCAAATTGGTTAAAGTGTTTTTTTTATCTTGCTGCATTAACATTTTAGATAGTGTGATCCTAGGTGAATTTCATTCAATAAATAAATATTTTTTATATAATCCGATATCAACGATTTTTGCATGTTGAATGTATGAACTTTCCACATGTGAAAGCCGCTGGTATCAATTCTAAAATCAATCACAATATGGATACATGGATTCTCGGTGTTCTACTGTAGGTTCATGTAATGAAGTGTACATTGGACAATAAAAGGAACAGCTGTTATGCTGATTAGGATACTGAATAAATTAATAATAAGCATTACAGCTGGTTTTGTTGTGTGACATATATATAATAGAGATCTCATACATTCACTAATATTGGCAGCACCTCAAGAAAATGGCGACCGTTTAAAGTGACGTGACGTTGGCGCTTTCCATTGGTGGACTTCATATCATCAAAGTCCCTCTGACAGAAACGGTGGGCTGTGTACTCGACTGATTTATATCCTACTTAGAAGAAGTCATCTCTTTTGACTCGTTTACAGTATTTCAAGATTGGAGCATCCGCAGTTACTGAGAAAACATGAGATCCGAGTGGACAGACAGGAAGCCGTACTGACGGATAGGCAGGTTGCCAAACTAGTAGAATATTGCAAATCATTTTTATGAACTCCTAAATATGCTGTGCTTGAATTTTCTGTAAATTTCAGCGAGTTTTGGGTTTATGCATATTGCAATTATCCGAACTTTACTGTTCTCCCATTTTTATTGATAAACTGCAGGTTTTAAGGACTTGTCAGTTTTCCTTTTCCTGTTTTCATTAAGACGTTCATTTCATTAAGACTTTTCATTAAGACGTTAAGACAATTTCTTTCCTGAAGAAAAGACTTACTTTACAGCCTGTTTGTATTCCTATTTTGTGAACGTGGAGTCTGTAAGAATCTTATAGATTCCTTCTTAAAAAACAATAATCTAATACAGTCCTGATGAAAGCTCGAGACGATAATAATTATGTGTAATCAATTTTATTACACAATTATTTTTCTCTAAAATGTGTTCAAATCAAAAATGTTTCTTAGTTCAGATACAATTCCACCATGGAATCCAGTTCGTATTGATGACAATGTCGCGAAAAACAGTTCAAAAAGAAGCTTAAAATATTATGAATTTTTGACAATTGACTTCAGGTCCACTCCATAAACTCCTTCCGATGCGACAATCCTTAATAGTTATGCCGTCATCATGTACGATAACATTTCATATATATACACAAGTAGTAAAAAATATAAGTTAGGAACTGAATAATATATATTTCAGTCCCTTCAACTTATATTTTTACCGTTCAAAGTAATGTCGATAGTAGAATTAAAAATAATATTGTTTCCAAATTGGCAGAGTGAGCTACAAAATACTTAGGAAATAATTCGACACTGAAGGTAGTGTAAAAATTTCTAGGGCACTGCATTTAAGACGTTCCAAGGGACTCACGTAGTTTAAATAGCACTGCCATTAATCACATCACATTATATTACGTTTAAATTCAACAACATAAATATCCTATCAGACTCAAATCCTACAACAGACTTTAAATGCGACCTTACTTTAAAAACAAAACCACCTTTAAATGCCCTAAATATGATAAAACTTATTTTAAAGAATCAATGCCAAATTTGATTTCCCAAATTTACTTACGATTGATTTTTAAGTTGTTATAAACAAAGTTACAAAACGGAGAAACTGATTTCGCAAAATTTATTTCATAGGTTTTGGGTCATAATCAAGTGATTTTTTAAAATTTTTCTGAATGTTTTTTTATTTAATGGGTTTTTCAGGCAATATTAACTTTCAGGAAATAACCTGGCAAACTTTTTAACCTGAAAATCTTATTTCAGAACATACAGCAAACAAAACGATTGCCGACGATGTGAATTTGTATCGCCATTTCGAATAATTTCAACAGCGATTTGAAGTACTGCGGCACATCAAAAACAAATCGCCAAATCGGGTTATAAACACATCCCCGGGGCAGTTCACTAATAAATCGCCATTCGTTGGCGATACGCCATGGCGAACCGTTTGCGATACGCCGCGGCGATTCGTCTGCGAAGTGACATATTGTTCGCAGACAATTCGAATTCGGATCGCTGGCGGATTCGTCGGTGAACTCATTTTCTGACACGGCGATACGAATTCGTATCGACGGCGATTCGTTTTGTTTGCTGGGCATTGGAAAACTAATAATTCATTTCAATTAATTTGGGTACGCAGCGATAACGGTCCATTTGTATCAGCTGACTTTGAAGAATTCGCGGAACGCGGAAACATATAGTGGACGAACAATCCACTGTGAACAAAACGACAAAGATATGGTTGGGATCAGTAGATCATAATTGGTCTTTATATTAGAAAAAAAAGCAAGAAAAGAAAATGATGTTCAACACTAGTACTGTATGAACATGTTATAAAGTTTGTGGATTAAATAAAATGCTGAACACAGGAATTACGTTTATTTCATTTTATTTCCACTAAAAATATTGTCTTTATTAAAATTATTCAGAATGTAAATTGTATGTTATGTTGAAGTATGTTTCTTCTTGGAGTGCAGTTGACTGAATGAATGTTATGAATGTCAATCTGATCTATGACAGTGTGTCTATAGTAAAATGGTAAATGTCAAATGAATATGCTAAGGTTACGTTGGCGCTGACAGCGCATGATAATACTGATTTGAATTTACAATTTGAACGAACGTTAGAAATTATTTTGTTATTATTCTAATTGCAAAAACGGAAATTATTGTTGGCGTTAATCGCCACAGTACTCCCCCACCAGTGACTTGATGGTAGAAAAGGCACGATAAAAATGTTGACTAGGTAATTAATTTAAGCATTGACGAAAGTAACAAATCTTTTTGGCTTTTTGATGATTCTGCCGTCTCTTGTCGTTTTTGGTTGATCGTTTTTGGTTATCGTTTGCTCTGTAAGATCCTTTGGTACGTTTTCCGTTTCCGATGTGGTGTTATCGTTGATTGGGAGAAAAGCTGCTTTTACCCTATCGATGCTAACACGAACTTTGCGATTATTGATGAGAATTTCCAATGTTTTATCGTTTCGGTTCAAAACTTCGTATGGTCCGTCGTATGGCGTTTTAAGAGGTTTTCGAACTGAATCGTCGCGCAGAAAGACGTGACTGCATGTTTTAAGATCTTTTTGAACGAAAATTTTGTTGTTTGAATGGTTCGATGTTTGAACTGGTTGAATTTTTTCCATTAATTGTCGAAGTTGTTGAACAAATTCGGTTTCAAAACTGTCTTAGTCAATATTTTCGAAAAAATCGCATGGCATTTTGAGTGTTGTTCCGTTAACCATTTCTGACGGTGTTGCTTTAATATCGTCCTTGTAAACGTTGCGTAGTGCAAGCATTATTAAAGGTAATGCTTCGGTCCAGCGTTCGTTGTTTTGACATTTAATTGCAGCTTTCATGGTGCGATGAAAACGTTCGATTAGACCATTGGCTTGTGGGTGTCGAGGGCTTGATCGAAGGTGTTTTGCACCAATCATTTGCGACAATCCATTGAAAAGTTTCGCTTCAAATTGTTTACCCTGATCGGTGGTGATTTTTGTCGGAACACCATAATATGTAATCCAACCATTTATTAATGCTCTTGCAACAGTATCAGCGTGAATGTCTTCGATTGGAATTGCAACTGGCCATCGGCTGAATCGGTCGATAATTGTTAAACAGTAATTGTAACCGTTTGAACATGGAAGCGGTCCAACTATATCGATGTGAATCCATGAAAAACGTTTGTCTGGCACCGCAAAATTCTCGATAGCTGACCTATTGTGCTGAGAAATTTTAGCTTTTTGACATGAAATGCAAGTTTTTACCATATTGGCGATGTCCTTATTCATGTTGGGCCACACAAAACGCTCGCTGATTTGCTTAAGTGTTGATCTTTTACTTGGATGGGCCAGGTTGTGTACCGAGTTGAAGGCTCTTTGACGAAAATCCTTTGTGATGAATGGTCGAACATGCTTTGTTGATATGTCACAAACCACCTCGCTTGTCGAATTTGGAATTTTGATGAGTTTAAGTTGAAGCGTTGACTTGTTGTTTTCCAAAAAACCATTTAATTCTTCGTCGGTTTTTTGGCTTTCAGCTAATTCTTCGAAATTGATTGGATCGCAGCCAGTGATGCTCTCGATGCGTGAAAGTAAATCAGCTACGATATTCTCTTTTCCAGGAATGTGTTGTATGTCAGTAGTGTACTGTCCGATGAAATCGAGATGTGTTAGTTGTCGTGGTGAGGCTTTTTCAGGATTTTGGAAAAATGCAAATGTAATTGGTTTATGGTCGGTCAAAATTGTGCAGCTTCTTCCCTCAATCATGTGTTTGAAATGTTTGATTGATTGATAGATGGCCAATAATTCGCGATCATAAGTACTGTAACGTTTTTGTCGGTCTATCATTCGTTTCGAGTAGAAACCCAGTGGTTGAAGTTCTCCGTCAACGAGTTGATGAATGGCGGCACCAACTGCAAAATTGCTAGCATCGACGTGAAGTATCAATTTAGCGTTTGCCTTTGGATGTGCTAACGTTACTGCGCCTATCAATGACGTTTTACATTCTTCAAAAGCCCCTTCCGCATCGTCGGTCCAAATGATGGGTGTTTTATCTTTTTTCTTGTTACCCCTAATGAGGTCACGTAGACGACCCTGAATACGCGCTGCTCCCGGTAGGAAACGACGATAAAAATTCACCATACAAATGAATTTGCGTAGTTCGTCCGCGACTTTCGGTTTAGAAAACATTTTGATGGCATCGATTTTGTCAGTTGGTGGTCGGATTCCCGCTTTACTGACTAGATGTCCGAGAAATAATACCTCCCCTTGTGCAAATGCACATTTGGCCACATTGATCTTCAATTCATATTTGCGCAAACGCTCAAAAACAATACGTACATGTTTGTGGTGTTCCTCTTCGCTGCTGGATGCTATGATGATATCGTCGATGTAGCAAATAACGAAGTCTAGTCCGAACAACACTTGATCCATGAAGCGTTGAAATGATTGCGCTGCGTTTGTAAGTCCGAATGACATGACATTGAATTCAAAAAGTCCCAATGGAGTGATAATTGCTGTCTTTTTGCGATCCTCTTTGGCTATTGGGATGTTGAAATAGGCTTTTTCTAAATCGAGTACAGAAAAAATTGATTTACCACTCAAACTTTGGGTGAAGTCTTGGATATGTCTGATTGGGTAACGGTCTCGAACAGTTTGTGCGTTCAGTCGTCGATAATCTCCACATGGTCGCCAGCGTCCATCTTTTTTTGGTATCATGTTTAGTGGACTGGCCCATTCGCTGTTTGATGGTTGGCAAATTCCCGCATTAATCATGTATTCGAATTCTTTCTTTGCAACTGCAAGTTTGTCTTCATTTAATCGTCGTGGGCGTGAGAAAACCGGTTGTCCCGTTGTGATTATTTGATGTTGAACAGTTGTTTTTGTTGTAAGCGCTTTGTTGTAAAGTTTCGGTGTTGTCAAGTCAATGAATTCATTTAACAAATCTTTGTAGTTGTTGTCGCTGTTAATGGTGAAAACTGGTTGATATGCTGTGTAACCGGAAACACATTTTGTTTCAAGTTTAGTTTCTCTGTCGATAAGTAATTGGCGCCTGATGTCAACCAATAAACCGTATTTGTCGACAAAATCAGCACCTAAAATTGGTTTTGTAACGTCAGCAATGATGAAATTAAAATTGAATTCTCTTCGTAGTCCCAAGTCGAGTGATAGCAGTTTGTCGCCGTACGTGTTTATAGTAGATCCGTTAGCGGCAAACAACGAGTATTCATTTGATTTTAATTTTTTCGGAAACAATGACGCTGGTAAAATTGAGAAATCTGCCCCTGTGTCTATCAAAAATTTATAATTAGTGTTACGGTCGGTCATGAAAAGTCTTTTCGTTTTCTTTTTGTTGCTTGTTTCGCAAACCATTGGTTTTCGCTGAGCTTCAAATTGGCTAATAACAAGACGGAGTTTTTTCTCATTATTGTCCGCTTCATCTACCGTCGATGGTGAAGCGGGTTCTAGTTTTCCTGTTTTTTGAATGCGCATGGTTCAGCGCACCTTTTTGCATCTGCTCCAAATTTATAATGGTAGTAACAATTCGGATATTTTTCCGATTGGCTCTTCGAACGAGTGCGATTGCGTTGCTTGTCACGTGCCGGAGTTTGTGTTCGACCGCGTTTGTTGTTTGTCGTTTTGATTTCATTAATTTCTTTCCGTAAAGCGTCAATCGTCTGTTTGAGTGAGTGGAAATCGTTGGATTGTGGTAGACTTTGTACTGCCGAAACACTACCGAAATTTCCAATTTCCATCATTTTATCCGCTTGCTGAGCGCAACGATCTAATTCAAGTTCGGAAATTGAAACAACAGCTCGCACACTGCTTGGTAATCGCTCAAGCCAAAATGCCTTGATTGCGTCGTCCTTCAATGCCTTGCCGGCGAGGTCGCGCATTTGTCTTAGTAATTGTGTAGGTTTTTTATCACCAAGTTCGCATTCCCGTATCAGTCGATTCAGTTTTTTGTTTTCGGAATCTGTGAAATCTTTAATGAGTCGATTTTTAATTGCATCATACTTGCCAGTATCCGGTGGTGAACGAACAATGTCTGCAACATTTGCTAGAGTATCACAGTCCAGTGAGCCAACCACATAGTCGTATTTTGTTTGGTCTTGTGTTATGTGCGCGTTTCGAAATTGTGCATCCATTTGTATGAAGTATAAATCTGGATCGCGTTTGCTGAAGATTGGTGGTTTAACGCCGATTTTACAAACTTCACCAGCTACCGTTGTACCTTCTGAAACAGTTGCTTGAGCAATGTCGTCGTTTGCCATGATTGCAGTTATATTAAATTCCGTACTTGAGTCACTGAACAATGGATATACTTTTACTAAAGTTAAACTATGGATAAAGCGTTTAACGGGTTCGGCCGATCCAATTATCTTCTTGTGAAATTTTGAATTGTATGGCGTAACTCGGAGCAAAAACAAATATGGTCGTTAAAATCGATGTTTATAGTTCCACGAAATTTTGGTCGTCGTCGTGTCGCCGGTATGTTTTGTACTCACGGTCACACTATGGGCGCGTGTACACAGTCGGTATAAGAAAAGCTTCACACTGATCGTTAACACACAATTATTTGAAGAAAATAATTTGCCAAAAATGTTTTTCACAATGCGTGAAATGGAATGTTTTTTAACACTATTTTCGTTTTGTCTGAGTTTTTTGCGCAAATATGTTCACTTTGGTTAATTTCACTGTCGATGATCGAATGATGTTATTCTTGTATTGATTGCGAAATCATGTAAAATCGCCGCACAAAAAATTGTAGCGTATAAATTCACGGGGTCACCAATTGTGGATTAAATAAAATGCTGAACACAGGAATTACGTTTATTTCATTTTATTTCCACTAAAAATATTGTCTTTATTAAAATTATTCAGAATGTAAATTGTATGTTATGTTGAAGTATGTTTCTTCTTGGAGTGCAGTTGACTGAATGAATGTTATGAATGTCAATCTGATCTATGACAGTGTGTCTATAGTAAAATGGTAAATGTCAAATGAATATGCTAAGGTTACGTTGGCGCTGACAGCGCATGATAATACTGATTTGAATTTACAATTTGAACGAACGTTAGAAATTATTTTGTTATTATTCTAATTGCAAAAACGGAAATTATTGTTGGCGTTAATCGCCACAGTACTCCCCCACCAGTGACTTGATGGTAGAAAAGGCACGATAAAAATGTTGACTAGGTAATTAATTTAAGCATTGACGAAAGTAACAAATCTTTTTGGCTTTTTGATGATTCTGCCGTCTCTTGTCGTTTTTGGTTGATCGTTTTTGGTTATCGTTTGCTCTGTAAGATCCTTTGGTACGTTTTCCGTTTCCGATGTGGTGTTATCGTTGATTGGGAGAAAAGCTGCTTTTACCCTATCGATGCTAACACGAACTTTGCGATTATTGATGAGAATTTCCAATGTTTTATCGTTTCGGTTCAAAACTTCGTATGGTCCGTCGTATGGCGTTTTAAGAGGTTTTCGAACTGAATCGTCGCGCAGAAAGACGTGACTGCATGTTTTAAGATCTTTTTGAACGAAAATTTTGTTGTTTGAATGGTTCGATGTTTGAACTGGTTGAATTTTTTCCATTAATTGTCGAAGTTGTTGAACAAATTCGGTTTCCAAACTGTCGTAGTCAATATTTTCGAAAAAATCGCATGGCATTTTGAGTGTTGTTCCGTAAACCATTTCTGACGGTGTTGCTTTAATATCGTCCTTGTAAACGTTGCGTAGTGCAAGCATTATTAAAGGTAATGCTTCGGTCCAGCGTTCGTTGTTTTGACATTTAATTGCAGCTTTCATGGTGCGATGAAAACGTTCGATTAGACCATTGGCTTGTGGGTGTCGAGGGCTTGATCGAAGGTGTTTTGCACCAATCATTTGCGACAATCCATTGAAAAGTTTCGCTTCAAATTGTTTACCCTGATCGGTGGTGATTTTTGTCGGAACACCATAATATGTAATCCAACCATTTATTAATGCTCTTGCAACAGTATCAGCGTGAATGTCTTCGATTGGAATTGCAACTGGCCATCGGCTGAATCGGTCGATAATTGTTAAACAGTAATTGTAACCGTTTGAACATGGAAGCGGTCCAACTATATCGATGTGAATCCATGAAAAACGTTTGTCTGGCACCGCAAAATTCTCGATAGCTGACCTATTGTGCTGAGAAATTTTAGCTTTTTGACATGAAATGCAAGTTTTTACCATATTGGCGATGTCCTTATTCATGTTGGGCCACACAAAACGCTCGCTGATTTGCTTAAGTGTTGATCTTTTACTTGGATGGGCCAGGTTGTGTACCGAGTTGAAGGCTCTTTGACGAAAATCCTTTGTGATGAATGGTCGAACATGCTTTGTTGATATGTCACAAACCACCTCGCTTGTCGAATTTGGAATTTTGATGAGTTTAAGTTGAAGCGTTGACTTGTTGTTTTCCAAAAAACCATTTAATTCTTCGTCGGTTTTTTGGCTTTCAGCTAATTCTTCGAAATTGATTGGATCGCAGCCAGTGATGCTCTCGATGCGTGAAAGTAAATCAGCTACGATATTCTCTTTTCCAGGAATGTGTTGTATGTCAGTAGTGTACTGTCCGATGAAATCGAGATGTGTTAGTTGTCGTGGTGAGGCTTTTTCAGGATTTTGGAAAAATGCAAATGTAATTGGTTTATGGTCGGTCAAAATTGTGCAGCTTCTTCCCTCAATCATGTGTTTGAAATGTTTGATTGATTGATAGATGGCCAATAATTCGCGATCATAAGTACTGTAACGTTTTTGTCGGTCTATCATTCGTTTCGAGTAGAAACCCAGTGGTTGAAGTTCTCCGTCAACGAGTTGATGAATGGCGGCACCAACTGCAAAATTGCTAGCATCGACGTGAAGTATCAATTTAGCGTTTGCCTTTGGATGTGCTAACGTTACTGCGCCTATCAATGACGTTTTACATTCTTCAAAAGCCCCTTCCGCATCGTCGGTCCAAATGATGGGTGTTTTATCTTTTTTCTTGTTACCCCTAATGAGGACACGTAGACAACCCTGAATACGCGCTGCTCCCGGTAGGAAACGACGATAAAAATTCACCATACAAATGAATTTGCGTAGTTCGTCCGCGACTTTCGGTTTAGAAAACATTTTGATGGCATCGATTTTGTCAGTTGGTGGTCGGATTCCCGCTTTACTGACTAGATGTCAGAGAAATAATACCTCCCCTTGTGCAAATGCACATTTGGCCACATTGATCTTCAATTCATATTTGCGCAAACGCTCAAAAACAATACGTACATGTTTGTGGTGTTCCTCTTCGCTGCTGGATGCTATGATGATATCGTCGATGTAGCAAATAACGAAGTCTAGTCCGAACAACACTTGATCCATGAAGCGTTGAAATGATTGCGCTGCGTTTGTAAGTCCGAATGACATGACATTGAATTCAAAAAGTCCCAATGGAGTGATAATTGCTGTCTTTTTGCGATCCTCTTTGGCTATTGGGATGTTGAAATAGGCTTTTTCTAAATCGAGTACAGAAAAAATTGATTTACCACTCAAACTTTGGGTGAAGTCTTGGATATGTCTGATTGGGTAACGGTCTCGAACAGTTTGTGCGTTCAGTCGTCGATAATCTCCACATGGTCGCCAGCGTCCATCTTTTTTTGGTATCATGTTTAGTGGACTGGCCCATTCGCTGTTTGATGGTTGGCAAATTCCCGCATTAATCATGTATTCGAATTCTTTCTTTGCAACTGCAAGTTTGTCTTCATTTAATCGTCGTGGGCGTGAGAAAACCGGTTGTCCCGTTGTGATTATTTGATGTTGAACAGTTGTTTTTGTTGTAAGCGCTTTGTTGTAAAGTTTCGGTGTTGTCAAGTCAATGAATTCATTTAACAAATCTTTGTAGTTGTTGTCGCTGTTAATGGTGAAAACTGGTTGATATGCTGTGTAACCGGAAACACATTTTGTTTCAAGTTTAGTTTCTCTGTCGATAAGTAATTGGCGCCTGATGTCAACCAATAAACCGTATTTGTCGACAAAATCAGCACCTAAAATTGGTTTTGTAACGTCAGCAATGATGAAATTAAAATTGAATTCTCTTCGCAGTCCCAAGTCGAGTGATAGCAGTTTGTCGCCGTACGTGTTTATAGTAGATCCGTTAGCGGCAAACAACGAGTATTCATTTGATTTTAATTTTTTCGGAAACAATGACGCTGGTAAAATTGAGAAATCTGCCCCTGTGTCTATCAAAAATTTATAATTAGTGTTACGGTCGGTCATGAAAAGTCTTTTCGTTTTCTTTTTGTTGCTTGTTTCGCAAACCATTGGTTTTCGCTGAGCTTCAAATTGGCTAATAACAAGACGGAGTTTTTTCTCATTATTGTCCGCTTCATCTACCGTCGATGGTGAAGCGGGTTCTAGTTTTCCTGTTTTTTGAATGCGCATGGTTCAGCGCACCTTTTTGCATCTGCTCCAAATTTATAATGGTAGTAACAATTCGGATATTTTTCCGATTGGCTCTTCGAACGAGTGCGATTGCGTTGCTTGTCACGTGCCGGAGTTTGTGTTCGACCGCGTTTGTTGTTTGTCGTTTTGATTTCATTAATTTCTTTCCGTAAAGCGTCAATCGTCTGTTTGAGTGAGTGGAAATCGTTGGATTGTGGTAGACTTTGTACTGCCGAAACACTACCGAAATTTCCAATTTCCATCATTTTATCCGCTTGCTGAGCGCAACGATCTAATTCAAGTTCGGAAATTGAAACAACAGCTCGCACACTGCTTGGTAATCGCTCAAGCCAAAATGCCTTGATTGCGTCGTCCTTCAATGCCTTGCCGGCGAGGTCGCGCATTTGTCTTAGTAATTGTGTAGGTTTTTTATCACCAAGTTCGCATTCCCGTATCAGTCGATTCAGTTTTTTGTTTTCGGAATCTGTGAAATCTTTAATGAGTCGATTTTTAATTGCATCATACTTGCCAGTATCCGGTGGTGAACGAACTATGTCTGCAACATTTGCTAGAGTATCACAGTCCAGTGAGCCAACCACATAGTCGTATTTTGTTTGGTCTTGTGTTATGTGCGCGTTTCGAAATTGTGCATCCATTTGTATGAAGTCTAAATCTGGATCGCGTTTGCTGAAGATTGGTGGTTTAACGCCGATTTTACAAACTTCACCAGCTACCGTTGTACCTTCTGAAACAGTTGCTTGAGCAATGTCGTCGTTTGCCATGATTGCAGTTATATTAAATTCCGTACTTGAGTCACTGAACAATGGATATACTTTTACTAAAGTTAAACTATGGATAAAGCGTTTAACGGGTTCGGCCGATCCAATTATCTTCTTGTGAAATTTTGAATTGTATGGCGTAACTCGGAGCAAAAACAAATATGGTCGTTAAAATCGATGTTTATAGTTCCACGAAATTTTGGTCGTCGTCGTGTCGCCGGTATGTTTTGTACTCACGGTCACACTATGGGCGCGTGTACACAGTCGGTATAAGAAAAGCTTCACACTGATCGTTAACACACAATTATTTGAAGAAAATAATTTGCCAAAAATGTTTTTCACAATGCGTGAAATGGAATGTTTTTTAACACTATTTTCGTTTTGTCTGAGTTTTTTGCGCAAATATGTTCACTTTGGTTAATTTCACTGTCGATGATCGAATGATGTTATTCTTGTATTGATTGCGAAATCATGTAAAATCGCCGCACAAAAAATTGTAGCGTATAAATTCACGGGGTCACCAATTGTGGATTAAATAAAATGCTGAACACAGGAATTACGTTTATTTCATTTTATTTCCACTAAAAATATTGTCTTTATTAAAATTATTCAGAATGTAAATTGTATGTTATGTTGAAGTATGTTTCTTCTTGGAGTGCAGTTGACTGAATGAATGTTATGAATGTCAATCTGATCTATGACAGTGTGTCTATAGTAAAATGGTAAATGTCAAATGAATATGCTAAGGTTACGTTGGCGCTGACAGCGCATGATAATACTGATTTGAATTTACAATTTGAACGAACGTTAGAAATTATTTTGTTATTATTCTAATTGCAAAAACGGAAATTATTGTTGGCGTTAATCGCCACAGTACTCCCCCACCAGTGACTTGATGGTAGAAAAGGCACGATAAAAATGTTGACTAGGTAATTAATTTAAGCATTGACGAAAGTAACAAATCTTTTTGGCTTTTTGATGATTCTGCCGTCTCTTGTCGTTTTTGGTTGATCGTTTTTGGTTATCGTTTGCTCTGTAAGATCCTTTGGTACGTTTTCCGTTTCCGATGTGGTGTTATCGTTGATTGGGAGAAAAGCTGCTTTTACCCTATCGATGCTAACACGAACTTTGCGATTATTGATGAGAATTTCCAATGTTTTATCGTTTCGGTTCAAAACTTCGTATGGTCCGTCGTATGGCGTTTTAAGAGGTTTTCGAACTGAATCGTCGCGCAGAAAGACGTGACTGCATGTTTTAAGATCTTTTTGAACGAAAATTTTGTTGTTTGAATGGTTCGATGTTTGAACTGGTTGAATTTTTTCCATTAATTGTCGAAGTTGTTGAACAAATTCGGTTTCCAAACTGTCGTAGTCAATATTTTCGAAAAAATCGCATGGCATTTTGAGTGTTGTTCCGTAAACCATTTCTGACGGTGTTGCTTTAATATCGTCCTTGTAAACGTTGCGTAGTGCAAGCATTATTAAAGGTAATGCTTCGGTCCAGCGTTCGTTGTTTTGACATTTAATTGCAGCTTTCATGGTGCGATGAAAACGTTCGATTAGACCATTGGCTTGTGGGTGTCGAGGGCTTGATCGAAGGTGTTTTGCACCAATCATTTGCGACAATCCATTGAAAAGTTTCGCTTCAAATTGTTTACCCTGATCGGTGGTGATTTTTGTCGGAACACCATAATATGTAATCCAACCATTTATTAATGCTCTTGCAACAGTATCAGCGTGAATGTCTTCGATTGGAATTGCAACTGGCCATCGGCTGAATCGGTCGATAATTGTTAAACAGTAATTGTAACCGTTTGAACATGGAAGCGGTCCAACTATATCGATGTGAATCCATGAAAAACGTTTGTCTGGCACCGCAAAATTCTCGATAGCTGACCTATTGTGCTGAGAAATTTTAGCTTTTTGACATGAAATGCAAGTTTTTACCATATTGGCGATGTCCTTATTCATGTTGGGCCACACAAAACGCTCGCTGATTTGCTTAAGTGTTGATCTTTTACTTGGATGGGCCAGGTTGTGTACCGAGTTGAAGGCTCTTTGACGAAAATCCTTTGTGATGAATGGTCGAACATGCTTTGTTGATATGTCACAAACCACCTCGCTTGTCGAATTTGGAATTTTGATGAGTTTAAGTTGAAGCGTTGACTTGTTGTTTTCCAAAAAACCATTTAATTCTTCGTCGGTTTTTTGGCTTTCAGCTAATTCTTCGAAATTGATTGGATCGCAGCCAGTGATGCTCTCGATGCGTGAAAGTAAATCAGCTACGATATTCTCTTTTCCAGGAATGTGTTGTATGTCAGTAGTGTACTGTCCGATGAAATCGAGATGTGTTAGTTGTCGTGGTGAGGCTTTTTCAGGATTTTGGAAAAATGCAAATGTAATTGGTTTATGGTCGGTCAAAATTGTGCAGCTTCTTCCCTCAATCATGTGTTTGAAATGTTTGATTGATTGATAGATGGCCAATAATTCGCGATCATAAGTACTGTAACGTTTTTGTCGGTCTGTCATTCGTTTCGAGTAGAAACCCAGTGGTTGAAGTTCTCCGTCAACGAGTTGATGAATGGCGGCACCAACTGCAAAATTGCTAGCATCGACGTGAAGTATCAATTTAGCGTTTGCCTTTGGATGTGCTAACGTTACTGCGCCTATCAATGACGTTTTACATTCTTCAAAAGCCCCTTCCGCATCGTCGGTCCAAATGATGGGTGTTTTATCTTTTTTCTTGTTACCCCTAATGAGGACACGTAGACAACCCTGAATACGCGCTGCTCCCGGTAGGAAACGACGATAAAAATTCACCATACAAATGAATTTGCGTAGTTCGTCCGCGACTTTCGGTTTAGAAAACATTTTGATGGCATCGATTTTGTCAGTTGGTGGTCGGATTCCCGCTTTACTGACTAGATGTCCGAGAAATAATACCTCCCCTTGTGCAAATGCACATTTGGCCACATTGATCTTCAATTCATATTTGCGCAAACGCTCAAAAACAATACGTACATGTTTGTGGTGTTCCTCTTCGCTGCTGGATGCTATGATGATATCGTCGATGTAGCAAATAACGAAGTCTAGTCCGAACAACACTTGATCCATGAAGCGTTGAAATGATTGCGCTGCGTTTGTAAGTCCGAATGACATGACATTGAATTCAAAAAGTCCCAATGGAGTGATAATTGCTGTCTTTTTGCGATCCTCTTTGGCTATTGGGATGTTGAAATAGGCTTTTTCTAAATCGAGTACAGAAAAAATTGATTTACCACTCAAACTTTGGGTGAAGTCTTGGATATGTCTGATTGGGTAACGGTCTCGAACAGTTTGTGCGTTCAGTCGTCGATAATCTCCACATGGTCGCCAGCGTCCATCTTTTTTTGGTATCATGTTTAGTGGACTGGCCCATTCGCTGTTTGATGGTTGGCAAATTCCCGCATTAATCATGTATTCGAATTCTTTCTTTGCAACTGCAAGTTTGTCTTCATTTAATCGTCGTGGGCGTGAGAAAACCGGTTGTCCCGTTGTGATTATTTGATGTTGAACAGTTGTTTTTGTTGTAAGCGCTTTGTTGTAAAGTTTCGGTGTTGTCAAGTCAATGAATTCATTTAACAAATCTTTGTAGTTGTTGTCGCTGTTAATGGTGAAAACTGGTTGATATGCTGTGTAACCGGAAACACATTTTGTTTCAAGTTTAGTTTCTCTGTCGATAAGTAATTGGCGCCTGATGTCAACCAATAAACCGTATTTGTCGACAAAATCAGCACCTAAAATTGGTTTTGTAACGTCAGCAATGATGAAATTAAAATTGAATTCTCTTCGCAGTCCCAAGTCGAGTGATAGCAGTTTGTCGCCGTACGTGTTTATAGTAGATCCGTTAGCGGCAAACAACGAGTATTCATTTGATTTTAATTTTTTCGGAAACAATGACGCTGGTAAAATTGAGAAATCTGCCCCTGTGTCTATCAAAAATTTATAATTAGTGTTACGGTCGGTCATGAAAAGTCTTTTCGTTTTCTTTTTGTTGCTTGTTTCGCAAACCATTGGTTTTCGCTGAGCTTCAAATTGGCTAATAACAAGACGGAGTTTTTTCTCATTATTGTCCGCTTCATCTACCGTCGATGGTGAAGCGGGTTCTAGTTTTCCTGTTTTTTGAATGCGCATGGTTCAGCGCACCTTTTTGCATCTGCTCCAAATTTATAATGGTAGTAACAATTCGGATATTTTTCCGATTGGCTCTTCGAACGAGTGCGATTGCGTTGCTTGTCACGTGCCGGAGTTTGTGTTCGACCGCGTTTGTTGTTTGTCGTTTTGATTTCATTAATTTCTTTCCGTAAAGCGTCAATCGTCTGTTTGAGTGAGTGGAAATCGTTGGATTGTGGTAGACTTTGTACTGCCGAAACACTACCGAAATTTCCAATTTCCATCATTTTATCCGCTTGCTGAGCGCAACGATCTAATTCAAGTTCGGAAATTGAAACAACAGCTCGCACACTGCTTGGTAATCGCTCAAGCCAAAATGCCTTGATTGCGTCGTCCTTCAATGCCTTGCCGGCGAGGTCGCGCATTTGTCTTAGTAATTGTGTAGGTTTTTTATCACCAAGTTCGCATTCCCGTATCAGTCGATTCAGTTTTTTGTTTTCGGAATCTGTGAAATCTTTAATGAGTCGATTTTTAATTGCATCATACTTGCCAGTATCCGGTGGTGAACGAACTATGTCTGCAACATTTGCTAGAGTATCACAGTCCAGTGAGCCAACCACATAGTCGTATTTTGTTTGGTCTTGTGTTATGTGCGCGTTTCGAAATTGTGCATCCATTTGTATGAAGTCTAAATCTGGATCGCGTTTGCTGAAGATTGGTGGTTTAACGCCGATTTTACAAACTTCACCAGCTACCGTTGTACCTTCTGAAACAGTTGCTTGAGCAATGTCGTCGTTTGCCATGATTGCAGTTATATTAAATTCCGTACTTGAGTCACTGAACAATGGATATACTTTTACTAAAGTTAAACTATGGATAAAGCGTTTAACGGGTTCGGCCGATCCAATTATCTTCTTGTGAAATTTTGAATTGTATGGCGTAACTCGGAGCAAAAACAAATATGGTCGTTAAAATCGATGTTTATAGTTCCACGAAATTTTGGTCGTCGTCGTGTCGCCGGTATGTTTTGTACTCACGGTCACACTATGGGCGCGTGTACACAGTCGGTATAAGAAAAGCTTCACACTGATCGTTAACACACAATTATTTGAAGAAAATAATTTGCTAAAAATGTTTTTCACAATGCGTGAAATGGAATGTTTTTTAACACTATTTTCGTTTTGTCTGAGTTTTTTGCGCAAATATGTTCACTTTGGTTAATTTCACTGTCGATGATCGAATGATGTTATTCTTGTATTGATTGCGAAATCATGTAAAATCGCCGCACAAAAAATTGTAGCGTATAAATTCACGGGGTCACCAATTGTGGATTAAATAAAATGCTGAACACAGGAATTACGTTTATTTCATTTTATTTCCACTAAAAATATTGTCTTTATTAAAATTATTCAGAATGTAAATTGTATGTTATGTTGAAGTATGTTTCTTCTTGGAGTGCAGTTGACTGAATGAATGTTATGAATGTCAATCTGATCTATGACAGTGTGTCTATAGTAAAATGGTAAATGTCAAATGAATATGCTAAGGTTACGTTGGCGCTGACAGCGCATGATAATACTGATTTGAATTTACAATTTGAACGAACGTTAGAAATTATTTTGTTATTATTCTAATTGCAAAAACGGAAATTATTGTTGGCGTTAATCGCCACAGTACTCCCCCACCAGTGACTTGATGGTAGAAAAGGCACGATAAAAATGTTGACTAGGTAATTAATTTAAGCATTGACGAAAGTAACAAATCTTTTTGGCTTTTTGATGATTCTGCCGTCTCTTGTCGTTTTTGGTTGATCGTTTTTGGTTATCGTTTGCTCTGTAAGATCCTTTGGTACGTTTTCCGTTTCCGATGTGGTGTTATCGTTGATTGGGAGAAAAGCTGCTTTTACCCTATCGATGCTAACACGAACTTTGCGATTATTGATGAGAATTTCCAATGTTTTATCGTTTCGGTTCAAAACTTCGTATGGTCCGTCGTATGGCGTTTTAAGAGGTTTTCGAACTGAATCGTCGCGCAGAAAGACGTGACTGCATGTTTTAAGATCTTTTTGAACGAAAATTTTGTTGTTTGAATGGTTCGATGTTTGAACTGGTTGAATTTTTTCCATTAATTGTCGAAGTTGTTGAACAAATTCGGTTTCCAAACTGTCGTAGTCAATATTTTCGAAAAAATCGCATGGCATTTTGAGTGTTGTTCCGTAAACCATTTCTGACGGTGTTGCTTTAATATCGTCCTTGTAAACGTTGCGTAGTGCAAGCATTATTAAAGGTAATGCTTCGGTCCAGCGTTCGTTGTTTTGACATTTAATTGCAGCTTTCATGGTGCGATGAAAACGTTCGATTAGACCATTGGCTTGTGGGTGTCGAGGGCTTGATCGAAGGTGTTTTGCACCAATCATTTGCGACAATCCATTGAAAAGTTTCGCTTCAAATTGTTTACCCTGATCGGTGGTGATTTTTGTCGGAACACCATAATATGTAATCCAACCATTTATTAATGCTCTTGCAACAGTATCAGCGTGAATGTCTTCGATTGGAATTGCAACTGGCCATCGGCTGAATCGGTCGATAATTGTTAAACAGTAATTGTAACCGTTTGAACATGGAAGCGGTCCAACTATATCGATGTGAATCCATGAAAAACGTTTGTCTGGCACCGCAAAATTCTCGATAGCTGACCTATTGTGCTGAGAAATTTTAGCTTTTTGACATGAAATGCAAGTTTTTACCATATTGGCGATGTCCTTATTCATGTTGGGCCACACAAAACGCTCGCTGATTTGCTTAAGTGTTGATCTTTTACTTGGATGGGCCAGGTTGTGTACCGAGTTGAAGGCTCTTTGACGAAAATCCTTTGTGATGAATGGTCGAACATGCTTTGTTGATATGTCACAAACCACCTCGCTTGTCGAATTTGGAATTTTGATGAGTTTAAGTTGAAGCGTTGACTTGTTGTTTTCCAAAAAACCATTTAATTCTTCGTCGGTTTTTTGGCTTTCAGCTAATTCTTCGAAATTGATTGGATCGCAGCCAGTGATGCTCTCGATGCGTGAAAGTAAATCAGCTACGATATTCTCTTTTCCAGGAATGTGTTGTATGTCAGTAGTGTACTGTCCGATGAAATCGAGATGTGTTAGTTGTCGTGGTGAGGCTTTTTCAGGATTTTGGAAAAATGCAAATGTAATTGGTTTATGGTCGGTCAAAATTGTGCAGCTTCTTCCCTCAATCATGTGTTTGAAATGTTTGATTGATTGATAGATGGCCAATAATTCGCGATCATAAGTACTGTAACGTTTTTGTCGGTCTGTCATTCGTTTCGAGTAGAAACCCAGTGGTTGAAGTTCTCCGTCAACGAGTTGATGAATGGCGGCACCAACTGCAAAATTGCTAGCATCGACGTGAAGTATCAATTTAGCGTTTGCCTTTGGATGTGCTAACGTTACTGCGCCTATCAATGACGTTTTACATTCTTCAAAAGCCCCTTCCGCATCGTCGGTCCAAATGATGGGTGTTTTATCTTTTTTCTTGTTACCCCTAATGAGGACACGTAGACAACCCTGAATACGCGCTGCTCCCGGTAGGAAACGACGATAAAAATTCACCATACAAATGAATTTGCGTAGTTCGTCCGCGACTTTCGGTTTAGAAAACATTTTGATGGCATCGATTTTGTCAGTTGGTGGTCGGATTCCCGCTTTACTGACTAGATGTCCGAGAAATAATACCTCCCCTTGTGCAAATGCACATTTGGCCACATTGATCTTCAATTCATATTTGCGCAAACGCTCAAAAACAATACGTACATGTTTGTGGTGTTCCTCTTCGCTGCTGGATGCTATGATGATATCGTCGATGTAGCAAATAACGAAGTCTAGTCCGAACAACACTTGATCCATGAAGCGTTGAAATGATTGCGCTGCGTTTGTAAGTCCGAATGACATGACATTGAATTCAAAAAGTCCCAATGGAGTGATAATTGCTGTCTTTTTGCGATCCTCTTTGGCTATTGGGATGTTGAAATAGGCTTTTTCTAAATCGAGTACAGAAAAAATTGATTTACCACTCAAACTTTGGGTGAAGTCTTGGATATGTCTGATTGGGTAACGGTCTCGAACAGTTTGTGCGTTCAGTCGTCGATAATCTCCACATGGTCGCCAGCGTCCATCTTTTTTTGGTATCATGTTTAGTGGACTGGCCCATTCGCTGTTTGATGGTTGGCAAATTCCCGCATTAATCATGTATTCGAATTCTTTCTTTGCAACTGCAAGTTTGTCTTCATTTAATCGTCGTGGGCGTGAGAAAACCGGTTGTCCCGTTGTGATTATTTGATGTTGAACAGTTGTTTTTGTTGTAAGCGCTTTGTTGTAAAGTTTCGGTGTTGTCAAGTCAATGAATTCATTTAACAAATCTTTGTAGTTGTTGTCGCTGTTAATGGTGAAAACTGGTTGATATGCTGTGTAACCGGAAACACATTTTGTTTCAAGTTTAGTTTCTCTGTCGATAAGTAATTGGCGCCTGATGTCAACCAATAAACCGTATTTGTCGACAAAATCAGCACCTAAAATTGGTTTTGTAACGTCAGCAATGATGAAATTAAAATTGAATTCTCTTCGCAGTCCCAAGTCGAGTGATAGCAGTTTGTCGCCGTACGTGTTTATAGTAGATCCGTTAGCGGCAAACAACGAGTATTCATTTGATTTTAATTTTTTCGGAAACAATGACGCTGGTAAAATTGAGAAATCTGCCCCTGTGTCTATCAAAAATTTATAATTAGTGTTACGGTCGGTCATGAAAAGTCTTTTCGTTTTCTTTTTGTTGCTTGTTTCGCAAACCATTGGTTTTCGCTGAGCTTCAAATTGGCTAATAACAAGACGGAGTTTTTTCTCATTATTGTCCGCTTCATCTACCGTCGATGGTGAAGCGGGTTCTAGTTTTCCTGTTTTTTGAATGCGCATGGTTCAGCGCACCTTTTTGCATCTGCTCCAAATTTATAATGGTAGTAACAATTCGGATATTTTTCCGATTGGCTCTTCGAACGAGTGCGATTGCGTTGCTTGTCACGTGCCGGAGTTTGTGTTCGACCGCGTTTGTTGTTTGTCGTTTTGATTTCATTAATTTCTTTCCGTAAAGCGTCAATCGTCTGTTTGAGTGAGTGGAAATCGTTGGATTGTGGTAGACTTTGTACTGCCGAAACACTACCGAAATTTCCAATTTCCATCATTTTATCCGCTTGCTGAGCGCAACGATCTAATTCAAGTTCGGAAATTGAAACAACAGCTCGCACACTGCTTGGTAATCGCTCAAGCCAAAATGCCTTGATTGCGTCGTCCTTCAATGCCTTGCCGGCGAGGTCGCGCATTTGTCTTAGTAATTGTGTAGGTTTTTTATCACCAAGTTCGCATTCCCGTATCAGTCGATTCAGTTTTTTGTTTTCGGAATCTGTGAAATCTTTAATGAGTCGATTTTTAATTGCATCATACTTGCCAGTATCCGGTGGTGAACGAACTATGTCTGCAACATTTGCTAGAGTATCACAGTCCAGTGAGCCAACCACATAGTCGTATTTTGTTTGGTCTTGTGTTATGTGCGCGTTTCGAAATTGTGCATCCATTTGTATGAAGTCTAAATCTGGATCGCGTTTGCTGAAGATTGGTGGTTTAACGCCGATTTTACAAACTTCACCAGCTACCGTTGTACCTTCTGAAACAGTTGCTTGAGCAATGTCGTCGTTTGCCATGATTGCAGTTATATTAAATTCCGTACTTGAGTCACTGAACAATGGATATACTTTTACTAAAGTTAAACTATGGATAAAGCGTTTAACGGGTTCGGCCGATCCAATTATCTTCTTGTGAAATTTTGAATTGTATGGCGTAACTCGGAGCAAAAACAAATATGGTCGTTAAAATCGATGTTTATAGTTCCACGAAATTTTGGTCGTCGTCGTGTCGCCGGTATGTTTTGTACTCACGGTCACACTATGGGCGCGTGTACACAGTCGGTATAAGAAAAGCTTCACACTGATCGTTAACACACAATTATTTGAAGAAAATAATTTGCTAAAAATGTTTTTCACAATGCGTGAAATGGAATGTTTTTTAACACTATTTTCGTTTTGTCTGAGTTTTTTGCGCAAATATGTTCACTTTGGTTAATTTCACTGTCGATGATCGAATGATGTTATTCTTGTATTGATTGCGAAATCATGTAAAATCGCCGCACAAAAAATTGTAGCGTATAAATTCACGGGGTCACCAATTGTGGATTAAATAAAATGCTGAACACAGGAATTACGTTTATTTCATTTTATTTCCACTAAAAATATTGTCTTTATTAAAATTATTCAGAATGTAAATTGTATGTTATGTTGAAGTATGTTTCTTCTTGGAGTGCAGTTGACTGAATGAATGTTATGAATGTCAATCTGATCTATGACAGTGTGTCTATAGTAAAATGGTAAATGTCAAATGAATATGCTAAGGTTACGTTGGCGCTGACAGCGCATGATAATACTGATTTGAATTTACAATTTGAACGAACGTTAGAAATTATTTTGTTATTATTCTAATTGCAAAAACGGAAATTATTGTTGGCGTTAATCGCCACAGTACTCCCCCACCAGTGACTTGATGGTAGAAAAGGCACGATAAAAATGTTGACTAGGTAATTAATTTAAGCATTGACGAAAGTAACAAATCTTTTTGGCTTTTTGATGATTCTGCCGTCTCTTGTCGTTTTTGGTTGATCGTTTTTGGTTATCGTTTGCTCTGTAAGATCCTTTGGTACGTTTTCCGTTTCCGATGTGGTGTTATCGTTGATTGGGAGAAAAGCTGCTTTTACCCTATCGATGCTAACACGAACTTTGCGATTATTGATGAGAATTTCCAATGTTTTATCGTTTCGGTTCAAAACTTCGTATGGTCCGTCGTATGGCGTTTTAAGAGGTTTTCGAACTGAATCGTCGCGCAGAAAGACGTGACTGCATGTTTTAAGATCTTTTTGAACGAAAATTTTGTTGTTTGAATGGTTCGATGTTTGAACTGGTTGAATTTTTTCCATTAATTGTCGAAGTTGTTGAACAAATTCGGTTTCCAAACTGTCGTAGTCAATATTTTCGAAAAAATCGCATGGCATTTTGAGTGTTGTTCCGTAAACCATTTCTGACGGTGTTGCTTTAATATCGTCCTTGTAAACGTTGCGTAGTGCAAGCATTATTAAAGGTAATGCTTCGGTCCAGCGTTCGTTGTTTTGACATTTAATTGCAGCTTTCATGGTGCGATGAAAACGTTCCATTAGACCATTGGCTTGTGGGTGTCGAGGGCTTGATCGAAGGTGTTTTGCACCAATCATTTGCGACAATCCATTGAAAAGTTTCGCTTCAAATTGTTTACCCTGATCGGTGGTGATTTTTGTCGGAACACCATAATATGTAATCCAACCATTTATTAATGCTCTTGCAACAGTATCAGCGTGAATGTCTTCGATTGGAATTGCAACTGGCCATCGGCTGAATCGGTCGATAATTGTTAAACAGTAATTGTAACCGTTTGAACATGGAAGCGGTCCAACTATATCGATGTGAATCCATGAAAAACGTTTGTCTGGCACCGCAAAATTCTCGATAGCTGACCTATTGTGCTGAGAAATTTTAGCTTTTTGACATGAAATGCAAGTTTTTACCATATTGGGGATGTCCTTATTCATGTTGGGCCACACAAAACGCTCGCTGATTTGCTTAAGTGTTGATCTTTTACTTGGATGGGCCAGGTTGTGTACCGAGTTGAAGGCTCTTTGACGAAAATCCTTTGTGATGAATGGTCGAACATGCTTTGTTGATATGTCACAAACCACCTCGCTTGTCGAATTTGGAATTTTGATGAGTTTAAGTTGAAGCGTTGACTTGTTGTTTTCCAAAAAACCATTTAATTCTTCGTCGGTTTTTTGGCTTTCAGCTAATTCTTCGAAATTGATTGGATCGCAGCCAGTGATGCTCTCGATGCGTGAAAGTAAATCAGCTACGATATTCTCTTTTCCAGGAATGTGTTGTATGTCAGTAGTGTACTGTCCGATGAAATCGAGATGTGTTAGTTGTCGTGGTGAGGCTTTTTCAGGATTTTGGAAAAATGCAAATGTAATTGGTTTATGGTCGGTCAAAATTGTGCAGCTTCTTCCCTCAATCATGTGTTTGAAATGTTTGATTGATTGATAGATGGCCAATAATTCGCGATCATAAGTACTGTAACGTTTTTGTCGGTCTGTCATTCGTTTCGAGTAGAAACCCAGTGGTTGAAGTTCTCCGTCAACGAATTGATGAATGGCGGCACCAACTGCAAAATTGCTAGCATCGACGTGAAGTATCAATTTAGCGTTTGCCTTTGGATGTGCTAACGTTACTGCGCCTATCAATGACGTTTTACATTCTTCAAAAGCCCCTTCCGCATCGTCGGTCCAAATGATGGGTGTTTTATCTTTTTTCTTGTTACCCCTAATGAGGACACGTAGACAACCCTGAATACGCGCTGCTCCCGGTAGGAAACGACGATAAAAATTCACCATACAAATGAATTTGCGTAGTTCGTCCGCGACTTTCGGTTTAGAAAACATTTTGATGGCATCGATTTTGTCAGTTGGTGGTCGGATTCCCGCTTTACTGACTAGATGTCCGAGAAATAATACCTCCCCTTGTGCAAATGCACATTTGGCCACATTGATCTTCAATTCATATTTGCGCAAACGCTCAAAAACAATACGTACATGTTTGTGGTGTTCCTCTTCGCTGCTGGATGCTATGATGATATCGTCGATGTAGCAAATAACGAAGTCTAGTCCGAACAACACTTGATCCATGAAGCGTTGAAATGATTGCGCTGCGTTTGTAAGTCCGAATGACATGACATTGAATTCAAAAAGTCCCAATGGAGTGATAATTGCTGTCTTTTTGCGATCCTCTTTGGCTATTGGGATGTTGAAATAGGCTTTTTCTAAATCGAGTACAGAAAAAATTGATTTACCACTCAAACTTTGGGTGAAGTCTTGGATATGTCTGATTGGGTAACGGTCTCGAACAGTTTGTGCGTTCAGTCGTCGATAATCTCCACATGGTCGCCAGCGTCCATCTTTTTTTGGTATCATGTTTAGTGGACTGGCCCATTCGCTGTTTGATGGTTGGCAAATTCCCGCATTAATCATGTATTCGAATTCTTTCTTTGCAACTGCAAGTTTGTCTTCATTTAATCGTCGTGGGCGTGAGAAAACCGGTTGTCCCGTTGTGATTATTTGATGTTGAACAGTTGTTTTTGTTGTAAGCGCTTTGTTGTAAAGTTTCGGTGTTGTCAAGTCAATGAATTCATTTAACAAATCTTTGTAGTTGTTGTCGCTGTTAATGGTGAAAACTGGTTGATATGCTGTGTAACCGGAAACACATTTTGTTTCAAGTTTAGTTTCTCTGTCGATAAGTAATTGGCGCCTGATGTCAACCAATAAACCGTATTTGTCGACAAAATCAGCACCTAAAATTGGTTTTGTAACGTCAGCAATGATGAAATTAAAATTGAATTCTCTTCGCAGTCCCAAGTCGAGTGATAGCAGTTTGTCGCCGTACGTGTTTATAGTAGATCCGTTAGCGGCAAACAACGAGTATTCATTTGATTTTAATTTTTTCGGAAACAATGACGCTGGTAAAATTGAGAAATCTGCCCCTGTGTCTATCAAAAATTTATAATTAGTGTTACGGTCGGTCATGAAAAGTCTTTTCGTTTTCTTTTTGTTGCTTGTTTCGCAAACCATTGGTTTTCGCTGAGCTTCAAATTGGCTAATAACAAGACGGAGTTTTTTCTCATTATTGTCCGCTTCATCTACCGTCGATGGTGAAGCGGGTTCTAGTTTTCCTGTTTTTTGAATGCGCATGGTTCAGCGCACCTTTTTGCATCTGCTCCAAATTTATAATGGTAGTAACAATTCGGATATTTTTCCGATTGGCTCTTCGAACGAGTGCGATTGCGTTGCTTGTCACGTGCCGGAGTTTGTGTTCGACCGCGTTTGTTGTTTGTCGTTTTGATTTCATTAATTTCTTTCCGTAAAGCGTCAATCGTCTGTTTGAGTGAGTGGAAATCGTTGGATTGTGGTAGACTTTGTACTGCCGAAACACTACCGAAATTTCCAATTTCCATCATTTTATCCGCTTGCTGAGCGCAACGATCTAATTCAAGTTCGGAAATTGAAACAACAGCTCGCACACTGCTTGGTAATCGCTCAAGCCAAAATGCCTTGATTGCGTCGTCCTTCAATACCTTGCCGGCGAGGTCGCGCATTTGTCTTAGTAATTGTGTAGGTTTTTTATCACCAAGTTCGCATTCCCGTATCAGTCGATTCAGTTTTTTGTTTTCGGAATCTGTGAAATCTTTAATGAGTCGATTTTTAATTGCATCATACTTGCCAGTATCCGGTGGTGAACGAACAATGTCTGCAACATTTGCTAGAGTATCACAGTCCAGTGAGCCAACCACATAGTCGTATTTTGTTTGGTCTTGTGTTATGTGCGCGTTTCGAAATTGTGCATCCATTTGTATGAAGTATAAATCTGGATCGCGTTTGCTGAAGATTGGTGGTTTAACGCCGATTTTACAAACTTCACCAGCTACCGTTGTACCTTCTGAAACAGTTGCTTGAGCAATGTCGTCGTTTGCCATGATTGCAGTTACATTAAATTCCGTACTTGAGTCACTGAACAATGGATATACTTTTACTAAAGTTAAACTATGGATAAAGCGTTTAACGGGTTCGGCCGATCCAATTATCTTCTTGTGAAATTTTGAATTGTATCGCGTAACTCGGAGCAAAAACAAATATGGTCGTTAAAATCGATGTTTATAGTTCCACGAAATTTTGGTCGTCGTCGTGTCGCCGGTATGTTTTGTACTCACGGTCACACTATGGGCGCGTGCACACAGTCGGTATAAGAAAAGCTTCACACTGATCGTTAACACACAATTATTTGAAGAAAATAATTTGCCAAAAATGTTTTTCACAATGCGTGAAATGGAATGTTTTTTAACACTATTTTCGTTTTGTCTGAGTTTTTTGCGCAAATATGTTCACTTTAGTTAATTTCACTGTCGATGATCGAATGATGTTATTCTTGTATTGATTGCGAAATCATGTAAAATCGCCGCACAAAAAATTGTAGCGTATAAATTCACGGGGTCACCAATTGTGGATTAAATAAAATGCTGAACACAGGAATTACGTTTATTTCATTTTATTTCCACTAAAAATATTGTCTTTATTAAAATTATTCAGAATGTAAATTGTATGTTATGTTGAAGTATGTTTCTTCTTGGAGTGCAGTTGACTGAATGAATGTTATGAATGTCAATCTGATCTATGACAGTGTGGCTATATTAAAATGGTAAATGTCAAATGAATATGCTAAGGTTACGTTGGCGCTGACAGCGCATGATAATACTGATTTGAATTTACAATTTGAACGAACGTTAGAAATTATTTTGTTATTATTCTAATTGCAAAAACGGAAATTATTGTTGGCGTTAATCGCCACAGTACTCCCCCACCAGTGACTTGATGGTAGAAAAGGCACGATAAAAATGTTGACTAGGTAATTAATTTAAGCATTGACGAAAGTAACAAATCTTTTTGGCTTTTTGATGATTCTGCCGTCTCTTGTCGTTTTTGGTTGATCGTTTTTGGTTATCGTTTGCTCTGTAAGATCCTTTGGTACGTTTTCCGTTTCCGATGTGGTGTTATCGTTGATTGGGAGAAAAGCTGCTTTTACCCTATCGATGCTAACACGAACTTTGCGATTATTGATGAGAATTTCCAATGTTTTATCGTTTCGGTTCAAAACTTCGTATGGTCCGTCGTATGGCGTTTTAAGAGGTTTTCGAACTGAATCGTCGCGCAGAAAGACGTGACTGCATGTTTTAAGATCTTTTTGAACGAAAATTTTGTTGTTTGAATGGTTCGATGTTTGAACTGGTTGAATTTTTTCCATTAATTGTCGAAGTTGTTGAACAAATTCGGTTTCCAAACTGTCGTAGTCAATATTTTCGAAAAAATCGCATGGCATTTTGAGTGTTGTTCCGTAAACCATTTCTGACGGTGTTGCTTTAATATCGTCCTTGTAAACGTTGCGTAGTGCAAGCATTATTAAAGGTAATGCTTCGGTCCAGCGTTCGTTGTTTTGACATTTAATTGCAGCTTTCATGGTGCGATGAAAACGTTCGATTAGACCATTGGCTTGTGGGTGTCGAGGGCTTGATCGAAGGTGTTTTGCACCAATCATTTGCGACAATCCATTGAAAAGTTTCGCTTCAAATTGTTTACCCTGATCGGTGGTGATTTTTGTCGGAACACCATAATATGTAATCCAACCATTTATTAATGCTCTTGCAACAGTATCAGCGTGAATGTCTTCGATTGGAATTGCAACTGGCCATCGGCTGAATCGGTCGATAATTGTTAAACAGTAATTGTAACCGTTTGAACATGGAAGCGGTCCAACTATATCGATGTGAATCCATGAAAAACGTTTGTCTGGCACCGCAAAATTCTCGATAGCTGACCTATTGTGCTGAGAAATTTTAGCTTTTTGACATGAAATGCAAGTTTTTACCATATTGGGGATGTCCTTATTCATGTTGGGCCACACAAAACGCTCGCTGATTTGCTTAAGTGTTGATCTTTTACTTGGATGGGCCAGGTTGTGTACCGAGTTGAAGGCTCTTTGACGAAAATCCTTTGTGATGAATGGTCGAACATGCTTTGTTGATATGTCACAAACCACCTCGCTTGTCGAATTTGGAATTTTGATGAGTTTAAGTTGAAGCGTTGACTTGTTGTTTTCCAAAAAACCATTTAATTCTTCGTCGGTTTTTTGGCTTTCAGCTAATTCTTCGAAATTGATTGGATCGCAGCCAGTGATGCTCTCGATGCGTGAAAGTAAATCAGCTACGATATTCTCTTTTCCAGGAATGTGTTGTATGTCAGTAGTGTACTGTCCGATGAAATCGAGATGTGTTAGTTGTCGTGGTGAGGCTTTTTCAGGATTTTGGAAAAATGCAAATGTAATTGGTTTATGGTCGGTCAAAATTGTGCAGCTTCTTCCCTCAATCATGTGTTTGAAATGTTTGATTGATTGATAGATGGCCAATAATTCGCGATCATAAGTACTGTAACGTTTTTGTCGGTCTGTCATTCGTTTCGAGTAGAAACCCAGTGGTTGAAGTTCTCCGTCAACGAATTGATGAATGGCGGCACCAACTGCAAAATTGCTAGCATCGACGTGAAGTATCAATTTAGCGTTTGCCTTTGGATGTGCTAACGTTACTGCGCCTATCAATGACGTTTTACATTCTTCAAAAGCCCCTTCCGCATCGTCGGTCCAAATGATGGGTGTTTTATCTTTTTTCTTGTTACCCCTAATGAGGACACGTAGACAACCCTGAATACGCGCTGCTCCCGGTAGGAAACGACGATAAAAATTCACCATACAAATGAATTTGCGTAGTTCGTCCGCGACTTTCGGTTTAGAAAACATTTTGATGGCATCGATTTTGTCAGTTGGTGGTCGGATTCCCGCTTTACTGACTAGATGTCCGAGAAATAATACCTCCCCTTGTGCAAATGCACATTTGGCCACATTGATCTTCAATTCATATTTGCGCAAACGCTCAAAAACAATACGTACATGTTTGTGGTGTTCCTCTTCGCTGCTGGATGCTATGATGATATCGTCGATGTAGCAAATAACGAAGTCTAGTCCGAACAACACTTGATCCATGAAGCGTTGAAATGATTGCGCTGCATTTGTAAGTCCGAATGACATGACATTGAATTCAAAAAGTCCCAATGGAGTGATAATTGCTGTCTTTTTGCGATCCTCTTTGGCTATTGGGATGTTGAAATAGGCTTTTTCTAAATCGAGTACAGAAAAAATTGATTTACCACTCAAACTTTGGGTGAAGTCTTGGATATGTCTGATTGGGTAACGGTCTCGAACAGTTTGTGCGTTCAGTCGTCGATAATCTCCACATGGTCGCCAGCGTCCATCTTTTTTTGGTATCATGTTTAGTGGACTGGCCCATTCGCTGTTTGATGGTTGGCAAATTCCCGCATTAATCATGTATTCGAATTCTTTCTTTGCAACTGCAAGTTTGTCTTCATTTAATCGTCGTGGGCGTGAGAAAACCGGTTGTCCCGTTGTGATTATTTGATGTTGAACAGTTGTTTTTGTTGTAAGCGCTTTGTTGTAAAGTTTCGGTGTTGTCAAGCCAATGAATTCATTTAACAAATCTTTGTAGTTGTTGTCGCTGTTAATGGTGAAAACTGGTTGATATGCTGTGTAACCGGAAACACATTTTGTTTCAAGTTTAGTTTCTCTGTCGATAAGTAATTGGCGCCTGATGTCAACCAATAAACCGTATTTGTCGACAAAATCAGCACCTAAAATTGGTTTTGTAACGTCAGCAATGATGAAATTAAAATTGAATTCTCTTCGCAGTCCCAAGTCGAGTGATAGCAGTTTGTCGCCGTACGTGTTTATAGTAGATCCGTTAGCGGCAAACAACGAGTATTCATTTGATTTTAATTTTTTCGGAAACAATGACGCTGGTAAAATTGAGAAATCTGCCCCTGTGTCTATCAAAAATTTATAATTAGTGTTACGGTCGGTCATGAAAAGTCTTTTCGTTTTCTTTTTGTTGCTTGTTTCGCAAACCATTGGTTTTCGCTGAGCTTCAAATTGGCTAATAACAAGACGGAGTTTTTTCTCATTATTGTCCGCTTCATCTACCGTCGATGGTGAAGCGGGTTCTAGTTTTCCTGTTTTTTGAATGCGCATGGTTCAGCGCACCTTTTTGCATCTGCTCCAAATTTATAATGGTAGTAACAATTCGGATATTTTTCCGATTGGCTCTTCGAACGAGTGCGATTGCGTTGCTTGTCACGTGCCGGAGTTTGTGTTCGACCGCGTTTGTTGTTTGTCGTTTTGATTTCATTAATTTCTTTCCGTAAAGCGTCAATCGTCTGTTTGAGTGAGTGGAAATCGTTGGATTGTGGTAGACTTTGTACTGCCGAAACACTACCGAAATTTCCAATTTCCATCATTTTATCCGCTTGCTGAGCGCAACGATCTAGTTCAAGTTCGGAAATTGAAACAACAGCTCGCACACTGCTTGGTAATCGCTCAAGCCAAAATGCCTTGATTGCGTCGTCCTTCAATGCCTTGCCGGCGAGGTCGCGCATTTGTCTTAGTAATTGTGTACGTTTTTTATCACCAAGTTCGCATTCCCGTATCAGTCGATTCAGTTTTTTGTTTTCGGAATCTGTGAAATCTTTAATGAGTCGATTTTTAATTGCATCATACTTGCCAGTATCCGGTGGTGAACGAACAATGTCTGCAACATTTGCTAGAGTATCACAGTCCAGTGAGCCAACCACATAGTCGTATTTTGTTTGGTCTTGTGTTATGTGCGCGTTTCGAAATTGTGCATCCATTTGTATGAAGTATAAATCTGGATCGCGTTTGCTGAAGATTGGTGGTTTAACGCCGATTTTACAAACTTCACCAGCTACCGTTGTACCTTCTGAAACAGTTGCTTGAGCAATGTCGTCGTTTGCCATGATTGCAGTTATATTAAATTCCGTACTTGAGTCACTGAACAATGGATATACTTTTACTAAAGTTAAACTATGGATAAAGCGTTTAACGGGTTCGGCCGATCCAATTATCTTCTTGTGAAATTTTGAATTGTATGGCGTAACTCGGAGCAAAAACAAATATGGTCGTTAAAATCGATGTTTATAGTTCCACGAAATTTTGGTCGTCGTCGTGTCGCCGGTATGTTTTGTACTCACGGTCACACTATGGGCGCGTGTACACAGTCGGTATAAGAAAAGCTTCACACTGATCGTTAACACACAATTATTTGAAGAAAATAATTTGCTAAAAATGTTTTTCACAATGCGTGAAATGGAATGTTTTTTAACACTATTTTCGTTTTGTCTGAGTTTTTTGCGCAAATATGTTCACTTTGGTTAATTTCACTGTCGATGATCGAATGATGTTATTCTTGTATTGATTGCGAAATCATGTAAAATCGCCGCACAAAAAATTGTAGCGTATAAATTCACGGGGTCACCAATTGTGGATTAAATAAAATGCTGAACACAGGAATTACGTTTATTTCATTTTATTTCCACTAAAAATATTGTCTTTATTAAAATTATTCAGAATGTAAATTGTATGTTATGTTGAAGTATGTTTCTTCTTGGAGTGCAGTTGACTGAATGAATGTTATGAATGTCAATCTGATCTATGACAGTGTGTCTATAGTAAAATGGTAAATGTCAAATGAATATGCTAAGGTTACGTTGGCGCTGACAGCGCATGATAATACTGATTTGAATTTACAATTTGAACGAACGTTAGAAATTATTTTGTTATTATTCTAATTGCAAAAACGGAAATTATTGTTGGCGTTAATCGCCACAAGTTCACTATTGATAAATGTAGATACATTCTTAGGTTTAGTTGACATATGTTTTGACAACTGTATTGTGAGTCAGTTAAGCATCAACCTTCATTCTATTATGGGATCTTGACCAATTACAAACAAAATGTTTCATTTAATAATTTTCTTAATTATTACAAAACGCAGGACTGTCTTGGTAGTTTGGAGTGGGTAAGATATCTCAAGTTTCGTTCTAAGCTTTCTTACGTGGGTCTTTCTTAAGTTCCGGTATGAAATTGAGAAACAGGGGGACAGTTTAGTTTCGTCATTCCAACAATTGCATTTAATTATACTGAATATAAAATCAATTTGAATTCATAAATATTTTTTTCGGGCCAAGGTAAAGGAAGGCTGATGTAAAGAAAGAGCTTGCATGGAATATTGTTTACCTTCACATGCGATTTATTCTTTCTTATATTTTATATTTATTTATTTCACGATAACGTTTTCTCAGCATTTTGGTGAAATTTCTATAAGAACAGTGAATGCTTTTGTTGAGAATTGTTCTTTGCTTGGCGTTACACCTGTGATAAACTATGAAAAGTAAAGGCTTGATGCTAAATTTTATGTATGGAAAAACTGTAGTTTTTGTATGCCTGTGAAAAAGTGAGTTGTGCCGCGTGTGAATCGAATTCGGAGACACGGAGTGCTACTAGTGTGGCGTGTTTGCCCGCCGAGTAGTAGTTGCAGATGGCATGCGATAGATTGATTGGAAGTAGTTGTTGGTAGGCAATCCCGAGTTTCAACACCGATCGCTTCGTTTCCTGAGTTGCAATTCCTACGGTTTGTAGGAACTACCTAATGAACAGCCACAATTTTCCACCTATCCCACGGAGACCTTGATTTTCTGATACCGCTGTGCCAGGTGTATTTGAAATAAGAATTTTGCCGGTTGTCACTTCCTTGCGGCTACGTGTGGCTACATTACGGCTACGGCTACAGATCTTGCATTTCCACGGCATTTTTCTTTTACAACACTTCACTTTTACTATTTTTTTACGAAATGTTTAATGTTTTACGCCCGGTCCGCGTTTTGTTTATTCAAAACTGGAAACGTCAAATCAAATCTTGACACCAGCTGATCTGATCAATTTTCGAAAACAGGGATGACCAAATTCATTTTCATTTATCAATTGCTGTTGGACAGTTCTATTTCTAGATGAAAATAGAATCAACATTATACATCTAAAAAGGCAAAACTTGATGATTATTTCTTATTCCAAAATTGATTTCCATGAACTATGACGTTTACACATTCCTCAAAAAGCTCTTAGCTAAAATATGGGAAAGCTTTTGAAAATAATCGTATACGTAATATTTGAATGCGTAATATTTGAGTGGCTTCACCGGTTTCCATGGGAAATGAAAGCTTGCCACCTCCTTAGTTTACCCCAATGGTTTTTGCAGTGCATTGTTTTTGCATACCGCTGTGCCAGGGCTGATGATTATGCTTCTGATTGTGAAGACTGTACGAAATTAAAAAAGTAGTTAGGTCTTTATCATTTAAACCGATGAAGTGAGCAAGGCGGGAAATGGAGAATGTTCAATCTTATGCTTTGATATAAATGCATGTAATACAGGTGGTAGTCGTAGTTAGTCCACGAAAGGAATCAGTATCAAATTTAACGCTTCAACATCTGTCAAAGGATTGCGGACGACATACTTCAATTTTTTGAGAGTAAATAAAAAAGCATGGGCATATTTTAAAGGTTTTACATCCTCAAACAGCTGAGACAGAGTAAATATTCAGGAGACAATTTTGCCCGAGTTTGTAATTTTTTGAAAAGATAACGACAACTGAATCCTCCCATCACGAATAAGATAATTGGAACCAACGAAAATGAGACGCATCTGCAGGAGCATAACCTTTATCGTCAAATTAAAAACTGACCACGCTTTTTAGTAGTGGCTCATGAGTCGGTCTGCTCTCTATGGAAGCTTAGATCGATGGGCTGTAAAATTTCAAGGCTTTATTTACACCATGGGTTAAAGGAATGGAGCTAAAAATGTGATTCTGGACAAATTGTTTGAATGATCACTTCGAAGAGAGCTGGGTTCATTTGGAATGGGATAATATTTAAACCAACTAAATCGTCCGTCAATTCGAGCAACTACAACGAGTTGAGGCCAACCATAGTAATCCAGCAAATACAGTTGCTCAATCTGAGAATGGTGTTTTAATTCAAGAATATTTAAGTGGAGATGCTCTTCATGAAAAGTAAGGTTTGTTGTTTAAGGTGTCATTGGAGGTGACAAGTGAGTAAGTACGGCGGCTTTGCATGCACCATGGTTAGTCTAATGTCTACAATTCATTTTTTCAATTGTGTCTTTTCAATGTAGTTTTAAAGTATCAATTAATTTTAATACTTCAAATTTTGTGGGCAGACTATTGGAACAGTTTTTTCACCTTTCTCCGTGATTATAACATGCGTGGCTGACATGCGTTTGAAATATAGTTGCTCAAAGATCGATGATATACTTATTATGAATCAAATTTAATTGAATTTCATACATTTCATATGATTAATTTATTTTCAATTGACATTTAGCTTGTTGTTTACTGCGGCCATAGCGCTTGTATCTACTTTACAGCAGATTTATGACGTTATCAAACGTTTAAACGATAATTTACAACAGCTTCCATGATTTTATTTTTGCGTATATTTTTGAAGCCTGCAGAATGGAAATAATCTGCAGGCTCCAACATTGGTCAAACTACCCCATGAAGAAAAGAGCGATTTTTTAGAATACAACCGTAAGAAAAATTTAATTTATTGCATAGTATAAAAATTTACTTTTATAAAATTAATAAAATTAATGTTAGTTAAAATAACAAGGCAAGAAGGGTCTAGAATTATAGATTATTTAAATAGAAGAACTTAACAAGATGTTTATGGAACTTATATATTTCATTTTCTTAAATTTATTTTAAAATAGTATTTATGTAAAAATATCCAACACCATTAAAAAAATGATTGAAAAAAACCGACCAAAACTTTAAAGCTAAAACAAAGAAGATAAACGTCTAAATTAAAGTATAATTCAATCATTTTGAAAACGTTCATACGTCCATAATTGATCATTATGGTCTTATACGACATTAATCTAGTATTTGTGTGGAAATAAATTGTAGAATTAAATCTACTCTAAGTTGTTGGTCACACATGCGGGTAAAAGTAATCCGGTTCGTAAAATGGGAAAAGTTAACAAATCGTTGCTAATTGGAGACTACTACGCTCTTAATGTTTGAATGTGTGAAATATAACTAATTACAAGTCACAAGCAGGAGTTCTTGCAACTGGTTTTTTTACAAGTAACCATCCGAGTGATTTGTACCGGTCAAGTAAAGTATCAAGTATCCATACTAGAAAATTTTCCCTGCGCTATGAAGTTGTTCTTGGTAACTTTGTTTTTTATTGCTGGGAATTTCGGTAACGTTGAGAATGATGCGGAGCATAATATTGACGATCATAGTTATGTCACGAGTAGTGCGAAGACGGCAGTAATTTCGAGAAAGCGTAGATATCTCAATTTTCCAATAGGAAGTTCATTGCAAATAGGTAATTTCACTATTGTAAATGTAATAAATGTGTATATATATATATATATATATATATATATATATATATATATATATATATATATATATATATATATGTATATATATATGTATATATATGTATATATGTATATATGTATATATATATATACCTATATATCTGTCTAAAGCATATTTCTCGTGGTTAATAAACGTAATTGAGAAGTACGTAATCGAAGCATATATACGAGTGATGAATTAGTTATCGACTTATGTATAATTGACCGATGTGTGCCGCGTAGAAAGGATATATGTATTTGTGTGTGTCTGATTCATTATTTTAAAATTTTTTAAAGTTTTTAAAATAGTTCACAAATTTTTCTACTGTTCACTGACTACTTATTTCCTAAACGTAAAAGTTAGCACTAACATTCAGTATACTAATACTGTGTTGATTCAACAATTTCAGTTAATTCTACAATCGTCGTTGTAGCGCTACAGCCCATTTCGGGCCTTGGCTTCCCGTAGGTGTCGCCTCCAGTTGTCTCGGTCCATCGACCGCGTCCTCCAATTTCGGGATCCGAGTAGCGTGCTGCTATCTTCGTCTACAGAGTCGAACCAGCGCTTTCTTGGCTTTCCCACTGGCCTGCGTCCCTCAGTTTTTCCGACAAATACCTTTCTAGGTATCCGACCTTCATTCATTCGCTGCACATGGCCAGCCCATTGTAGCTTCCGCAGTTTTATCACAGTGGAGACTTCTGGCTCGTCGAAGAGCTCGTACAACTCATGGTTGTACCTAATTCGCCATTGTCCTCCTTCCTGCGTTGCTCCCACGATTCGTCTAAGGACCCTCCTTTCGAAAACGTTTAGTATGTTTGCGGAAGCTTGAGTGAGGGTCCATGTCTCACATCCGTGGTACAACACAGGTCTTACCACCGATTTGTATACTTCCAGCTTTGTTTTTACTATGTATGAAACTGGCCTTCAGAATACCCAAAACTGAGTAGAACGCTTTATAGGCGAGCTGAATTCTACGCTTTATTTCCGCCGTTTCATTACCATCCTTCACTAGCTTGGAGCCAAGATATGTAAATTCGTCCACATTTTCCAGGTTGAATTCGTTGAGTGTTATGTTTTCCCGGTTGGGGGTGTTTCTCCTGGTTTGTATCATAACTTTTGTTTTGGACTCGTTGATTTGCAGCCCCACCTGCTTCGCTTCTTGGTCTAGTTTGAGCAGGAGTTCCTTGGCAGATGAAAAGGATCTTGACAGGATATTGATGTCATCCGCATAGGCTACCAGTTGGCTCGATTTGTAGAGTAGTGTTCCTTTCGTATCCACAGGTAGTTTCCGTATGACGTATTCTAGAGCTAGGTTGAATAGCAGTGGAGCCAGCCCATCGCCCTGCTTCAATCCTACCTTTGTTTCAAAGGCATTAGTCAGCTAGTTATTGATTCTGACTTGTGCTGTTGTTGATGCCATTGTCATTCTTGTCAGGCGGACTAGCTTCGCTGGGATTCCAAGCTGAAGCATTATTTGGTACAGTACTTCTCGATCAATACTGTCGTATGCTTGCTTAAAGTCCACGAAGATTTGGTGGACGTCGATGTTAAATTCCCAGCACTTTTCAAGGATCTGCCTAACTGTAAACAGTTGGTCAGTAGTTGATCGTCCGGCTCTAAAACCACCTTGATACTCCCCAATTATTTTTTCAGTATATGGTGTTAATCTACCTTCAAGTATTTTTGTGAGGATTTTGTAAGATGTACAGAGTAGTGATATACCTCTGTAATTTTCGCACTGTAGTTTGCCTCCTTTTTTGTGGATAGGGATGATGATGGATTGGCACCACTCTTGTGGCATCTGCTCTTGATACCAGATGTGTTGGATCAGCTTGTGGATGACTTTCTGTGCCGCAACACCGCCGTTCTTTATCAGTTCTGCTGGGATTTCATCAATGCCCGGCGCTTTACTGTTTTTCTGGCTTTTGATGGCATACTTGACTTCTTCCAGAGTTGGAGGGGCCAAAGGGGACAGTTCGGCGATGTTTGACGACTCTGCTGTTCTTGAGCCGTGTGTAGGATTAAGGAGCTCCATGAAATAGGCAGCCCATCTTTCCTTGATCATATCGTCGTCAGCAATGATGTTACCGCTTTCATCTTTACAGAGTTATGTCTTGGGCTGATATCCTCGTCTTAAGCTTTTCACTACTTTGTAAGCGTTTCTCGATCTATTGCTCGCTAAATTTGCATCTATTGACCTTAATTGGTCATCAAAATATTTTCTTTTCTTATTTCTAATAATCTTATTGGCTACTCGTCGGAGATTCTCGTAAGTTTCCCTCTTCGTCCTGGTATTTCTGTTAACATATTCTTTATACGCCTGATTTTTCTTTTCTAACGCATTCTGGCATTCATCATCAAACCAGTCATTTCTTCTGTGCCGGGCTATATACCCAATCGACCGTTCTGCTGTGCTTTTAATTGCTCCTTTCACCTCCATCCATAGCTCGTTACTTGTCGTTTCAGACATATCTTGGAGTATAGGCGCTAGTTTGTTTTCGAGGGAGTCATGAGAATCTTTAGCAATTGACTCCATTTGGAGCTTTTCGATGTCAAATTTTTGTAGTGGGCTGGTTTTCGTATTAAATGCCTTAATTCTACAATGATCTACAAAATTCGACAATATTCACAAGTGAAACTCTGCATGCCTATAGTCGTGCACTCTCTTTATGCGGCAACATTTTGTACAGAAACAGGTCGTTTTCCCCTTAACTTTTCATGGATTTCTTTTTGCAAGTAGTATACAAAAATATTTAAAATGCATGAAAAAATTGCAATAGGTCACAATCTTCTGTTATGATTGATACGTCGTGATTACATTTATCTGCGACAAAAAGTTGAGTTTCCAGAATTGAAGAAGTTGTTTATTTTAAATATAATTTAAGGAGCTGCTAATTGGCAAGTATACGAAGCGATCACTTGTACAATCATGTGAATATCAAAACTTCACATGCTTATGATTTGCCTTATTGATTTCGTTTGACATGGTTTAATTTGAAAGTTGGTATTTAGTTTGAATAATATGCGACCATAGATAAGTAATTTTGGAGCATATAACCTTACATGGATAGTTTTTCGGGTTAGCAGTTTTGGTATAGGAAGAAAAAGTTATCTAGGGCCTGATCGTGGGACCTCCGATATCGCACAGCATTCTGACGTTCCAGTATGTATTTTTGACCCATTAGTCCCATTAGTCATTGTTTGACCCATTAGTCATTGTCCGAGTATAATGTTCCACAAGGTTCCATTTGTCAATGGCTCTAAGCGGCTTTCCGAATATGGTTTCGATGAAGATGTCGCCGTGCTACTTATTATGCTATATTTTTAAGATATAAGACTGTGTTTACAGGCTTTATTAACCTTTTCTGTAGAAAACCCACCACGACCTACCGGTGACTCATCCGATAGTATAAGCCCCAGTAGTTCGGCCCAGTAGGAGATGGTGGACTGGTCATTACCAGGCCTTGTGTGACACATGATGAATAATACCATCCATTGATGACCGTTTTATGTGTCGTAGGGAAAGCTTTCGTCCTTTGAGTGTTTCACCCACTATTCCTCAATTCAACTAAACAGCAAATGGCTTTGAAATCATGTTGCTGTGAAGACAGTCCCTCAGCGCATTGTTCACGTTAGCGAGTTTTTCGAAAATTTTCCGGCCATGTCTAGCGGAAATAGTGAACGATTCAGGATTCCCGCTTTTAGTAAACAGTAGAAGCCACACCTCTTCCACAATCTGCAATAGAAAAGACTTAAGTGAGTGGATTGAAGTTGACTCCGATGCGTACATTACTCTGTGTACTCGAAAGCACGTTCACCAAAGCATTGAGCCCAGGTTGAATAGACGATAAGGAATCGTTTAGCGTTAGGTGTACACTAGAGAGAAAACATTTTCTCTCCCATGAACTCACAACTTGAAGCATGTTGTGGGATGGTGGCTTTATGGAATTCAAAGTTTACGATGTTTTTGGCATAGACGTATACTATAGAGACGGCAGAAGAACAAACCGATGTAACAAGAAGCTTGACGATTTGCACTGGTATTGCCACATGTTGCTCGTACTTACTTTGAAAACGGTGGCAAGATATTTTAAGATTTATAATTAAATATATATATATATGCATACACTAGTATAAATATATATATAATGTATATATACTAGTGTATTTATAATTTCGTGTAAATATGTGTTCGTGTGTATAACTTATGAAGTTCTGTGGTTTAACGTGGACACCTGCCTTGATGCCTGAATTCCACGATCTGCATAGACGGGTTTGAAACAATGTATCAACCTCCACGCCTAAGATCTGAAACAACTTTAATTCTTAGGTCCCAATTTCTTAAAAAGGCTTACTGGATTCCCTAACACAACTGGTGAATGCTCACCCAACTCTGTAGCCAAACCACAACCACCACGTTTCAGCCAAGGATAGGCTCCTCACCCTGTGGGGGGCTGACATTAACCTTTCATGGGCGTCCCCCCAACCCTTGGTTCAGATATAACCTCTGATCAGGTTACACTTCTCTGAAGTCCGAGAAAATCTCTCAGTTTTTGCTCCAGGCGCACGGGACTGATAGCGCTTTCTCAATACCTCGGGTACATGGGGACGGCACTCCCCAAAGACTGAATGGAACAAGCCGAAGCCTGGACCATCAGTCCCCCTGCGTCACCCGGAGTCCTATAGTGCAAGTCTATAGAGTCTGGATTAACAACAGTCACAACATGCCATTTGACATAAATGGCACAATTTCCACTACATTTCGATTTCCATGCTTAGAAGTGTACGAGTTTCACATCTACCCCATCAATAAGTTGATGTGGCGATGCGAGCTTTTCCAACTGCTAAATACATATAACTCCACTTCGTCGAAACCTAACGTGGCATAGAGTGCGTCACATTTAGTAATTTTAGTCGTCCGCGGTTCGTCTTACAATAATTTACTCCATATGTCAACACACTTTACAGCACTATAACTTCACTTAATAACAAATTTTTCAACATCTTTCTGAACGCCATCTTCAACATCGTCACCACCATATTCTACATTCTCATCTTCATAGTCTTCTTTTGCAACATCTTCATAACTATTTTTACGATCCTCGGAATTCTCCCATAGACCAGTATCTTTTTAGTTTATCTTCTTCTTCGTCAGTTTTATGATCGTCTTGATCATCTTTTACACCAATATCTGCTAATTATTGCATCTTCATTAACATCTTATTCGTCATCTTCTTTAACTAAACATTTGCATCTCTAACGTCTTCTTTATCAAACTTCTCTTCATCATTTTTCACCATACACTCACGCATCAGTCTACATTCAGTCCGGCAGTTTTTAAAACCAATTCGTCCTTCTCGTCAAGTCTAGTCGGCTTCCCTCAGTTTTCCCTTTGTACGCCCCAGATTGCCAACCATTTAGAATTCCATTTGTATTTGTATATAGACAAAACGAATCGCCGTCGATATGAATTCGTATCGCCGTGTCGGAAAATGAGTTCGTCGGCAAATCCGCCAGCGATCCGAATTCGAATTGTCTGTGAACAATATGTCACCTCGCAAACACAGCCAAAATTTGCGAACAGCCAAATTGGAAGGACCGTATAGAATCGTCAAACGAATCAACGATGGGGTATACAGACTACAGGAACACCAGAAATCCAGGATAAAAATGAAAACTGTACACCTGGACCGCCCTGCTTTATATTATCAGCAGATAGATAGATAGATAGATAGATAGATATATTTATTGAGACTTTATACGTACATGTTATTTGTTGTCCTTATCTACTACGATACTGTAATGTTTGACAGCGAAAAATTTGTCAAACAGCTTATTTTTATTGATCTGTTCGCAACAGATACTTAGTTTAAAATTAATGCATAATTCGTTTTTTTTATTATAAATTCATCCTTAGCTCATAAGGCTTTTTATTTTTTGAACGTGGTAAACCTTAAACCTAAGTTAATTCTACGTACTTATTTTTATTTACAATTATAGAGGTGCTTGATGTGGAGGCGGTGATCGGATGGAGAATGGGAGTCGGAGTCCTGTCAGAAGAAAGGGGTTGAGAAGTGTGGAGGGTCTCTGGGGCTTACCAATGTGGCCCCATAGTCTTGGTGATCAAAAGTGAAAATTCGCCTGTTGCTCGCGCAATTCGGTTAGCCGCGGTCACTTTCCCCTGTCTGTATATAGAACGTTGGCTTGTGATTCGGTGAGGTGGTGGGGTTTGTTATGGTAGTACAGTTGGATGTGAGCAGTTTAATGGGCGAGAGGTATGGAGAAACGATGTTAACAGCGATATTTCGAGAGAACAGTTCCCTTATTATAGATTCGGGGTGATTTTCAAATTTCTTTAGGCGTTTCGAACCAGTCTCGACCATATATTTTAAGATGGGCTTAATTTTTGTATCTCTATATAGGATGGTGCTCCGGTAGTGCTTTTTATTTGGCCTCTTATATTTGGACAGACACTTCCTCAATATTTTGCTTTCGAAGATTTGCAATTCGTCCGCTACGGTGGGGGCGATAGTAAAGCAGACAGGGAAGCAGTAGCAGATAATGGGTCTGATAAGGGTTTTGTACATAAGAACTTTCGTGCTTACTTGTACTGATTTGTTAGAGAGTAGAGGGGCTAAGGCTGTAGTGGCCCAACTGGCTTTTTCGATGGCTCTACGGGCGTGGGGATTAAATTTGAGACGATGGTGGAACAGGACACCCAAGTATTTTATGGATTTTCTTAGGGGCACACGAACGTTATCGATATATATTGAGAGTTCCTTGCTTTCAGCTGGCGCGTTTCGGTGGCCTTTGCCCGAGGCGTTTCTAAAGCATATGAGCTAGCATTTTTCTGCGTTGATTGGGAGAGCCCATTTTGAGAGATATTTTTGTAGGGCTTCTAGGTGTGGAGCGATGTCTTGCAAGGCTTAGAGAGGGGACTTGCGAGTAGCGAGGACCAATATGTCGTCTGCATATAAGATTGTGTGGAAAGAGGGGTTGGTGATATAGTTTTGTGCAGTGTGCTGAATAGCGTTCGTTGGTTGCATTACGGTTGGGATGTCGTGGAGATAGAAGTTGAAGAGATGAGGGCCGAGTATTGATCCTTGGGGAACACCAGAGCGAATATTGATGCTGTAGGAGTAGACATTGGCAATTTTCACCAGAAGAGTCCTTTGATCTAGATAGTTGGCTATAATGCGCGTCAGCGGGGTCAGGCAGTGAGCCTTTAGGAGTTTGTATATGAGCCCTTTGGCCCACACGGAGTCGAACACTTTTTCTAGGTTGATTGAGCAGGCCACGGTTGCTTCTTTTTTCCTTAGGCCGGATGAGATGTAGTCATGTAAGAGGAGGACCGCTTGTTCCGTAGATACTTTTTCTTTAAACATAAACTGTTGCGCTGGTACAAGGGGTTTAGCAAAGGTTTTGAAGGAGAGTAGGACGATCTTCTCCAAAATTTTTCCAAGGTTTGAAAGCAAAGGTATAGCTCTGAGCTTTTTTAGATCGCCATTGGCCTCTTTTTTGGGTGTGGGGAGTAGTAAGGCTGTTTTCCACGCACGGGGAAAGTATACATTATTAATGCAGTGATTAATGATGATAGTGAGAGGCCTGTGAATGGTGTTGGAACATTTCCTAAGTAAGTAGTTCGGGATACCATCGGGGCCGCTGGACTTTTTTGAATTGATTGAGCGAAGGGCGAATAGTACCTGATCAGGACTTGCAAAGGAATATTTGAACGGCTCGCTTGACGGGCTAGAGGCTCTATTGGTTCTTGAAAAGATCGTGAGATATGAACCTTGGTATCCGTTTAGGAATTCCGTGACCGTTTTTTCCACGATGGTGTTAGTGCCTTGGTCTGAGGACGATCTCTCCCTGTACAGGTGGGCGTAATGTAGGGAGCAAGCAGATAGTTTTTGTTCCGTCGTAGTGAACACTTGTCCGTTTAGTTGAATGGGATCTCTATTTATTGAGAACTTTGCCATGTGACGGCCTGTAAGGGCATTGATCTCCTTGAATACGAATGGGGAAGGTTTCATACCAGTTGGCCTGTCTTTGAACGCTTTGTCCATTTCAGCGTGCACATTTTGCCATATAAGAGTTTCCAGGCAGTTTAATTGAGACTTTAGTGCAACGTATTTCGAATTTATTCTATTTAAATTTCTATGGAAGATTCTTTTAAGGCGCTGCTGCCATCTAGCCCTTGTTCGAATTAAGTGTTCTGTATGAGGGGATATGCTCCCATATTTGGAAAATGAGCGAGGTTTTGCTGGTGCGTGGGTATTCATCAGGTCTAGAATACAGTTTGAGAGGGTTTTAATCGAATCATTTATTTCATGATTGCTGTATATCCTATGGTCCGGGAGTTTACCTTCAAGCTGATCGGAAAGCTGTTCATTAAAAATTTGGTATGATCGTGTAAGTTCTTGTGGTGGTGATATTCTTTCTCCGGAAGGGGCAACATCAAGGAGTAATGCGTGATGATCAGATGGTGCCGGGATGCTTATGCAATCTATAGCTGAGCCATTAAAACCTACTAATGAAGCGGATAGGATGAAGTTATCGAGGAATGAACTGCCTCGTGGGAATGTTGGCACTCCTGCATTGATGACTCTTAGAGAAGTTTGATATCCATCCGATAATCAGCTGAATATGGCTAAACCGTTGCTGTTAGTCGTATGGTCACCCCACGACGGGTGTCGGGCGTTGAGGTCACCCCTGATAATCATTTCATCATAACCCAGCCCAATGGTAGTTATATGATCCAGCTTAGATGGCAAGGCGTATCCGTTGCCACATGGAATGTAGAGTGACCCGAGCAAGACCTTGCGGACGAGCCCCTGCTGGCCGCGTAGGTGAAGCGTGGCTAAAGTGCAAGAAAGTAGCATGATATGACAGTCAACTTGGTAGATCGTTTGGTTGGTGCGTGCCAGAATGGCAGTACCTCTACCCTCGGCATTACGCAAAATATTGTAGTAAGGAAAATGTAGTTTGTGTTTTTCTCGAAGACATGTTTCGTTCAGGAATATTTCTGTAGCAGTTGCTCTAGTGCTATACGCTTTTCATGCCTCTGAAGAGAGTTTATATTGATTGCGATGATTCGGAGCCTACTGCTCACCGACCACATTTATATAAAAGTTTAGCAACACTTCTGTTTTCTCTTCATTTGGAAGTTGCCTATACGTCGTCCAAAATTCACGGGCTTTTCTGATAAACACGACGAAGGAAACCCCTAAATGCTTTACAGTTTCCTGTGAAATCAGATTTAAGACATTCTCGCTTTGGGGTTGCTCTTGTTGGACTGGCTCAGAGTATAGGGCTGCGGGTCTCTTTAAGACTGCGGAGTACTGCTGCCTCGGAGGGAGTCTGGTCGATTGATCGACGTATCCGTCAGTTGCAGATGGGCTCAACTGCTGGAAGCTTTTTGGGTCCGAATTGAACTGAGGTTGGCTTCTCAGTGTCCGCTTCTCGGCTATTTTGGCCCTAAGCTTGACACGCTCGGGGCAGTTAGAATAGTTGGCCGAGTGGCTCGTGTTCGAACATAGGACACAGAAAACTGGGGGAATGGAGGGGTCTGTTGAGATATCCTCTCGAGGATTATCTAAACTTTTCCTTGGGCACTGTTGACCTTCGTGCTCTTTTCCACAAGCGACGCACCTTTGGGAGTAGCCACAATTTGCAGCCACATGTCCGAAGCGCTGGCAACGGAAGCATTGAGTGAGGTCTCCCTTCCTGGGCTTTTCCCATGTCACTTTGCAGTTAAGTATAAATTTTATTTTTATAATTTTTCGCAGATCTTCTTCTGAGAAGAGCGCAACTCTGAAGATGTTTAGCGAAATTTTGTTTTGCTGTGACCAGGCAGTAGTCATCTGGGTGACTAAAGGGGATTGCAGCTCCGGTATTTGCTGTAAGATATCTTCTATTATCTCATTCTCCGAGAATAAGGAGCTTAAACCTTTCAGTATAGCCATCGGTTTCTTGCGTGCTGCTGGGGTGAAGGAATAGCCCCCTAATTTATTTTCCCGCATCAGATTCATGATGCCATCGTATGCGGTTGTATTATCGACTATGATCTTTTGGTAAGACGGTGAAAGAGATTTGATGCGGTACTTAGCATCTGGAAAGTTGCGCATCATCACGCGAAGAGTAGGCGGTGAAACATTGTTCACGAAAATCTGTGGCACACACCATGGCTTTAGGTTTGTGCTATCGGTAGGTAGCGTTGGTGTATTTTGAGGAGGGGATAGGTAAGAAAATTTATTATTATTTTTAGGATCATTATTTAATTTGCTAGATACTAAATTATTATTTTTAATAACTAGCCTACCGGTTGCTAGTTTGAACCTCTCTGCATCGTTCTTCAGTGCCACTTGTAAATCATTGTTGTTCCTGGTTTGATTTCCGCTCTCCATATCTACGTCCTGGCGTGCAGTGCTGTTGGATGCCTCGTCCTTCCTGGTAGTCGTTCCTTTTGGTACTTTTACTTTTGGCGTCATGGTTTCCTTTTCGGGTAGCTGTTCTCCTTTTCTCAGTAGGGTTTGAAGTTCCCTGCTGTTCAAATCCTTTATTTAGGGTGAAAAGAAGGCATTTTTCGTCAGAACCTTGATCGATGCTACTTTTTTATTTTGCTCGTTTGGAACTGTTTTTGACGGCCCGTGGGGCTGGGGTGGAATTTTGGAATTTTGTCTATCTTTGCTCTATAATGTTTTAGCAAGGTCGCGTTCCTTATACGGTAACTTACACTTGGCTTTGGGCATAACCTTTGAGGTGTTAACTCCAGTTCATTAATTCCCGGACTAAAATGGCGCTGAAAAGCGTCTCTTTGTAGTTCAGACAGGACTTGCACTTGGAGGGGGAAGGAACGTAGCACTACTCTTTGTTTTTACCCTCTTTTTTATCAGGATGGTCACTGCCACTTTCACATATGCTTTAGAGTTATAGAACCAGTTGAGTTAAGATGTATTTAAATTTAAAATTTGAATAAAACGCAACCACTGCTAACGTCACGTGTTGTCTCGATGACAGCTACAACAAAAAAAGATATTATCAGCAGGAAGACGCGGAGATAGCTGATGTGACATGCTTTCGAGGCGAAAAAGATATAAGGCGGGGATAGTGTGACATGTTCAAATAATGTCACGCGCCACTGTAGTCGTCGGAGGAGAAAAGTCGTAAACAAGTTTCAATTACCAATACATCCATAATTCTCGAAGAGCATAACATAAAGCATAACATAAACACATTGCGTGCATTGAGTACAACAAATACGTGTGTAAGTGACACAGCGCGTAAAATCGAGAACAATCCTCATGGAAGATTCTGGGTTCATTGGTAGATATGTAAAAGCAACTACAGCGAGCGGCAAAGAGAGTTTTGTGAATGAAGTGAAGAAGCGAGCGACAGTGTGCGTTAAAAGTAGTGCGGTAAAAGTGTTGTGAAATAGAATCGCATGCGAATTTAAGTAGCAAGTAAAAGTGATTACTTTTATTAAGTGATTATAAAAGTGAATAATTAATTGTTGTAAAAGTGAACTGATAAAAGTGAAATAGTGATTGAGTAAAAAATAATTGTAAAGCGTTAGTGATTTTTAAGAATAAAACTTCAAACATCTAATTTTATATTATTCGGGTGCGTTTCATTCACTATTGCGAACATTTGCGAAAAGGTCGCGCACCTGGCAAAGCGCAACAATATATATAAAGTAAAATGTAAAGGAAAAGTAAAGGCTACACTTTAAAACTAGTATACTTTATTGTTGGCCAATAAGTAAAAACATTTTCGTGTGGGTGTTCCTTTAACATTCTTAATGCTCACTTTCAGTTTTCGCTACAAGTTCTAATCGGATGATAAGGTATCTCTTAACCTAACTGACCGTCTATGGAACTAGAATCGACGATATGTTTGAGGAGTGAGGTAAATAATGTTGATGGATAAATTTCCCTATAAATTTTTTAAACAACTAACTCAAACTTTGCTTTGATTTGTGCAGATTGGATTTCACGAATAGCTTTTTCAATGCATCTACATGTCTCAATTGAATGTTTACTGGGATATTGCAAACTTCCTCTTGATTTTTGACTTATTGATGAAGACCCAAAATTTTTCTTCATTCCAATCAAAGATGCAACACATTCCTGGCAGGTGGTGTTTGATTTGAAAGATTTTGCAATTATGCCACTCATATATCCTGCAACACTTTTGTAGCGGCACAATTAGAATGCTGATTCCTTGCAGAGGAACCTAATTAACAAAGCCTTTATCATGTAGTTTTACATACATTGGAATACGTTTGTGATATAGCCTCGAATTGTCTTGCTTTAGGGTTATTGTTAAATCCCAGTCGAGAGCGAATATGAGTGAAGAATATTTCTAAGTGATCCTGACTTAGTTTATATGTTGCAATATAATTTTTTTTCTTCTCCGTGTGTTTTAAATAAGAACAAAGAATTTTTCAGAGCCACTACCAACTTATACGCCCTTGGGAATAAATAATTGGGTGGGTGGGTGCAATTTTTTAAACTAAGTGGTATGAGAGGGGAACAGAGTTGCCATGATGTGTTTTATTCACCCTCTCTAACAACTCAATACTTACATTTAAGCCTTTTAGCCGTTTCGAATCACCTACAGAGATTAAATTTCCTCTTAAAATTTTTTACCTTTCGTTTGACTGTTCTAATTCTGTTACAGAGACTTTTTTCTTTTTGACTGCGGATTACGACTGCCTTCAGCACTGTTGAACGGCGCTTAAGCTTTGCTGCCCGCGGACCTAGAGGACCATCTGATGCAGGGGATGACTCCAGTATTTTATAAACTGGACTGACACATTTCTAAAAAATAAATGAATTAATGTAATCGAAAACCGAAAGAAGAATAATTTTACATTTTCTTTTACTTCTTCGAAGATATTGCGGTGATTCCCAATAACTGCACGGTGGCATGTTTTTTTGATCCTGAAAATACTAATTTTGACAGAATCATTTAATGAAAAGAATTAATGGGCGAATGTTGTATACACGTGCTAAGGAATACAACTGTGGTATTGAACTGCATTATGTGTAACTATCAATATTTGCCACTTTTCAGGAAAATTCTTGTATCTTACAGTTGCTGACTATATATTCAAAGAAAAAATAAAATTACAAAACTATCACCTTTTTTCAGATTTATATTATTTGATAATTTTATAACAACAAACAGGCAATGGTTTGCAGAGAGACAAGCTAAAAAAATATCAAATAAAATCAATTGAAATAAAGGCAATAATATTTTGTCTAATAGAAATTTCTAGATTGCAAAGACCTAAGCTAAAAAATGAATATCCATTTAATAATCCTTAAGAATAATCAGGTTGTAAGGTTAGATAGTAAATAATCATCATGAAGCATCATAAAATCCATCAATAAAAATCAAATTAGTTTTAAGGAATCGGCGACAAATCTTTTTTTCCCTTCTGTATTGATTTTTTCCTACGTTTTGTTTGGTCCATTATTCATCTTAAAAAAAGGATGATCCATCATCCAAGAGGTCAACTTTCATTCCTATTAAGAAATTTAAAATACGTTTCAATCACACGATAAGCTTACTTGCAGATTTAATGATAATTACTGCGAAATAGAATTTTACTGAAAAATAGAGGTAAAACGTTCCTTATAATATTATTTATGTTTTATTTGGAAGATATGAAAACTGTACGATCGTGGTCGAAAATCGATTCCGTAAGGTAAATGAAAAATATATAACATTTTTCCTCTATTGAGAAGAACACTCAGAAGTATTTATGATAATGATACTAATTGAGAACATGGAGCTTTATCATTTATATAAAGTATTTAATAAATGAAAATAATATGTTCATGCATTTTACAACTTATCTGACTCAAATAATTCCGACTTTCCCTATCAGCAGGAAGCACTGTATTTGGGTGCGTAGGAATCATCTGTAGAATAAAAATGTTATTAATTCTTTCATGAAAAATCCAAGAAATCAATTTTCTTTTTCAATAACTAGAACCGCATTTGAAGACAATTTTGGTCTTGTTCTTGACCAATCAATGTTCTCCGCTCTAAAGTGACGTTCGCATATACTATCACTTTGCGGATTGATTATCATTCCCGTGTTTTTTCTAATTACGCTGCTCCATATCTGTTGCCGACGACTATTTTTCGTAATCCTAAAATATAAGAATTCAAATGTAACAGTCATCTTTCGATGTTAAATCATATCCCCCTAATATGTGAATCCGACTGCTTTGGCAAAAAGTAGTAAACGCATGTATTATTTTCAATTAAATTAATTATCAATTAAATTCTATTCTATTAAATTCTATTTCATAAAAAATTGGGTCTGCGTCGGACCAGACGGTGGAAGTGAAACTTCTTTGGCCATTCACTCACACAGTCAGACAGGATACATAAATGGTATATAACACATTTTTCCCTGTTATTCAATATATTTCTCTTCAGTATATTACAAGTGACTTCAGTATTATATTATACACCTATATATTATCATTATCAGTAATTTCTTCTATAATCATTCTTTCATCGTGGTCATTTTCTGGTTGGTCATTTTAAATCGTACTGTATTCCAGGAAAGACACAATCGGCTTATGATAACTAAAGTAACTAACAAATATTTTAGATTCAAACTTTTCAAAATATCTACTAAATACAGCATCGATGGTCGTTCCGTATTTGGTCGTACTTTGATTTTTATCATTCGACATTACCAAGTCTAGTTTTTCTTTTAGAAAATGTATCAATGGCTTTGTATTTTCATCGGAAAATTGATGTTGAAATCGCCGCTTATTATCATGGGGATTTCATGAAAATTTTCATCAAGCAGTGCGGAACCTTCTCTGGTATAAATTAATAAATTTTGGTGTATAAACTTTATGATCTGGTTCACAGTTTTACCAGGAGAGATGTATAGCGCTACAACTACGAATTGTCGACCAGTTTGTGGAACGCATTTACTAATACAAATTTCTCCAATAGCTGACTGTGATGCAACAAGAGATTCTGATGCCCTTGAATGAACATTCATGTGAGAAGTGACTATGTTATTATGGTCTCTTTCATTGTGATAAATTGCTACTCCTCCCGGAGCAACATTCTCTCGTTTATACTTTGCTATGCAATGAAAATTCGGAATGTCGATGTTTTGCCCATCTCTCAAATGTGTTTCCGATAATATAAATATTGTACATTTTTTGAATAGGCTGTCATTCAGATCGAGTGCATGTGCAATGAGACTTTGACTATTTATTGAATAAAAACTTATGCCTGTCCTATTAGAAATAAAACTTCCCAAAGACTCAATAATTGTTGGTAGTCTATTGAGTGATAATCTTTGAAATTCTCTCTGTATATCGGTTGTACCTATAGAATTTCTTCTGCCATGGTGGAAAATGTTGCTGTCATCTTTTGTAGTGATATATAGACCTTTAATACTCGTCACTCTCGATAAGGCAACATACGCTAATTCTATGGAGTGGCTTTTGTCGTATTCATAAACAATCTCATCGAAAGTCCCACCCTGCGATTTATGTATCGTAATAGAACTTGATGATACCAATGAGTATTATAAACTATTATAAAAAAATGAAAATAGAAATTTATCGACAATCACGAATTTATATTTGTGCGGTTATAATATTCAAGATTTTTTTTTATAAGAGAAGGAGTACTCACTGTTCTGCTTGATGAACACTGTGGATGGAATTGTTTTGTTTTTGTTTACGTTACCCACGTGCACGCGCGGAGCAAGAGTTCCGTGATTGGCATACAGATTTGTTGATGAAAATATGATTTGATAAAATGAATATAGGAAACAAATAATTGAAACACGATCAATAAATAATCATAAAAATCGCCCCAGCCGGGAATCGGTGCGTGGGACTCTCGGGCGAAAGTTGAGTACGCTACCCACTCACCCACCGAGGCTCTTGGGCTTTCGATTATATAAAAAACATATAATCGTCGGTTTGTCTGAGTCGAAACAGCGTGACGCGGTTTCTCGACCAACACCCCATCCCAATGTGTACAACGAGCCTAAAGAAGTTTCACTTCAAAAATAGCTCGATTAAGTTTACTAGGTACATTTTGGGGTATCACTGGTGCCGTCAGATAAAAGGAAATATATATTATAAATAAACAGAATTTTCACTTAAAATGATTAAGTTTTAGTGAAAATTAAGCTTCAAATCATACTACGCACATTATATTTAATAATCAACTATGAAAGTAATGTTATTATATTTCTAATTTAAGCAAAAATTATTCAATTTCTGATGACACTGTTAATGGCGGTCTATCGTCCAATTGAACACATTTTATTTCAAAACAAGCACTAACTCTCAGAATTGGGTCTCTATTTTGTTTTGTCACAATTCACCGCATAAAAAGCTTCACGTTTGACTATTTTGTTTTTTTCGAAACCGTGGTGTACTTTAAAAAAGATCAAAAGGTATGCAACAATTAAACTTACTATCATGTTTTTTTTTGTGGTAGGGAGGTGAAGGCTGTTTACGCCCTGAGTGTGGGACTCCCAGACGCAAAATGCTTTTGGACTACCCACTTAACACTTCCCCTGTCAACCTGAGAACCTAGCCTGGAACCGTTTGACACATTACTTCGGGCTAGGCCTCGTGTTCCTACGCCTAGAAGCGCCTTCGCATTATGGGTATCTCTTCTCTAACGGGAAGGACGGGAGAGGAAGGAAGTGCTACCAAAGAGATCCATCCATCCCCAATGTCTCCCAGCGCTCCAATAAAGCTTTTTTTAATGTAAGCACTGCCCGAGCATATTGCGCCACGCGATTCCAACTGTCAACTGTTTTCATCATTACTCCGACGATAGTTTCCGGACAGAGCTCTCAAATTTCGCTGAGTAGAACCCATAATGCGAAGACCCATAATCGCTGCTGGCTCCACCTTTTGCAGTAGAAGAATGTGTGACAGGCGTCATACAACTCTCCTGCACAAAACACACAGGAGCCCGTGTTTTGTCAATGTTGTACAGGTAGGACCGAAAAAACCGTGCCCGCTTAAGAGCTGGGTCAAGTAGAAATCGGTCTCACCATGCACTCGACTGAACCACGGCCTCAGATCAGGGATCAGATGTGCAGTCCACCTTTCCGTTGTTTCTTGCTCCCAGGACTGTTGCCAATCGCTGAGAGAGCGACGTCTCTCTTCCTTGGTAATCTCTTCTCTTCGATCTTCGCCTCTGCGCAGGTAAATACTTCTGCGCTCTCTCGCAAGGAGGGTGATGGGTATCACCCCTGCAATTACCAGCACTGCCGCCCCGGAGACCGTTTGGTATGCGCATGCGATTCACAATGCTCCTTGTCTCTGCACCTGTGCCAACCGCTTTCGGTGTAACTCCTTGCTGAGAGCGTCGCCCCACAGTTCTGATCCGTAGAGTAGAAGCGACTGCACAGCGCTCATTAAGAGCCGTCTCCTTGATCCGGTGGGCCCCCCTATGTTGGCCATTAATCGGCCATTACTCTGGGGATTCTCTTCTTCGTTAGGATTTTTCCAGTGCCAGCTTTAAGCCGTGAGCGGTCATCCAGTCCATTAACCTCCACATTAACGTATTGAGTCTGAGCTGCGCATGGTCTACTGTGCGTCCAGCAACCAGCGCCGCTACATCGTCCGCATAGCCGATCAAACGTGACTCTTCCGGCAGTTCAAGCTGCAGGAGTCCATCTTAGGAGATGTTCCACAGGTCCGGGCCAAGGATAGAGCCCTGAGCGACACCTGAAGTAAGATTTGTACTTCGCCTACCCTCCTTCAAGCCGTAAAGTAGTATGCGGTCCTTCAAGTAGCTCCTGAGAATCCGCATCAGGTACACTGGTACTTGAAAACGATTTTCTAGCGCTTCCAGAATATCCACCCATCTAGCGCTGTTAAATGCATTTCGGACATCCAGAGTAACCAGCAGGACGACCCGTCGTATGGAAATACTGTGAGACTCCACACGTTGGACCGCGCTCACTACTTCTCCAATTGCATCGATGGTGGAGCGGCCTGCTCTGAAGCCATACTGCCGTGGAGATAGATCCCCGGCAATCCGAATCACGTCAGCGAGTCTTCCCCTGATAAGTTTTTCAAAAACTTTTCCGACCGTGTCAAGCATACACAGTGGGCGGTATGCAGCTGGCGACTTGGGATCCCCTATTCCCTTCGTAATGAGCACAAGTCTCGCCACCTTCCAGCACTCCGGGAACAGCCCTTCGCGCAGGCATGCGTTGAACATGCGGAGGAGCAGGTCAGGGCAAAAGTGGAAGACCATTTGTAGCACCTCTGCTGGAATCCCATCTGGTCCTGGAGCCTTTCTGGCCTTCATAGACAAGACTGCTTTCTTCAATTCCATCTTCGTGAAAAATGGAATTTCCATTGGTGTTTCATAGTGAACGGCTTCAACGATGGCGGGATGGATGGTGAAGAGAGCCCGCACGATTTAGTCCATCTTTTCTGCCTCGTATGAGTGAGGTGACCTTTGGACACCGAGCTTCCGCATTACTATTTTGTAGCCCAGAGACCCCATGGGTCTCTGTTCACGTCATCCACCAGGTTTTGCCAGCGGCTGGCCTTGCTACTGTTGATAAGTCTACGGAGGCATTTTCTAGATGACTTGTAAGCAGCTAATCGGATACATGCCTCTTCCCGGGTTCGAGCTCGCTGTGTCCTGCGTCGTAGTTTGTGACACTCCCTTCGTTTTTCGGCAATTTCAGGTGACCACCAGTATACTGGAGGCTTGCTGTGCCGAGGTCTTCGTAGGGGCATTGAAGACATGTAGGCGGATGTAATGATTCTCATAGTTGAGTTAACGACATCTCTTGCCGCGGGTTCTCCGTGCTCTAGCGTTGCTTCCGACAGCGGTGATCGTGCCATAAGCACTTCAACAAACTTCTCAACATCCGCTTTCTCAGTATTCCACCGGAGCGCAAAAGAACAAGCGCGTGGTCTTCGGGAAGCATCGTGATGGATCTCCAGAGCTATGTACTGGTGATCACTGGCCGAGTAATCCTCAAGCACTCTCCAATTTTTAACTGATTGTGCTAGGCACTCCGAGGCGAATGTCACATCAGGTATGGTGCCGACGCAACCCCATCGACGGAAAGTAGGGGTGTGGCCTGTGTTCAATACGACGAGCCCAGTTCGTGCTGCCATGCCGAGGAACCGTTTGTCCCGAGCGTCTGACTGGGGCATGCCCCACTCGATTCCCTTTACATTGAAGTCCCCTCCGACGAGCACATGGCCCTCAATACTCGAAACAGCGTCCTCCAAAGCATTGAGCCTAAGTTGAAAGGACGACAACGATTCGTTCGGAGTTAGGTATACACTGAAGAGTGTAGTTCCCGAACACCGAACCCAAACAAAACCATTTCCTCGCCCCCAATCCTGCACTTGTAGGTGTGCACTGTTCCGAACCCAGATGGCGGCTGTACCGGATTCGTCAGGATACCATGTTGATGAGTTCAGCAGTAGTAAGTCAGCTTGCCTGTCTCTCGCGAACTGTTCCAGTAGGTCTTGGGCGATGATCCTTCGATGTAGATTGATTTGGAGTATACGAATCATTGCAGAAGCACTTTTGCCTTGGTTAGGGCTTCTTGGAAGACCCGACACTTCCCTGTGCCTGGAATATGTTTCAAATCATCTGGTCTCGGGTTATACTCCTGGCAGAGAACACAGTGTGACTCGTCTGTGCATTCCTTCTTTTTATGCCCTGACTTACCGCAATTGTAGCACGAGGAGCTTCGGTCAGTTCCATTACATGTCTGTGCGGTATGACCGTATCCGAGGCACTTGAAACACCCAAAGGGCTGCTTCAGAAGCTGTTCTGCTTCCCTCTCTGTGAGGTCGATTATGGCCATGCGTTGACCTCTGTTGTTCGGTTTGGCCAGCCTAACTTTCGTCTCGCCTAGTACGGGGAAGTCGCGTTTTAAGGCGTCTTCTATTTCGGGCAGATCCGTAACGCAGTAAATGTTTCTAGTTTCCAGTGTGGCCTTAGGCTCGAGTGAGGCTACAGTTGCCTTCTCTCCAAGGACTCTTTTGACTGCGTCACTAAACGCGTCTTTATTGTTTGCATCTGATCCGAACTCAACAAGTAAATCCCCCGAGCAACTTGGCCGTACAGCTTATCATTAAAATTTACCTGAAATAAGAATTTTGCCGGTTGTCACTCCCTTGCGGCTACGAGTGGCTACGTTACGGCTACGGCTACAGATCTTGCATTTCCACGGCATTTTTCTTTTACAACACTTCACTTTTACTATTTTTTTACGAAATGTTTAATGTTTTACGCCCGGTCCGCGTTTTGTTTATTCAAAACTGGAAACGTCAAATCAAATCTTGACACCAGCTGATCTGATCAATTTTCGAAAACAGGGATGATCAAATTCAATTTCATTTATCAATTCAGTTCTATTTCTAGATGAAAATAGAATCAACATTATACATCTAAAAAGGCAAAACTTGAAGATTATTTCTTATTCCAAAATTGATTTCCATGAACTATGACGTTTACACATTCCTCAAAAAGCTCTTAGCTAAAATATGGGAAAGCTTTTGAAAATAATCGTATACGTAATATTTGAATGCGTAATATTTGAGTGGCTTCACCGGTTTCCATGGGAAATGAAAGCTTGCCACCTCCTTAGTTTACCCCAATGGTTTTTGCAGTGCATTGTTTTTGCATACCGCTGTGCCAGGGCTGATGATTATGCTTCTGATTGTGAAGACTGTACGAAATTAAAAAAGTAGTTAGGTCTTTATCATTTAAACCGATGAAGTGAGCAAGGCGGGAAATGGAGAATGTTCAATCTTATGCTTTGATATAAATGCATGTAAAACAGGTGGTAGTCGTAGTTAGTCCACGAAAGGAATCAGTATCAAATTTAACGCTTCAACATCTGTCAAAGGATTGCGGACGACATACTTCAATTTTCTGAGAACAAATTAAAAACAGCTCCTCAAACAGCTGAGACAGAGTAAATATTCAGGAGACAATTTTGCCCGAGTTTGTAATTTTTTGAAAAGATAACGACAATTGAATCCTCCCATCACGAATAAGATAATTGGAACCAACGAAAATGAGACGCATCTGCAGGAGCATAACCTTTATCGTCAAATTAAAAACTGACCACGCTTTTTAGAAGTGGCTCATGAGTCGGTCTGCTCTCTATGGAAGCTTAGATCGATGGGCTGTAAAATTTCAAGGCTTTATTTACATCATGGGTTAAAGGAATGGAGCTAAAAATGTGATTCCGGACAAATTGTTTGAATGATCACTTCGAAGAGAGCTGGGTTCATTTGGAATGGGGTAATATTTAAACCAACTAAATCGTCCGTCAATTCGAGCAACTACAACGAGTTGAGGCCAACCATAGTAATCCAGCAAATACAGTTGCTCAATCTGAGAATGGTGTTTTAATTCAAGAATATTTAAGTGGAGATGCTCTTCATGAAAAGTAAGGTTTGTTGTTTAAGGTGTCATTGGAGGTGACGAGTGAGTAAGTACGGCGGCTTTGCATGCACCATGGTTAGTCTAATGTCTACAATTCATTTTTTCAATTGTGTCTTTTCAATGTAGTTTTAAAGTATCAATTAATTTTAATACTTCAAATTTTGTGGGCAGACTATTGGAACAGTTTTTTCACCTTTCTCCGTGATTAAAACATGCGTGGCTCACATGCGTTTGAAATATAGTTGCTCAAAGATCGATGATATACTTATTATGAATTAAATTTAATTGAATTCCCTACATTTCATATGATTAATTTATTTTCAATTGACATTTAGCTTGTTGTTTACTGCGGCCATAGCGCTTGTATCTACTTTACAGCAGATTTATGACGTTATCAAACGTTTAAACGATAATTTACAACAGCTTCCACGATTTTATTTCTGCGTATATTTTTGAAGCCTGCAGAATGGAAATAATCTGCAGGCTCCAACATTGGTCAAACTACCCCATGAAGAAAAGAGCGATTTTTTAGAATACAACCGTAAGAAAAATTTAATTTATTGCATAGTATAAAAATTTACTTTTATAAAATTAATAAAATTAATGTTAGTTAAAATAACAAGGCAAGAAGGGTCTAGAATTATAGATTATTTAAATAGAAGAACTTAACAAGATGTTTATGGAACTTATATATTTCATTTTCTTAAATTTATTTTAAAATAGTATTTATGTAAAAATATCCAACACCATTAAAAAAATGATTGAAAAAAACCGACCAAAACTTTAAAGCTAAAACAAAGAAGATAAACGTCTAAATTAAAGTATAATTCAATCATTTTGAAAACGTTCATACGTCCATAATTGATCATTATGGTCTTATACGACATTAATCTAGTATTTGTGTGGAAATAAATTGTAGAATTAAATCTACTCTAAGTTGTTGGTCACACATGCGGGTAAAAGTAATCCGGTTCGTAAAATGGGAAAAGTTAACAAATCGTTGCTAATTGGAGACTACTACGCTCTTAATGTTTGAATGTGTGAAATATAACTAATTACAAGTCACAAGCAGGAGTTCTTGCAACTGGTTTTTTTACAAGTAACCATCCGAGTGATTTGTACCGGTCAAGTAAAGTATCAAGTATCCATACTAGAAAATTTTCCCTGCGCTATGAAGTTGTTCTTGGTAACTTTGTTTTTTATTGCTGGGAATTTCGGTAACGTTGAGAATGATGCGGAGCATAATATTGACGATCATAGTTATGTCACGAGTAGTGCGAAGACGGCAGTAATTTCGAGAAAGCGTAGATATCTCAATTTTCCAATAGGAAGTTCATTGCAAATAGGTAATTTCACTATTGTAAATGTAATAAATGTGTATATATATATATATATATATATATATATATATATATATATATATATATATATATATATATATATATATATGTATATATATATGTATATATATGTATATATGTATATATGTATATATATATATACCTATATATCTGTCTAAAGCATATTTCTCGTGGTTAATAAACGTAATTGAGAAGTACGTAATCGAAGCATATATACGAGTGATGAATTAGTTATCGACTTATGTATAAATGACCGATATGTGCCGCGTAGAAAGGATATATCTATTTGTGTGTGTCTGATTCATTATTTTAATATTTTAAAGTTTTTAAAATTTCATCAATGTAAAAAGTTCACAAATTTTTCTACTGTTCAGTGACTACTTATTTCTTGCTAAACGTAAAAGTTAGCACTAACATTCAGTATACTAATACTGTGTTGGTTCAACAATGTCAGTTAATTCTATAATGATCTACAAAATTCGACAATATTCACAAGTGAAACTCTGCATGCCTATAGTCGTGCACTCTCTTTATGCGGCAACATTTTGTACAAAAACAGGTCGTTTTCCCTTTAACTTTTCATGGATTTCTTTTTGCAAGTAGTATACAAAAATATTTAAAATGCATGAAAAAATTGCAATAGGTCACAATCTTCTGTTATGATTGATACGTCGTGATTACATTTATCTGCGACAAAAAGTTGAGTTTCCAGAATTGAAGAAGTTGTTTATTTTAAATATAATTTAAGGAGCTGCTAATTGGCAAGTATACGAAGCGATCACTTGTACAATCATGTGAATATCAAAACTTCACATGCTTATGATTTGCCTTATTGATTTCGTTTGACATGGTTTAATTTGAAAGTTGGTATTTAGTTTGAATAATATGCGACCATAGATAAGTAATTTTGGAGCATATAACCTTACATGGATAGTTTTTCGGGTTAGCAGTTTTGGTATAGGAAGAAAAAGTTATCTAGGGCCTGATCGTGGGACCTCCGATATCGCACAGCATTCTGACGTTCCAGTATGTATTTTTGACCCATTAGTCCCATTAGTCATTGTTTGACCCATTAGTCATTGTCCGAGTATAATGTTCCACAAGGTTCCATTTGTCAATGGCTCTAAGCGGCTTTCCGAATATGGTTTCGATGAAGATGTCGCCGTGCTACTTATTATGCTATATTTTTAAGATATAAGACTGTGTTTACAGGCTTTATTAACCTTTTCTGTAGAAAACCCACCACGACCTACCGGTGACTCATCCGATAGTATAAGCCCCAGTAGTTCGGCCCAGTAGGAGATGGTGGACTGGTCATTACCAGGCCTTGTGTGACACATGATGAATAATACCATCCATTGATGACCGTTTTATGTGTCGTAGGGAAAGCTTTCGTCCTTTGAGTGTTTCACCCACTATTCCTCAATTCAACTAAACAGCAAATGGCTTTGAAATCATGTTGCTGTGAAGACAGTCCCTCAGCGCATTGTTCACGTTAGCGAGTTTTTCGAAAATTTTCCGGCCATGTCTAGCGGAAATAGTGAACGATTCAGGATTCCCGCTTTTAGTAAACAGTAGAAGCCACACCTCTTCCACAATCTGCAATAGAAAAGACTTAAGTGAGTGGATTGAAGTTGACTCCGATGCGTACATTACTCTGTGTACTCGAAAGCACGTTCACCAAAGCATTGAGCCCAGGTTGAATAGACGATAAGGAATCGTTTAGCGTTAGGTGTACACTAGAGAGAAAACATTTTCTCTCCCATGAACTCACAACTTGAAGCATGTTGTGAGATGGTGGCTTTATGGAATTCAAAGTTTACGATGTTTTTGGCATAGACGTATACTATAGAGACGGCAGAAGAACAAACCGATGTAACAAGAAGCTTGACGATTTGCACTGGTATTGCCACATGTTGCTCGTACTTACTTTGAAAACGGTGGCAAGATATTTTAAGATTTATAATTAAATATATATATATATGCATACACTAGTATAAATATATATATAATGTATATATACTAGTGTATTTATAATTTCGTGTAAATATGTGTTCGTGTGTATAACTTATGAAGTTCTGTGGTTTAACGTGGACACCTGCCTTGATGCCTGAATTCCACGATCTGCATAGACGGGTTTGAAACAATGTATCAACCTCCACGCCTAAGATCTGAAACAACTTTAATTCTTAGGTCCCAATTTCTTAAAAAGGCTTACTGGATTCCCTAACACAACTGGTGAATGCTCACCCAACTCTGTAGCCAAACCACAACCACCACGTTTCAGCCAAGGATAGGCTCCTCACCCTGTGGGGGGCTGACATTAACCTTTCATGGGCGTCCCCCCAACCCTTGGTTCAGATATAACCTCTGATCAGGTTACACTTCTCTGAAGTCCGAGAAAATCTCTCAGTTTTTGCTCCAGGCGCACGGGACTGATAGCGCTTTCTCAATACCTCGGGTACATGGGGACGGCACTCCCCAAAGACTGAATGGAACAAGCCGAAGCCTGGACCATCAGTCCCCCTGCGTCACCCGGAGTCCTATAGTGCAAGTCTATAGAGTCTGGATTAACAACAGTCACAACATGCCATTTGACATAAATGGCACAATTTCCACTACATTTCGATTTCCATGCTTAGAAGTGTACGAGTTTCACATCTACCCCATCAATAAGTTGATGTGGCGATGCGAGCTTTTCCAACTGCTAAATACATATAACTCCACTTCGTCGAAACCTAACGTGGCATAGAGTGCGTCACATTTAGTAATTTTAGTCGTCCGCGGTTCGTCTTACAATAATTTACTCCATATGTCAACACACTTTACAGCACTATAACTTCACTTAATAACAAATTTTTCAACATCTTTCTGAACGCCATCTTCAACATCGTCACCACCATATTCTACATTCTCATCTTCATAGTCTTCTTTTGCAACATCTTCATAACTATTTTTACGATCCTCGGAATTCTCCCATAGACCAGTATCTTTTTAGTTTATCTTCTTCTTCGTCAGTTTTATGATCGTCTTGATCATCTTTTACACCAATATCTGCTAATTATTGCATCTTCATTAACATCTTATTCGTCATCTTCTTTAACTAAACATTTGCATCTCTAACGTCTTCTTTATCAAACTTCTCTTCATCATTTTTCACCATACACTCACGCATCAGTCTACATTCAGTCCGGCAGTTTTTAAAACCACTTCGTCCTTCTCGTCAAGTCTAGTCGGCTTCCCTCAGTTTTCCCTTTGTACGCCCCAGATTGCCAACCATTTAGAATTCCATTTGTATTTGTATATAGACAAAACGAATCGCCGTCGATATGAATTCGTATCGCCGTGTCGGAAAATGAGTTCGTCGGCAAATCCGCCAGCGATCCGAATTCGAATCGTCTGTGAACAATATGTCACCTCGCAAACACAGCCAAAATTTGCGAACAGCCAAATTGGAAGGACCGTATAGAATCGTCAAACGAATCAACGATGGGGTATACAGACTACAGGAACACCAGAAATCCAGGATAAAAATGAAAACTGTGCACCTGGACCGCCCTGCTTTATATTATCAGCAGGAAGATGCGGAGATAGCTGATGTGACATGCTTTCGAGGCGAAAAAGATATAAGGCGGGGATAATGTGACATCTTCAAATAATGTCACGCGCCACTGTAGTCGTCGGAGGAGAAAAGTCGTAAACAAGTTTCAATTACCAATACATCCATAATTCTCGAAGAGCATAACATAAAGCATAACATAAACACATTGCGTGCATTGAGTACAACAAATACGTGTGTAAGTGACACAGCGCGTAAAATCGAGAACAATCCTCATGGAAGATTCTGGGTTCATTGGTAGATATGTAAAAGCAACTACAGCGAGCGGCAAAGAGAGTTTTGTGAATGAAGTGAAGAAGCGAGCGACAGTGTGCGTTAAAAGTAGTGCGGTAAAAGTGTTGTGAAATAGAATCGCATGCGAATTTAAGTAGCAAGTAAACGTGATTACTTTTATTAAGTGATTATAAAAGTGAATAATTAATTGTTGTAAAAGTGAACTGATAAAAGTGAAATAGTGATTGAGTAAAAAATAATTGTAAAGCGTTAGTGATTTTTAAGAATAAAACTTCAAACATCTAATTTTATATTATTCGGGTGCGTTTCATTCACTATTGCGAACATTTGCGAAAAGGTCGCGCACCTGGCAAAGCGCAACAATATATATAAAGTAAAATGTAAAGGAAAAGTAAAGGCTACACTTTAAAACTAGTATACTTTATTGTTGGCCAATAAGTAAAAACATTTTCGTGTGGGTGTTCCTTTAACATTCTTAATGCTCACTTTCAGTTTTCGCTACAAGTTCTAATCGAATAAGTTCTTCCCCTGTGGATGGGGGAGGCTAGAATACATCCAAAGTAACCTAACTTGTCGTAAGAGGTGATTAATGGGAACACAGCACCGAACCCGGACTATGATTTGACTCTCGACTTTATTGGACGCATGTGGGCTGGCGGCCATGATATTCTGGACCTAGTCGCTTTCTGCGCAGTACCGCCGGGGTGAAACCCGTGCGCGAACGGCTCCAGGCTAATATCACGCCGTCTCCGTCCCGATAAAACCTTGGCAGGCCTCAGAGTACGTTCAAAGCTCGCACCATTGAGTTGGTGGAATAGGTTCGGTTGAGTCGCACTCCCGGTTAGCGCTGATCTGGCTCTGAGCACCAGACTCCATAAGGGCTGGTGCCAATCCTCGCATGGCCTCCCTGCTTGCATAGATAACCATGGGATCATTAAGGCGACTACACATTCGAGCGGAGATAGCGGCTTTGAGGGGGGACCCTTAAGAACCAAATGAAGAAAAACAGCAACAACAAACAGAATAATGCAGAGGAGACGAACAAACGAGCCGATGAACATAATTCTGACAACCATGAGGATTATCTTGGCGTGTTTTCCCGTAGTGGAAAAACCTTACGTTCACCACCACGGTCTCATTCAGCCCCAAGCGGAAAGAGCAGTGATGGGCCGATAGTAAATGCGGCTCCGGAGGATTACGACCACCTCACTCCTAAGGTTGCTACTGCTGAATCGACCTCAGTAGGAAGAACGCACAACATAGAACGTAAGCTCCCGGAGGAGAAAGTCGGCGAAAAAGACCTGATTGTTGAGGAGGTTATCGCGGAGAACCGTTCCGAGGAAGAACGGTTGACTAAAAAATGTTATGCGATCCTCAAACGTATGCAAGGAGCGTGCATAAACCAAAAAACAATCAGTAAAGATGTAAAAAATGGAGTGTTTGAGCTCGAAGACCTCTTGGATCGAGTTTGCCACTACAGGAGACTCTGGAAAAGGCTGGAAGAAGAACATCCAGATCAAATGGTGCACGTTAAAGTCACCCAACCTTTCCTTCCCAGTATCAAGAGGACTGCTGCTAGCCCTCTTGAGAGCGAACAGGAGAAAAGGCGTAAAAAGACGTTGAGCCAGAAAAAGAAACGCCACAAAGAAAAGACGCCTTCCAACTCGTGATATCTAAGGCGGCAAAAAAATCCGCAAAAGACGAACAGAGGCTTAGCCAAAAAACAGTGCCTGTTCAAACAACTACAAATACCGTGGACAAACCTTGGAGACGCCATTCTTGTGAAGCCCGCTGACGGAAGGAGCTATTCTGGCGTTCTACGCGATATCCGCAAGAATGTCAAGCCGGAGGAAACAGGGACGATTATTAAAACTCTACGATCGACGAGGTCCGGAGGGCTACTCGTCGAGCTTGGAGCGAACTCCTCCAATAAATCGATATTCCGCGACAAAATAAAGGACGTCCTTGGGGCAAAAGCCACCGTCTCTACCTTAGAGCCAAGAGCTTCATTGGAAGTAAGGGACCTGGATTGCATCGCCGATCTGGCTGAGGTCGAAGAAGCCATTCTAAAAGAGTTCCCTGGAATAACTCTAGAAAAAGTAAAGCTTTCTCCAGAGAATCGCCGAGGGCAAAGGCTGGCCATACTCGACGTAACGGAGAAAGATGCTACACAACTCCTGGCCAAAGGAAAAGTAAAAATTGGCTGCGTGGTGTGCAGAATTCGCCGCCACGCCATCCCAGTACGATGCTACAGGTGCCTTGGATACGGGCACACCACTTCGAACTGCAAGGGCCCTGACCGTAGTATGCTTTGCTTTAAGTGTGGAGCGTCTGGGCATAAGAAAAAAGAGTGCGTTGAGACTCCGCCCTGTTTGTTATGTAATCATCTTAACTCTCAACTGACAAAAGACCTTCACGTTGCAGGAACAGGCGCGTGCCCAATCTTTAGAGAGGCACTAGCAAAAGCGAAAGCAGTTCTGAGGTGATGATCAGGGCCCTTCAAATTAACTTACACCGTAGCATCAATGCACAAGATTTGTTAGAGTAGTTCGCCAGAGAAAAGAGAGCTGATCTGCTGCTGCTGAGCGAACAACATCGAAATAAGACCTCACCAGCCTGGTTCTCCGATGACTCCCATACTGCTGCCGTTTGGGTTCGTGGCAGCATGTGACTCCAGATTCAAGGTCACGGCCGAGGAGACGGTTTCATGTGGATTCGGTGCCCGGGTATAACGATTTTCAGCGTATACCTGACGCCGAATGAGTCCATGCCATCTTTTCAAAATAGACTGGACGCGCTAGATGATGCTGTTCTTAACACAGATGGCAAAGTATTCGTAGCAGGAGACTTCAACGCCAGAGCCGTTGAGTGGGGCATGCCTCAAACCGATTCCAGAGGGCAACGCATTCTGGACATGTCAGCGAGGACTGGGTTGGTGGTTTTAAATACCAGCAATGTACCGACCTTCCGGCGCTGGGGCTGCGAAGGAACAATCCCAGATGTGACATTCGCCTCGGAGTCCCTAGCTCCGACGACGCTGAACTGGAGAGTACTCGAGGATTACTCAGCGAGTGATCACCAATACATCGCATTTGAGATCGGCGATACCACTCCTCGCTCGTCTCAACGATCTTTCACTCCCGGGTGGAATATCGGAAAAATGGATGCGGAGACTTTCGCCAATGTGATTCTGGAAGGCAGAATGACATCAGGAGTCGAGGGAATGGTGGAGTCAACGATGAACCTCATCACTTCTGCCTGTAGCTCATCTATGCCTCGATGGAGGCCTCGACACGACAGGCCTGCTCTACATTGGTGGTCAAAAGATATCGCAGACAAACGAGGCGAGTGTCACAGAATTCGACGTGCAGCTCAGCGCTCGAGAAACGTAGAGGAAGCATCCAATAGGAGAGCAGCATACAGATCAGCGAGGAAAGAACTCCGAAGACTCATCAATGAGAGTAAGGCACGCTGCTGGCGAGAACTTGTGATGTGAGAACGATGTGAACAGGGATCCATGGGGGCTCGGCTACAAGGTAGTGTGGCGCAAGCTCGGTACCTCACGGAAGCCGTATTTACTTCAAGCAGATAAGATGGACGGCATAGTGCAGGCGCTTTTTCCAAGTCATCCTGTCCGCGTTGATGCTGCCCACGAGGTCGACTCAGGCGAATGTCCATCGTACTAAAAATGAGCTGGGGGATGCGGTGTTTTCTATGAAACCTCGAAAGGCACCAGGACCAGACAGCATTCCAACCGAGGTGCTACAAATGGTTTTCCACTTTTGCCCTGACTTGCTACTTGTAGTGACTACCGACCTGAAGATGGTGTCACCATCTTATCCCGCAGGCGAAAGTTCAGCGGACAGGTCGAAAGTCAGCTGACCTACGACCTGGCGACCACTTCAGGTCGGAAGACAGTTTTTTTCGATTTCCGGAACGGGGAGTTGGGAGAGGACCGCAAGAAGAGGCACACGCGGGTGGAAAAGAAAAAAAAAAGTGATCTCGTGGAAAATCACTCGACGTAATTTTATTTCCAAACGTGAACTTATCTTGACAATTTGGTGTGTCTTTCGCGCGCGATTACCTGTTGGAAAGTAGAAAAGCGGTTTCAAATCGATTTATGGGTCGGTCGTAAAATGTACGGTAGATATACGAAATCGTCGCGGTGGATAGTAGAACGTGAACCGTCAGACGAAGACGGCAACAGCATCACCACCTAAAACTCTGATTTCAATGCAACCGCAATTCTCGTTTTCTTCGAAAAAAAAAAACTAACGTGTCGAATGCAATGGATATTTTCGTTGTCATCAACGCCACTAAAACAAAGATATCGCCAGAGGTTTGATGACGGTGTGACGTGAAAACCCATGCGGAAGTGTTTACGAAAGTGTTGTCAGTGTGTGCCCGTGAGCATAACGACACCGCTTGACAATTGCTAGTTTGCATATAAACCTATTTGATTGCTCAATTGGAAAATTGGAAGGAAACCCTTACCGCTGGTTCCTCGGGATTTCAATAGCAAAACAGACTGTGTGAAAATCCGCCAAGACGTTGTGAGCGCGAAACAACGTAGTGAAGCCACATTGTTATGTATATCTGCCATTGAGTTTTGCATTTCACTCAACACCGGACTTTTATTGTTTTTATTACAAGGAAAAGAAGCCTGCATACAAATTCAATAATGAACCGGGAAAATTAACGGGTATATTTCGCCTGACACCGTAATTACATCTCACATGTGTAAACGTGGTTGCAATAAGTTTTAATGATAAACAAAGTGCTATGTTACAAAAGTGAAAACGCAGCACTTATGGAAAAAGGTTCTTTGTTCGATAAACATAAGAATCCATTGCTGATCCCATTTCGGCGGGTGGATTAAGGAGTTGTAACAGATTGTGAAAAGAAAGACATCAATATTAGAGCATTGTAGTAGTGCTAAGGAGTCTTAGAAAAATTTAGAAAAAAACAATTTTTGTAGGTAACACAAACTCTAAATGAATTTTTTTTATACCGATTTTATATAACTTAAAATGTATATTAAAAACATTAATGATAAAGTGAAAGGGTATTCAAATTAAAATAAATGGAATAATGCAAGGCGAGGAGAAGTGCTGGCACTCAGTTTAGCGTGGAATCAAACACATATTGGGTAAATAGCTAATCGCGAGACACTGTTAAATACAAAACGAAAGGAAGGTAGTTTCTCATCTCCGCGTATCAGCAAATTCTCTTCCGCACCGCCACACCGAACTTGCAAATTCTTCCCTAGATAATGGCAACTTAAAGATCGCAGCGTGTGTTGTAAAATCAGGAAAAATAAAAACGAAGGAAAGTAATCATTGCAAAAAAAAACAAACAAAGAAAAAAATAATTGAAAAGTTCGTTGATTTTAAGCTTAACGTGCATGACTTTTTAAAAGACCATATATCTGTAAAAAATTTAGATTGCAATCGTAAATTTTTTTATTGGTATCATAATTGCAAACAAAGGAAGAAATAATAATTGTAAATTTTAGGACTTATATATAAATATTTTTTTTATACAAGAAATAGAAATACATAAAATGAAGTGCTAAAAAAAAACCACATTCTTTCCTTCCAGCAACCATTTTTCTTTCAGGAGGAAATGGCGCGAAGATAAGTGCCTGAGGATGTAGGACCAAAATTGTGTTTCGTCGTTCGGGTTCCGCGGTGCGGTAGTTTTGTTCCGGTAATAATTTGTAGTCGTGTCGCGGACTACTATTTCGGTTTTTCGGGTTCGCGTGTTTTACGGTCGCAAAATTAAAGTAGTTTGTTTTTAGGCACCGCGGTATATCGGTTCGCGAATGCGCGTTTGTCGTCGGGTGTATTTAGATTTTGAATGGTAGATCAAAAAAAAAAAAAAATTAGAGTAAAGTAACGTAATCTGTTTAGAAACGTCGCATAGTAAATCGGGCTTTTCGGTGGCTGGTTCAAATGGAACCAAGAGCGGAAGTTCACTTGGGTCCGACCCACGTCCGCAATCCTCGCCGCACTGAGCTAGCTAGCCAGCAGCCACCACGCGAGGGAACTTCCGAGTGGCCGAGTTGTTGACCCGCGGGGTACGACTCGTTGCCACGTCTCAAGGACTGCACGTCCAAGTGTCGGTGCGAGGCCGACTTTCATCCCGAGTCGTCGCCGTGACGACCTGGGATTCCAAATCCATTACAATGGCGCCCAACGTGGGGCCCTCAAACCGTTAGTTTTCGGTCAATTTCTGACCTAGCTTGATCAAGTCGATCCGGATGTACCCCGAATGAGGACGCCCACACACGGAGTTGTGAAAAATTGTGTCTAACACCAATGAGTTGCTTCACGCGAGCCGTATCGTTCACTCTCCGCTCTATTTTTTTTGTTTTGCAATTATACGCGATAGAGTTTCTCCGACGTGTCGTCGTTGGTAGAGATACCAGTAAGGACGGTTAGGCTCTTGATGAGAATGGCCACTAGTGGGGTCATACTCCGCTAATTGGACTCTCAAGAGTACTAACCCTCTCCTTATCTTAGTGTATCGGGGAAACTCTCGTTTTTTTTTTTTTTTGTTCATGTGTGATAAGGGATGAGTGGATCCGCGTAATGGCGATCATAGCTGGAATTACGAAACGCTGAATGCCATGGGCGTCGCGTTTTCGTCCGCCTTGATCGTTGTTATAGTCGGGTTTACTCATTTGCCTCGTAGTTGTAACGTAGATTAATCAATAACGCGAGAATCTTGTAATGGTACAACACGAAACACTGGCTGATCCTGCATTAGTCATGGCACCCCTGAGCGCTTACTTTCCGACTGAGGAATTTGGTGTGTTGGAAGGGAAGAAGAAAATCATTGTACCCGCTTTTCTCTTACGTTCTGAATTTGTTAAATTTTACTTATTTCAACTTTAATCTTAACTACAAATTCAAATCAAATATTGTTTTGTTTGTCAGTAACGAACGCGTCCCCCTGTCTTACTTTGACTTGGAAAGTTTTCTTTCATTTTTATCTCAAATTTATCTCCGCATACATTCCGCTGATGTCAACTCTGCCTACCCCGTCTCCGATAAATTCCCCCGCGGATGAAAATCCCGATCAGTCGGGGAGTTCGGAGCTACAACAGGTCTTGAGGCTTCTGCAAAACCTAAATAACCGGATCGACTGGCTGGAAGCAGGCCAGAGGATGCCTAACACCACTGTTCCCCCACCCCCCACCTGGAACAACACGACACCACCCCGATCGGACGCGGCCCCACTCCATCAGAGGGCATATCCGAACGATACCGTGCGAACCTTGGTGCGAGATCCAACCCCACGGATCATTGAGAGTTGGCACATCAAGTTCAGCGGGCGCCACTCCAGTACTCCAGTGGACCGCTTCATATTCCAGGTGCAGTCGTTGACAGAGATGTCCTTGGGAGGTGATTTTTCGGCCCTTATGCAGCACATCCACCTGCTGTTGACTGGAGATGCAGCCGAGTGGTTTTGGGGTTACATTCAGCTAGTTCGACGCCGAGATTGGACCGCTTTCTGTGCCGCGTTACGAAATCAATTTGATAACGGCCTGACCGATCGAGAGATCCGGGAGCGAATGAGGACGCGAAGGCAAGGAGCACACGAGTCCTTTGACGATTACTACGACGAAGTCATGAGGATTGCAGCACGACTAAGGTCACCCATGTACGAAGAAGACCTGCTGGGTCTGATTCAAGACAACATGCGGATCGAGCTGCGAAACAGTCTGCTACACGTCCCCATTTCCAACATCCACGCTTTACGAATGCATGCCCGGAAACAGGAGCGATTAGGCGAGCTGCGAGGGGTTTTCCGTCTTCCCCAACGTTCGCAGGTTCCGTCGTACGAACCCGCAACACTTCTGAAGTAGCCGTACCCTTGGAAGCCGTAGTCGAATCACAACCGCCAGTCCCCGAACTTCAGCCGCAGACAGCAATTCCACAGGCCGATACGGACACGCTGGCCGCAGTAGCAGTGGTGAAACCCGCGGTCTGTTGGAACTGTCGAAAGCCTGGTCACAGGTTTACGACATGTACAATGGAACCGACGATTTTCTGCTACCGCTGTGGTAAGGCGAATACATATGCTCCGGATTGCCAAGACTGCAGGGCTCATAAAAAAAAACTGGCAACCGAGTGCTCATACCACCCCGAAGCACTCGAGGACACCCCACTAATCAGTCCTACGAATGTTAACGGATCCCGCGATTTGACCCAGCCCTTGACGCCGCCAACACTTCACCCCGAAACACCGCTCATTCAAATTTTGACCCCGACAACGACTGCTTCACCGTCAGAGACCTCTAACTCCGAAAAGCCGCAGATCATTCCACCATACAAGCGGCCATACCACGTCCGACTGCAGGAATACCAGCTAGCCCGCGTACGAATCTTTGCCGAAGAATTGGGCCCAAAGTTACCTCATCGACCCCGAAGATCCACTTTACGCCTGCGGACCTACTGGAAGAGGGTCCGACAGTCCCGAAGGTTTCTGCGAAAGGCGCAGATATTAGAACTGGACTCGCATGATGTCCGTCCCTATGCTTCGGTCGAAATCCTGGACAAACAGAGGATAGGCTTAGTGGACACTGGCGCCAGTGTCAGCTGCATATCGGCTGACTTCGCCAAGGAAGTCCTGGAGAGGCATAGAGATCGACTTCAGCGTCTCACATTCCACCTGAACACTGCGGACGGAACTCGACATTCCATCCTGGGCAAGCTCACTGCCGACGTCACCTTCAAGGGCGTGAGCAAAGCACTGGAATTCTACATCGTGCCCAAACTGACCCAGAATTTATATTTGGGAGTCGATTTCGTCCGACAGTTCAACTTGGCCCCGACCCTATTTGGCTCGACCCTACTTAGGACTGTCGCGACCTTAAGCGACCCAACACCTACACCGCTTCCCTTCCAACATGGCCTGGATAGCGCACAGCAACGACGGTTGGACGCGGCCATATCAGCTTTTCCATCATACGAAAGTGAAGGTCTAGGCCGGACCGGCATGGCATCTCACATTATCGATGTGGGAGATGCCAAGCCGATCAAGCAAAGGCACTTCGCCATATCGCCCGCAAAGGAAAAGCTGCTATATGCGGAAGTCGACCGAATGCTATCACTAGGCGTCATAGAAGAGTCGCAGAGCGCATGGGCGTCACCGGTAACGTTGGTCGTTAAACCCAACAAGGTTCGGCTATGCCTGGACGCTCGACGTGTGAATGCCGTCACTATCAAAGACGCGTACCCTCTACCTCTGATTGACGGTATCTTGAGTCGCCTGCCGAGAGCGCACTTCATTACAAGTCTCAACCTGAAGGACGCCTTCTGGCAAATCCCATTAGACTCTGGCTCAAAGGATAAGACCGCCTTCACTGTGCCCGGCCGGCCTCTGTATCAATTCGTCACCATGCCCTTCGGACTTTGCAACGCACTTCAAACCATGACGCGGTTGATGGATAAGGTCATACCACCAAACCTACGCCACCAAGTGTTTGTGTATTTGGACGACTTACTGCTGATCTCCGAGACTTTGGACGACCATCTAGTCCTACTGCAGGAAGTCGCCCTACACATCAGAAAGGCGGGTCTTACCATCAACGTGCGTAAAAGCAAGTTCGTGATGACGGAGGTTCGTTATCTGGGGCATATTATTGGACACGGCACCATCAAAACAGATCCGGAGAAGACCCGAGCCATCGAGGAGTTCCCTCTGCCCAAGACAACTAAGCAGTTGCGACGGTTCTTAGGCGTGTGCGGATGGTACCGAAGGTTCGTCCGAAACTATGCCACGTTGTCATCGCCGCTGACAGACATGTTGCAGAAAGGCCACAAGTTTCTCTGGACTGAGTCCAGCTTGCAGGCATTTGAAGAGCTCAAGAAAAACTTGACCACTGCTCCCGTGCTTCACAGCCCCGACTTCACCAAGCCCTTCTCCATCCATTGTGATGCCAGTCAACATGGAGTAGGGGCCGTTCTGGTGCAGCTCACTGAAGCCGGTGAGGAAGCTCCCATAGCCTTCATGTCACACAAGTTGAACTCAGCCCAGCGAAACTACACCGTCTCTGAGCAGGAATGTCTGGCAGCAGTGATGGCAATAAAGAAGTTTCGGGCGTACGTAGAAGGCCATCCGTTCGAATTTATCACTGACCACGCCTCCCTGAAGTGGCTCATGAGCCAGTCCGACCTACATGGCCGACTTGCCCGATGGGCCCTAAAATTACAGGGCTTTGACTTCACCATCCGGCACCGCAAGGGTGCTCAAAATGTGGTCCCAGACACGCTGTCCCGAATGTTCGCACCAGAAGGAGCTGAACTGGCGCGGGACGATGATAACACCTTGGAAATAGATCTGACCAGTCCACACTTCCAGTCGGACAGCTACAAGGAACTGAGACAAACCATTGATACCCAGCAAGCACAGCTGCCCGATCTGAAGGTGTTGGACGGGTTTATATACAGACGGATGGAATACCCAAGTGAAGATCCAATGTCCGAACAGGACGAGTGGAAATTGTGGATACCGGAAGAAATGACCGGTGAGCTAATCGCTCGCGCTCATGACCACCCTTTGAGCGCGCATGGTGGCTACGGCCGCACCATCCGGCGATTAAAGACATACTTCTTCTGGCCTAAAATGTCATCTCAGGTCAGGGAGTATGTCCGTGCTTGCGACACCTGCAAGAGCACGAAAGCTCCGAACCAGACCACTCGTCCTCCCATGGGAAAACTCCAGATCCCAGAACGCGTGTTTCAGCGTCTGTATATCGACCTAATCGGTCCATACCCACGTACCACCTCAGGGTATATTGGTGCTATCGTCGTTCTCGACCAGCTCTCTAAATTTCCACTGGTCGAACCCATCCGGAAGTTCACTGCACCACCAATAGTGGACTTCCTCGAGCGGCGTGTCTTCCACGTATTCGGAGTGCCGGAATACGTGCTATCCGACAATGGGGTCCAGTTTAGGTCCAGGCAGTTTCAAGGATTACTGGAGAAGTATGGCGTCACCCAACAGCTCTACGCCCTCTACTCTCCACAAGCAAATGCTTCGGAACGCCTGAATCGGACACTACTGGCTGCTATTCGCGCCTATATCCATCCGAACCAGAAGGACTGGGATCGCAAGTTGTCCGCTATCACTTGTGCCTTGCGTTCCTCGTACCACTCTGCCACGGGTTTCGCACCTTACTTTGCCGCGTTCGGGCAACATATGATCTGCCACGGTGGATCATATAAGTTGCTCCGGCAATTAAAATGTTTGGGCGAACCCGTCGTCGCCGTAGAGCCCCACGAAAAACTCCGGACTCTGCGCGATCAGATTCGGCAAAACCTGCAGGACGCAAGATGTAGGAACGAAGCGCAATACAACCTGCGATCTCGTCCTTCTGGGTTCCAAGTCGGAGACGAAATCTTCCGGCGAAACTTTAAGCCCAGTAGTGCCGCGAACCATTACAACTCAAAACTGGACCACAAATTCGTGAAGTGCCGAGTTGGGAAGGTGTTGGGACCCACTCGGTACCTCATCACAGACCTGAACGGTCAGACCGTTAGAGTATACCACCCTAGGGATCTCCGGAGGTGAAGCAAAGTCAGGCCTCAACATCATCACCATCATCAGCATCATCATCTGGTCCGCACGAACAAAACAGCGGCAGACCTTCAGTCTCTCCATGCTGTAAACAGCATCGTAGAGACTGCCCTGTAGTGACTACCGACCTGAAGATGGTGTCACCATCTTTTCCCCGCAGGCGAAAGTTCAGCGGACAGGTCGAAAGTCAGCTGACCTACGACCTGGCGACCACTTCAGGTCGGAAGACAGTTTTTTTCGATTTCCGGAACGGGGAGTTGGGAGAGGACCGCGAGAAGAGGCACACGCGGGTGGAAAAAAAAAAAAAAAGTGATCTCGTGGAAAATCACTGGACGTAATTTTATTTCCAAACGTGAACTTATCTCGACAATTTGGTGTGTCTTTCGCGCGCGATTACCTGTTGGAAAGTAGAAAAGCGGTTTCAAATCGATTTATGGGTCGGTCGTAAAATGTACGGTAGATATACGAAATCGTCGCTGATTTCAATGCAACCGCAATTCTCGTTTTCTTCGAAAAAAAAAAACTAACGTGTCGAATGCAATGGATATTTTCGTTGTCATCAACGCCACTAAAACAAGGATATCGCCAGAGGTTTGATGACGGTGTGACGTGAAAACCCATGCGGAAGTGTTTACGAAAGTGTTGTCAGTGTGTGCCCGTGAGCATAACGACACCGCTTGACAATTGCTAGTTTGCATATAAACCTATGTGATTGCTCAATTGGAAAATTGGAAGGAAACCCTTACCGCTGGTTCCTCGGCATTTCAATAGCAAAACAGACTGTGTGAAAATCCGCCAAGACGTTGTGAGCGCGAAATAACGTAGTGAAGCCACATTGTTATGTATATCTGCCCTTGAGTTTTGCATTTCACTCAACACCGGACTTTTATTGTTTTCATTACAAGGAAAAGAAGCCTGCATACAAATTCAATAATGAACCGGGAAAATTAACGGGTATATTTCGCCTGACGCCGTAATTACATCTCACATGTGTAAACGTGGTTGCAATAAGTTTTAATGATAAACAAAGTGCTATGTTACAAAAGTGAAAACGCAGCACTTATGGAAAAAGGTTCTTTGTTCGATAAACATAAGAATCCATTGCTGATCCCATTTCGGCGGGTGGATTAAGGAGTTGTAACAGATTGTGAAAAGAAAGACATCAATATAAGAGCATTGTAGTAGTGCTAAGGAGTCTCAGAAAAATTTAGAAAAAAAACAATTTTTGTAGGTAACACAAACTCTAAATGAATTTTTTTTTATATGCCGATTTTATATAACCTAAAATGTATATTAAAAACATTAATGATAAAGTGAAAGGGTATTCAAATTAAAATAAATGGAATAATGCAAGGCGAGGAGAAGTGCTGGCACTCAGTTTAGCGTGGAATCAAACACATATTGGGTAAATAGCTAATCGCGAGACACTGTTCAATACAAAACGAAAGGAAGGTAGTTTCTCATCTCCGCGTATCAGCAAATTCTCTTCCGCACCGCCACACCGAACTTGCAAATTCTTCCCTAGATAATGGCAACTTAAAGATCGCAGCGTGTGTTGTAAAATCAGGAAAAATAAAAACGAAGGAAAGTAATCATTGCAAAAAAAAAAATAGATTGCAATCGTAAATTTTTTTATTGGTATCATAATTGCAAACAAAGGAAGAAATAATAATTGTAAATTTTAGGACATATATATAAATATTTTTTTTATACAAGAAATAGAAATACATAAAATGAAGTGTTAAAAAAAAACCACATTCTTTCCTTCCAGCAACCATTTTTCTTTCAGGAGGAAATGGCGCGAAGATAAGTGCCTGAGGATGTAGGACCAAAATTGTGTTTCGTCGTTCGGGTTCCGCGGTGCGGTAGTTTTGTTCCGGTAATAATTTGTAGTCGTGTCGCGGACTACTATTTCGGTTTTTCGGGTTCGCGTGTTTTACGGTCGCAAAATTAAAGTAGTTTGTTTTTAGGCACCGCGGTATATCGGTTCGCGAATGCGCGTTTGTCGTCGGTTGTATTTAGATTTTGAATGGTAGATCAAAAAAAAAAAAAAATTAGAGTAAAGTAACGTAATCTGTTTAGAAACGTCGCATAGTAAATCGGGCTTTTCGGTGGCTGGTTCAAATGGAACCAAGAGCGGAAGTTCACTTGGGTCCGACCCACGTCCGCAATCCTCGCCGCACTGAGCTAGCTAGCCAGCAGCCACCACGCGAGGGAACTTCCGAGTGGCCGAGTTGTTGACCCGCGGGGTACGACTCGTTGCCACGTCTCAAGGACTGCACGTCCAAGTGTCGGTGCGAGGCCGACTTTCATCCCGAGTCGTCGCCGTGACGACCTGGGATTCCAAATCCATTACATACTCAATGTGTTCAACGCTTGCCTGAGAGAAGGTGTTTTCCCATCTCGCTGGAAGGTGGCGAGGCTCACATTGATCAGCAAGGGAAAAGGGGACCCCGGGCTGCCATCTACATACCGGCCGCTTTGTATGCTGGACACAGCCGGGAAAGTGTTCGAAAAGCTCATCAAGAGAAGACTCACAGACGCAATTCGTGCTGCAGGGGACCTATCTCCTCGGCAGTATGGCTTTAGAGCAGGGCGATCCACTTCCGATGACAGCATCGAAGTGGTGAATGCAGTCCGTCGAGCCGAAGCGCACAAAACTGAAAAACGAGTTGTCTTGCTAGTGACGCTTGACGTCAGAAATGCCTTCAACTTCGCCAGATGGTCGGAAATTCTTGGCACACTGCAAAATTTTTTCCGATTGCCAGGGTATCTGATGCGGATTTTGAGGGATTACTTAAAGGACCGCAGTCTGTTCTATGACACGCAAGATGGGCGGCGCAGTATGGAGATAAGGTCTGGTGTAGCGCAAGGCTCCATACTGGGACCAGACTTGTGGAACGCCTCATACGACGGACTATTGAGGCTTGAGATGATATAGCAGCACTGGTCGCCGGACGCACAGTCGAACATGCGCAGCGCAGACTGGGAATGCTAATGCGTCAAGTAAGGGAATGGATGACCACCCGCGGGTTCAGTTTGGCACTAGAGAAAACCGAGGTGGTCATTCTCACGAAGAAAAGAATTCCCATGGTAATTCCTTTGCAGATCGGAGATGCGACTGTTGAGTCTAAAGTTGCAATAAAATATTTGGGACTATTGATCGATTCCAAAATGAGCTTTTCGGAACAGATCAGGGCAACGGCGAAAAGGCCGCGATAGGCGTCTCAGCTCTAAGTCGGCTAATGTGGAACATCGGTGGGCCCACACCGAGCAAACGCCGACTTCTCATGAGTGCTGTACAGTCAGTGCTACTGTACGGTTCTGAGGTTTGGGCCGGAGCTCTCAGTAAGGAGCTGTACCGAAAGCGCTTGGCGCAGGTACAGAGACGAGGAGCTTTGCGGGTTGCGTCTGCATACCGCACTGTCTCTGAGTCGGCGGTGTTGGTGATGGCAGGAGTGATACCCATCGCCCTCCTTGCTAGGGAGAGACGGAGAATTTATGACCGAAAAGTGGAGGTGGATACTTGAGTGGCAACAGTCCTGGGAAGGCGACTCTAATGGCCGCTGGACTGCCCGTCTTATAGGGGACGTGGGATCGTGGCTAAATCGAAGGCACGGTGAGACTGATTATAACCTTACCCAGCTCCTTAGCGGGCATGGGTATTTTCAGTCTTACTTGCACAAGATTGGTAAATCACGGTCCCCAGACTGCATTTTCTGCCCCGGGGAAAGGGACGACGCATGTCACACCTTCTTCAATTGTAGTTGGTGGAACAGGATGCGGCAGGACTTGTGTCAGGTGATGGGAGAGCTTTCTCCAGACAATCTGGTCGGAGAAATGTTGAAAAGTTTCGACAAATGGACCTGTGTGGCACATTACTCTCGGGCAATACTTACTGCCAAAAAATGTACAATGGACAACCTTGGGCGCGGGGTATAGGGGTCTCCTTTCCAGTGGTCCTCCTTCATCCTGCCCCCTCCCGCTGGGGGGAGATTTCTCTAGGCTGACGGCGCCCTAGGGCGAAGTAAAAAGAGGCCTAGCCCGAAGTAATGTGTCAAACGGTTCCCCGCTAGGATCTCTTGACAAGGGGGGTGTTTAGTGGTAGTCTGGTAGCATGCGCTGCTAGGAGTCCCACACCCCGGGCGTAAATTGCCTTCACCCCCAACCCCAAAAAAAAACATAAGTTCTAATCGGATGATAAGGTATCTCTTAACCTAACTGACCGTCTATGGAACTAGAATCGACGATATGTTTGAGAAGTGAGGTAAATAATGTTGATGGATAAATTTCCCTATAAATCTTTTAAACAACTAACTCAAACTTTGCTTTGATTTGTGCAGATCGGATTTCACGAATAGCTTTTTCAATGCATCTACATGTCTCAATTGAATGTTTACTGGGATATTGCAAACTTCCTCTTGATTTTTGACTTATTGATGAAGACCCAAAATTTTTCTTCATTCCAATCAAAGATGCAACACATTCCTGGCAGGTGGTGTTTGATTTGAAAGATTTTGCAATTATGCCACTCATATATCCTGCAACACTTTTGTTTTCCTTGCAGAGGAACCTAATTAACAAAGCCTTTATCATGTAGTTTTACATACATTGGAATACGTTTGTGATATAGCCTCGAATTGTCTTGCTTTAGGGTTATTGTTAAATCCCAGTCGAGAGCGAATATGAGTGAAGAATATTTCTAAGTGATCCTGACTTAGTTTATATGTTGCAATATAATTTTTTTTCTTCTCCGTGTGTTTTAAATAAGAACAAAGAATTTTTCAGAGCCACTACCAACTTATACGCCCTTGGGAATAAATAATTGGGTGGGTGGGTGCAATTTTTTAAACTAAGTGGTATGAGAGGGGAACAGAGTTGCCATGATGTGTTTTATTCACCCTCTCTAACAACTCAATACTTACATTTAAGCCTTTTAGCCGTTTCGAATCACCTACAGAGATTAAATTTCCTCTTAAAATTTTTTACCTTTCGTTTGACTGTTCTAATTCTGTTACAGAGACTTTTTTCTTTTTGACTGCGGATTACGACTGCCTTCAGCACTGTTGAACGGCGCTTAAGCTTTGCTGCCCGCGGACCTAGAGGACCATCTGATGCAGGGGATGACTCCAGTATTTTATAAACTGGACTGACACATTTCTAAAAAATAAATGAATTAATGTAATCGAAAACCGAAAGAAGAATAATTTTACATTTTCTTTTACTTCTTCGAAGATATTGCGGTGATTCCCAATAACTGCACGGTGGCATGTTTTTTTGATCCTGAAAATACTAATTTTGACAGAATCATTTAATGAAAAGAATTAATGGGCGAATGTTGTATACACGTGCTAAGGAATACAACTGTGGTATTGAACTGCATTATGTGTAACTATCAATATTTGCCACTTTTCAGGAAAATTCTTGTATCTTACAGTTGCTGACTATATATTCAAAGAAAAAATAAAATTACAAAACTATCACCTTTTTTCAGATTTATATTATTTGATAATTTTATAACAACAAACAGGCAATGGTTTGCAGAGAGACAAGCTAAAAAAATATCAAATAAAATCAATTGAAATAAAGGCAATAATATTTTGTCTAATAGAAATTTCTAGATTGCAAAGACCTAAGCTAAAAAATGAATATCCATTTAATAATCCTTAAGAATAATCAGGTTGTAAGGTTAGATAGTAAATAATCATCATAAAGCATCATAAAATCCATCAATAAAAATCAAATTAGTTTTAAGGAATCGGCGACAAATCTTTTTTTCCCTTCTGTATTGATTTTTTCCTACGTTTTGTTTGGTCCATTATTCATCTTAAAAAAAGGATGATCCATCATCCAAGAGGTCAACTTTCATTCCTATTAAGAAATTTAAAATACGTTTCAATCACACGATAAGCTTACTTGCAGATTTAATGATAATTACTGCGAAATAGAATTTTACTGAAAAATAGAGGTAAAACGTTCCTTATAATATTATTTATGTTTTATTTGGAAGATATGAAAACTGTACGATCGTGGTCGAAAATCGATTCCGTAAGGTAAATGAAAAATATATAACATTTTTCCTCTATTGAGAAGAACACTCAGAAGTATTTATGATAATGATACTAATTGAGAACATGGAGCTTTATCATTTATATAAAGTATTTAATAAATGAAAATAATATGTTCATGCATTTTACAACTTATCTGACTCAAATAATTCCGACTTTCCCTATCAGCAGGAAGCACTGTATTTGGGTGCGTAGGAATCATCTGTAGAATAAAAATGTTATTAATTCTTTCATGAAAAATCCAAGAAATCAATTTACCTTTTCAATAACTAGAACCGCGTTTGAAGACAATTTTGGTCTTGTTCTTGACCAATCAATGTTCTCCGCTCTAAAGTGACGTTCGCATATCCTATCACTTTGCGGATTGATTATCATTCCCGTGTTTTTTCTAATTACGCTGCTCCATATCTGTTGCCGACGACTATTTTTCGTAATCCTAAAATATAAGAATTCAAATGTAACAGTCATCTTTCGATGTTAAATCATATCCCCCTAATATGTGAATCCGACTGCTTTGGCAAAAAGTAGTAAACGCATGTATTATTTTCAATTAAATTAATTATCAATTAAATTCTATTCTATTAAATTCTATTTCATAAAAAATTGGGTCTGCGTCGGACCAGACGGTGGAAGTGAAACTTCTTTGGCCATTCACTCACACAGTCAGACAGGATACATAAATGGTATATAACACATTTTTCCCTGTTATTCAATATATTTCTCTTCAGTATATTACAAGTGACTTCAGTATTATATTATACACCTATATATTATCATTATCAGTAATTTCTTCTATAATCATTCTTTCATCGTGGTCATTTTCTGGTTGGTCATTTTAAATCGTACTGTATTCCAGGAAAGACACAATCGGCTTATGATAACTAAAGTAACTAACAAATATTTTAGATTCAAACTTTTCAAAATATCTACTAAATACAGCATCGATGGTCGTTCCGTATTTGGTCGTACTTTGATTTTTATCATTCGACATTACCAAGTCTAGTTTTTCTTTTAGAAAATGTATCAATGGCTTTGTATTTTCATCGGAAAATTGATGTTGAAATCGCCGCTTATTATCATGGGGATTTCATGAAAATTTTCATCAAGCAGTGCGGAACCTTCTCTGGTATAAATTAATAAATTTTGGTGTATAAACTTTATGATCTGGTTCACAGTTTTACCAGGAGAGATGTATAGCGCTACAACTACGAATTGTCGACCAGTTTGTGGAACGCATTTACTAATACAAATTTCTCCTATAGCTGACTGTGATGCAACAAGAGATTCTGATGCCCTTGAATGAACATTCATGTGAGAAGTGACTATGTTATTATGGTCTCTTTCATTGTGATAAATTGCTACTCCTCCCGGAGCAACATTCTCTCGTTTATACTTTGCTATGCAATGAAAATTCGGAATGTCGATGTTTTGCCCATCTCTCAAATGTGTTTCCGATAATATAACTATTGTACATTTTTTGAATAGGCTGTCATTCAGATCGAGTGCATGTGCAATGAGACTTTGACTACTTATTGAATAAAAACTTATGCCTGTCCTATTAGAAATAAAACTTCCCAAAGACTCAATAATTGTTGGTAGTCTATTGAGTGATAATCTTTGAAATTCTCTCTGTATATCGGTTGTACCTATAGAATTTCTTCTGCCATGGTGGAAAATGTTGCTGTCATCTTTTGTAGTGATATATAGACCTTTAATACTCGTCACTCTCGATAAGGCAACATACACTAATTCTATGGAGTGGCTTTTGTCGTATTCATAAACAATCTCATCGAAAGTCCCACCCTGCGATTTATGTATCGTGATAGAACTTGATGATACCAATGAGTATTATAAACTATTATAAAAAAATGAAAATAGAAATTTATCGACAATCACGAATTTATATTTGTGCGGTTATAATATTCAAGATTTTTTTTTATAAGAGAAGGAGTACTCACTGTTCTGCTTGATGAACACTGTGGATGGAATTGTTTTTGTTTTTGTTTACGTTACCCATGTGCACGCGCGGAGCAAGAGTCCCGTGATTGGCATACAGATTTGTTGATGAAAATATGATTTGATAAAATGAATATAGGAAACAAATAATTGAAACACGATCAATAAATAATCATAAAAATCGCCCCAGCCGGGAATCGGTGCGTGGGACTCTCGGGCGAAAGTTGAGTACGCTACCCACTCACCCACCGAGGCTCTTGGGCTTTCGATTATACAAAAAACATATAATCGTCGGTTTGTCTGAGTCGAAACAGCGTGACGCGGTTTCTCGACCAACACCCCATCCCAATGTGTACAACGAGCCTAAAGAAGTTTCACTTCAAAAATAGCTCGATTAAGTTTACTAGGTACATTTTGGGGTATCACTGGTGCCGTCAGATAAAAGGAAATATATATTATAAATAAACAGAATTTTCACTTAAAATGATTAAGTTTTAGTGAAAATTAAGCTTCGAATCATACTACGCACATTATATTTAATAATCAACTATGAAAGTAATGTTATTATATTTCTAATTTAAGCAAAAATTATTCAATTTCTGATGACACTGTTAATGGCGGTCTATCGTCCAATTGAACACATTTTATTTCAAAACAAGCACTAACTCTCAGAATTGGGTCTCTATTTTGTTTTGTCACAATTCACCGCATAAAAAGCTTCACGTTTGACTATTTTGTTTTTTTCGAAACCGTGGTGTACTTTAAAAAAGATCAAAAGGTATGCAACAATTAAACTTACTATCATGTTTTTTTTGTGGTAGGGAGGTGAAGGCTGTTTACGCCCTGAGTGTGGGACTCCCAGACGCAAAATGCTTTTGGACTACCCACTTAACACCTCCCCTGTCAACCTGAGAACCTAGCCTGGAACCGTTTGACACATTACTTCGGGCTAGGCCTCGTGTTCCTACGCCTAGAAGCGCCTTCGCATTATGGGTATCTCTTCTCTAACGGGAAGGACGGGAGAGGAAGGAAGTGCTACCAAAGAGATCCATCCATCCCCAATGTCTCCCAGCGCTCCAATAAAGCTTTTTTTAATGTAAGCACTGCCCGAGCATATTGCGCCACGCGATTCCAACTGTCAACTGTTTTCATCATTACTCCGACGATAGTTTCCGGACAGAGCTCTCGAATTTCGCTGAGTAGGACCCATAATGCGAAGACCCATAATCGCTGCTGGCTCCACCTTTTGCAGTAGAAGAATGTGTGACAGGCGTCATACAACTCTCCTGCACAAAACACACAGGAGCCCGTGTTTTGTCAATGTTGTACAGGTAGGACCGAAAAAACCGTGCCCGCTTAAGAGCTGGGTCAAGTAGAAATCGGTCTCACCATGCACTCGACTGAACCACGGCCTCAGATCAGGGATCAGATGTACAGTCCACCTTTCCGTTGTTTCTTGCTCCCAGGACTGTTACCAATCGCTGAGAGAGCGACGTCTCTCTTCCTTGGTAATCTCTTCTCTTCGATCTTCGCCTCTGCGCAGGTAAATACTTCTGCGCTCTCTCGCAAGGAGGGTGATGGGTATCACCCCTGCAATTACCAGCACTGCCGCCCCGGAGACCGTTTGGTATGCGCATGCGATTCGCAATGCTCCTTGTCTCTGCACCTGTGCCAACCGCTTTCGGTGTAACTCCTTGCTGAGAGCGTCGCCCCACAGTTCTGATCCGTAGAGTAGAAGCGACTGCACAGCGCTCATTAAGAGCCGTCTCCTTGATCCGGTGGGCCCCCCTATGTTGGCCATTAATCGGCCATTACTCTGAGGATTCTCTTCTTCGTTAGGATTTTTCCAGTGCCAGCTTTAAGCCGTGAGCGGTCATCCAGTCCATTAACCTCCGCATTAACGTATTGAGTCTGAGCTGCGCATGGTCTACTGTGCGTCCAGCGACCAGCGCCGCTACATCGTCCGCATAGCCGATCAAACGTGACTCTTCCGGCAGTTCAAGCTGCAGGAGTCCATCGTAGGAGATGTTCCACAGGTCCGGGCCAAGGATAGAGCCCTGAGCGACACCTGAAGTAAGATTTGTACTTCGCCTACCCTCCTTCAAGCCGTAAAGTAGTATGCGGTCCTTCAAGTAGCTCCTGAGAATCCGCATCAGGTACACTGGTACTTGAAAACGATTTTCTAGCGCTTCCAGAATATCCACCCATCTAGCGCTGTTAAATGCATTTCGGACATCCAGAGTAACCAGCAGGACGACCCGTCGTATGGAAATACTGTGAGACTCCACACGTTGGACCGCGCTCACTACTTCTCCAATTGCATCGATGGTGGAGCGGCCTGCTCTGAAGCCATACTGCCGTGGAGATAGATCCCCGGCAATCCGAATCACGTCAGCGAGTCTTCCCCTGATAAGTTTTTCAAAAACTTTTCCGACCGTGTCAAGCATACACAGTGGGCGGTATGCAGCTGGCGACTTGGGATCCCCTATTCCCTTCGTAATGAGCACAAGTCTCGCCACCTTCCAGCACTCCGGGAACAGCCCTTCGCGCAGGCATGCGTTGAACATGCGGAGGAGCAGGTCAGGGCAAAAGTGGAAGACCATTTGTAGCACCTCTGCTGGAATCCCATCTGGTCCTGGAGCCTTTCTGGCCTTCATAGACAAGACTGCTTTCATCAATTCCATCTTCGTGAAAAATGGAATTTCCATTGGTGTTTCATAGTGAACGGCTTCAACGATGGCGGGATGGATGGTGAAGAGAGCCCGCACGATTTAGTCCATCTTTTCTGCCTCGTATGAGTGAGGTGACCTTTGGACACCGAGCTTCCGCATTACTATTTTGTAGCCCAGAGACCCCATGGGTCTCTGTTCACGTCATCCACCAGGTTTTGCCAGCGGCTGGCCTTGCTACTGTTGATAAGTCTACGGAGGCATTTTCTAGATGACTTGTAAGCAGCTAATCGGATACATGCCTCTTCCCGGGTTCGAGCTCGCTGTGTCCTGCGTCGTAGTTTGTGACACTCCCTTCGTTTTTTGGCAATTTCAGGTGACCACCAGTATACTGGAGGCTTGCTGTGCCGAGGTCTTCGTAGGGGCATTGAAGACATGCAGGCGGATGTAATGATTCTCATAGTTGAGTTAACGACATCTCTTGCCGCGGGTTCTCCGTGCTCTAGCGTTGCTTCCCACAGCGGTGATCGTGCCATAAGCACTTCAAAAAACTTCTCAACATCCGCTTTCTCAGTATTCCACCGGAGCGCAAAAGAACAAGCGCGTGGTCTTCGGGAAGCATCGTGATGGATCTCCAGAGTTATGTACTGGTAATCACTGGCCGAGTAATCCTCAAGCACTCTCCAATTTTTAACTGATTGTGCTAGGCACTCCGAGGCGAATGTCACATCAGGTATGGTGCCGACGCAACCCCATCGACGGAAAGTAGGGGTGTGGCCTGTGTTCAATACGACGAGCCCAGTTCGTGCTGCCATGCCGAGGAACCGTTTGTCCCGAGCGTCTGACTGGGGCATGCCCCACTCGATTCCCTTTACATTGAAGTCCCCTCCGACGAGCACATGGCCCTCAATACTCGAAACAGCGTCCTCCAAAGCATTGAGCCTAAGTTGAAAGGACGACAACGATTCGTTCGGAGTTAGGTATACACTGAAGAGTGTAGTTCCCGAACACCGAACCCAAACAAAACCATTTCCTCGCCCCCAATCCTGCACTTGTAGGTGTGCACTGTTCCGAACCCAGATGGCGGCTGTACCGGATTCGTCAGGATACCATGTTGATGAGTTCAGCAGTAGTAAGTCAGCTTGCCTGTCTCTCGCGAACTGTTCCAGTAGGTCTTGGGCGATGATCCTTCGATGTAGATTGATTTGGAGTATACGAATCATTGCAGAAGCACTTTTGCCTTGGTTAGGGCTTCTTGGAAGACCCGACACTTCCCTGTGCCTGGAATATGTTTCAAATCATCTGGTCTCGGGTTATACTCCTGGCAGAGAACACAGTGTGACTCGTCTGTGCATTCCTTCTTTTTATGCCCTGTCTTACCGCAATTGTAGCACGAGGAGCTTCGGTCAGTTCCATTACATGTCTGTGCGGTATGACCGTATCCGAGGCACTTGAAACACCCAAAGGGCTGCTTCAGAAGCTGTTCTGCTTCCCTCTCTGTGAGGTCGATTATGGCCATGCGTTGACCTCTGTTGTTCGGTTTGGCCAGCCTAACTTTCGTCTCGCCTAGTACGGGGAAGTCGCGTTTTAAGGCGTCTTCTATTTCGGGCAGATCCGTAACGCAGTCAATGTTTCTAGTTTCCAGTGTGGCCTTAGGCTCGAGTGAGGCTACAGTTGCCTTCTCTCCAAGGACTCTTTTGACTGCGTCACTAAACGTGTCTTTATTGTTTGCATCTGATCCGAACTCAACAAGTAAATCCCCCGAGCAACTTGGCCGTACAGCTTATCATTAAAATTTACCTGAAATAAGAATTTTGCCGGTTGTCACTCCCTTGCGGCTACGAGTGGCTACGTTACGGCTACGGCTACAGATCTTGCATTTCCACGGCATTTTTCTTTTACAACACTTCACTTTTACTATTTTTTTACGAAATGTTTAATGTTTTACGCCCGGTCCGCGTTTTGTTTATTCAAAACTGGAAACGTCAAATCAAATCTTGACACCAGCTGATCTGATCAATTTTCGAAAACAGGGATGATCAAATTCAATTTCATTTATCAATTCAGTTCTATTTCTAGATGAAAATAGAATCAACATTATACATCTAAAAAGGCAAAACTTGAAGATTATTTCTTATTCCAAAATTGATTTCCATGAACTATGACGTTTACACATTCCTCAAAAAGCTCTTAGCTAAAATATGGGAAAGCTTTTGAAAATAATCGTATACGTAATATTTGAATGCGTAATATTTGAGTGGCTTCACCGGTTTCCATGGGAAATGAAAGCTTGCCACCTCCTTAGTTTACCCCAATGGTTTTTGCAGTGCATTGTTTTTGCATACCGCTGTGCCAGGGCTGATGATTATGCTTCTGATTGTGAAGACTGTACGAAATTAAAAAAGTAGTTAGGTCTTTATCATTTAAACCGATGAAGTGAGCAAGGTGGGAAATGAAGAATGTTCAATCTTATGCTTTGATATAAATGCATGTAAAACAGGTGGTAGTCGTAGTTAGTCCACGAAAGGAATCAGTATCAAATTTAACGCTTCAACATCTGTCAAAGGATTGCGGACGACATACTTCAATTTTTTGAGAGTAAATAAAAAAGCATGGGCATATTTTAAAGGTTTTACATCCTCAAACAGCTGAGACAGAGTAAATATTCAGGAGACAATTTTGCCCGAGTTTGTAATTTTTTGAAAAGATAACGACAATTGAATCCTCCCATCACGAATAAGATAATTGGAACCAACGAAAATGAGACGCATCTGCAGGAGCATAACCTTTATCGTCAAATTAAAAACTGACCACGCTTTTTAGAAGTGGCTCATGAGTCGGTCTGCTCTCTATGGAAGCTTAGATCGATGGGCTGTAAAATTTCAAGGCTTTATTTACACCATGGGTTAAAGGAATGGAGCTAAAAATGTGATTCCGGACAAATTGTTTGAATGATCATTTCAAAGAGAGCTGGGTTCATTTGGAATGGGGTAATATTTAAACCAACTAAATCGTCCGTCAATTCGAGCAACTACAACGAGTTGAGGCCAACCATAGTAACCCAGCAAATACAGTTGCTCAATCTGAGAATGGTGTTTTAATTCAAGAATATTTAAGTGGAGATGCTCTTCATGAAAAGTAAGGTTTGTTGTTTAAGGTGTCATTGGAGGTGACGAGTGAGTAAGTACGGCGGCTTTGCATGCACCATGGTTAGTCTAATGTCTACAATTCATTTTTTCAATTGTGTCTTTTCAATGTAGTTTTAAAGTATCAATTAATTTTAATACTTCAAATTTTGTGGGCAGACTATTGGAACAGTTTTTTCACTTTTCTCCGTGATTATAACATGCGTGGCTGACATGCGTTTGAAATATAGTTGCTCAAAGATCGATGATATACTTATTATGAATCAAATTTAATTGAATTTCATACATTTCATATGATTAATTTATTTTCAATTGACATTTAGCTTGTTGTTTACTGCGGCCATAGCGCTTGTATCTACTTTACAGCAGATTTATGACGTTATCAAACGTTTAAACGATAATTTACAACAGCTTCCACGATTTTATTTTTGCGTATATTTTTGAAGCCTGCAGAATGGAAATAATCTGCAGGCTCCAACATTGGTCAAACTACCCCATGAAGAAAAGAGCGATTTTTTAGAATACAACCGTAAGAAAAATTTAATTTATTGCATAGTATAAAAATTTACTTTTATAAAATTAATAAAATTAATGTTAGTTAAAATAACAAGGCAAGAAAGGTCTACAATTATAGATTATTTAAATAGAAGAACTTAACAAGATGTTTATGGAACTTATATATTTCAATTTCTTAAATTTATTTTAATATAGTATTTATGTAAAAATATCCAACACCATTAAAAAAATGATTGAAAAAAACCGACCAAAACTTTAAAGCTAAAACAAAGAAGATAAACGTCTAAATTAAAGTATAATTCAATCATTTTGAAAACGTTCATACGTCCATAATTGATCATTATGGTCTTATACGACATTAATCTAGTATTTGTGTGGAAATAAATTGTAGAATTAAATCTACTCTAAGTTGTTGGTCACACATGCGGGTAAAAGTAATCCGGTTCGTAAAATGGGAAAAGTTAACAAATCGTTGCTAATTGGAGACTACTACGCTCTTAATGTTTGAATGTGTGAAATATAACTAATTACAAGTCACAAGCAGGAGTTCTTGCAACTGGTTTTTTCACAAGTAACCATCCGAGTGATTCGTACCGGTCAAGTAAAGTATCAAGTATCCATACTAGAAAATTTTCCCTGCGCTATGAAGTTGTTCTTGGTAACTTTGTTTTTTATTGCTGGGAATTTCGGTAACGTTGAGAATGATGCGGGGCATAATATTGACGATCATAGTTATGTCACGAGTAGTGCGAAGACGGCAGTTATTTCGAGAAAGCGTAGATATCTCAATTTTCCAATAGGAAGTTCATTGCAAATAGGTAATTTCACTATTGTAAATGTAATAAATGTGTATATATATATATAGATGATGCAAAACGTGCTATTTTTTCGATATGTCAAACCACACTATGGAAGCTGCACTGCATTAAAAGGTCAACGGCCACTTGCATGCTTTCCGTCGGAGTTGTCAGCAGCACTACAGAAATATTCCACGTAGGATCGTGAGTGGTTGGCGATGTATGAAGTGGTTATGTTGTAGGTATATTAAAGATGCAAGGAACTTTACCATCTTCACTGACCACAAACCTATGATATACGCGTTCCAGAAGAAGAACAGGAACTGCAATCATCGCCAGTGAAAATATCTTGCTGTTATCAGCCCGTTTACGTTCAATGTAGTTCAATGTAGCGTAGGTGAAGAAAACAAAGCATCCCTCTCATGAATTAGTTGCCGCACAGAAAGTCGACCTGGAGGTAAAATATCTGAATGTGAAAAACCTCCGAATCCTTGCAACTCCAAGTAACAAATATACCTGAAGAAGATATTTCGGTATTGTGTGATGTGTCGACAACTATGGCTCGATCGTTTGTTCCAGTTACATTTCGTTATGTAGCGATTAACATGTTCACGACATCGTGTACCACTGGTGGTACATTGTGTGTGTACTAAAAACACGTCAGTTGGTTAATAGCTGTGGTCTTGGAGAGGACTTTTACTTTTCAACAATACCAAACAATATTTGCCTTGAAAGTCTCACAAATATGGTTAAAATTTTCAAACTATGCTCTGCTGATGAATACACTTATAGTTTCAAAGTTTATTCTGGTGAACGTAACGCTGGACTGAATTCTACATGCCGAACAAATGCTTTGATGTAGTTTTGGAGCTTATACGTGACTTAGTTGACGTATGAGAGTCATTGAGAAGTCATTCTCGAGTTTAGATTTTGTTTTTTGTTGTTTTTCCATTTTAAAAAATGCTATGTTTTTAATTTTTGACAAATATATATTTCGGGAGTGAGTTGCTCCCTTCTTCAGTGTCAATTATTTTCTGATTTTAAATGGCCTTTATCGGGATATTTATACTAAGTTAACACAAAGTCCTAATTGCCTAAGGTCTAATTACTTAAGGTCTAATTACTATTGGATTTTGTAGTGACTACCGACCTGAAGATGGTGTCACCATCTTTTCCCCGCAGGCGAAAGTTCAGCGGACAGGTCGAAAGTCAGCTGACCTACGACCTGGCGACCACTTCAGGTCGGAAGACAGTTTTTTTTTTTGATTTCCGGAACGGAGAGTTGGGAGAGGACCGCGAGAAGAGGCACACGCGGGTGGAAAAGAAAAAAAAAAAAGTGATCTCGTGGAAAATCACTGGACGTAATTTTATTTCCAAACGTGAACTTATCTCGACAATTTGGTGTGTCTTTCGCGCGCGATTACCTGTTGGAAAGTAGAAAAGCGGTTTCAAATCGATTTATGGGTCGGTCGTAAAATGTACGGTAGATATACGAAATCGTCGCTGATTTCAATGCAACCGCAATTCTCGTTTTCTTCGAAAAAAAAAAACTAACGTGTCGAATGCAATGGATATTTTCGTTGTCATCAACGCCACTAAAACAAGGGTATCGCCAGAGGTTTGATGACGGTGTGACGTGAAAACCCATGCGGAAGTGTTTACGAAAGTGTTGTCAGTGTGTGCCCGTGAGCATAACGACACCGCTTGACAATTGCTAGTTTGCATATAAACCTATGTGATTGCTCAATTGGAAAATTGGAAGGAAACCGTTACCGCTGGTTCCTCGGCATTTCAATAGCAAAACAGACTGTGTGAAAATCCGCCAAGACGTTGTGAGCGCGAAATAACGTAGTGAAGCCACATTGTTATGTATATCTGCCCTTGAGTTTTGCATTTCACTCAACACCGGACTTTTATTGTTTTCATTACAAGGAAAAGAAGCCTGCATACAAATTCAATAATGAACCGGGAAAATTAACGGGTATATTTCGCCTGACGCCGTAATTACATCTCACATGTGTAAACGTGGTTGCAATAAGTTTTAATGATAAACAAAGTGCTATGTTACAAAAGTGAAAACGCAGCACTTATGGAAAAAGGTTCTTTGTTCGATAAACATAGGAATCCATTGCTGATCCCATTTCGGCGGGTGGATTAAGGAGTTGTAACAGATTGTGAAAAGAAAGACATCAATATAAGAGCATTGTAGTAGTGCTAAGGAGTCTCAGAAAAATTTAGAAAAAAAACAATTTTTGTAGGTAACACAAACTCTAAATGAATTTTTTTTATATGCCGATTTTATATAACCTAAAATGTATATTAAAAACATTAATGATAAAGTGAAAGGGTATTCAAATTAAAATAAATGGAATAATGCAAGGCGAGGAGAAGTGCTGGCACTCAGTGTAGCGTGGAATCAAACACATATTGGGTAAATAGCTAATCGCGAGACACTGTTCAATACAAAACGAAAGGAAGGTAGTTTCTCATCTCCGCGTATCAGCAAATTCTCTTCCGCACCGCCACACCGAACTTGCAAATTCTTCCCTAGATAATGGCAACTTAAAGATCGCAACGTGTGTTGTAAAATCAGGAAAAATAAAAACGAAGGAAAGTAATCATTGCAAAAAAAAAAGTAAAGTTAAGCAGTTGAAAATATATTTGATGGTAAAATATTTTAAATTTAAAATGGATCGCTCCCTCTTTGATTTGAACTCATTGGAGATTTCGACACACCAATGAGAATCAATTTAAGAAATTGTAAAAAAAAAAAAAAACCTCGTACAAAGTTAAGCCTTTTTGAATACTTATATTGATAGTGGAAAAGAAATATTCATTTGTGTAAGAATAATGTGCAATTCAAAAGTTTGTTATAAGCCCAATGAATGATTAACAATAATTTTTTGAAGTAGGTTAAGCAAGTATGTGTACACATATAATAGTATTTCGATGTTTCTGCTTCACTATCGTGCTTTCTTTTAATTTGATTTAATCAACAGTGGACTTAATATAGCGCGATTCTGGTACGTTTGTCTGACTTGTATGATTTGACCTATAAAGCGTTAAAATTTTACATAAATTTTTAAGAACCAGAATTAAAATGAAGTGCTAAAATAAAAAAATCACATTCTTTCCTTCCAACAACCTTTTCTTTCAGGTGGAAATGGCGCGAAGGTAAGTGCAGGATGATGTAGGGTCAACAATGTGTTTCGTCGCTCGGGTTCCGCGGTGCTGTAGTTTTGTTCCGGTCATAATTTGTAGTCGTGTCGCGGACTACTAGTTCGGTTTTTCGGGTTCGCGTGTTTTACGGTCGCAAAATTAAAGTAGTTTGTTTTTTAGGCACCGCGGTATATCGGTTCGCGAATGCGCGTTAGTCGGGAAGTTTGATTCTTTGATTGTATCTTGATGGTAAAAAATTAGAGTAAAGTAACGTAATTTGTTTAGAAACGTCGCGTAGTAAATCGGGCTTTTCGGTGGCTGGTTCAAATGGAACCAAGAGCGGAAGTTCACTTGGGTCCGACCCACGTCCGCAATCCTCGCCGCACTGAGCTAGCTAGCCAGCAGCCACCACGCGAGGGAACTTCCGAGTGGCCGAGTTGTTGACCCACGGGGTACGACTCGTTGCCACGTCTCCAGGACTGCACGTCCAATTGTCGGTGCGAGGCCGACTTTCATCCCGAGTCGTCGCCGTGACGGCTGGGATGCTAAATCCATTACAATGGCGCCCAACGTGGGGCCCTCTAACCGTTACTTTCGGTCAGTTTCTGACCTAGCATGATCAATTCGATCCGGATGTACTCCGAATGAGGACGCCCACACACGGAGTTGTGAAAATTTGTGTCTAACACCAATGAGTCGCTTCACGCGAGCCGTATCGTTCACTCTCCGCTCTATTTTTTTTTTTGATTTGATTGATACGCGATAGAGTTTCTCCGACGTGTTGTCCTAGGTTGAATGACCTGTAAGGACGGTTGGGCTTTTGATGAGAACGGCTACTAGTGGTGTCGTACGCCGCTAGATAGACTCTCAAAAGTACCAACCTCCCTCCTTACTTTTATGTATCGGAGGAACTCTCGTTTTTTTTATGCGTGATAAGGGGTGGGTCGATTCGTTGTGACAGCCGGCCATCGCTGGAATTACGCGGCGCTGAATGCCTTGTGCATCGCGGATGCGTCCGCTTGGTCGTTGTCATTGACGGGTTTACTCACTTGCCTCGGTTCGTAGAGTAAAGTAAAATTAATAAAACGCGAAAACTTTTGTGATGGTACGAGACGAAACACCTGCTGGTCCTGTGTTAGGTATTGCACCCCTGAGCGCTTACTTTCCGACTGAGGAATTTGGTTTGTTGGAAGGGAAGAAGAAAATCATTGTACTCGCTTTTCTCTAACGATCTAAATTTGTTAAATTTTACTTATTTCAACTTTAATCTTAACTATAAATTCAAATCAGATATTGGTTTGTTTGTCAGCATTGAACGCGTTATGGCAGTACGTCGGAGCCCACAGCTAGTAGGCCCCATGATTGATGTTCCCCAGTGTGTGATCTGCTGCAACGAATTCCTCGCGGCAGATCCCGTAATGCTGACCCCCTGCGGTCATTCGTTCCACCCGAGCTGCATTACGGGCTGGGTCAAGCACTCCAAGGCTTGTCCTCTGTGCCGGAAACCAATCACTCCCGGAGAACTGACCCGGAAGGAGGAGCACGCACGACTCTCCGACCTCGGAGCTGTTGGCTCCCCAAGGCAACAAGGTGCGATTCCCAAGGAGGCACCCTATCAACTGAGGTCAAGAGGCCCACTCCTTCCGGCATCGTCACCGATCCCAGCAGTAGCCGACCGATCGGGTCGGGAAGTAGGCCAAAATACTAGCGGCGATGCTGCATACATTCCGCTGAGGTCAACTCTGCCTACCCCGCCTCCGATAAATTCCCCCGCGGATGAAAATCCCGATCAGTCGGGGAGTTCGGAGCTACAACAGGTCCTGAGGCTCCTGCAAAACCTAAATAACCGGATCGACTGGCTGGAAGCAGGCCAGAGGATGCCTAACACCACTGTTCCCCCACCCCCCACCTGGAACAACACGACCCCACCCCGATCGGACGCGGCCCCACTCCATCAGAGGGCATATCCGATCGATACCGTGCGAACTTTGGTGCGATATCCAACCCCACGGGTCATTGAGAGTTGGCACATCAAGTTCAGCGGGCGCCACTCCAGTACTCCAGTGGACCGCTTCATATTCCAGGTGCAGTCGTTGACAGAGATGTCCTTGGAAGGGGATTTTACGGCCCTTATGCAGCACATCCACCTGCTGTTGACTGGAGATGCAGCCGAGTGGTTTTGGGGTTACATTCAGCTAGTTCGACGCCGAGATTGGACCGCTTTCTGTGCCGCGTTACGAAATCAATTTGACGACGGCCTGACCGATCGGGAGATCCGGGAGCGAATGAGGACGCGAAGGCAAGGAGCACACGAGTCCTTTGACGATTATTACGACGAAGTCATGAGGATTGCAGCACGATTAAGGTCACCCATGTACGAAGAAGACCTGCTGGGTCTGATTCAAGACAACATGCGGATCGAGCTGCGAAACAGTCTGCTACACGTCCCCATTTCCAACATCCACGCTTTACGAATGCATGCCCGGAAACAGGAGCGATTAGACGAGCTGCGAGGGGTTTTCCGTCTTCCCCAACGTTCCGCAGGTTCCGTCGTACGAACCCGCAACACTTCTGAAGTAGCCGTACCCTTGGAAGCCATAGTCGAATCACAACCGCCAGTCCCCGAACTTCAGCCGCAGACAGCAATTCCACAGGCCGATACGGACACGCTTGCCGCCGTAGCAGTGGTGAAACCCGCGGTCTGTTGGAACTGTCGAAAGCCTGGTCACAGGTTTACGACATGTACAATAGAACCGACGATTTTCTGCTACCGCTGTGGTAAGGCGAATACCTATGCTCCGGATTGCCAAGACTGCAGGGCTCATAAAAAAAACTGGCAACCGAGTGCTCAGACCACCCCGAAGCACTCGAGGACACCCCACTAATCAGTCCTACGAATGTTAACGAATCCCGCGATTTGACCCAGCCCTTGACACCGCCAACACTTCACCCCGAAACGCCGCTCATTCAAATTTTGACCCCGACAACGACTGCTTCACCGCCAGAGACCCCTAACTCCGAAAAGCCGCAGACCATTCCACCATACAAGCGGCCATACCACGTCCGACTGCGGGAATACCAGCTAGCCCGCGAACGAATCTTTGCCGAAGTATTGGGCCCAAAGTTACCTCATCGACCCCGAAGATCCACTTTACGCCTGCGGACCTACTGGAAGAGGGTCCAACAGTCCCGAAGGTTTCTGCGAAAGGCGCAGATATTAGAACTGGACTCGCATGATGTCCGTCCCTATGCTTCGGTCGAAATCCTGGACAAACAGAGGATAGGCTTAGTGGACACTGGCGCCAGTGTCAGCTGCATATCGGCTGACTTCGCCAAGGAAGTCCTGGAGAGGCATAGAGATCGACTTCAGCGTCTCACATTCCACCTGAACACTGCGGACGGAACTCGACATTCCATCCTGGGCAAGCTCACTGCCGACGTCACCTTCAAGGGCGTGAGCAAAGCACTGGAATTCTACATCGTGCCCCAACTGACCCAGAATTTATATTTGGGAGTCGATTTCGTCCGACAGTTCAACCTGGCCCCGACCCTATTTGGCTCGACCCTACTTGGGACTGTCGCGACCTTAAGCGACCCAACACCTACACCGCTTCCCTTCCAACATGGCCTGGATAGCGCACAGCAACGACGGTTGGACGCGGCCATATCAGCTTTTCCATCACACGAAAGTGAAGGTCTAGGCCGCACCGGCTTGGCATCTCACATTATCGATGTGGGAGATGCCAAGCCGATCAAGCAAAGGCACTTCGCCATATCGCCCGCAAAGGAAAAGCTGCTATATGCGGAAGTCGACCGAATGCTATCACTAGGCGTCATAGAAGAGTCGCAGAGCGCATGGGCGTCACCGGTAACGTTGGTCGTTAAACCCAACAAGGTTCGGCTATGCCTGGACGCTCGACGTGTGAATGCCGTCACTATCAAAGACGCGTACCCTCTCCCTCTGATTGACGGTATCTTGAGTCGCCTGCCGAGAGCGCACTTCATTACAAGTCTCAACCTGAAGGACGCCTTCTGGCAAATCCCATTAGACTCTGGCTCAAAGGATAAGACCGCCTTCACCGTGCCCGGCCGGCCTCTGTATCAATTCGTCACCATGCCCTTCGGACTTTGCAACGCACCTCAAACCATGACGCGGTTGATGGATAAGGTCATACCACCAAACCTACGCCACCAAGTGTTTGTGTATTTGGACGACTTACTGCTGATCTCCGAGACTTTGGACGACCATCTAGTCCTACTGCAGGAAGTCGCCCTACACATCAGAAAGGCGGGTCTTACCATCAACGTGCGTAAAAGCAAGTTCGTGATGACGGAGGTTCGTTATCTGGGGCATATTATTGGACACGGCACCATCAAAACAGATCCGGAGAACACCCAAGCCATCGAGGAGTTCCCGCTGCCCAAGACCACCAAACAGCTGCGACGCTTCTTAGGCGTGTGCGGATGGTACCGAAGGTTCGTCCGAAACTATGCCACGTTGTCATCGCCGCTGACAGACATGTTGCAGAAAGGCCACAAGTTTCTCTGGACTGAGTCCAGCTTGCAGGCCTTTGAAGAGCTCAAGAAAAGCTTGACCACTGCTCCCGTGCTTCACAGCCCCGACTTCACCAAGCCCTTTTCCATCCATTGTGACGCCAGTCAACATGGAGTAGGGGCCGTTCTGGTGCAGCTCACTGAAGCCGGTGAGGAAGCTCCCATAGCCTTCATGTCACACAAGTTGAACTCAGCCCAGCGAAATTACACCGTCTCTGAGCAGGAATGTCTGGCAGCAGTGATGGCAATAAAGAAGTTTCGGGCGTACGTAGAAGGCCATCCGTTCGAAATTATCACTGACCACGCCTCCCTGAAGTGGCTCATGAGCCAGTCCGACTTACATGGCCGACTTGCCCGATGGGCCCTAAAATTACAGGGCTTTGACTTCACCATCCGGCACCGCAAGGGTGCTCAAAATGTGGTCCCAGACACGCTGTCCCGAATGTTCGCACCAGAAGGAGCTGAACTGGCGCGGGACGATGATAACACCTTGGAAATAGATCTGACCAGTCCACACTTCCAGTCGGACAGCTACAAGGAACTGAGGCAAACCATTGATACCCAGCAAGCACAGCTGCCCGATCTGAAGGTGTTGGACGGGTTTATATACAGACGGATGGAATACCCAAGTGAAGATCCAATGTCCGAACAGGACGAGTGGAAATTGTGGATACCGGAAGAAATGACCGGTGAGCTAGTCGCTCGCGCGCATGACCACCCTTTGAGCGCCCATGGTGGCTACGGCCGCACCCTCCGGCGATTAAAGACATACTTCTTCTGGCCTAAAATGTCATCTCAGGTCAGGGAGTATGTCCGTGCTTGCGACACCTGCAAGAGCACGAAAGCTCCGAACCAGACCACTCGTCCTCCCATGGGAAAACTCCAGATCCCAGAACGCGTGTTTCAGCGTCTGTATATCGACCTAATCGGTCCATACCCACGTACCACCTCAGGGTATATTGGTGCTATCGTCGTTCTCGACCAGCTCTCTAAATTTCCACTGGTCGAACCCATCCGGAAGTTCACTGCACCACCAATAGTGGACTTCCTCGAGCGGCGTGTCTTCCACGTATTCGGAGTGCCGGAATACGTGCTATCCGACAATGGGGTCCAGTTTAGGTCCAGGCAGTTTCAAGGATTACTGGAGAAGTATGGCGTCACCCAACAGCTCTACGCCCTCTACTCTCCACAAGCAAATGCTTCGGAACGCCTGAATCGGACACTACTGGCTGCTATTCGCGCCTATATCCATCCGAACCAGAGGGACTGGGATCGCAAGTTGTCCGCTATCACTTGTGCCTTGCGTTCCTCGTACCACTCTGCCACGGGTTTCGCACCTTACTTTGCCGCGTTCGGGCAACATATGATCTGCCACGGTGGATCATATAAGTTGCTCCGGCAATTAAAATGTTTGGGCGAACCCGTCGTCGCCGTAGAGCCCCACGAAAAACTCCGGACTCTGCGCGATCAGATTCGGCAAAACCTGCAGGACGCAAGATGTAGGAACGAAGCGCAATACAACCTGCGATCTCGTCCTTCTGGGTTCCAAGTCGGAGACGAAATCTTCCGGCGAAACTTTAAGCCCAGTAGTGCCGCGAACCATTACAACTCAAAACTGGACCACAAATTCGTGAAGTGCCGAGTTGGGAAGGTGTTGGGACCCACTCGGTACCTCATCACAGACCTGAACGGTCAGACCGTTAGAGTATACCACCCTAGGGATCTCCGGAGGTGAAGCAAAGTCAGGCCTCAACATCATCACCATCATCAGCATCATCATCTGGTCCGCACGAACAAAACAGCGGCAGACCTTCAGTCTCTCCATGCTGTAAACAGCATCGTAGAGACTGCCCTGTAGTGACTACCGACCTGAAGATGGTGTCACCATCTTTTCCCCGCAGGCGAAAGTTCAGCGGACAGGTCGAAAGTCAGCTGACCTACGACCTGGCGACCACTTCAGGTCGGAAGACAGTTTTTTTCGATTTCCGGAACGGGGAGTTGGGAGAGGACCGCGAGAAGAGGCACACGCGGGTGGAAAAAAAAAAAAAAGTGATCTCGTGGAAAATCACTGGACGTAATTTTATTTCCAAACGTGAACTTATCTCGACAATTTGGTGTGTCTTTCGCGCGCGATTACCTGTTGGAAAGTAGAAAAGCGGTTTCAAATCGATTTATGGGTCGGTCGTAAAATGTACGGTAGATATACGAAATCGTCGCTGATTTCAATGCAACCGCAATTCTCGTTTTCTTCGAAAAAAAAAACTAACGTGTCGAATGCAATGGATATTTTCGTTGTCATCAACGCCACTAAAACAAGGATATCGCCAGAGGTTTGATGACGGTGTGACGTGAAAACCCATGCGGAAGTGTTTACGAAAGTGTTGTCAGTGTGTGCCCGTGAGCATAACGACACCGCTTGACAATTGCTAGTTTGCATATAAACCTATGTGATTGCTCAATTGGAAAATTGGAAGGAAACCCTTACCGCTGGTTCCTCGGCATTTCAATAGCAAAACAGACTGTGTGAAAATCCGCCAAGACGTTGTGAGCGCGAAATAACGTAGTGAACCCACATTGTTATGTATATCTGCCCTTGAGTTTTGCATTTCACTCAACACCGGACTTTTATTGTTTTCATTACAAGGAAAAGAAGCCTGCATACAAATTCAATAATGAACCGGGAAAATTAACGGGTATATTTCGCCTGACGCCGTAATTACATCTCACATGTGTAAACGTGGTTGCAATAAGTTTTAATGATAAACAAAGTGCTATGTTACAAAAGTGAAAACGCAGCACTTATGGAAAAAGGTTCTTTGTTCGATAAACATAGGAATCCATTGCTGATCCCATTTCGGCGGGTGGATTAAGGAGTTGTAACAGATTGTGAAAAGAAAGACATCAATATAAGAGCATTGTAGTAGTGCTAAGGAGTCTCAGAAAAATTTAGAAAAAAAACAATTTTTGTAGGTAACACAAACTCTAAATGAATTTTTTTTATATGCCGATTTTATATAACCTAAAATGTATATTAAAAACATTAATGATAAAGTGAAAGGGTATTCAAATTAAAATAAATGGAATAATGCAAGGCGAGGAGAAGTGCTGGCACTCAGTGTAGCGTGGAATCAAACACATATTGGGTAAATAGCTAATCGCGAGACACTGTTCAATACAAGACGAAAGGAAGGTAGTTTCTCATCTCCACGTATCAGCAAATTCTCTTCCGTACCGCCACACCGAACTTGCAAATTCTTCCCTAGATAATGGCAACTTAAAGATCGCAACGTGTGTTGTAAAATCAGGAAAAATAAAAACGAAGGAAAGTAATCATTGCAAAAAAAAAAAGTAGAGTTAAGCAGTTGAAAATATATTTGATGGTAAAATATTTTAAATTTAAAATGGATCGCTCCCTCTTTGATTTGAACTCATTGGAGATTTCGACACATCAATGAGAATCAATTTAAGAAATTGTAAAAAAAAAAAAAAAACCTCGTACAAAGTTAAGCCTTTTTGAATACTTATATTGATAGTGGAAAAGAAATATTCATTTGTGTAAGAATAATGTGCAATTCAAAAGTTTGTTATAAACCCAATGAATGATTAACAATAATTTTTTGAAGTAGGTTTTTTTTTTTTTTTTTTTTGTTTGGGAGGTGAAGGCTATTGACGCCCTGAGTGTCGGACTCCCCCGCTACCGGACTACCGACTAAACACCTCCCCTGTCACACCGAGAACCTAGCCTGGAACTGTTAGTCACATTACTTCGGACTAGGCCTCATTAATCATCGCTTAGCGATGTCTTCAGGCTAAGGGAAAACTCTCTTCACGGATGGATAGGAAGGAATTGAAATTAGTTACTATAATATTGCGTTACAGAGATGTTCCCTCCCTCGCCAAGCGATCCATTATGTCCTTCTTTATAATGAGTACTGTCCGTACGTAATGTGACACACAGTTCCAATTGTCCTTTGATTTCATCATTTTTCCCGTTAGATTTTCGAAATTACGCCAATTTTCTCCGAGAGATGCGAACGGAGTCTTGTAAATCTATTACACGTGAAGAACGTGTGGCATGCGTCATCCGTCATCCCCGGGCAGAACACGCAAGTTGGGGATGGTGTTTTTCCCATCTTATACAGGTAAGACTGAAAATACCCGTGACCACTGAGTAGTTGCGTCAGATAATAATCAGTCTCACCATGCATTCTGTAGAACCACGGCCCCAAGTCACTTATCAGCCGTGCGGTCCACCTGCCACGCGTTTCGTTTTCCCATGTTTGCTGCCATAAGATAAGGGTTCTTCTCCGTTCCTCTCGGCTGACGGTTTCTCTCGCCGACTCCCCCCTACGTGAGTATACACGTTTCCGTTCGTCAGCAAGTAATTTAATTGGAACCACCCTCGAGATTACCAGCACTGCAGGTTCAGAGACAGTGCGGTATGCAGCGGCTATCCGTAAAGCTCCTTGCCTCTGCACCTGTGCCAGACGCCTTCGGTACGTCTCTTTATTAAGAGCATCAGCCCAAACCTCGGAGCCATACAAGAGCACTGACTCCATTACACTCATCAGTAGACGTCTTTTGCTCGAGGTTGGCCCCTGCGTGTTGGCCATAATGCGGTTTAGCGCCGATACCCGCGCGGAGGCCTTATCTGCTGAAGCTCGAACCTGCTCGAAAAAACTCATCTTCGAATCAATCATCAAGCCAAGGTATCTGATTGATTCCTTTGACTCGATGATCATTCCCCCTACACGAACCGGCATAACACGAGGGATTCGCTTCTTTGTGAGGACGACAACCTCGGTCTTTTCCAGCGCTAGGCTAAGCCCACGGTCTGTCATCCACTCGCTCACTCGGCGTATTACCGCGTCCAGTTTGAGCTGCGTCTGTCCGACAGTATGTCCGGCGACTAGTACTGCTACGTCATCTGCGTAGCCAACCAGGCGCGACTCCTCCGGTAACTGCAGTCTCAAAAGCTCATCGTACGAGACATTCCAGAGGTCCGCGCCCAGAACGGAACCTTGCGCGACCCCTGATGTCAAATCAATTCTTTGCCGACCTCCCAACGAGTCATAGATGAGTTTCCGATTTTTGAGGTAGTCTTTCAATATCTGCATCAGGTACCTCGGCACCCTGAAATATTCCAGAGCACCAAGAATATCTGTCCATCTGGCAGAGTTGAAGGCATTTCTCACATCTAGAGTTATGAGCAGTACTATTCGTCTCGAGTAATGATTGTGGGCTTCTGCCTGCTGGACCGCGCTCACTACCTCTGCTATTGCACCAATTGTGGATCGACCAGCCCTGAAGCCGTACTGCCGAGGAGACAGATCCCCGGCATTTCGAATGGCTTCTCCAAGTCTTTCTCGAATGAGCCTCTCGAGTACCTTCCCAGCGGCATTCAGCATACATAGGGGCCGATATGCAGATGGTTGCTCCGCGTTCCCCTTCCCCTTGTGGATCAGCACGAGCCTCGCCTCTTTCCAGCAATTTGGAAACACGCCCTGCCGCAAACAGGCATTGAAAGTGGTGAGCAGCTTTTCAGGACAAAGTTGATGTGCAAGCTGTATCACTTCCGCTGGTATACCGTCTGGTCCCGGGGCCTTTTTCGATTTTAAAGCTTTTACCGCATTATCCAGTTCGATGGCGGTAAAAAGTGGGCATTCTCCGAGACATTCAATATCTGCATCATCGGGACGAATAGGATGCATAGGGAAGAGCGCTCTAACAATCTGGTCCATTTTTTCCGTTTCAAGGACACAGGGCCTCCTTGCAGCTCCTAGTTTCCGCATGGCAAGCTTGTAACCCAGCCCCCACGGGTCTCTGTCGATGTCCACAACTAGGTTGCGCCAGCAGCGAGCCTTGCTTTCGTTAATTAACCTACGGAGAACTTTTCTAGCCGACCTGTATGCCAGCGTTCGGGAGTGTGACTCGTCTCGATTTCTTAAACGTTGAGATTCGCGGCGGAGTTTGTGACATTCTCTCCGCTTTTCGGCGATTTCTGCCGACCACCAGTACACAGCAGGCTTGTTGTGTCGAGGCCGTCGCCTGGGCATAGAGCAGTCGCACGCATTCTTGATGAGCCTCATGGTGGAGTTCACCATGTTTTCAGCTGAGGCTCCTCCCGTTACCGTCCTAGTTTCACCTCTCATAAGAGCTGCGGCGAACGCGTCGACATCTATTTTAGATATATTCCAACCTACAGTTGAGGGTTGGGTTGCTACGCGTCGAGTAGCACAGTCGCCAATTGCGAAAGCAATGTACTGATGATCGCTCGCCGAGTAGTCCTCCAGTACTCTCCATCTGTGCATCCTAGGCACTAAGGACTCCGAAGCAAATGTCACATCCGGTATAGTTCCCAAGCAGCCTCCCCGTCGAAAAGTTGGCGTGTTCCCAACGTTCATGATGACAAGTGGCCTCCTAGCCGCCATTTCTAGGATTCTTTTTCCTCTCGAGTCTGGCAGAGGCATTCCCCATTCTATCGCTTTGGCGTTAAAATCACCGCCAACAAGGATTCGGCCTTCTGTGCTCGAGACAGCTTCCTCCAGTTCATCGAGCCTGCTCTGAAAACATGAAATTGACTCATTTGGAGTGAAATAGACGCTTATGAATGTCAAATCGGCGCACACAATGAGCACGAAGCCATTTCCACTGGTGCAAGTCCGAGCTGTAGGTAGAGCCCTATCACGTACCCAGATTGCGGCGGTGCCGGATCGATCACAATACCATCCAGCTTCCTTTTTGTTGTGGTGTGGCTCAGATATCAGCAACAAGTCAACTTTTTTCTCTCTTGCAACCTGGTCTAGTAGATCTTGTGCGGTTGAGCTACGGTGTAGGTTGATTTGCAGGACTTGGATCATGTCTTTGCTCTTTTCTTGCTTAGTGCCTCTTTGAACTCCTGGCACCTACCACTTCCTGGAATGTGAGTTAGATCTTCAGACTTCCATCCCTTATCTTTGCACAAGATACAGCTGGGTTCGTTTGGGCAGTCTTTCGCCTTATGACCGGAAGTGCCACACCTGTAGCACAGTTTGCTTCGATCTGGCCCCTTGCAGTTCAAGGAGATGTGTCCGAAGTTAAGGCACTTGTAGCATCGAGTTAGGGCTACCCTCCGACGTATCCTGCACACAACCCAGCCGATTTTAATTTTCTCCTTGGTCAGGAGTTGCACAGCGTCTTTCTCTGGGATGTCTATTATTGCCGCCCTTTGTCCTCTAGGGTTGGTAGGCGTTAGCCTTACCCTAAAGCTCTCTGCCGTAGGAAGAATTGACCTAATTGAATCTTCTACTTCTTTGGCCTCCGCAATGCAATCAAGGTCTCTTATTTCCAAGGACGCCATTGGCTGCAAAGTCGAGATAACAGCTTTAGAGCCCAGGAGGTCCTTGACAGCGCTCTCGAACCGTCCCTTAGGTAGGTTAAGCAAGAAGTAGGTTAAGCAAGTATGTGTACACATATAATAGTATTTCGATGTTTCTGCTTCACTATCGTGCTTTCTTTTAATTTGATTTAATCAACAGTGGACTTAATATAGCGCGATTCTGGTACGTTTGTCTGACTTGTATGATTTGACCTATAAAGCGTTAAAATTTTACATAAATTTTTAAGAACCAGAATTAAAATGAAGTGCTAAAATAAAAAAATCACATTCTTTCCTTCCAACAACCTTTTCTTTCAGGTGGAAATGGCGCGAAGGTAAGTGCAGGATGATGTAGGGTCAACAATGTGTTTCGTCGCTCGGGTTCCGCGGTGCTGTAGTTTTGTTCCGGTCATAATTTGTAGTCGTGTCGCGGACTACTAGTTCGGTTTTTCGGGTTCGCGTGTTTTACGGTCGCAAAATTAAAGTAGTTTGTTTTTTAGGCACCGCGGTATATCGGTTCGCGAATGCGCGTTAGTCGGGAAGTTTGATTCTTTGATTGTATCTTGATGGTAAAAAATTAGAGTAAAGTAACGTAATTTGTTTAGAAACGTCGCGTAGTAAATCGGGCTTTTCGGTGGCTGGTTCAAATGGAACCAAGAGCGGAAGTTCACTTGGGTCCGACCCACGTCCGCAATCCTCGCCGCACTGAGCTAGCTAGCCAGCAGCCACCACGCGAGGGAACTTCCGAGTGGCCGAGTTGTTGACCCACGGGGTACGACTCGTTGCCACGTCTCCAGGACTGCACGTCCAATTGTCGGTGCGAGGCCGACTTTCATCCCGAGTCGTCGCCGTGACGGCTGGGATGCTAAATCCATTACAATTTTTAAAGTCTTCGTACCTGTCATTTATTTGCTTATGCTTACCTTAAGGTCTAATTACAATGGAGTTTTATTACCTACCTACATGTCTAAGTACTTTAATTATTATGTCTTTTCTATTTCACTATTTTCGCTACTTCACCATATCCAGGAGGCTAGAGTATCCATTTCCAAGGTCATCATTGAGCCTAGTTTCGGTTGGCTGTCTCATGATCCACAATGATTCGTACACGTCTAGCTTTTTCATATTTCTCACTTCTTTCACTACAGTGAGGTCGTTCCATTCTATTTTGTGTCCTTCGCAAATCATAATCATGAGGATCATGAGACAGCCAACCGAAACTAGGCTCAATGATGACCTTGGAAATGGATACTCTAGCCTCCTGGATATGGTGAAGTAGCGAAAATAGTGAAATAGAAAAGACATAATAATTAAAGTACTTAGACATGTAGGTAGGTAATAAAACTCCATTGTAATTAGACCTTAAGGTAAGCATAAGCAAATAAATGACAGGTACGAAGACTATAAAAATCCAATAGTAATTAGACCTTAAGTAATTAGACCTTAGGCAATTAGGACTTTGTGTTAACTTAGTATAAATATCCCGATAAAGGCCATTTAAAATCAGAAAATAATTGACACTGAAGAAGGGAGCAACTCACTCCCGAAATATATATTTGTCAAAAATTAAAAACATAGCATTTTTAAAATGGAAAAACAAAATCTAATCTAGAAGTGCTAAACACGGGACAACACACACAGTATCATTCTCGAGCTTCTTCCTGAAATCTGATTTGGATTCGAGTGCAAGAGAATAGACCAATTTTACTAGCGACAACAACACTTCAGAAAAAAATCCTAATTATATTACTTATATTACTCACGATTTACCTAAAGCAGTGATCCGGGCCAAAAAAGAAAACAAGAAAAAAACCATAATAACACAAAAGATAAGAAGAAGCATGAAAGGTCAGAAAGTACAAGCCCAAAGTGTTTTCAAAACCCAAGTAACTCAAATATACACAAAATGATGCCTTTCAATATATGCGGGAGAGATCGTATTCCTTGTCCGACAAGAACACATACACAGAATACTAAGCCACAACCAAGAACGGAGAAAACAACACAAAATCACATTAATCTTTCACAAGAACTAATACATCAAAGTAAATCATTATTGCAACATAAAAAACAAAACCAAATCATTCTCCCACCACAGCTGGTCACTGCGGAGGATAAAGACCAACACCCTCTAACAAAAAACACGAAATTATATATAGCTATACTGAATAGCTTGACTCTACGGACACCAGAATCATTGAACTAGAGGAAGCATTGAAAAATCTCAAATGCGATATATTGGGACTGTGTGAAGTGCGCAGAACAGGGGAATCAATAGTTAAAAGCTCGGACTATATAATGTACACTATTGGTAGTGCAGGAGGACAGGGAGGAGTCGATTTTCTGGTGAAAAAAGATTACAAGAAACATGTACAAGATTTCACTTCAAACACAGATTGAGTTACCATTATGAACATCACTCTACCAAATTACAACAAAACATGTACAATAATTCAGATCTACACACCGACAGAAAGAGCAACGAAAGAAGAACCCAACGCATTTCACAATACTGTCTCTAATAGACTACATAAATATTCAAACAAAATGATCATACTAATGGGAGACTTCAACGCACAAATAGGAACAAAACAAAGATGAATATGTAAAGATGAGATGTAAACTCAATTGTTAAATTATGGTTTCTAAGCCAATCGATTGTTTTAGGAGAATTAAAGGAGCTCTCATTGTCTGTGATGATATGTCGAGGCAACCCTATCATATTAAAAGTTTTTAACAAAGCCTGGTTAATTGTATCCCATTGGCGATTTTTTATAGCGCACAAAGCTAAATATTTGCCAAACTTGTCAATGATTGGTATGTAAGGATGGTTTTTATCTTTGAACCATATATCATGGTGATATGTATCTCGAACTTGCCTTGGGTATTTAGATTTTTTGAATGGAAGTTTAACAGGGTTTCGTTCGTACTTCGAACGTTTGCAAATATCACATGCGTTTACATATAAGGTGACAAGTTCTTTTAAAGGGTCTAGCGGGATAAGCACATGAAAACTGCACTCGCGTCTGATGAAGGGTTTTTACCTTATTTTTATTGTTTTTCATCTAAAATAGCTATACACTTAATCTCATACCCCTAACCCCTATGGTAAGGAAATAATGAGGGTGGCAACCCTTAACGAAATTTTTTTTTTCTCAGTATCTATTCAAGATATCTTCATGAAATTGAAACCACATATGACAATTATTACACTAATTATAATATATTTTATAGAATTTTTGCAATATTAGAAACTGTAAAAAACGAGTATATTTTTTGGGGGTGGTTTTTTATATCAACCCCTAAAGTGACACCTAACAAAAAAATATATCTTATTTGTTAATTAGTTAGCTATTACATATTAAAGTTACAAAAGGGTTGAATTGGTGGAACATAGCTTAAAAAATAAAAATCAATTACGGATACGTGCATGCATATCAATTTTTACCAAACTACGTAAACACCTGTGCACTATCTTTATATCTATCATTATAAATACGTTCTCATAACTTTTTAATGTCAACAAACATGTATACCTACAAATAAACTATGAACAATCAACGATAAACAATATTCGATTTGATGACATTCGACTGCACGAATTTTGAACACTGTGTTGTAGACTCAGTACAATGTATTCTTATGTTGCGTAACAAAGAACATGTAATGACCTGCTCATTTTCATGCAAGTTTTGTCAAGTTATAAGAAGTGAACTAGCGAGTCAAAACATAATTGGCAGGCGACGTATACGTATTCGGGAGTTTCGAATATTAATTGTGTATTAAGTGTGGTTCAGTTTTTCACTATAACATTTGCGATCAGAAATAATGGAGAAAACATATGAACGTCATAAAGATGATAAATGTGTTGTAAAATAAGTGTCAGAAAAACCAGTGGATAGTTGAAACGTATCACTACAAATGAAGATTTAAATAGATATCAACCTTATTTTAAAAATACTTTACATATTGGATTCGTGTTTTGTCATAAATGTAGCCTGTTAGTATATAGAGTTGCGCAACCGACTACGTCTACTGGCTGTGATGATAGTGTTAAAAATGACAGTTACGGCAGTTATTTGGATGATCCGGACTTTCAAGTGTTTTGTCGCAATAGTTCCCGTCAAGAAGAATACGTAGAGTTTCAAATCAAAAGAGTTAAAACAACACATATTTACTGTACTGGATGTGAATCTAAAAAAAAACTTACTATTGTACCTTCAGATGCTCGCCTTCAAACATTTATTAAACGAAGAATTTTTATTCCAAAAGGAAACAGATGTTGCCCGAACCATTTGATAAAAAAACGATTCTATGACGATGATTTACAGCTATTATGAGTTTATTCTAATCATAGTTTCTTAGAAAAAGGCGAAGTCTTCCAGTTTTTAAATCTTTTAGCTAATAATGTTGGTTCAACACTACACAATAGAGTTGGCGGATTTTATGTTTCTGAAGAAGAAATATTTACATACACAGGTCTTGAATGGAAAAATATTATTCAATTAGCGGGAATGCTTACTAGCATGAGAGATAGTGATGAACGGTCAGTAATACAAGCATTGGTAGTGTTTTTAGTTAAATTCAGAACTGGTAATTCAAATGACATAATTCAGAAAATATTTGGATTGCAATATCCTCAACAAGTCTCATATTACTTCCATCAGGTAATCGAAAGTTTCGAAAAAAATATTTTACCAGCTCATTTTGGAATAAATGCGAAAAGTAGACAAGAACTTATTAATAATGAAACAACATATCTCGCAAAACATCTGATTTGGAGAAACTTCTCTTGGTTTAATTTTTGACTGAACTCACATTAGGCATGAAAAAAGTAGAGTTATTATGTTTATATTTTATAACAAAAAAAAAAGGAAGAAAAAACTAGAATCTCCCGAGGTAAATATTTTATTTTCTTACACGTGTTTAAATTCTTACGTTTTAATTCTTACTTCCTACTTCGTTGAAATCTAAACTCTTTCTTCTTCTTTTTACATGTATTGTTCTTCTATTTATGCTATCCTAAATTTATTTACATCTTAATTTGTACTTTCCTTATTTATCTAAGTAACAATAATCTATAATATTTTACAACCTCCGACAAATGCAAATTGAGCCATAAATATTCGTTGGCCCTTCACCGTCTAGCGCATATCCCTTTGAGATCTATCGAAGCCGACAACATCCTCAATTGTCGTAAAGCAATAAAAAAGGGATCGCTCGTCCAAATGAGGATGGTCGGTCGAGACAAAGGATTATTGCGCTTGAGGTGTTATGTGATGGTCGATCATCACATTTTTAGTTTTATTATATCAGACACTGATATAACACGTCCCTCCTTAAGTGGGATCGCGTCCTCGCGATTCGAATTGATTTTAATTCTTTAATGCTTTCATTTGAATTTCAAATCGAAGGATAGGATTTGGAGTGGAAAATCAAAAGTAAATTTTAAAAAAGAATTTCACGAAGTACGTTTACATATATAATTTATATTTTACATGTATAACTTCAAAAAAATGTTGCAATGATTATTATGCTGCGGATATGGTCCACCAGGGATAATTTTGATGTTTAAATTTCAGTAGTGTATATGTTTAAAATTTTCAATACTCTCACAGTGTACATGGTTCAACGTTATGTTAGAAAGATCTTTATTTTGATGTTATTTTGTTAATTTTAATGCTGCGATTATTAAATGTATGATAATGATAATGTTTTCCTTGGTGTCCATATATATCTTATCCTGACAAATTATGATATATCTTATTGATAATTATTATTATTTTTATTTAGAAGAGGTGTGATTCGAATCTTAAAATACAATTTCTTGGAAAACAATTAATATGATTTCATTTTTTTATTTGTGTGCTACAGCGATACGAATATTTTACAGTTTAGGTACATTTATATTATATGTGAATATTTCTTTATCAGTTAATGTGTCGTTGTTTACTGCCTTCAGTCCAGAAGATAGAATTATTTTTGGATACCCAAAATTGGATTTAATGCTAGCTGTGGATTTTCTTTCATTTCAAAGCTTTGTCCTGATGTTGCAATGAAACGTAGGGCAAGAATGAGGATTGCTCTTGGAATGATCTTTATGGGGTTGAAAATGTTTATACTTTTTTAAAAGTTTTTTTGTTAATTTGCTGTTTTTGTTTATTTAATTTGAATTTTGGTTCGAGTTTTGTTTTTGCTTGTGCATTAACTACAAATTGGGGATTATATTCGCATTCTTTTTTTGTTTTTGTTATGATATTTCAATCTTTTGTTTTGGATATTTTCGATTCTTTTCTTAATCTTGTCATATTTTTCAGGTAGAATTACACCGTTTTTAAAATCCATTGGTCTCTCGTGAGTAGTGCAATGTATTGAATTGTTGTAAAATTTGACTGCTTCATGAATGCATATAGGTTTTGTTTTGTCACGTTTGTTTATTTCTGTCAATATTCTGAGATGCTCATTTAGTGTATTATGAAATCTTTCAATATCGCTGTTACCTGTCTTTATATTCGGTGTGCAAAAATGAAGTTCAACTCCTTCATTTTGTAGAAAGTATTTCAAATTATTTTGGAAAGCAGTTTCGTTATCTGTGATTAAGGTTTTTGGCTTATCGTTGACAGAGAAAAATTCATTCAAGGCTCTTCTTAATTCTGGCCAGGTTCTAAATTTAATTGGGGTGACGTAGGCGAACTTTGTGAATTTATCTATGAAGGTTAGAAACATTGAATTTTTATTTTGAAACCAAATATCCATATGGACTATTTCATTTGGGTTTTCAGGAATTTCGCTTTTGTAAAAAGGGGGCTTGGGAGGATTTCTGTCGTACTTAGCAGTATTACAAACTTGACAATTATTTATTAATTTTATTATTTCTATTTTAAGATTTGGGTAATAGAATTTTGTTTTTATATTTTTGTAGACTTCTTCTATTCCTCTGTGGTTGTTCTTTGAGTGTTGTTTATTTATTTCCTCATGTATGTCAGCCTGTTCATCACAATCAAATAGAAGATAAGGACTCTTAACCAATCTAATTGGATTATGAGGGCTTGTCCATTTAACATAAATGTCTTGAAACCTTTTAAACAACCATTCATCAGATATGTAAATTCCTACAAGACCTCGGGTGGGTAGATGATTACTCAGTATATAGTTAAAGAACTTATCATCGGGTTTTTGGGAAACAAAAATTTTTCTGGTTCTGCCGAAATGTTTTTCTATTTTTACTGAATTTTTCTTTCCTTGTTTAATTATTAGTTGGGTTTTAAATACGTTTAGTGGTTTTTCACTTATTTGTATGTAATTTGTATTGTCTTCTTCCGCACTATGACAAGTACCTTGCATAGAGGCATTATCGACTCATTATCGACAGGTCTCGAAAAGTAGTCTGCCACTAAGTTTTCTTTCCCTTCAATATGGGGTCACTCATCACAAGCATTTTTAATTGTTCGAAACTGTCCTGGTAATCTTTATCATTAATATCGATCTGAGTATCTTTTGTAAGTTTTAAAGTTAGTGGTTTAGCAATCTTTGAAAAGTCCTTTATAAATTTTCGGTAATACCCTACCATGCCCAAAAATTGTTTGATTTGTTTTTTTGTTCTTGGGATCTTCAATTTAGAGATAGCTTCTACCTTTTTTGGATTGGGCTTAACTCCTTCAGGGGTCACCATATAGACAAAACAAATGGAACCTATCAAATCTCCTAGGACAAAGTTCATCAATCTTTGGAAGGTTGCGGGTGCGTTCTTTAAACCGAATGGCATTCTTGTGAACTCATAGTGTCCGAAGTTGGTAGAAAATGCCGTTTTGGGTATGTCGCTTTCTTTTATCTCTATTTGGTGGAAACCTTTCGCCAAATCCAAAGTAGAGAAGTACATAGACCGTCCCAGTTTCTCTAATATATCGTCTATATTGGGAATCGGGAATTTGTCGTCTATGGTAATTTGGTTAAGTTTCCGATAGTCAACCACGATTCTCCACTTGGTTTTTCCGGAAGCATCCAGTTTTTTAGGTACGACCCATATTGGTGAAGAATATGGCGATGAGCTATGTCTTATAATGTTTTGTCTGAGGAGGTCCTGAATTTGGGTTTCAACTTCCGCTTTGTGTATTTCAGGATATCTATAAGTTCGGGTGTATATTGGATCATTATGTTTGGTTTTAATCTCATGCTTAATGACGTGAGTAAAAGTTAAGTTTTTGTTTTCTTGATAGAATAAATGGATGTGTTTTTTTATTAGTCTCACTAATTTATGTTTTTCTTCAGGATTCAAGTGATCGGTTCGAATTTCGTCTAGCACGTTCTTTGAAGGAATTCTTTCACTATTAAAGGCCACAATTTCAGGATAAGGGATTTCGGGGTAAATTTCGCAACAATCGTTGTTAATTACTGATTCAGAATTATTTGCACTCATTCCTGAAGTTTTTTCAGATTCTCTGAGACACCGAGTAGAAAATGGTGATTCACTTTCTTCATTTTCACTGAAAAAAATTGGAATCGTTTTATCGTTAAATTGGATAACTTTATTATGAAGGTCTTTCTTCGTTTCAAATAGTGATAAAACATTATTACCAAGGAGACCATCATATTTGTTACTAAACTTGATCTCTATAAAATCAAATTTTCTATCTTTTTCGAAATCTGAAATCTCTTTAAATGGTTTAATTGACACAATGTGGTCATATTCAAACTCTGAGTTTAGAGTGAATATTTTATTTTTCCCAACCGGGACTCTTAATTTCGAGTCACACAATCCGGGATTAATTGTGCTCATAGTTGCACCCGCGTCAATTAAAAATCTCAGTGGTATTCCATATGAATCTATTCGAATATATGGCAATTTTGGGTTTGATCCGAGGCTTCTTGCCGAAAATTTAAATTCGTTTGTACAAACTGTTGGGAATTATCTGTTTCCATGGGTTGTGGTTGCCCATATCTTTGTAAACGAGACTGGAGAGAACTGTTATTAGAATTATGATTTTGATTATTATTTCTGAAACTTGTTTGGTGAAACTGATTTTGATTATTATTTCTGAAACTTGTTTGGTGAAACTGATTTTGATTATTATTTCTGAAACTTGTTTGGTGAAACTGATTTTGATTATTATTTCTGAAACTTGTTTGGTGAAACTGATTTTGATTAGAAAATCTTCGCACATTTGACGGATTATATGTGTTTCGCGTTTGCTGGGAATCGTTTCTATTAATCGGATTACTCGAATTATCAGAGTGATGTTTGGAAAAAGCACTTCTTGGAGTCCTATCCACACGTTTCCTATACATCAAATAATTGCCCTCCGTCAGTATGGACAGAGCTTCTTCTAAGCTTTTTGTGTTTCTGCTAAAAAGTACACTTCTCACTGGTTCTATCATCTTACTCTTCAAGACATTCAAGGCAATTCTTTTATTTCCCTCTATTTCATTTATTCTGTACTCTAATTCTGACTTTATATTTAATCGCTGTAGCTTTAACATAATGTCATTAAAAAAATCTAGAACATTAGAATGAAATTCGGTAGACCGCAAATCGTCAAGCAATTGCAAAGAACACTTCTTATCACTAAAATTAGCCACTAAAATATTTCTAAGTTGGTTCCACTCACTAACATCATTGTTGTTATTCATAATTTGTGCAGCCTTACCAATTAATTTACTCCTGAGGATGTTAAATATGGTTTGATGCGACAGTTCGTCGTATGATGACATAGTTGCTACCAGTATCTCCACGTTATCCATCCATGGCTTTAGGGTTTCTGCAGCTCCATCATAATTTGGCAGCTTTGATGCAAATTTGATCGGGTCTACTCTGAGACTTAATAAAGTTAACACCTGGGTTGTTCGGGGTTGCTCCTGCTGACATTCTGCTGTTTGCATCTCCTTGAAGGCATCCTGCAGCGTAGATGATAAAGTTGTGTTCCTGTAGTTCGCCATTTCACTTTTCGTTCGAAAATTTCTTTTTTATCACTTTAGGATTACCACGGCGTTATACAATTTATTGGGAATTAATTCTAATTTAGTCGTAGGTTGACCGTATCACTCGTTATATCACGTAGAGACGTTTTTTTTTGAGGATTTACACCTTGTGAAATTCACTTAGCGGTGCCGCGATTCGGTTTGTTTTTATTATGTCCTTCATTAATCTTTTTATATTCAAAAATAATCGAACGGACGATCGACTGCGCCAGTTATTATGTTTATATTTTATAACAAAAAAAAGGAAGAAAAAACTAGAATCTCCCGAGATAAATATTTTATTTTCTTTCACGTGTTTAAATTCTTACGTTTTAATTCTTACTTCCTACTTCGTTGAAATCTAAACTCTTTCTTCTTCTTTTTACATGTATTGTTCTTCTATTTATGCTATCCTAAATTTATTTACATCTTAATTTGTACTTTCCTTATTTATCTAAGTAACAATAATCTATAATATTTTACAACCTCCGACAAATGCAAATTGAGCCATAAATATTCGTTGGCCCTTCACCATCTAGCGCATATCCCTTTGAGATCTATCGAAGCCGACAACATCCTCAATTGTCGTAAAGCAATAAAAAAGGGATCGCTCGTCCAAATGAGGATGGTCGGTCGAGACAAAGGATTATTGCGCTTGAGGTGTTATGTGATGGTCGATCATCACATTTGTAGTTTTATTATATCAGACACTGATACAACACGCTGAAGCTTGCTATTTTCTTCTTTAATATTATCTAAGAAGGTAAGGGGTTTATGATCTATAACGGGTGTGAAACGCTTATCTAACAGGTGTGGTCTGAAACGTTTTAGAGATCAAACGAATGCCAATAATTCTTTTTCAATCTTGAATAATTAATTTCGTGTTTGTTCAAAGTTCTTGGCTTATGATCTTGTGATAACACCGCACCAAGAGCATATTTTGAAGCATCAGTCGTTACAGTAAATACCTTATTCAGATCTGGAAGTACTTGAATTGGCTCTGTTTGAATATACATTTTAAGCCTGTTAAATGAATCCACATAAGATGAATAGTTGTCAATCTTTTTATTTTTTTGTAAATATATAGTCATCGGCTTAGCTATTTTCGCATAATCGCAAATAAATTTACGATAGAATCCAGTTAATCCTAGAAAACTCTTCATCTCTTTAGTGGTTTTTGGAAGCGGAAATTTTTTAATGGCTTCTATTTTAGAGGGATTAGGTTTAATGCCTTGTGGTTAAATAATATGACCAAGAAACTCAGTGTGGCGTGACAAAAACGTTGTTTTACTTAGTTGAATATTTAAATTAGCATTACGTAACGTTTGAAATGTTTTCCTTAAAGCGACTTCATGTTCTTGTAAAGATGAACTGAGTATCAGTATATCATCCATGTACACGATACATGTTTTTTCTATATATTCCTGCAGAATGTTATTTATTAGTTTTTGAAATGTAGCCGGAGTATTTTTAAGCCGAATGGCGTACGTAAAAACTCATAGTGTCCTGAGTCAGTAGAAAAAACAGTTTTGTGCCGATCTGAAGGCTCGAACTCAATTCGGTGGAAGCCTTTGGCAAGGTCAATTGACGTAAAATATTGACAATTTCCTATTTTTTCTATTAAATCATCAATGTGAGGGATTGGAAACTTATTCTCAACTATGAGTTGGTTAAGCTTTCTAAAATCAATGACTAGTCTATATTGACCTTCGACCTGCTTCGAGAGAAATGGCTTGAAAATTTTTGCCCTCTAGAGAGACTAACTTCCATTCAATAAGAGTATTTGATCCAAATTCTTCCGGAGGCAATGTCCTGAGACATTTGAAGTTTCACAAGTGTAACACAAAGTGCTTGAATATGTTCAGTAAAATTTTCCTTCACTAGGCTTGCTTCACTAAATTACCCACAAAAACTTTGCCAGTTCACTTAACTAAATTACCCACTATTTCTTATTATTTATTTATATTTTCGACTTCGGAGGGCGATTAAGTACTACTTGAACAAAACTTAAATTCGTTCTTAAATACTAAAATCTAAGTACGCAAGTAAATCTACCTAAAAGGGATAGTAATAAAAGGACATGAAAACCGTCGGCAAACTCACAAAAGGATTGCGAGACGGTGGTTATAAATATTTATTTCACTAATTACATCTAAAATGTACGTATATCTAGGAAAACCTAATTGATAGTGGCCTAAAAGTACATCGATCATAAAAGATAACCGTCGACGCTTTTCTTAAACGAATGGCGTGACGGTGGTAATAAAGAAAGGTTTTTCCTACATGTACGCGTTTCTTTTGAAACAAAGTGCAATTTAAAAGGAACATTTGGTATGCAAATGTAACTGATGCAGCAACTGTTATTAGGAGCATTATCCCCAAAATTAGAACTGAACTAACTCCTGTACCTGAACCTGAAAGTTTAGCAGCGCAAGTTAGGAAAGCTATACTGAGTCAAAAGTCTGATCAAGCCCCAGGGTCAGATAGGACCACCAATGAGATACTGAAAGGCACTCTACAAGAACTTGTTCCCATCCTGGCAAAAATTTTCAATGATGTACTAACATCAGGCATAATTCCAGAGCAATGGCAAACGTCACATATAACCCTTATTCATAATAAAGGTCCAAAAGACGATATTGAAAACTATAGACCAATAAGCCTGATGTCCAATATATATAAAGTTTTTAAGATGATTGTATGGGACCGGATAACAAATACACTGGACGAAAGCCAACCAAAGGAACAAGCTGGTTTTAGAAGACATTTTGCTACATTAGATCACATACACACAGTCAAACAAGTTCTAGAAAAATACAATGAGTACAATAAGCCCCTGTTTGTGGCCTTGATAGATTACATGAAGGCTTTCGACGGTATTAGTCACGAAACAATATGAGAAAGCTTAGAGAAACAAGGCATCCCTAAAGTATATATAAATATTATAAAAAACATATACAGCAAAAGTAAAGTAATTCAATTGGAATCTCTTGGCACACCCTTCAAGATTGAACTGGAGTCCGACAAGGAGACCTACTATCTCCTTTGCTTTTCTCCGCAGTATTGGAAAACATATTCCAAACATTGATGTGGGAAGAATTCGGTTTAAACATAAATGGAAAAAAACTAAGCCATCTAAGATTTGCAGACGACATCATCCTACTGGAAGAAAACCCACATAACTTGGAGAAAATTATAAAGAACTTAAATAAAGAAAGCGAAAAAGTTGGACTTTTCATGAATGTGGAAAAAACCAAGTTGCTAACTAACTCTGAAACACTCGAGATTCAATTAAAAGCACAAATATATATATATTTGGGACAAATTATTTCACACAAAGATATGACAAGCACAAAAATAACCAGAAGAATAGCCAACAGCTGGGAAAAGTAATGATCATTAAAAGAAATAATGAAATCCACTGAGATTAGCAATACGATAAAGCGAAGAGTCTTCAACACGTGCATACTACCTTGCATGACATATGGCTGTGAAACTTGGGCACTTACAAAACACCATAGAGGCATGCTAAAATACTGTCAAAGAGCAATTGAACGAAGCATGCTGGGAATAAAACATCAGGATAGGCACAGAAATACGTTTAAAAGGTCCAAAACTAAAGTTGTTGAAGTTCTTGAAAAAATAGACCAACTAAAATGAAGGTGGACCGGTCATATGATGCGGAGCAGACATGAAAAATGGAGCAAAGACGTCACTAACTGGTACCCTAGAGACGATACAAGAAGTAGAGGCAGACAAAATACAAGATGGGAAGACGACATAAAATTAACAGCGGGGCCATACTGGAGAAGAGTAGCAAGGGATAGACACCAGTGGAAAATGTGAGAGTAGGCCTATGCCATGAGTCACACTGAGACATACTATAACGACACGAAGTAAAACAAATTAAAAGGTCAGGATGAAGAGGCTGTCTAAATAGATAGATAGAGTAAGAGATCTGCGGAATATTTGATCTGCTATTATAAAGCACCGTAACCGTTGCTTTACGCTGACAAGAGGTCTAAAGGTCACAACACTGGTCGCAGCAAAGCACAAATTAATCAAAGTTTTTAACTTTGTATTTTTGATACAAAATTATTGTCAGTTGCTGTGCTGCCAAAATGCTAGCTTTCACTAACATCCTGTAGATGTGAAATTCTCCTGGGCTGCACCATGCCCAATCGAGTCCACTCCTTAGTTTGGACACGCCAGTTCAGATTTTCTGTAATCCTTATATTTTCTTTATCTTTATATATATATACAATACATAAATTATATGCAAACTGCTTCGTGAATCGCGGAGGGAGAAAATAAAACAATTGAATTTCCTGTGCGTCCTTCTGCTTCTATTTGACAACTGTAACTCACTAAATAATTGCTTACATCTAACTATTTATAGAAAAATCCTTACTTAACTAACTTACTTAACATCTGTATATATAGTTAGCATATTATCCTTTTATTAGGCTATTTATTACATGTCTAGTCTACACGTCCCCGTGAATGTTGTTGGCTATACAATTGCTATTTGCATCTTTTATAGCCTTAAAATAACCCAGACCATTTAATCCCTTTATGAGGGTTAGTTGTACGCTTGAGCGTTTGAATAAAATGAAAGGGGTCATCATGTGCAAGACATGTGACGTAATTCATACAGACATTACATTGTTTGTAGACTTCATCAGAGTGCTAATCGGGTATCATTGTTTACTTATTCTTGGCATTAATCTTGTGGGTAGGTTTCTTATTTGTTCGAAGGTGCATTTTTGCCGTACACTGGCATCAGAACAAATGATGAGGGACGTGTTTTGGGTATATTTTTGGTTTTAAGGAAGCATGGTGCCCGATTTATTGCAGGCCTGTCTCGGATAATAATGGTTTGTAGTTCTTTGTGCAACTTATTGTTGTGGACTTTGTGTGGCTTCTCCGGGAGCTACCAAAAATATGACTATCTCGTAGAGTCATAGAAAATAACGCCAGAATTAATTTTCTGGTTCAGTTTTGCTTATGTTGTTAGTTTTATCTGTATCTGCTATAATTCCACGTGAGGTAGCATTCGCATATCTATTGTCTTTTGTTTGTCTTTCCTCAGTACCGTTATGTAAGTCTTGCAAGTGAGCTTGCCAGGTTAGTTACTGTTTGCCATTTTAGGTAGGTACCAAACCATGTGTCTAATAGGCTTGCTTGTTCATCCGGGGTACCATTTTTAAGAGTTCGAATTTTATCGGCTGATTTTAAATCATTGCATATATTAAAACAGCGAGGTCTAATTCAAGAGTTTTTAGTTGTTTTTATTTAAAGAACTAATGTGAAATACGGTCATCGTTGGAATCGGAATAGCGTGCATTACCAAGGTAAGTTGCTTCGTAATGAATTCTATGGTATTCACTTCTTAAGTGTTTTTTTTTCAAACATAAGTGTTATCTTTTCAGCTTGAATTTTGAATTCACTCAATTTCATATTTTAATTTTCACTTCAAGACATATGGCGAAACGGTATGCAATGACTCTGCCGTGATCTTGGATTGGGAATTCATGACTGATTGGGAATTAGACGGAATCTCCGATGTTGATCTTTCCTTTGTATTGCATTCATGAGACCTCATTTCTTGGGTGAACTTAGAAGAATGAATTATTGTAAAAATTTAGGATGGACGTCATGTTTAAGCTTCTTTTAAACTGCTCTTTCTCATTGAAATTCATTTCAGTTTTCTTGAATTTGATTGTAGTTACATGTATTAATGCTTTTCTATGTATTGATCAATTTGGGTCAGAATGTGACCTGATTTCCTGTAAGATGGCTTGGTAAGCACTCCACGCCTGGAAGAGTTTCGGTAGTGAATCGTCCAATTTTCGATCTAATTTTTGAGTGTGAAAGTGAAGGCAAACACGTCAACCATAGCTTTTTGTCATCCGACTGATGCTGACCTCAACAGTTGGTAGACGTTCCGCAGAGTGGAGTTTCGTGTTTTTGGTAAATAAACAAAAACTGCTTAAATTATTACAGTCAAAGTCTCCCGTTGAGTTTTAAATATATAGCGCTTCAATGTATTTTGTCAGCCCTGCTATAAAAAGCAGACAGTTTCTTATATAATTTCTTAACTTATTATCAAGGGAAACTTTCATTTATTGTTTCTCCATCAACGTGGGGACCGATACTTTATCAGCATTAGGAATGGTGTCCCCGATTTGGTGACACCGCCATTGCACGGTGGTTAAATATTTAATACAATGTGATTATTGTTGTGCAGATGGCTTGTTTACTATAGTTGCTTGGTATTAAGGATTCTCACGTATCTCACTCCTACACCTAAATGAAATCGTATGCTTGCAATAAGTATGCTTGAGGTCCTAGCTCGAGAACACGGATATTTCTTTGAATTCATGTTTGTTTTATCTTGCAAGTCTTATTGCCTTTTGTCTAGCGAAATAAGTTTTGTAAATTCAGAAGAACTAAAGGAAACTGGAGTTGCGCGTGACCGACAGAGGCAGATATAAATACATATTGCAGCCGGCATTTATGACGTGCGTTTTTTCGTGTGTTACCTTGTTTTGAAAAATGATTTTAAAGTATCAAATTGTTTGAGTATTAATGACAATCTACCTACTTGTATATCGTAGCGAAGATTGTTTGTACATTGCAAGAGCTCATTGAATATTTTTTTAATCGTCAAAACGGCTTAAAAATTTAGAGGGTTTGTGCTCGTTTCCGATTATCTTGCAGAATTCAAAATTGTGTGTCGAATACAAGCTTGACATGATCATTCCTTTAAAGAGAAAAGTGATTAAAAAGGCACCATTTATGCCTGATAGCTAATCTAATGAGTACTATTTTGTGTTACCCGAAAGGGCACCAATTTTCTTATCAATTGTGCTTTTTATAAATTTTTTATGAAGTGCGTTCGTTGCCCCGTATTTTTTAATGGTACTCATAGAATCGCCCTAATTGTTTACATGAATGTTTGAAGCGTATGCCATTGTCAGAGGGTGTGCTTGTCGCCTTTAATGCATCTTATGTACTAGTGGAGTCAGATCATGTAAAAAATTTGTTTTGATGTGTGCTGGGCATACAATTTACTGTTAAGATTACAGTTATGATGATTGTGCGCCGAAAACACGTAACCTGTCTACGATATTTTGTAGTTACGGAATAACTATCTCTGTAACGTATGTACCCGAATCCGTTGCTAAGTATAAATCCAATATTGAAGGTTTTTTCAAAATCTTTATGCACTTCTACTCATTCATAATGCATGTTTACGAAGATCTTACATGAAGTTTAGTTTATATTTTCAACTCCCAGTGTGTTATCATGACTAACATAATTTCAAGCCACCAAGGCGTTCACCTACTAACTTTCATTTTATTTTTAAATTACTAACATTTGATTTAAGTACCTTGATTTTTTAAAGAAAGAACACTTCTCCAAGTTAATTATAAGACTGTATTCACATAATTTATTGAAAAGTCATTCCAAATGGCGTAGATGTTCGTTATCATTTTTTGAGGCCACTAGAATATCGTCTAAGTTGATGAAACAAAAAGGAAGGTCTCGAAACATGTAATAAATAAACCGTTGGAAGGTCTGCGAAGCATTGCAAATTGTAAAATTGTTAAATTTTAAATTGTTTGCGAAATCTTGAATGTGTGGCAGCGGATAGTTGTCTGGGACTGTCATCACCACATAGTCTCCATTCACTATTTTTTTTCTTAACCAGATGAAGGGGCGAGGACCATGAGGTTTTTGAAGGACGACATTTCCCAAAAACCAGCATTTTTCTTTTGGCAAGTCCAGCAAGTCTTTTTTGGCATCTGATAACCTATCACCAGTTAAACGTCTGACTTTTGATGAAACATGATTATGATTTGATATGTGACCGAGTGTTTAATTGATTTTAAAAGAACCTTCATCATTATCGTTGATCGTTTCTGTACGTTTTCAGTAAAAGTTCTAATTTAGAATTATTGATTAAATACCCAAAGATTCTGAATTTGGGTTTGAAATTCTTACCTTATAAGAAATTTTAGAGAGTGGATCTATTAATAATTTTTGTTTTACATCTGTAATTAAACCATAATGTTTGAGAAAATCAGTACCAATGATTGGGTTGACCACGTCGGCAATAATACAGTTCCATTCCATAAATTCAAGCTTATTTTTAATGTCTTAAAACCGTAAGTTTTAAATTGGATGGCATTAGCTGCGGTAAGTTAAAAATTACAGTTTTGAGTGACCAATTTATTTTTGGTAGGAATTACTGAGACTTCTGAGCCTGTATCAATTAAAAACTTTAATTTAGACAGGGGATCGAAAATGGCTGGACGATTATTTCGGCTTCTTTTACCCATGGCCATGGTTCTTTGTCAGAGAACCGGTTAAAAGCAAAACCGAAATTACCTTTACTTCCGACAGCAGTCGAATCATCTCCAATCCCAGAGTAAGGACCAACTTAGATAAGAATATAAATCAGTTCAAGCGATCTCATTCAATAAATGTCAGGCTCAGTTCTGAATCATATTTTCTAAGATAAATGGTCATCTTATTTTTTAATTTACATGTAAGCCTTCCATTTTTTTTCAAATTAATACAAGCCAGGTGTTTTGCCAGTGTATAGAAAATACTCGCAATTGCGTCTTTGTTTTGTTTTTGATATTAGGGTTTTCAGTTTTTTTTTCGAGAAAAGAAGGGATGCCACTCTGTTTAGTTGTGAGCGCTTTGGCAAATGGTAAGTCAACACTGAAACACGTTTCTCATCACCAACAAATGTATAGTAATACGTATTTGAATTATAAGTTTTATAACTCTTTAGGATTCTTATTTAATTTTAAATGAAACACTACCTTTTGATTTTAAACACATACAATATACTCTTATTCCACCTTTTTAAAATGTTACACTTTACAAATTCTTTTCTTTTATTAAAGATTTAACCGGACCGTCTTGATTCTTATTCGCAATTGACTACTTAAAGATGAAAATCTTAATCCAAACCCTTTTGTTTATTTTAATTTGATCGATATTTATCTCTTATTTCCTAATCTACTCTTGAGCAGATTTTTGTTTATTTGAATACGGACATTTGTTTTCGTTATGATTTTTGGAACGGCAGAGATTGCAAAAATACAATCTCTCATATTTGTTTTTGGTGTTATTGTTTCCCATATTGCAATTCTATTGTGTTTTTCAAAGTATCAAATTTCGCTTTCAAAGAAAGTTATGGAATTGAGACTAATGTATCAAGATATAATTGGATTAATTGATAATCGATTTCCTGTTAATTTATGATGCAATATTTGAGTTTTGTTTTTTAAATAATGAATTGGCTTCCTGTTTATGATTTACGATATCTTCAGATATTAGTCCTCCCTCCTTAAGATGCGCGTCCTCGTACAATGTATTTATATTTTCTTTAATTATTGAGTTTTTTCTGGATGAATTTATAGTGGACGATTACAATGGCGATAATTATAAAAGAAATTATTATAATATCGGTGATTGAACTTCTCAATGAATCTGTACTATGATCCAATTCTAACAATTTTTATTTTATTTTAAATTTATATTTTCGATATTTTGGGCGTGAATGTCTTCTAATGTCAGATTGCTCTTTTCTTTATAGGTAATATTTTGATCATATTTGGCAAAATTACACTACTTTTATATCTTTCGTGATTATATCTTTCGTGTTTGTGAAAGTAACATCTCTTACGGTGATTTTACAATTAGCAAACTTTAATATGTTATGGTTCCTAATTATGATTGATTGATCGTTACAATTTTGGTATATTGGGGTAGTATTCAATTTTTTTTTGTTATTATTACATTTTCTATCATTTTATTGACACTCGGGCGAATGTTTTTTCTTATTGTACAATCATGACGACTATTTGGAGTCAACAGGTTTTAATTTGTTTACTTCATTTATCTTTTCGTCATATAAGAATACATTGTCATTTGTGCATAGAATGTTTGCATGTGGTGATATTAACTCTAAATTATTTTTAATTGGAATGGGTATAATAGATATTTTATAAAACTTCTTTTCGGTAAAATTTGGTACCTGAGTGTTTTTGAGTTTTGCACATCAATCGTATATGTTTTTATTTCTTCGATCGTTAAGATATCTTTACTTAAAACTTACAGTCTCGAGAGCAGCACTAATTCTTCAATTTCCTGTAAGCAATCTAATTTAATTCTTTATTCTAATTTACAAACTTTCCTTCAATGATTGGTACGTTTCCATTTCAGCTAATTGTAATTGTATTGAATCAGTTACAAATTTAAATGAATTTACTTTAGAAATGACAATTTCTTGTTGTTTATCAATATGATTTACCATCTTTTGAATATTTTCATCAATTTGTTTATTAATTGTAATTTGTTTTTCATTGTTGTCTAAAAAAGATTTCATGTTTATGTCTAGCTTTTCAAAATTCTTTTCAATGTATTTCCTATCATCATCATCCATTACTCCACCAAACCATTTCAAGAAAAATCCGTAGGGGCTGAATATTGCACTTTGAATTCTATGAGGTTCGAGAGTAGAAAGTTTATTTCTTATTTTCTGCATCAGCATGTTAATACCAGGAACTTAGATGATATGTTAGCTGATGTAGTCTTTTCTATATTATCAAGTATGTCTTCATATGGCTGCAAGTTTATTATTTGAATGATCTTAGAAAACCTGATTGAACCTGATTGTCTCTAACAAGAGTTTATCCGTTTCCTTGAGGAATCTCAGTTACTTCAATATATTGTCCTGATATGGCTTTTACTATGATTAAGAAGATTAGAATTCCTGTGGCATAGAGTTTTGGAATTATTTTAGTTTCATGAAATTTTTTTTTATAACTTAAAGGTATATTGTATTGTTGCAATGTTTCAGGTGCGCGACCTTTTGCTTCGCAAATGTTCGCAAAAGTGAATTAAACACACCCGACTAATTTCAAATTAGTTCTTTGAGAATTTATAGTGTTAATAAATTTCACCAACACTTTACAATTATTTGCACTTAATTACTACTTCAATTATTCATTTTTATTTTAATTAATTAATCATAACAATTACTTTCACTCGCTTTTTAATCCTCGTACGATTTTATTTCACTTCACCACTATTTGAGTACCGCACTACTTTTAACGTGCACTGTCGCTTTTCGGTTATGCAACAAGACTTCGCTTCATCCACAAGACTTCTCTTCGCCGCTCGCTGTAGTTGCTTTTACATATGTACCAACCGAATCTTCCGCGTGGTTCATTCTCGAGTTTACCACTGAGTCATTTGTTGTACTCAATGCACGCATTGGTTTTACGTTATGCCTATTTCCCCTTCGAGAATGATCGGTGTGTTGGTAATTGGTACTTGTTTGTGAATGAATGAATTTCTTAAGACGACTACAGTGGCGCGTGACATTATTCGAACAATATATTTTAGGTTTATTTCTTCATTTTCTTTATTTTTATTGTAAATACTTTGGTTCTGTTTATTTATTATTCTACTTCTTATAGTTTGGTATTCTGAAGAGTTAATGAAACCATTATTTATCTCACTTAGATTATGATTTGTTTCGGAATGTATTGTATAGTTATAATACTTGATGATTACTTGAACGTCTAACAATGGTGCCAATTTTGTTTCCGTAATTTTGATTCGGACTTGTTCATTAAGGGTGCTGTGTAATCCTTCTATATCTGCCTTGCTAGTTTCCATTTGAGTCCGAGGGCTGTGAAATGAAGGGTAACTCCTTCATTTTGAAGAAAGTTTTCTAGATTACTAGTAAGAGCGCTTTCATTATCAGTTATGATAAAATGATTAGGTTTTCCACAGGTCGCGAAATGTTGGATAAGTGCCATTTGAGTGTCAATCCAATTTCTAGATTTCAGAGGAATTGCTTGGCCAATTTTGAAAATTTATCTATGAATCTTGAATAGAGATGTTTCTTATCTATGAACAATATGTCCATATGAACTATCTCATGGGGATTTTCGGGAATAGGAGGTTTTTCAAAGAGGATTTTCGGTGGTTTTCGTCTGTATTTGCTAACTTGACAGATATGGCAGTTATAGATGATTTACGTTATTTCTGTTTTAAATTAGGATAAAAATATTTCGTTTTTATTCCTTTGTATATTTCCTCAATCCCTTTATGGTTATTTCTATTATGTTCCTTTAATATCTCCTATTGAATATGTCCTTTCTCGATGCAATCAAAAAGTATATCGCTACATTTTATAAATTTAAGTTTCATTTGAGGGCTTCGTCACTTCAAATATTTGGCTTGAAACTGAGTATATATCGTGAGGTTGGGGATATAAACTGCAACAAGCCCCTTTCTAGGAGTATGGTTACTAAGAACGTACTGAAAGTATTTGTCATTAATTTCTTTTGAAATGCAGACTATAAGTGTTTTCCCGAAATATTTTCTTTTTTGATTCTATTTTCCCCTCCTTCCTTTATGACAATCTAGTATTTAAACATAATTAATGGTGCTTCAATTTAGAATGTTTGTCTTCGTGTGCGCTCTGACAAGTCATTGTAGACTCATTGCATTCATCAAGTTCGTTTATATTGATTAATATATTTTAATTTATTGGAGGACGGGAAAAGCGTCTGCTACATGATTCTCTTTGCCTTTTATATACTCAATATCAGAATTGAATTCTTCCAGCTTAACTTTCCATCTTTGGAGTTTGAGGTTAGGTTCTTTCAGATTCGCTAACCAGATTAAGGGTTTATGATCAGTTTTTATGGTGAATCTTCTACCAAAAAATAGGGTTTAAAATACTTGGTTGCCCAGACAATGGCGAGTAGTTATTTTTCTATTGTGGAATCTCTAATTTCGCGATCATTAAGAGTACGTAAAGAATAACAAAGCGGATGGCCATCTGGGGAAAGGACTGCTCCTATTGCATTGGAAGTGTCAGTTGTCAATACAAATTTTTTATCGAAATCTGGATGCTTGAGAATAGGGTCGGAAGTTATGAATTGTTTAAGCCTTTGGAAAGAATCAACATAATCAATATCTTTTGGGCTTATTTTACCGTCTTTTTTTAAACAAGTCGTAAGCTTGTTTAGCTAGTTTTGGGAACTCTTTAACAAAATTCCTATAAAATTCTACCAATCCCAGAAATGATTTTATTTGTTTGGTGGTTTTGGGTATCGGAAAATGTTGTATATCCTCAATTTTTTTAGAGTTTGGTCTTATGACTTGAGTTCTTACTATGTGGCCAATGAACTCTGTTCCCTTTTTCAAAAATTCGCTTTGGTCTAGCTGAACTTTCAAGTAAGCCATTGCCAATACATCCATGACTCTACCAATAGAAGAAAGATGTTATTCCAGTGAGGTGATAAAGATCGATGCATTCGTGCAGAATGCTGTTCATCAACCTTTGGAAGGTTTCCGGGGTAGTTCTCAATCCGAACGGCATTCTTGTAAACTCATAATGCCCCCTGTCGGTCGAGAAGGCAGATTTTGGGATATTTCTCCCTCAATTTCAATTTGATGAAAACACCTGGCCTAAATCCAGGGTTGTGAAATACATGAATTTCCCCAATTTATCCAGAATATCATCAATGTTGGGTATAGGGAACTTATCATAAATAGAAATACTGTTTAACCTCCGATAACCGACAACAATTCGTCACTTCATTTTCCCTGAAGCGTCGGATGTTTAAGGGACTACCCAAATCGGCGAAGAATAAGGAGATTTACTTGGGTATAAAATTCCCTGGTCCAACATTGCGTTGATCTGAACCTCAAGCTGTTGTTGATGCACCTGCGGATACCTATAGGATTTGGTGTATACTTCAGTGCTGTTAGTCGTTTTAATTTCATGTTTTATAGAGTGAATGAAGGTCAAATCATCACCTTCCCTGTAGAAAACGTTCCTATAATTCTTCAACAAATTCTCAACATTTTCCCTCACCTCCTTATTTCAATGTTATGTTCTTAGAAGATTAGATTTGATGTTATTATTATACAAATCTATTTCTACCTTATAATTACAAAAAAAGGTTATTACCTATTATACCGTTATAAATGTCATTGAATTTATATTCTACGATATAGTACTACGATAGTATGAATATTAAAATTGTTTGTTGGTATCCTTAGTTTTTGATGACAAAGATTTGGGTCTATTTTACTTATAGCCGCACCTGTATCTATAAGGAATCAAATGGTTTACCATATTAATTTACTCTAATATAGGGTACTCGCTAGTGACAAGGTTCTCCTAGGCTTGCTCTGGAAAATTATCAGGTACATAAGTGTGGATGAACTGTCCTGAGTTATCTACCTCCATTGGTTTTGGGTACCCATAGTTCGTAATTCGATTTTGGACGGAATTTTGTTGGGATGGATTTTGATCAGGCCGAAGATGACTGTACCCTTGATTCTCATAATTTTGATTAAATTTTCGGTAACTATTGTTTCTATTTTGGAAACATTTATTTGCATGATTCCGATTTTGATAATATTAATTTGCATAATGTTGATTTTTGATTTCGAGGATTTCGATTTTGAGAATTTGCATTATAACTATTTTTTTGGTAAATAGCTATAGTTTGATGCCAGGTTTGGGTTTGGGATTATCTCTTTTAAATTACCATAATAAATGACCATATATAAATGACCAGTTTCTGTAAGAATGAAAAAAGCTTTTCCTAGGGTGTCCGTATTTCTACAGTGTAATATTGTACGACAAGGTTCTGGTATGTTTTTCTTTAAAATATCTAATGCAACAGCTTGTTTATCTAATATAAACTGTTTGAAATTCGGGGCGCGTTCCTACTCAACTTTAAGATTAAAATTTGTGAGCCGCTTTTGTATAATGTTAATGAAGTTTAAAATTGAGTCTCTAGATTCAGTGGTTCTTAATTCATTTAATAATTGATTGCTGTTCCTTTGGTCCGAGAAATTTACATAAAGTGTTACTGGTCGAATCCTCTCCTCAATGAGGTTGGTAGCCGGCACGACGCTACTCTACTTTCTCGGTTCGCGGATTCGGGGATAAATTAATCCGACGCTTGGTAATTGCTCATCCCGCGAGTTGCTCTCTTGTATATTATAATAAAATAATATTATTAAAAATAAATTATCTATAGAAAAACTATTAATAATAAATAATAATATTTCTATTTAAATTATATTAATAATGATAGCGAAAAGAATAATAATCAGGCTAGCTCGGAATTATAATAATACATAAAACCATAGATGTAAGAAATAAGAATTATAACGTTCGCGACGACTCATAACTGCCCCAAATTTATTCACCGGCAACGGAAATGAGAAATCTGCAATGGATATGGCAAACGACAAGAGCGGCGGTTAAGTGTCCACCATCATCTCTTAGCGCGACAAGACAATCGTAGGCGAGGGGGAGTTTCGATGTTTTCCGCCATCCAGTCAAGCTCTTTAGGTGGATTTGGTTCTGTATCGACTGGTTCTGTATCAGCAAGAACATCGCCACGACAAAAGGTTTTGAAAATGATTAAATGGCTATGGAACCAGAGAATTTCCCTCTCGCGGGCGATCACCTTAGCGGGTGACAGTTTGATGAAAAGTAATAAGAGTCCGTCAAGCTGGAGGTGAGGCTCTCTTTTTCCTTCCGTTGAGGTAACAATTCACATCGAGAGGTGTTTCTTGGAATTTGTGCAAGTCTGTTTTATTCTGCGTGGTCTGGTTTTTAGGAAAAATTGACGGATTTGCGTTTATGTAGAAGTAAATATCAGCGAAGCACACTGGCCTCCCGTAGAGTTCAGTAAGACGAGGCGGTTTTCCGAACTCACACCTTCCGTTGCGCGCAATTATCAATGTTTCATCCTAACGATTCTTCACGAATTTTGTTTGCAAGTGACAACAATAGATTAACAAGGATGTGGCACATTTGATCAGTTCCAGTTCCAAGCTGAATAGGCAGAAGCATAAGTTCTAGACGTTTACTTCCTTTGTTGAACCTACTTTAAATAAAATCCTGTATTTTACTTTGCTTTACATACTTTCCATTCAGGACATTTAAGTATTTTGCATTAAAGGAAACGTTAATGTAAAAGGAACAGCACGCGTCATTGTGAACGCGGGTTGTTCGATTGTGGCGCTGTGGAAGCTTGGTGGTGGCAGAGCATCCACCGGGAGTTGCAGGTGTCTGGCTTTCGAGGCCAGCCCAGCTCCTATTAGGGCTCGGGGTTTCTTGTTGGGTAGAGGAGTGGCGCCCACGCCTGTCACCGACGGGGCTTTCCGGGACCTAAATAACCCCACCTCGGGGGTGTATTCTGTTAAAGCCTCTTGTCGGGCAACATTTTCATTTTCAGTCGGCAATTTGAAGTAGGAGGGGTAGTAATTGGCACTCAATGTTTTTTGGGGAAGTATTTAGTGGTTAAGTTCTTCGTTTTCAAAGTGGAAGTTTAAGTGCAAAGTGAGTTTAACGCGGAGTGTGGATTTGCGGGGTTGTGAAATACTATTAAGTGCGAACTGTGAAGTGAAAGAGAAGTTAAATTGGATGAGTGAAGTGAAGTCAGACACATTGATAAAATTTTTCTTTTATATATACATATATATTTATATATACATATATTTTATAATATTAATAATTTTTATATATATTTTTTATAATTTTTTTCATAATTTATATATATTTATATATACATATATATTTACATATATATATATATATATATATATATATATATATATATTTATTTATTTATTTATTTTTGTTTGCTGTTTTTATTCGTTTTAGTGGAGACTTCATTTCAGTTTCATCTTTGTCCTAAGCTTAAATCAAATAGGGTTATTAATTTTACGTGACTAGTGTTTTAGTGGAAACCGGGTCATCGCAAAGGTTCTCTGTTTTTAATTAACTTTTTAATATCTAAATTAAGTGGCAAAGACGGCAGAGACGACCAGAATTAATATAAGAGACCAGATAGCGAAAACTCAAACTAAAGCGGAAATCTACAAACAGATTATCAAGAAACTGTCAAACCCCAAACATGGCTTAAGTCCCCCTAAGGCAATTAACACATTCAGAGCAATAATAAGACCACAGCTCGAGGCCAATTTAGGGAACATGGCAGATGCTCCGCAATACCTGTTTAAGAATATAGACTCTAACAAAGCCGCCACACTAAAAAGATGCTTAGGACTTCCCTTAACAGCTTCTAACACAATCACCCTAGCTGTATCCAAAGAACCCACATCTAAATCGAGAGCTTGCCTTCTTATAGCGAAAGAAATACTTAAAAACCTCCACGACAGCGAATTCAGAAAACTACTTTCTGAAAACGTCAGTTCTAACTATACATTAACACATAGAAAATTCCAAGACCTCGTAAACAACAAGTGCTGGGGAGAAATTAACACATTTCCAAAAAATTTCTTATTTCAACTCAACAACTTCGACAATAACTTCACTCACAACATGCCCCTTATCGATTACAATGATATTACAACTTCTTTACCAGCAATAGTGGACTCATTAATATACATCCATGAAGTCTTCTGCATGGATGCAGCCAAAAATCCCCTTGGCACAGGATGTGATATTCTTCACGTAAACACTGGGACAACTAATCTCTACAAACTTAACAACATATCTTCAGTTAATAATGCAGAAATTATGGCAACATACCTAGCCATTATGGAACACACCACTGACAATACTAAAAATATCATCATTTTCACAGACTCACAACACTGTATCCAAGAAATAGCCTACAATAAAAACGTTAAATACGTATCTTCCAAAATGAGGAAACACTTCAGTGACATCAGCAACAGGAAATACATCTTCTACTGGATTCCAGGAAACTGTGAATGCACTAGCTTCAGTCAAACTGATACTGCGGCCAAAAAAGCCATTATTGAAGGCAAGGATGCTCCCAACTATACAGAATGGGACGACACGTTAAAGTTAATCCATGAAAAAGTAAATGACGGATGGATCACGGAGTACAAGGAAAATACAAAATACTTAAAATATTACCCTTGGCTAAGAAGCAACCTCTTATTCGACAAAAAACCTTAGTTCCACTACATACACTTAGACACCAAAGTCACTAAGCAAATAAACAGGATACTGACAAACAGAGCGTACAACAAGGCAAAACTGAAGAAAGCGAACATAACTACATCCGACCATTGCACTTGGTGCAATAGTCGTGATGAACTAGATCATCAAATCTTCAAATGCTCGTACTTTGATAATTTAAGAAATAAATTTTCACTGTTTAAAGAAGTATCCTCAATAGACAAGATTTTCAATTCTAATAAAAAACATATATGGCAGCTGGGCAAATTCCTGGAGGAAGCCAAGGCAGAGCTGTGAGCGTCCTTTACTCAATTCCCACCAAGTTCATAATAACCACAACTTCCTCAAATGGGTAAACCCATTAACGAACCGAACAATATTTACTAACAAACTAACGAGGTCACAAAGACCAAATATAATCGCATCACAGCGACCCCATAGAGGCACACAGAAAAGCAGCCTAAGCGCACTGAGATCGAAAACGTTGGCTAATGTGTGCAGCACCATAGCCAATACCACCTACTAGTCTGTAGGAAGAGGGAAAAAAAGAAAGAATACAGTTAATGTTGTTGCTGGTAGCTGTGCTGCTCTCTGCTGTACATTTGCATCGGTAAAATACACACGCTGGCCATTTTCAATAATGAATTGAACTCATGAATTGTATATGAATAAATTCTCCAAAGAGCTTCATTAGTGCTAATGAAGCGCCCCATTTGATATTGAGCATATTCATCATTGCTTTTGTCACCAGCTACTCCAAAACAGCCATATCACTGCCTTTATTCACACATTTGCTAATGTATTTAATTGACTTCAAAGAATTACAGTACTTGACATTTATGTGAGCCTGAAATACATTTGACAATAGTGGAGAATAAGGCACAATCAAACAATTATCAACTTCAATGTCTTGATTGCGTATTTTAATTGTTGTTGTATGGCCATTATCCACCGGTGACTGACGTCGGTACAACGAGTATCCGTCGTCACCTGTAATTGTATCGGAAGTTAATGCTCTTGGATACCGTTTTGTACATTTTCCATCGATCATGCATGGTGAATTCATATTTATTTAATCACAAGGTCCATGGATCATATTTTTCGTGACAACTTCAAATGATTCTGGATCGCTCATTTCATTTGGAATTTCAGCTGATATAATGTTATCAATTTGATCGGGTGTTATTTCACGAACCAGCCATATCTCTTTTGCCATTCAATCGAATACATCCAGCAACGCACATCCTCAAAAATTCGCAATTTGATAATCAAATCTATCAGTGCTTTTACTTTCTGTCGAAATACACGTGCTGTTATATCGTGTCGATCTGTTGGATTCTGACCATCAAATAAATTGTTTTTTATGTTAGCCCACAGTGGATTGCATGTGAATGTTATGAATAAGTCGGGACGCCCATATTTGCGAAAGTATGACATTGCATCTTGCGTATATTCGTGCATGTGGCGCGGACTGCCAACATATGTCGATGGTAATATTGTTAGACGTCCGATATTATTAACATTACCATCATTCGCTATTGCATTTCGCAAGTGTAATTGTATTTCCGATCGCAATTTGGCTTGATTGAATCGAAGGTAATTAAAGCGTTCTGCTTCAATTTTCGCATACATGTCAACAGCGTATTGGTGGAATAGTTTGCCACATCGCATAATAAAGTTCTCTTCTTGCAGGCGAATCTCGAATCTATACGAATAATAATTCATCCCACTAACTTTTTTTTCTACCTCACCACCTATGCTGAATACATTATCACAAAATTAAAATCTTGTCTTCTTCATCATCATCAAATCATCTTGTTTGAAATAAATACATATTAAATTCAGTTCATTTATATTTTACCGGTTCGTGGATCTATCATTCGTATATTGACATGATAGCCGTCGTCGTCTTTCCAATGCAATAATGGATACTGTAATGCATCATAGCTGTGGTGAAGCTCTGAAACACGCCGTAATTCTTCATTTCTTTGATGTAGCACCATAGCGCGAGATTGAAACTGGTCTCCAACAATTACAATGGCCATTTCATCAATTGTTGGTGAATTAAATCGTCTCGCATGCTCTCCAAAGGGCGTTTTGTCAGCCCTGATAACGATTCTGTGATCATCAGATGGCATACGATCGAGAGTGGTTTTAAACAATCGAATTAATTCATGGTGCTGATGTAAGAATGTTTGAAGTTCAGAAAGAATTTGTCGCCTTACACGTGCAGCAATTGTACAACGCTGATCCAATTCACGATTTGTATCTCCGATATAATAGATTTGCAAAAATTGATGATAACCATCAGGATATGATAATAAGGAACCAGTTCGATGATAAATCTGACCTTGCATCTGTACTATTTGTGACATGTTATTAGATGCTGGGTCAGAATTCTTGAACACATTAAAAAAGTTGCGGCTCAGATCGCATTATCACCTTAATCGTAATCACCTTAAACGTCGGTATGAAATTGTCGCACCAAAAGAAGTCTTTGAAATGGCGCATTGTGTTCTTGAATGTGAAAAGATTCAAATGCTGGCAGTCTCACTTTGTCATTAGCACAACACATGCCAGGAGTTTTACCTTGAAATTTAGCTGCATCACAATGTGGACATCTCACTGTCATTCCACCAATATTGGCATGTTCACTATAATCATTGTCGCTATTGTAAGGGAAAGCAGCATATTCCATCTCTTTCACAGCACGACGTGAAAGTCTTGTCGTTCGTCTCAATGCTGGATTTAATGGATTTAGATTTGGAATTATGGAATGATTATGATGTGTGTTCCTATACACTTTGCGCCTACCTTTGATTAAATCTATAGGTAGAATTACGCGTACGTCGACCTATAGTTGACCGTCTTGTCGCTGGCACTTTTTCGAAATCAATGAAATTAATTCAAAATGAATAAAGGATTGTTCATTTAAGAACAATTCAAAAAGTAATGTTGTTGTGTGGGTGCTGTTATGCGTTTCATCCAATTAAACTTTCCCAAAAAATCATTAAAGTAAAATAAATTTGTTTTGTTTATTTGGAAAGTATTTTGCACCGAACACACTTAAAATCACTTTTTATTTTGTAAATACTTGCAAATATTTATGAAACTCAAAAAAATCACTTGTAATAAAATTCCAATTGGAAAGCAGCGTATGTATGACCGGCTGTATCAGAATCCAAGAGTGAAGGAAAGTGATTGGCAAACATGTGTATTTTGACAGGTGCATCTGTTTGACATTTGTATGCTGTCAATCAAATCAATGCGTGTATTTCACACTCGCTTATGGAACGTGTTAGCGTACGGACGCACAAAGTGATAAAGACGACCTAGTGTTTTTACCGGAACAGTTATTTTCATAAACCGCATGGTGTACCCAAACCAAACTCCCCATCACCCTATCTGCAGAGTGTAAACCTTAAGGGAAAAAATAAAATAGTAAACAAGTAAGTCACCTTTAACTTGATATAACATATTAGGCGTAAATAGTAAGGAGCAGTGGTATCCATTATAAGTCGAAATGGAGTTGGAGTAATGGAAAAACAGACCGCCGGACCCGGAGGAGCCCCATCCCTTTTTTTTTGGGTTGGGGGGTGGCAATTTAAGGCAATTTACGCCTGGAGTGTGGGACTCCTAGCAGCGCATGCTACCAGACTACCCACTAAACACCCCCCCTGTCAAGAGATCCTAGTCTGGAACCGTTTGACACATTACTTCGGGCTAGGCCTCTTTTTACTTCGCCCTAGGGCGCCGTCAGTCTTCCAGACTGCTGGAAAGGAGACCTCCCTAGACCCCGCGCCCAAGGTTATCTATCGTATATTTTTTTGCAATAAGTATTGCCCGAGAGTAATGTGCCACGCAGGTCCATTTGTCGAAACTTTTCAGCATTTCTCCGACCAGATTGTCTGGAGAAAGTTCTCCCATCACCTCCCACAAGTCCTGCCGCATCCTGTTCCACCTTCTACAGTTGAAGAAGGTGTGACATGCGTCATCCCTTTCCCCTGCGCAGAAAATGCAGTCGGGGACCGTGATTTACCAATCTTGTGCAAGTAAGACTGAAAATACCCATGCCCGCTAAGAAGCTGGGTAAGGTAATAATCAGTCTCACCGTGCCTTCGATTTAGCCACGATCCCACGTCCCCTATAAGATGGGCAGTCCAGCGGCCATTGGAGTCGCCTTCCCATGACTGTTGCCACTCGAGTATTGTGCGCTGCCTCTCTTCTCGGTTGACAGCATATCTTGAGCCCTTCACTTTACGATCATAAATTCTCCGTCGTTCTCTAGCAAGGAGGGCGATGGGTATCACTCCTGCGATCACCAACACCGCCGACTCAGAGACAGTGCGGTATGCAGACGCAACCCGCAAAGCTCCTCGTCTCTGTACCTGCGCCAAGCGCTTTCGGTACAGCTCCTTACTGAGAGCTCCGGCCCAAACCTCAGAGCCGTACAGTAGCACTGACTGTACAGCACTCATGAGAAGTCGGCGTTTGCTCGGTGTGGGCCCACCGATGTTCCACATTAGTCGACTCAAAGCTGAGACGCCTATCGCGGCCTTTTTCGCCGTTGCCCTGATCTGTTCCAAAAAGCTCATTTTGGAATCGATCAATAGTCCCAAATATTTTATTGCGACTTTAGACTCAACAGTCGCATCTCCGATCCGCAAAGGAATTACCGTGGGAATTATTTTCTTCGTAGGAATGACCACCTCGGTTTTCTCTAGTGCCAAACTGAACCCGCGGGTGGTCATCCATTCCCTCACTTGACGCATTAGCACTCCCAGTCTGCGCTGCGCATGTTCGACTGTACGTCCGGCGACCAGTGCTGCTATATCATCTGCATAGCCCACCAACCGCGACTCATCTGGCAGCTCAAGCCTCAATAATCCGTCATATGTGGCGTTCCACAAGTCTGGTCCCAGTATGGAGCCTTGCGCTACACCAGACGTTATCTCCATACTGCGTCACCCATCTTGTGTGTCATAGAGCAGTCTGCGGTCCTTTAAATAATCCCTCAAAATCCGCATCAGATACCCTGGCAATCGGAAAAAATTTTCCAATGTGCCAAGAATATCCGACCATCAGGCGGAGTTGAAGGCATTTCTGACGTCAAGCGTCACTAGCAAGACAACTCGTTTTTCAGTTTTGTGCGCTTCGGCTCGACGGACTGCATTCACCACTTCCATGATGGCATCGGAAGTGGATCGCCCTGCTCTAAAGCCATACTGCCGAGGAGATAGGTCCCCTGCAGCACGAATTGCGTCTGTGAGTCTTCTTTTGATGAGCTTTTCAAACACTTTCCCGGCTGTGTCCAGCATACAAAGCGGCCGGTATGTAGATGGCAGCCCGGGGTCCCCTTTTCCCTTGCTGATCAATGTGAGCCTCGCCACCTTCCAGCGAGATGGGAACACACCTTCTCTCAGGCAAGCGTTGAACACATTGAGTAGCAAGTCAGGACAAACGTGGAAGACCATTTGTAGCACCTCGGATGGAATGCCATCTGGTCCTGGTGCCTTTCGAGCTTTCATAGAAAACACCGCATCCCCCAGCTCATTTTTAGTGAACGATGGACATTCGCCTGAGTCGACCTCGTGGGCAGCATCAACACGGACAGGGTGAGTTGGAAAAAGCGCCTGCACTATGCCGTCCATCTTGTCTGTTTGAAGTAAACACGGCTTCCGTGAGGAGCCGAGCTTGCGCCACACTACCTTGTAGCCGAGCCCCCATGGATCCCTGTTCACATCGTTCTCACATCACAAGTTCTCGCCAGCAGCGTGCCTTACTCTCGTTGATGAGTCTTCGGAGTTCTTTCCTCGCTGATCTGTATGCTGCTGTCCTATTGGATGCTTCCTCTACGTTTCTCGAGCGCTGAGCTGGACGTCGAAGTCTGTGACACTCGCCTCGTTTGTCTGCGATATCTTTTGACCACCAATGTAGAGCAGGCCTGTCGTGTCGAGGCCTCCGTCGAGGCATAGATGAGCTACAGGCAGAAGTGATAAAGTTCATCGTTGACTCCACCATTCCCTCGACTCCAGCCCTTCCGTTCCCCGAAGGGCATCCCGATGTCGTTCCGCCTTTTAGAATCACATTGGCGAAAGTCTCCATGTCCATTTTTCCGATATTCCACCCGGGAGTGAAAGATCGTTGAGACGAGCGAGGAGTGGTATCGCCGATCTCAAACGCGATGTATTGGTGGTCACTCGCTGAGTAATCCTCGAGTACTCTCCAGTTCAACGTCGTCGAAGCGAGGGACTCCGAGGCGAATGTCACATCTGGGATTGTTCCTTCGCAGCCCCAGCGCCGGAAGGTCGGTACATTACTGGTATTTAAAACCACCAACCCAGTCCTCGCTGACATGTCCAGAATGCGTTGCCCTCTGGAATCGGTTTGAGATATGCCCCACTCAACGGCTCTGGCGTTGAAGTCTCCTGCTACGAGTACTTTGCCATCTGTGTTCAGAACAGCATCCTCTAGCGCGTCCAGTCTATTTTGAAAAGATGGCATTGACTCATTCGGCGTCAGGTATACGCTGAAAATCGTTATACCCGGGCACCGAATCCACATGAAACCGTCTCCTCGGCCGTGACCTTGGATCTGGAGTCGCATGCTGCCACGAACCCAAACGGCAGCAGTATGGGAGTCATCGGAGAACCAGGCTGGTGAGGCCTTATTTCGATGTTGTTCGCTCAGCAGCAGCAGATCAGCTCCCTTTTCTCTGGCGAACTGCTCTAACAAATCTTGTGCATTGATGCTACGGTGCAAGTTAATTTGAAGGGCCCTGATCATCACCTTAGAGCTGCTTTTACTTTTGCTAGTGCCTCTCTAAAGATTGGGCACGCGCCTGTTCCTGCAACGTGAAGGTGCTCTGTCGGTTGAGAGTTAAGATGATTACATAGCAAACAGCGCGGAGTCTCAACGCACTCTTTTTTCTTATGCCCAGGCGCTCCACACTTAAAGCAAAGCATACTACGGTCAGGGCCCTTGCAGTTCGAAGTGGTGTGCCCGTATCCAAGGCACCTGTAGCATCGTACTGGGATGGCGCGGTGGCGAATTCTGCACACCACCCAGCTGAAGCCCCATCCCATGGATAAAATGGCAATTCAGAAGAATTGGTAACTTGGGAACATGACCATCAAGAACAAGGCTGAAAGGAAAAGCTTCTCGTCACAAGAAAAGCAAAAAGGCACAATTGAGAACACAACTCAGCAAGAACATGGTAGTGCAAGCAACAACCCACACATGGCAATAACGGAAATCCCCGCAAACAGCTCAAACCTCGCCACAACACGTGCACCAAATTTATACCCGGAAGATTCTATGGAAAGCAGTTTCCCAGTATTGATGGACGGGTTGACCAAGGACAATACGAGATTGAGAATCACTCCAATGAAGTTTTTCATTGACCCGATCAGACCCGACTAAATTCTTACCGACAACAACTATTAAGGTTAAATTTGCAGGTAATACACTCCCGGACAGTGTGAAAACGGCATACATCATCAACAAAGTTGATTACTTTAAATTTAGACCACGTCAATGCCAGAACTGTGGTAGGCTTGGTCACTCCTCCCTCTTGTGTAAAGACAAAAGTAAGACATGCCTCAAATGCGTGGAATTAGACTGCAACAGTAATTGCAACATCCTGAAGTGCTTATTGTGCAAGGGTACGGATCATGATGCGACCAACCGTAATTGCCCTAAATGGTCACAATACGTAAGCGAGGTTGAAACTAGCTCTATTTTAAATATATCCAATAGGGAAGCGAGAGAAATTATTAACAAGAACAAATATGCCGGTTTGGATCTCCAAGACATCGCGGATATGGACTTCCCACAATCAGTGAAAAATTGCAACAACAATCAGAGAAATCTGTTAAGAGATGTGCAAAAAAAACTAATGAAAGTCACTTACGCTCAAGTTGCAGCTATCCCTACAAAGAATGTGAGACATACTAATACTAATGTTAGACAACAGACAATAAATCCGTTACCAGAAGTAACTAAGCACACAGTTCAAGCCATAACGCTAAATTCACACAAAACAAACGAGTTGGAAAGAATGCTAGCCATACTTGTAGATGGCATTAAAACTTTTTTAGAGGACAACAAGGAAACAAATACTTTAAACACCGGAAATCTAATTAAATTAATAGAATATGCAACAAAGAAAACAAAAGAGAAAGATAAACCCACTGATTTAATATAAGAAACTCATTACAAATCATATAATGTCATGGAAATTCTGCAACTTAACATACAAAGTTTAACTAAACACAAAGAAAATCTTGAGCATAGTCTACAGAAAAACAACATTACTGCGGCCCTACTGCAAGAGATCCTAGGAAAATACAAGTATCTCAATAAATTCACTAATTACAATGTTATTCCTCAACTCAGAAGGGACAGTATAGGAGGCGGAGTTGCGATCTTATTGAAGAAAAATATAAAATTCAGGCAGATAAACCATCACAGCAAATTAGAAGCAGTTATCATCACCACGAAAAACCTGAAGAAAAATATCACACTGGCCTCACTTTATGCGCCACCGTCTTTAAATTCTGAAGAATTCAAAACAGAACTCGTAAAACTGGACGGCGCACTTAGTAAACATACACCAGTCTTAGTTGGTGGTGACCTGAATGCTAAGAACAAAGCATGGGGTGATAATATCGAATGGAAGAGGAATGGAAGGAATGGAAGACTAAAGTCCAAGAAGCGAAGAAATTAAGCTGGGAGGCGAAAATAATGGACATATGCAGAAGGAACAACTCAAATGAACTGTGGAAATTCATAAACCAGTGCAAGGGAACAAATAATGTAAAGGAATACACACCACTCGATGACACACAGATGAAGGACTTCCTTGTAAAGATTAAAAACAAAGGTCATCATACAACTCATATGACCCCCATGGAAACCCCCCCCCCCACTGAAGACACCATTACTTTTACACATAATGAACTAGAGGACGTACTAATGAGACACAAGAAATCTACTTCACCGGGACTTGACAAGATTACATACGACAACATGAGGACAGTGTTCAACTATCACCCGGACGAACTTCTTAACGCATACAACAATACAATCAACAACTGCCAGATCCCTGAACCTGCTAGACACATCAGAATTGTACCTATACTAAAACCTCACAAAGACAAACGAGACATTGACAGCTACAGACCGATTTCCCTGCTAAGTGTTCCCATAAAAGTCCTGAATAGTTTAATAAAAATGAGAATAAACAAGATACTCCACCAATACAACTCCATCCCACCTCACGTTTTTGCCTACATCCAGAATAAATCGACAACTACCTGCCATAACACACTCCTGTTCAAGATATCGAAATTTAACTCCCCGAAATATAAAATAGCCACAATAATTGACATAACCAACGCGTACGAAAAAGTAGATCTCTCAATTCTAGCAACAACACTTACCAGACTCAACATACCCACTGCACTTAGAAATTGGATCTTACAGCTTTACAAGAACAGAACAATTCACCTAGATAAACACAACACTAGCATCACAAATGGACTCCCACAAGGCGATGTACTTAGCCCTATACTTTTTAACGTTTACACACTTACGCTACATGACATCTCGAAACCTGACACCACATTATTGCAGTATGCCGATGATTTCCTTATTCTACAGGAAGGCAAAAATCTGGAAGAAACCATAGACGAAATGCAGAGAAATATTACAAGGTTTGTTGAAAAATGCACAGCTCTGAAATTACCAATTAATCCAGAAAAAGTACAAGCCATACTCTTCAGTAAGAAGAAAAATCCAGACATCCGGATTAAACTGTACAATAATGCCTTAGCCTGGAAGAACCGTATAAAATACCTCGGCGGAGTCATCAATAAATCAGATAGCTTTACAGACATCAATCAACACTACAACACCTTTCGCAACAAGAGCAATGTAATCAAAAGGTTATGCAAACCCACTAACCTCTTCAATCCAGCTACAGCACTAAATATCTACAGATCAGTAGTTAGACCCAAACTGGAGTATGCTTTAACTACAATGGCCCATGCCCCGAGATACGTATTCCATAACATAGACAGACTTAAAGCAGACATCCTCAAACAATGCCTCGGTTTACCACCAAGTACCCCTAACTTATACGCGTTTGATATAGCGAGGGAACTTACGACAAAAGAAAGAGCCGAGTACCTAACGGCCAAGGAATTAGGCAAGCAAATTCACTTAAATTGACTCAGAGCAGAGGACATTTACGACGACACGCCCTCTAGAAATAGCTACAACCATATACATGCAAAATATCCCACTCTCTTAACATATCTAGGCCCACCACTAAACATAAGTAAGTAAGAGTCCCGCCGATTACTTTTATTGATCTTCCCCGTGACACCATCGATGCAATTCTAAAAGAATTGAAAATCGAAAAGTATTCAATCAAATTGATGTCCATTGGCAAACGAGTGTTCCTGACATCAAATGAAGACTACACGAAGTTGGAAGAACATTTGAAAAATAAAAAAGTAAATTTTTTTACTTTCCAACGGGCAGATCTCCGCCCATTAAAAGTAACATTATCAGGGCTGCATGATATGCCCTGTGAAGACCTAAAAAAGATTCTGAAAGCAGATCACAACCTAAGCGTGAATGATATCAAAAAGTTTAATTCCAACAAAGACGCACGCGAGAATGTATTATATCTTCTTTATCTGCAACGAGATGTCAAAATGCAAGAGCTGCGAAGCATTCGCACAATCATGCACACAATTGTACGATGGGATTATTACTCTAGCCGACGCAAAGGGCCCACGCAGTGTAGAAACTGCCAGCGTTTTGGCCATGGCTCGAGTCATTGCCATCTTCCACCAAGATGTGCTATATGTAGTGGCCCCCATCAACTATCGCAATGCACACTCACGGACAAACAAAACGACAAAATCTTGTGTTGCAACTGCAACCGTCCACACTATTCTAACGCTCCTGAGTGCCAAAGCAGGAAAGAGTACATAGAAATAAAAGGCAAAGTATTAAAACAAAATAACAAGACTAAAACTACATATCCGAGGAAAAAGCAATTCAATTTTTCGGAAACGGATTTCCTAAAGCTTCCAACCAAATCAGCAGAGACAAAAACTTCTACACATAACCCTCCGCGCGCAACATATTGCTCAATAAGTCAGCAGAGCTCTGCAACAGCACCTAATTCCACTAACTGCAATCTCTTTCCACCAGCACTGCTACTGGAGCTATCCCAGGAACTAATTAAAAATTTAGTATCGTGTAAATCTAGAAACGAACAATTCAATGTCATAGTGAATCTTTCAATTAAGTTCTTATACGGGTTGAATTGATCAAAATATTAATTTGGAAGGCTCAGAGCATAAGGAACAAAAGTTTAGAAACATTTAATTTTATAACTAATTATAACATAGATATTTTCGTAATAACAGAGACATGGTTAGGGCCGAAAGATAAATTAAAACATCCCTTATACGACATTTATAGGAAAGACCGAGTAAATAAAATCGGTGGAGGAGTAGCGATTGCCATAAAAAAGTCAATCCGTCACTCTCTCATGCCAGAAATGAATTCGTCCATTATAGAAAATGTCGGAATATTTATTGAAGAGCTGAATTTAAAAATTTACAGCGTCTATTTTCCGGGTACCAAAAACACTAAGGATAAAGTAAATCACTTCGTGAGAGATATAGAGAGATTTTGCAAACAAAACCATAGATACCTGCTTTGTGGTGATTTGAATGCTCGGCATCAACAATGGAACTTCACTCGCTCCAATCTTACAGGACGCGCACTCTATAAGCTTATAGAGTATAACAACATTTTTATACACTCGCCAAATGAACCCACATACTACGCGGCAAAAGGAATCGGCTCAACCCTCGATATAGTGTTGAGCGACGAAAATGTCAATTTGTCTGAGCTTAGTGTAATGCAAGCCCTTTCCTCTCCACATTTGCCTGTATATTTTACAATTGGAACTGCAGAACGCTCCATTGAGCAGCCAAATCAGTTCTTTCTTTTTAAAAAAGCTGAGTGGCCCAAGTTTCGCAATTACATCAACCAAAAATTAACCATAAATCGATTTACGATCGAAAAGCTGCACTCAGCCTCAGATATCGAGGAAATCGTTGATTCTCTTAAAAAGACTATCTGGGAAGCTATCGAATGCAGTGTCCCAAAATTCAAGAGTAAACTCCAGTGGCTAGAGCTTGATAACGAAACTTACAAACTCATTAGGACAAGAAACTCGCTCCGACGGGAATTGCATAGAACACGACTTGCTTCTACGAAAAATGGTGTTAACAGCCTTACTACTGCAATTCGAAAGAAAATCTCTTCGTTACGCAATCGCCAATGGAACAATATGTTGGAACATTTAGACTTCAACTCGCGGAAAGTATGGAAACTAAATAAAATATTCAAACGAAAGCAAAACATTTTGCCCTATCCACTAACAGATGATAAAGGATATCAGGCACATTCCAATAAGGAAAAAGCTGAAATCCTTGCCGATAAGTTTCTCACCTTTCATTCTTTAGCACAATCCAGTCATAATTCCATCACCGATATGATGGTCAAAAAATCATTTGAAAAGGAGATGAGCTCTTCAAGTATACCACATAAAGATTTTATTCGCACCGAAGAGATAACTGCTGCACTGAAAAAATTGAGTAACAATAAAGCACCAGGTATTGATGGAATACCCAACATCGTACTGAAAAATCTACCAAAGAAAGCAATAGTTCTCACTTGCCATGTATTTAACGCATGTCTTAGATCAAGCTACTTTCCCTTATCTTGGAAACATGCTACTGTGATCCCAGTATTGAAACCAGGTAAAGACCCACATGTACCTGCGAGCTACAGACCAATAAGCTTATTGCCAGCTTTGGGAAAACTATTCGAAAAATTGATCCTAAAAAGAATCGCCGAAAACGTCGATGATAAAATGATCCTTCCTAACTTCCAATTTGGCTTCAGGCGAGGATATTCCATAGAGCATCAATTATTTCGAGTAACCAAAGAAATTAAGGCAGCCTTAAAGGAAAAGAAATCAGTTGGCATGGTGGTGTTAGACATAGAGAAAGCCTTTGATACTGTTTGGCATGAAGGGCTTCTCTATAAACTCAAACAATTTAACTTTCCGCAATACTTGACAAGCCTCATAGCTTCCTTCTTACACGAAAGGAAATATCAAGTTAAAATACGAGGCAGACTCTCCTCAATAAAAAACATTGCATCGGGTGTCCCGCAAGGCTCTTGCTTAAGCCCCACTCTCTACAACATTTATACTTCGGACTTCCCAACAAACATTAATTGCCAAATAGCGACCTTTGCAGATGATACTTGCCTTTACGCAATAGGAACAGAACCGGAGACTATAATAAATAGCTTAGAACAAGGACTAGAGAGCTCATACCAATATTTCCACAGATGGAAAGTTAAAATCAATGTGGGCAAAACGAGAGCAATTTACTTCAGTAAGAAGCGAAAACCCACTATGCTTCCTGGCAGATGCTTAAACTTTTTGGGCCAATGCATACCTTGGGACAACGAATTATCCTATCTCGGTTTGGTGCTAGATCCAAAATTAACGTTTCGAAACCACATCGAACACATACGCAATAAGACATTACATTCCGTCATAGTATTATATCCACTACTAAATCGGAAGTCCAGCCTTAACTTAAAAAACAAGACTCTCATCGTCAAAATGGTGCTACAACCAATCATGCTCTATGGAGCTCCAACTTGGAATCAATGTGCCGAATATTTAAAAGCCAAGCTTCAAGCCACCCAAAACAGATTCCTGAAAATGGCGTTTGACAAACCTTTCTATTTCTCTACTCGGAAATTACATGAACTTACTGGAGTTGATCCTGTAAAACAGCTCGCGGACTCGCGGCAACTTAAATTAATGGCTTCAGCCAGTAACTCATCTAACCCTCTTATAGCTTCTCTTAGCAATTGAAGGCACTTTCCTATAGTGTACGTATTGCCTTAACCATGTCTTCTGTTATTGATAAATTCTTAATGCTCAGAAAATTGTATGAGTACATTAACTTTAAAATTAGAATATGAATAGTGCATAAGTATAGGATATAGGTTTTATTTAGTTTTAGGTATTATGAGCCCAGTCAAGGTTTTTTGTTCATTTTTTCCTTCAAATTGCAAAACCAACCGTGAAAAAATTAATACCAGCACAGCTGAAACAATTACCGTAGAAGAAATGAATTAATGAATTTTTCAGAACTCTAAATTAAGTGACATGTACATATGTTATAACACAAACTTATTACTATCAATAAAGCTTTATTCAATTCAATTCAAAACATAAGTAAACCCCCAAACATGAGAATAAGATGCGCGCCCTCAGAGACCCCCTTCCGCAATTACAAAAACGCAGAAGAGATAGAACTTAGCATTATTTTCAACAGCTTAACTCGTGAATTAAAAACAACAAACACAAAAATAATTGTAACAGATGCGGCAAAGAATATTTTTGGGACTGGTATAGCGTATAAAGAAATTACAAGCAACATCAGCAACTCGTACAATCTGAGGAATTCAGTCACAGTCGTCAATGCAGAATTAGCTGCAATATACGCGGCCCTCACAGAAATAGATTTCTCTTCGACTACCAATTGCCATCTCTTTACGGATTCCTATACCGCATTAACAAATATCAAGTTCAACAAAATATCTGGATGAAAATATCTGGATGTTCATGAACGAACATGCTAGTGTATCTTTCAATTTAATCTGGGCTCCAGGACACAGAGGTATCACAGCACTCCAAGAGGTGGACAAGTTAGCCAAAGAAGGAATCCTGAAACAGACTCAGCTACATACTCACCATGAATTGGATGATGTCCTGAGTGACATCTACTCCGAGATTCACACAACATGGCAGGAAAAAGTCTCTCACATGATTGGTAAGTCAAAGCCAGTCCTTGGACAAATGCCCTACACCTAAGAAATTCAAACAAACCGTGGTTGCATAAAAGAGCAATTAACCCGATCTCATGTAAAATCATAAATAGACTACTTGTAAATAGATCCTACAATAAAGAGAGGTTATTTAAAATTAAGAAATCAACGACGGATAAATGTCAATATTGCCAAGAACCAGACACCCCTAGTCACAAAATCTTTTATTGCTCGAAATACAACACGCACAGGAATAAGTTCGAATTTTTCAACAGATACAAAAACATAAACGAGCTACTAACAAAAAACGATAATAATCTCCTTGATACACTCGGCAATTTCCTTGAACAATCAAAGATCTTTATATGAAACTCTCCAACCCTCAATCCCTAACATCCTAACCTGAAACAGGAATGATCTAAAATACATTTATTTATGATCTTTTCCCCGTTAAGAAACACATAAATAAATAGTGTTGTATATATATATATTCATATATATATTTACATACACATATATATAAGAGAGACCAGAATAAGCGAAAACGCTGGCCTGTGCCAAAAGTGCCAGGGCCAATTTCTTCTTCGGACTCCGGACCGAAGAACAACGAGAATAAAAAAAAACAAAGAATGCGTGTATTTATGAGTTTGTGTATTAGTTAGGATCAAAGTTTTTCGTTAGGTCGGACCGAAATTTAAACTTTTTTTTTCATACATCAAGGTGGCCTTATTTTTTGGCTCAGGTGCAGTTTTCGAGATATTTGCAATTTTTCGATTTTGCGTGTATTTGTTGTTGTTTTACAAAGAGCGAGTTCATGTCAGGAAAAAAAAATCATAATTCAAGAATGGCTGGACTAATTTTGGATTTTGGATTTGGATCACCATCATCATTCCATCATCAATCCTTCCTTCACCTTCCCTAAAAATTTTAAGGCAATCGGTTGAGCCGTTTTCGAGTTCTGGAGTGACAATCAAAATGTATACTTCTTTTTATATATATATAGATAATAATAAAATAAGCATAGCCCGGAATTAAAATAATAAAAACCATAGATGTTAGAAATAAGAATTATAACGCTCGCGACGACTCATAACTGACCCAAACTTATTCACCAACAACGGAAATGAGAAATCTGCGATGGATATGGCAAACGACAAGGGTGGCGGTTAAGTGTCCACCATCATCTCTTAGCGCGCCGAAACAATCGTAGGCGAGGGGGAGTTTCGAACTAGATTCGGTGTTTCCCGCCATCCAGTCAAGCTCTTTAGGTGGATTTGGTTCTGTATCGACCGCCGCAACAAGAACATCGCCACGACAAAAAGGCTTTGAAAATCTTTTGCGGGTTACGGAACCAGGGAATTTCCCTCTTGCTTAGCTCAGCAATAGATTACCAAGGATGGGGCACATTAGATCAGTTCCAGTTCCAAGCTGAATGGGCAAGTTAAGAAAGCTGAATGGGTAAAGTTAAGAAACCATCGGCAGCAGTAGCTCGGAAACCAGCGGCGATAGCGGAGTTGTGAATTGACTCTGTGGCAGCTTCGTTAGCCTCGAAAGGGTGTGTACAGTTAGAGGAATCGCAACGATCCACCAGTCGCCTGGGGCCCCCGTCGCAACGTTTTGGTGTAAGTTCTAACGTCTAGAACTAGAAAGTTCAACTTCCTTTGTTTAACTTACTTTAAATAAAATCCTGTATTTTACTTTGCTTTACATACTTTCCATTCAGGACATTTAAGTGTTTTGGTTTAAAGGAAACGTTAATGTAAAGAGAACAAAGCAAACTTTTCGTTTGCATTCACATATCATGAGGAAATTAATTATGTTGGCTCTCACAATCTTATCGTTTGGAATGAATTCAATTATAGTAGATGAACATTATTATTCACACTTTAAAACTTTCCGTTTCAATGGTGTGACCCTGCAATAAAACTTTTCGTTTTAATATTTTGCCCTTGTGATAAAACTTTTCGTTTCAATATTTTCCCTAAATTTTCATTTGATTGTTTTCAATAAAACTTTTTGTTTTATTGTTTTCTCTTTTACACTTGACGCATCCTACCGACTTCGCCAGTAATACGTATTCGAATTATAAGTTTTATAACTCTTTAAAATTCTTATTTATTTTAAAATTAAACACTATCTTTTCATTTTTAAACACATACAATAAAATCTTATTCCACCTTTTTAAAATGTTACACTTTACAAATTCTTTTCTTATATTAAAGATTTAACCGGACCGTCTCCATTCTTAGTCGCAACTGACTAGATGATGATGCGAAGATGCAAATCTTAATCCAAACCCTTTTTTTTATTTTAATTCGATCAATTTTTATCTCTTATTTCCTAATCTGCTCTCGCGCAGATTTTTGTTCATTTAAATACGGACATTTGTTTTCGTTATGATTTTCGGAACGGCAGAGATTGCAAAAATCTTATTGTTTCCCATAATGCAATTCTATTGTATTTTTGATTTATTGAGGCTAATGGATCAATTGATAATTGGATTAATTGATAATCGATTTCCTGTTTAATTATGATGCAGTATTTGAGTTTTGTTTTTAAAATAAATAATTGGCTTCCTGTTTATGATTTACAATATGTTCATATGACTGTATTTTCACATTATCTTGCATTCTACTATGTCTTCTGGGCGCAAGATATTACATTCTAAGTGTGTTGCCTTATCGCAAAACATTTATTTAATGACGTTTTATTTATGTTCATTTTTATGTTTAGCTTATTTCGGAGTCTCCTTCCTTATTCCTCGCACAATCTGCCCAAGAATGTATCTTCGTGCTCGTCATCAAGCTCAAAGAAACAAAGTTGCTACGAAATGAATAAAGTACTTCATGATTTTCTTCGACCAATTTTAGAAAATATGGTCAGAGATATTCTGAATATCCAAAAACTTCCTCTCGGCAAATGAGTCATGGGTGAAAGAACGCTTTCATGTAACGTGGACTGATACTCGTGGTCTCCTTTGAGAGAAAATGTTACCCTTGATGAATTACAGCAGCATTGCATTGCAGTGCAGTTTCAGCCTGTAAATCATAAAATTTCGTGTGTGAATAATGTGCAAGGGAGGAAAAATTTGGTTGATTTCATTTGGTTGATTTCATTTGGTTGATTTCATTTGGTTGATTTGCGTCAGCACAACGGTCTCACGATACCCGTCATGGGAATGGAATTATGAATTAAATTTTGGCATGTTTATAGTATTGTGCGTATTGTGTGTTTTGTGCTTATTATATTTAACGGATATTCTGGAAGCCCTGGAAAACTCATTCTAAGTACCAGAATGTCCGAAGCGGATAGTTCGAAATTTCCTGAAGGATTGCAGCCTGATCTCAACATCAGGTGTGGCCCAAGGCTCCATCCTCGGTCCGGACTTGTGGAACGTCTCCTAGAACGGACTGCTCAGACTTGAACTGCCGGAAGAGTCGCGACCGATCGGCTATGCAGATGATGTTGTAGCACTAGTGGCTTGGCGCAGGATCTATCAAGCGCAATTAAGGCTGAATGTACTAATGCGCCAGTCGGGATCAGCATACCGAGCAGTCTCTGAGTCAGCGGTGTTGGTAATTGCATGGGTGATACCCATGGCTGATATCACCCATGCGGGTGATATGAGCTAAAAGCTAAAGGTGATGAGCAAAGGGTGATGCTAAGGGTGATGAGCTAAAAGAAAGGTGACATACTTGATCGGCTGGAGGCGTCGAGGGTGGAGGGTTTCCTTCTCTAGCAATCCTCCTCCTCTTTCCTTCTCCGCTGGAAAAGAAATCCCTGTAACCCGAAGGCGCCAAAAGACGTAAAATTGGGAGACCTAGCCCGAAGTAATGTGTCAACAGTTCCAAGCTAGGTGCTCTGGTTGACAGGGGAGGTGTTTAGTCGGTCGTCCAGTAGGTCTGTTGTGCTACTGGGAGTCCGACACTCAGGGCGTAAATAGCCTTCACCTCCCTACCTAAAAAAACAGTATTGTGGATTATGAAAATAGATAATAAAGTAGATAACCAATGGATTATCTCAAAACTTAATGTTAATTGTATTTATCACTAATTGGTTGGGAATGCTTGATCAGAAATAATTCATATGTACCATTAGAATAAATGGGATCGATTTTGGGTATTGACATGAAATGTTTAGGGTGTTGTACAAAAAGAACTGTGTATTTCTAAGCAAATTTGTAATAACTTTCTAATAAATTTTCAATCTTTACGGTTATCCTCAATTATACATTATAGATCAAAAATTTCGTTAAAGCGTTGAACCATTCCTAGTTCGAACTATAGTTGGTTTCAATTTCTGTGTGAAAACGATTTTTTGTCAACAGCGATATTTGCTTTTGAAGTGAGCATTTCATAGGTTCAGAGTGCTTGATCGAAATTGGAACTGCAAAAAATGTTCAAGGAAAGTCTCCCACGCCCGCTTTCACCATTCAAATAAATATATGTTATATGCTATCCATATACCCATAACGGGTACATCGAGTTGAAGCATCGTCGACGACATTAATTTCCCATCCACCCAACTTTTTCCTTTCTGGCACATTGTTCACCCACAAAGTTTCATGATTCGCGAGTCAAAGCTGCAAAATACAAAGTTGCTATAATTCATCGAGCATTTTATTTCAAAGGGAACTTAAAAAAGATATCATTAGTCAACGAGTCGAGAAAGTAACCCCTTAAACCCAAGAATGATTTGCCGAGAGGTAATTTTGGGATATTTGACACCGCAATGATTAAGAACACAAAGTTCTTTAAGCGATTTTACCAGAACTATTTACGAATTTCACTAACTGGCTAATGAGGTTGCTAAAAGTATTAACATAGAAATTTTCGTCATCATGGAAACTTGGTTTCATACCGCATGATTCCCTCAATTATCAAGTGTGGACGTGGCGAGTGCCGTTAAAATATAAATTAGACGTTCCGCACTGCCTATATTTTAACAGTTGTTATTGAAAATATCGATACTTTGTCATCAGCGATAAAACATGTGGTGTTTATTTCCTTGGAACGAATTGCACCAAGTAATGGTTCAGCTATTTACAAAATATTTAAAAGGTCTTGGCCTTAGTAGTTCTTAGTAGCTACCATTGTGTGTCTAAACATATGTCATGGTATCATGGTCGATATATAAATAATTCCTTATTAGGCGAACTCAAGCCTTAGATGGGGATATTCAATCGAAAACTCAATTCCCAGAAGGTAATTCGAAAGCTACGCGGAAAATATATTTCCTCGTCATCATCCACCATGCAATTTTCCTAAAATCAAACAAATTGAATTGATGTATGTACCATGAATGTATGTAAACATGCTTTGCGGAATTTTAAGATATTGAAACATGTTATGAATGAATTTAGGATTTTCACATTCGTTAATAGTTTTGATTAATTATTAAGAAGACATTCGCGAAGCGATTTTTGATAATATTTAATGAGAGTTACACTCAACAATAAACAATTATCACTAAAAAATATTAAATATGAACACATTAGATTGGAAACTATGAAACGGGGGTTGAATGAAAATAAAAAACGAAAAGCACAATTTTTCACATTTTTAATCATATTCAATTGAAATAATTTCCATTGGCCTTTTAGCCTTTTGGAATAAAATTTATTTTTAGAGTTAATAAACAATTCAAAGTCTTTGATAATATCATTTTGGTTATTGTATTTTTTTTTTAATAATTCATAATTACAAAAAGGTAATAATCGCTCGGTGAAATATCATGTGAATATAGAGGATGTGGTAAAATTTCATAATTTTATTTGATTTCAAGCAACAAAGGTGTGCACTTGCTTTTGCGGTCGATGCTCTGCAGTTAAGTCAATTTGTTCATATTGGGTTGTGTAATAAGTTCCCGGGTTTTGTTTTGTTTTCGCTGTCGACGATTTTGCCCCTCATTTGGTTCGACATCGATCGGAATAGATGATAATCCGTCGTTGCAAGGTCCGGAGAGTACGGCGGATGCGGTAGAACTTCCCATTCAAGACCGTGAAGAGCCTCCGAAACGATATTTGCAGTGTGTGGGCGCGCATTGTCGTGAAGAAGGATGACTTGACCGCGCCGATCAGCTCTTTTTTGCTGAATCGCTTCATTGACACAATGAAGCTGGGTAAGATAGCATTCCTTGTTGACAGTCTTGTTCTTTTCTAGTATCTCCCAGTAAATCACGCCTTCGTAGTCCCACCAGACACAAATCAATATCTTCTGGGGATGAAGATCTTGCTTAATTCTGGGCTTTGGTGTCTCTCCTGGTGCCGTCCACTCCTTTCTTTGGTTGATGTTAACGTCAAGGCACCACTTCTCATCCCCAGTGACGATTCGGTACAAAAATCGTTGCTTGTGGCCGCGAGTTGCTCGATGTCGGGTAAGGTTTTGAGCTGCCTTTTCCTGACGATTTTCCTTGTTGAGGTCACACAAATTGTGCGGACCCCAAGCTCCCAGCTTTTGCTTAAGGCCCATGGAGTTAAAGTGGTTGGCGATGGTCTTGAAGCTACAGTCCATCTTTTCGTCCAATTCTCGTGTCGTTTGGCGAGCATTATCCTTCAATAGCGCCTTGAGATGGTCCTCGTCGAACTCGGAAGGTCGGCCGGAGCGAGGCGTGTCGTCCAGGTCAAAATGGCCGCTTTTAGTTTTTGTACCAGTCTTGAGCAACTATAGCATCTGTCTCGTACACGTTGCAGATGTCCCTGACAGCTTCTGTCAACGAAAGGCAAAGTAAAGCAGGTGTCGAAAATGAACTTTTTGCCGCCTGGGATATTCATTTTAAGAGCCTGAAAGTTTGTTTAAAATAACAGATTTAAAAAATTGTAGCACAGGGTTTTGTAGAGCGGAAAGAGAGATTTCGAATGCATAAATTCACTTTACGGAACGAAACATACAATCATAAAAAAAAAATAAAGTTGAAAAAAAAACGCAGCAACTTATTACACAACCCAATATGATTCGAATTTTTGGACTTTATTCATAGCACGCAAATGTTTCAACATAGTTGTATGACTCGTTCCTAGTTTAGACCCTAGTGTTCGACCAGTTGTGTGTGGATCGGATTCCACAGTTGCCCTTTATCAATATGGGCTGATGGTTTTTGCCAAGTTCATTGACGATACTCAAATTGGCAGACGGAAGTTATTGAAACCAATGTGGAGCATTGTTTTCATTGATCCATCTCCGATGATATAATTTAAACTGGTATAAGAGAGAAGGTTTAAATCGCGATTTGTTATTATCAGGTTTAGAATAAAAGTATAATATAAACGAAACACAAACACGAAAACATTTTACAAAATGAGTAAGGAGAATACCTTTAGGCTTTATAATATATAAAAATATAATACATACACAAAGTATTCTTCTGTATTTTCAAAATATATATAAATAGTAATAGTATAATTAATTGGGGCAGCTGATAGGCCATGTAGTGTTTTTTCAAAATATAAATAAATAATAATAATATAATTACATGGGCAACCGATAGGTCGCACCTGCAGCGATGATAAAGGACAAGGTTAGCAAGACAGAATTACATGAAAATATAAAGGCCGCATAATGGCGGCCGAAGGAAGTTATTTTTAACCGAGTAGCTTACCGCACGGGCGTGGGGGGCTTAAGATATTATGAAAGCCCTGATCCTTGCATATCATACACACATACACACACGGAAAATTCTTACTCTTTCATATTATACAAATTTTATAGAAAAAAAACTTATAAAAATTAAACATATATAAAAAAAATCAATTTACATGAATTCTGCTGCGCTTATTATGACCACCTCTGCTGCCTGCAACACGACGCTCCACCTCAGCTTGATTACGCAACTGGATTCTATATCTATTTAATACTTGATTCACTTTTCTGGATTCTATCCTCACTTAATATATCATTCTCCTTGTTAAAGGCAGTTGATCACTAACAACACCCGAATTATATTCGTTCCAAAAATTTAATTGATTTTTTACTGAGACTATTTTTTGTTGAGACTTTATTTTTACTGATACTTGTTTTTGTTTAATACTATTTATCTAAATATTACTGAATACTTAAGTCTAATTATAAAAGTTTTCATTTTAATTCTACTCTTAGTTCTTTTTTATTTCGTATGATTTTCTTTTAACTGAAAAATATGAGTACAGATGAAAAATTTATCCAAAACTTCATTCGATCATAACAAATAATCCTCATCCAATAGCACTTGCTGTCTTTTATTATTATTTTATTTATTAATTTTTTGTTATTTTTATGTCGCCTACACAACGGAAAACGTAATACGCTGGGACGACCTACCCCTTGAGAAGGATCTCATTCCAAAAGCCGGGCTACTATCCGTGTACGATTAAGGCAATGGTAGAGTCCTAAACGTTTCCCGTCTGGGAACTCCAGTTCATACGCGACCTGTCCAACTAAACAGACTACTCTGACCGGTATGATTTTACGGTAAATTGTAATGCCTTTTTCCTTTAGCGTAAGCTTCGCCTAATTTCTCCCTAACTCGTTCGCGTATTAATCTCAATCATGTCATGAGCTCGACCTCTCCATCTGCAAAAGAAGACAACTTCCGGAGGACCTCGTAGTCGGAGCCATGGCTCACTGACTGAAATCTCAACATCAGGTAGAGAGGCGAACACCCTGCCGACTCGTGTACGGTGTTGCGAAATGCAGAGCTTGATTGCCGCAAATACTTATCCCACTTGCAGTGGTCATCAGCTTTATAGGTGATGCGAATGGTAGCTAATATGGACTGGTTGGCCCGTTAGGAAGCATTCGATTGAGGCGAGTATTTGGAGGAAAAACGTGCTGAATGCCATATTCCTGAAGAAATTGCGTGAAATGCACGCAACGCCATTATCACGAACCGCCATTATCCGAACTGAGCAGTTCGGGCACACCAGATGTGCAGAATATATCTAGAAAGTATTGAGTAGCGTGTTCATCTATACGAATTACGTATGATGGTCAAGCACGACAAACAATTGGGTATCCACTCTTGGGACGTGGATAAGGTCCTAGGAATTCGATAAATAATCGATGCATTGGCCTATGAGATATACGGTTTTGACCGATATGGACCTTAATCTGCTTACAGGTACTGCATTTGGAGATGTAAGAAGCGACGTCCTTACGCAGATTTGGCCAATAATAATATCGGTGCAGTACTTCGGTGGTCTTACGTATGCCACAATCAGATTATTCCAGTCAATCGTGAGCTTGGGAAATCAGCCTAGGTTGCTGACTTACGGATACCCATAACTTGGTATGAGGAATGTCTAGATCCGGGCCGTTAACTCTTCCTATAGTAATGCAGATAGGACCATTTCTTATCCAGAGGTAGGGAAATCGTGTAGGTTCTTTCGAAATCGAAAGAATTCGCTCTATATAATCAGGATCTGTGAAAGCAGAAACTGGAAATAACGAATCGATGTGATGGTGCTCGGGAACGAAGGGGAGATACGGACAGGAAAGTTCACTAATACTCTCGTGAACTCGTGAACTTCCCCGTGAACTCTCGGGAAAGGGCATCGGGGACGGTATTAGTTGAGCTCTTAACATGTTTTGTATTTAAGTTGAAACCCTGCAACCTGAGACTCCAGCGAGCTAATATGCCCGAAAGGTCTTGTTGGCTCATGAGCCACTTCAAACTAGCGTGGTCAGTGATGATGGTGAAAGGAAGTCCTTCAATGCAGGCACGGAATTTTTTTACGCACTGTACGGTGGCGTAACACTCCAGTTCGGTGATAGTGTAATTTTGCTAAATTAGACAGACATGAAGTCAATGGGATGCTCTTCTCCCTTCTCGTACTATTTAAAGAGGGTACTACAAATTCCCGTGGTGCGTGCATCACACTGAATGAAGAAGGGTTTTGTTAATCAGGGTTAATCAGCACGGGTGTGGACAAAGGAGCTTTTTTCAGTTGGTCGAAAGCGTTTTGAGCAGCGTCAGTCCATTTAAAGCAAGATTTGTTTTTGAGCAGGTCAGTTAGAGCCCGTCAACCCGTCCATCAATACTGGGAAACTGTTTTCCATAGAATCTTCCGGGTATAAATTTGGTGCACGTGTTGTGGCGAGGTTTGAGCTGTTTGCGGGGATTTCCGTTATTGCCATGTGTGGGTTGTTGCTTGCACTACCATGTTCTTGCTGAGTTGTGTTCTCAATTGTGCCTTTTTGCTTTTCTTGTGACGAGAAGCTTTTCCTTTCAGCCTTGTTCTTGATGGTCATGTTCCCAAGTTACCAATTCTTCTGAATTGCCATTTTATCCATGGGATGGGGCTTCAGCTGGGTGGTGTGCAGAATTCGCCACCGCGCCATCCCAGTACGATGCTACAGGTGCCTTGGATACGGGCACACCACTTCGAACTGCAAGGGCCCTGACCGTAGTATGCTTTGCTTTAAGTGTGGAGCGCCTGGGCATAAGAAAAAAGAGTGCGTTGAGACTCCGCGCTGTTTGCTATGTAATCATCTTAACTCTCAACCGACAGAGCACCTTCACGTTGCAGGAACAGGCGCGTGCCCAATCTTTAGAGAGGCACTAGCAAAAGTAAAAGCAGCTCTAAGGTGATGATCAGGGCCCTTCAAATTAACTTGCACCGTAGCATCAATGCACAAGATTTGTTAGAGCAGTTCGCCAGAGAAAAGGGAGCTGATCTGCTGCTGCTGAGCGAACAACATCGAAATAAGGCCTCACCAGCCTGGTTCTCCGATGACTCCCATACTGCTGCCGTTTGGGTTCGTGGCAGCATGCGACTCCAGATCCAAGGTCACGGCCGAGGAGACGGTTTCATGTGGATTCGGTGCCCGGGTATAACGATTTTCAGCGTATACCTGACGCCGAATGAGTCAATGCCATCTTTTCAAAATAGACTGGACGCGCTAGAGGATGCTGTTCTGAACACAGATGGCAAAGTACTCGTAGCAGGAGACTTCAACGCCAGAGCCGTTGAGTGGGGCATATCTCAAACCGATTCCAGAGGGCAACGCATTCTGGACATGTCAGCGAGGACTGGGTTGGTGGTTTTAAATACCAGTAATGTACCGACCTTCCGGCGCTGGGGCTGCGAAGGAACAATCCCAGATGTGACATTCGCCTCGGAGTCCCTCGCTTCGACGACGTTGAACTGGAGAGTACTCGAGGATTACTCAGCGAGTGACCACCAATACATCGCGTTTGAGATCGGCGATACCACTCCTCGCTCGTCTCAACGATCTTTCACTCCCGGGTGGAATATCGGAAAAATGGACATGGAGACTTTCGCCAATGTGATTCTAAAAGGCGGAACGACATCGGGATGCCCTTCGGGGAACGGAAGGGCTGGAGTCGAGGGAATGGTGGAGTCAACGATGAACTTTATCACTTCTGCCTGTAGCTCATCTATGCCTCGACGGAGGCCTCGACACGACAGGCCTGCTCTACATTGGTGGTCAAAAGATATCGCAGACAAACGAGGCGAGTGTCACAGACTTCGACGTCCAGCTCAGCGCTCGAGAAACGTAGAGGAAGCATCCAATAGGACAGCAGCATACAGATCAGCGAGGAAAGAACTCCGAAGACTCATCAACGAGAGTAAGGCACGCTGCTGGCGAGAACTTGTGATGTGAGAACGATGTGAACAGGGATCCATGGGGGCTCGGCTACAAGGTAGTGTGGCGCAAGCTCGGCTCCTCACGGAAGCCGTGTTTACTTCAAACAGACAAGATGGACGGCATAGTGCAGGCGCTTTTTCCAACTCACCCTGTCCGTGTTGATGCTGCCCACGAGGTCGACTCAGGCGAATGTCCATCGTTCACTAAAAATGAGCTGGGGGATGCGGTGTTTTCTATGAAAGCTCGAAAGGCACCAGGACCAGATGGCATTCCATCCGAGGTGCTACAAATGGTCTTCCACGTTTGTCCTGACTTGCTACTCAATGTGTTCAACGCTTGCCTGAGAGAAGGTGTGTTCCCATCTCGCTGGAAGGTGGCGAGGCTCACATTGATCAGCAAGGGAAAAGGGGACCCCGGGCTGCCATCTACATACCGGCCGCTTTGTATGCTGGACACAGCCGGGAAAGTGTTTGAAAAGCTCATCAAAAGAAGACTCACAGACGCAATTCGTGCTGCAGGGGACCTATCTCCTCGGCAGTATGGCTTTAGAGCAGGGCGATCCACTTCCGATGCCATCATGGAAGTGGTGAATGCAGTCCGTCGAGCCGAAGCGCACAAAACTGAAAAACGAGTTGTCTTGCTAGTGACGCTTGACGTCAGAAATGCCTTCAACTCCGCCTGATGGTCGGATATTCTTGGCACATTGGAAAATTTTTTCCGATTGCCAGGGTATCTGATGCGGATTTTGAGGGATTATTTAAAGGACCGCAGACTGCTCTATGACACACAAGATGGGTGACGCAGTATGGAGATAACGTCTGGTGTAGCGCAAGGCTCCATACTGGGACCAGACTTGTGGAACGCCACATATGACGGATTATTGAGGCTTGAGCTGCCAGATGAGTCGCGGTTGGTGGGCTATGCAGATGATATAGCAGCACTGGTCGCCGGACGTACAGTCGAACATGCGCAGCGCAGACTGGGAGTGCTAATGCGTCAAGTGAGGGAATGGATGACCACCCGCGGGTTCAGTTTGGCACTAGAGAAAACCGAGGTGGTCATTCCTACGAAGAAAATAATTCCCACGGTAATTCCTTTGCGGATCGGAGATGCGACTGTTGAGTCTAAAGTCGCAATAAAATATTTGGGAATATTGATCGATTCCAAAATGAGCTTTTTGGAACAGATCAGGGCAACGGCGAAAAAGGCCGCGATAGGCGTCTCAGCTTTGAGTCGACTAATGTGGAACATCGGTGGGCCCACACCGAGCAAACGCCGACTTCTCATGAGTGCTGTACAGTCAGTGCTACTGTACGGCTCTGAGGTTTGGGCCGGAGCTCTCAGTAAGGAGCTGTACCGAAAGCGCTTGGCGCAGGTACAGAGACGAGGAGCTTTGCGGGTTGCGTCTGCATACCGCACTGTCTCTGAGTCGGCGGTGTTGGTGATCGCAGGAGTGATACCCATCGCCCTCCTTGCTAGAGAACGACGGAGAATTTATGATCGTAAAGTGAAGGGCTCAAGATATGCTGTCAACCGAGAAGAGAGGCAGCGCACAATACTCGAGTGGCAACAGTCATGGGAAGGCGACTCCAATGGCCGCTGGACTGCCCATCTTATAGGGGACGTGGGATCGTGGCTAAATCGAAGGCACGGTGAGACTGATTATTACCTTACCCAGCTTCTTAGCGGGCATGGGTATTTTCAGTCTTACTTGCACAAGATTGGTAAATCACGGTCCCCGACTGCATTTTCTGCGCAGGGGAAAGGGATGACGCATGTCACACCTTCTTCAACTGTAGAAGGTGGAACAGGATGCGGCAGGACTTGTGGGAGGTGATGGGAGAACTTTCTCCAGACAATCTGGTCGGAGAAATGCTGAAAAGTTTCGACAAATGGACCTGCGTGGCACATTACTCTCGGGCAATACTTATTGCAAAAAAATATACGATAGATAACCTTGGGCGCGGGGTCTAGGGAGGTCTCCTTTCCAGCAGTCCTCCTCCATCCTGCCCCGCCGCTGGAGGGAGCTTTCTCTAGACTGACGGCGCCCTAGGGCGAAGTAAAAAGAGGCCTAGCCCGAAGTAATGTGTCAAACGGTTCCAGGCTAGGATCTCTTGACAGGGGGGGTGTTTAGTGGGTAGTCTGGTTGCTTGCGCTGCTAGGAGTCCCACACTCCGGGCGTAAATTGCCTTCACCTCCCAACCCAAAAAAAAAAATTATTTTATTCTTTGAAAAAAGTAAAGTGTTTAATATACAAAAACAAGCGTCATTCGATTTAAAATTGAACTTAAACTTAGAAAATAATCAGTCTTCGTCTATAATATATTCAGTGTTTTTAGATGAACAGGTTGTAGAGAACTTCCAAATTACTAAAATTTTTCAAATAATGAATATAAAAGTGTAACTTCAGTAATAATGACCTGGCTTTAGGAGATGTAATTAACACATTGTTGACCGGTCACGAGTTAACTCGTGTTTTTATGGCCGAACGTTGCTGACCGGCCACGAATAAACTCGTGATGCGTTTTTTTTTCACATCGCTGTTGTTTTCTCTGTTGGCGACCACACAGTGCAATTATTGGTCAGTATAACACAAGCTGTTTCTCTCGCTTATAAGACTCGCCAAATCTTTTGTTGTAAAGAATATTTAATAATTAAAAAAAATTTAAAAAACGATGACGGAACGTAATGAAAAATCTTTCAATGAATTATACGCGGATTCTTTATCTGATTGTCCGAGTGATTGTGAATCAAATTGTGGTAACTGTGAAAATGATACAGTATCAGAAGATAGCGACTCTGATATTAGGCCACCAAAATATCAAAAAAGAAATATAATAGCATCAGATAGTGACGACAATTTGGAAGAAGAGTGGAACGAACATGATATTACACCAAACTTACAGAATTATTTAAATATTCCTGGTGCAACTATTGAACTTGATGACGCGCCGACTATCAGTAAGGTCACGGCTTTATTTTTTGACAGTAGTTTTTTTGATTTAGTCGTTACGCAGACCAATTTGTACCATTCTCAAATGAAAGGGTTACATAAAATTTCTGCAAAAACGGTACCATGGACGGAAGTTACCACTAACGAAATAAAAAAGTTTCTTGGATTACTAATATTGATGGGTCAAATCAGAAAATCTCATTGGAGAGATTATTGGTCAACGGATCCTTTAGTTGAAACATCAATATTTCGAGCAACTATGTCCAGAATGCGATTTGAACAAATTCTTACATTTTTTCATCTAAATGATAATACACAACATACATCTCCCAAAGTCAGACTTTGCAAAATTAGACCACTTTTGAATTATAGGTATTATTCCAAAATTTCAGTCCCTATATACACCCAAACAGGAGTTAACTCTAGACGAAGCAATGGTACCATACAGAGGACGCATTAGCTTTCGGACATACAACCCAGCGAAGATAACGAAATATGGAATTTTGATCAGAATGCTTTGTGAAAGTGAGAGTGGGTATATATGCAACTTCGAGGTCTATTCGGGGCAAGGCAAAAAGCTGCAAGAAACAATATTGTCTGTGTTGGAGCCGTATCTTGGTCAGTGGCATCATATATACCAAGACAATTATTATAACAGCGTATCTACAGCCGAACTATTACTCAGAAAAAAAAACACTAGTGTGTGGTACCATACGGGAAAACCGTGGCTTACCAAAGATCCTGAAAGAAAAATCCAAAAGTCTGCACAGAGGAGAAATGACTTTTTTACGGAAGGGACCTGTTATCCTTATTGCTTAGAAGGATAAAAGAATAGTACGGATGATATCAACTATTTATGATGCTTCATGGAAGCATCATGAATAGTGGAAATCAAGTGGAAATTGAAAAAAAAAATTATATGGACGATACAATAAAACCAACTTGCATATTGCAATACAATAAACATATGAAAGGGGTAGATCGTGCAGATCAGTACTTGGCGAACAGCAGTATTTTACGAAAAACTGTAAAGTGGTACAAAAAATTAGCATTTTTTCTGATAAACTGCACCTTGTTCAATGCTTATAAACTGTACTGTACCTATCTGCCAGAAAATAAAACAAGATACAAAAAATTTCTACTGGAAGTAGCTAGAGAATGGATAAGTGTGGATTTCAAAGAATGTAGCATTGCACCTGACACTCCTTATAAAGACACACCTTTCAGGCTTTCCGGACAAGTAAGAGACCACGTCTTAGAAAAAATAGTCACTGCCAGAAAAGCAAATCCAACTAGAGCGTGTAGAGTATGCTCTTCAAAGGGAAAACGAAGCGAAACTAGATATATTTGTAAAAGCTGTTGTGTACCATTACACGTAGGTGATTGTTATACTGCTTATCATACGAAAAAGAAATATTAAAAGTTGAATAATAAATAAAATTTATTAGTTTATTTTTATTGTTTTACTTCCACATCCAATTACGAAAAAAATAGCCGGTGACATGAGATAAATTTTCAGTAAAATTAGCGGTCAACAATGTGTTAAGAAATAAAAGTTTGGAGACTTTTCCAACGGAAATGCGATTTCTGCGATCCGTTATAATTTCACCTGCCTTCGAAAAAATTCTTTCATAGGGAACGGAAGTGGCAGGAATGTAGAGTTTCTTTTCGGCTTAGAGTTTCTGACGTCTGTATGACGTCATAGAGCCTCGGATACAATATTTTTCTGTCAGTCCACCATTTTACAGGGTTCATTTCACGACCAATATAACTTCACTGAGATACTGTTCTATTTCTTTGATGGCTTCTGCTTCCGGAGTTTGCTTGCAAATTGAGTTTTGCAGCAGCACATCCGAATCGAAGTCACCCCAAACTAAGGAACAAGATGCTAATTGGTTATTTTCAACAGGAGAAGATGTCGTCACTTCCAAATTGTCTTGCTGTATTTGCTAGTTTGCAACACAAGGACAGGCTCCATTTATAATGCACTGCTTCGTTTTTGAAAACTGATGCTCCTCATGAAACGCTTGCTTCTTGAAACGCGGATCCAAGAAAGCGGATTGAACATAAAGATGGTTTTGCTCAACGCCATTCAATTTTGTCGTTAAATCTTTTTGAATGCTGCAACAAATATTTTTGAACTCTTTTGGAATATATGTTGCTGTTATAAATTTTTCTATATATTTGAGCAAAGATCTTTTAAATAAAACAACCTTTGAAAAGGTTACTGTTTTCTCACTGGATAGTTTTCTCACACTCACGACTGTGATTTCGAAGAAAATTCTCAGTTCTTCGCAAGCTTTTTTTATGATAGCGAGATTTTCCTCAGAAAGTTCCAGCTAACTGCGATTGACCTGGCTTAATGAATAAGGAAATGGTTCCTTCATTTCTTCAACTCTTTGGATCATCATGTAGGCTGAATTCCATCTAGTTGAAACATCTTGTATCAGCTTTTTCTGGATAACTCGCTTTTGTTTTTGCATGTTAATAAACTGGTTCACTGCATTAGGGTTTTTTTTGCAAAACTGGACAGAAGATTTTATTTTAATTGTGTTTTGATTTCTTTAATACCATTTTGAACAATTAAATGCAAAGTATGGGCAAAGCATGGAATGTGATCCCAATTATCTTGCAGAATGGCTGCGACAATATTGACTGCATTGTCGGTTACTACACTCAAAACTTTTTCGTCCGAATCCCATTCCTTGATGATGCGTTTAATTTGTTGACCTAAGTATTGGGATGCATGACGTTCATCGCTACATTCAAAGCAATCCAACAATGCTGATCGCAAATTAGTTTCATCATCACCAGCTATAAACTGAGCTGTTAAAGCCATAAAGCTTTAATTGTTTGATGATGTTCATCCATCTGTGGTCAAGGAAACATAATTTGCAGTGCTAAGCTTTATCCTCAATTTTTCTTTTATTTCATCAAACATTTGTGACATTGTAACAGTGGATAACTTTTCATTCTTGGAGCTGCTAGCAACAACGTGTTTATTTGCAGGAGTTGCTGGTGTAACATTGGAAATATTTTCACGTGCAAAATCATGCAAAAACTAATCATATGTATATAATTTGTTCATATATATATGTATGCATTCAAAATCTATCATCGATTCCAATGTGTAGTGGATGGATACCATCCAGTTGCATCGACAAACGATCCGTCAGAACAATTATCAAAACCATTCAGCGAACATTTGTTCGCCAGAACGAACAAAAGTCGGAAAATAGCTTATGTGGCGAGTAAAACTATGGAAAAATTTTCTTTTCTTCGCCAGAGCGAACAAGAAAACTTTTCTTTTCCTGTTTCCTGATCAACTTTTATCTTTTGGGGTTGTTGATCAGATTGCTCTTGCCAGTCAAAGCTAAGAGTTTTAAGTAACTTACTAGGTTATCCGTTTTCGGACTCGATCATTCTGGTTTTTAATTATTAATTTGTGTCGTGAAATTCCCGTCGTGTCGTGATTATTTACACAATCAAGAATTATTTTTATGCGGCTTTTTCTACATTGGTTTTTAACGCGATCAAAAGTTATCATTTGTGGCTTCTTTTTGATTTGTTTTTTACGCAACCAGAATTTATACTTTGTGGCTTTTTCTTGATTTTTTTTACGACAGTTATGCGTTAATTTAGTTTATGGATTCGAAACAGTGATATTTTCCACACTTTCAATTCAGAACCGGTATGAATGACTGGTACTCCAATTAATATACTAATAAAATGCTGGCGTTATGTCTGCATTTTTTACAATATTCTACAACATATGTATAAATATTTACAACATTCATTTATTTGTTTGGTCTAAAAGAATTTTTATGTCGTGGGAACTTGGTATGTACATGACTAGTGTCGTAGATAAAAAAAATTAGTTAGTTTAGTGTTTTAGTGCCGCGTTGCAGTAAAATTTGAGATAGGGGTTTTTTTTGTGGAAACAGCGCATTAATAAAACCTGAGGGAAATATATTTAAATAAATAACTACTTTTTTATAAAAGCCGATATTAACGGTTTTTGTATATTGAACCTATGAACATTTTAACATGTGAAAGCCGCTAATATCAATTATTAAAAATGATTTAAATAAAATAAAATAATTGAAATTTTGAAATCACAACATGGATATATTGATTATCGGTGCTCTACTGTAGGTGCATGTAAGGAAGTGTACATTGGACAACAAAAGAAGCAGCTGTTATGCTGATTAAGATACTGAATAAGTTGCTAATCAGCATAAAAGCTGCTTCTGTTGTTGTTTTCTCCAATGTATACGGGCTTTCCATCGAAACAGACACTACAGTTTTGATTGGATCTTCTTAAAATTTTCTGATAGTATATGTGACATTAATATCATACATTCAATAATATTGGTAGGACAATATTTCATGATTGTAGTTTTAAATGTTTTAAATTAACACATCTGTTTTGTTTGTGATTGGATAAACCCAAATCGAATACTGACAACAATCGAATACTGACAACTGTACTGTACAACAAAACAGATGTGTTAATTTAAAACACATTTATAGTTTATTTCAATCTCAATAAACCGTTTTGCATTCAAATAGAAAAGAACAATTTAACAACTGATAGGATTTGAGTTTGATAGGACATTTATACTGTTGAATGAAAACATAAAATAATGTAATGAGATTGTTGCTAATCTCTAATGTTTAAACTAGTCATTGGTGTTGACGATAGTGATGATGGAGCTTTCTGCATCTGCATGGTGGATACAACATTAATGGCTGTACTTTTCAAACTACGTTCATCGTTTGGAAAGTGCCCTAGAAGTTTTAACAGTTCATTTAGTGCCGAATTATTTATAGCAACATCGAATTATTTAAGCAATATCATTCTTAATTCTAATATCTACATTACTTTACACAGTAAAAATATTAGTTGCAGGGACTGAAATATTTTCTTTACTATAAGCGACATTGCATTCTGAAACTTTGGTAATGTCGTCCAAACAATTAAAAGATGTCAAATTGGAAGGAGTTTAAGGAGTGAAATTGAAGTCAATTGTCAATTGATAATATCTTGACCTTCTTTTTGAATTGTTTTTCGCGACATTGTAGTCAATACGGACTGGCTTCACAGGTGGAATTGTATCTGAATTATGTAAGAAACATTTTTGATTTGAGAACATTTGAGAGAAAAATAATTAAGTTGATAACACATAATTATTATCGTCCCGATCTTACATTAGTGCCTAATCATTTTATCATTTTCTTAAAAAAGAATCTATAAGATTCTTATAGACTCCACGTTCACAAAATAGGAATACAAACAGGCTCTAAAGGAAGTTTTTTCTCCATCAAAGAATTTGAAAAGGAGGATTATTCTGTTTATTGGTAAAGTAACAGGAAATCTGTAAACCTTCAAAACATGGAGAATATAATCAAGCTTATGGAACAAATTCATATTTTGCGCGTCTCAATAAAAATAGGAAAAGTAAAACTGACGAGCTTTGAAAATCTGCACTTTATCAATAAAATCGGGGTACGGTAAAGTTCCGATAAGTGCAATATGCATCAACGCAAAATTCGCTGAAATTCACAGAAAACTCAAGCACAGCGTTTTTAGAAGTTCATAAAAACGATTTAAAATATTCTACTAGTTTGGCAACCTGCCTGTCCGTCAGCGTGCCTTCTTGTCTGTCCATACGTTACTCAGGTTTTCTCAGTAACTACAGATGCTACAATCATGAAATATTGTAAACCAACCAAAAGTGATGACTTCTTCTTAGTAAGATTTAAACATGTCAGGTACACAGATGAACATTTCTGTCAGAAGGGCTTTGTAGTACTACTAGTACTACTGTGTACTTGTAGTACTGTGACGCCACTTTAAGCAGCCACCACTTTGTTGCAGTCCTACCAATATTATTGAATGTATGATATTAATGTCACATATACTATCAGAAAATTTTAAGAAGATCCAATCAAAACTGTAGTGTCTGGTTCGATGGAAAGCCCGTATACATTGGAGAAAACAACAACAGAAGCAGCTTTTATGCTGATTAGCAACTTATTCAGTATCTTAATCAGCATAACAGCTGCTTCTTTTGTTGTCCAATGTACACTTCCTTACATGCACCTACAGTAGAGCACCGATAATCAATATATCCATGTTGTGATTTCAAAATTTCAATTATTTTATTTTATTTAAATCATTTTTAATAATTGATATTAGCGGCTTTCACATGTTAAAATGTTCATAGGTTCAATATACAAAAACCGTTAATATCGGCTTTTATAAAAAAGTAGTTATTTATTTAAATATATTTCCCTCAGGTTTTATTAATGCGCTGTTTCCACAAAAAAAAACCCCTATCTCAAATTTTACTGCAACGCGGCACTAAAACACTAAACTAACTAATTTTTTTTATCTACGACACTAGTCATGTACATACCAAGTTCCCACGACATAAAAATTCTTTTAGACCAAACAAATAAATGAATGTTGTAAATATTTATACATATGTTGTAGAATATTGTAAAAAATGCAGACATAACGCCAGCATTTTATTAGTATATTAATTGGAGTACCAGTCATTCATACCGGTTCTGAATTGAAAGTGTGGAAAATATCACTGTTTCGAATCCATAAACTAAATTAACGCATAACTGTCGTAAAAAAAATCAAGAAAAAGCCACAAAGTATAAATTCTGGTTGCGTAAAAAACAAATCAAAAAGAAGCCACAAATGATAACTTTTGATCGCGTTAAAAACCAATGTAGAAAAAGCCGCATAAAAATAATTCTTGATTGTGTAAATAATCACGACACGACGGGAATTTCACGACACAAATTAATAATTAAAAACCAGAATGATCGAGTCCGAAAACGGATAACCTAGTAAGTTACTTAAAACTCTTAGCTTTGACTGGCAAGAGCAATCTGATCAACAACCCCAAAAGATAAAAGTGGATCAGGAAACAGGAAAAGAAAAGTTTTCTTGTTCGCTCTGGCGAAGAAAAGAAAATTTTTCCATAGTTTTACTCGCCACATAAGCTATTTTCCGACTTTTGTTCGTTCTGGCGAACAAATGTTCGCTGAATGGTTTTGATAATTGTTCTGACGGATCGTTTGTCGATGCAACTGGATGGTATCCATCCACTACACATTGGAATCGATGATAGATTTTGAATGCATACATATATATATGAACAAATTATATACATATGATTAGTTTTTGCATGATTTTGCACGTGAAAATATTTCCAATGTTACACCAGCAACTCCTGCAAATAAACACGTTGTTGCTAGCAGCTCCAAGAATGAAAAGTTATCCACTGTTACAATGTCACAAATGTTTGATGAAATAAAAGAAAAATTGAGGATAAAGCTTAGCACTGCAAATTATGTTTCCTTGACCACAGATGGATGAACATCATCAAACAATTAAAGCTTTATGGCTTTAACAGCTCAGTTTATAGCTGGTGATGATGAAACTAATTTGCAATCAGCATTGTTGGATTGCTTTGAATGTAGCGATGAACGTCATGCATCCCAATACTTAGGTCAACAAATTAAACGCATCATCAAGGAATGGGATTCGGACGAAAAAGTTTTGAGTGTAGTAACCGACAATGCAGTCAATATTGTCGCAGCCATTCTGCAAGATAATTGGGATCACATTCCATGCTTTGCCCATACTTTGCATTTAATTGTTCAAAATGGTATTAAAGAAATCAAAACACAATTAAAATAAAATCTTCTGTCCAGTTTTGCAAAAAAAACCCTAATGCAGTGAACCAGTTTATTAACATGCAAAAACAAAAGCGAGTTATCCAGAAAAAGCTGATACAAGATGTTTCAACTAGATGGAATTCAGCCTACATGATGATCCAAAGAGTTGAAGAAATGAAGGAACCATTTCCTTATTCATTAAGCCAGGTCAATCGCAGTTAGCTGGAACTTTCTGAGGAAAATCTCGCTATCATAAAAAAAGCTTGCGAAGAACTGAGAATTTTCTTCGAAATCACAGTCGTGAGTGTGAGAAAACTATCCAGTGAGAAAACAGTAACCTTTTCAAAGGTTGTTTTATTTAAAAGATCTTTGCTCAAATATATAGAAAAATTTATAACAGCAACATATATTCCAAAAGAGTTCAAAAATATTTGTTGCAGCATTCAAAAAGATTTAACGACAAAATTGAATGGCGTTGAGCAAAACCATCTTTATGTTCAATCCGCTTTCTTGGATCCGCGTTTCAAGAAGCAAGCGTTTCATGAGGAGCATCAGTTTTCAAAAACGAAGCAGTGCATTATAAATGGAGCCTGTCCTTGTGTTGCAAACTAGCAAATACAGCAAGACAATTTGGAAGTGACGACATCTTCTCCTGTTGAAAATAACCAATTAGCATCTTGTTCCTTAGTTTGGGGTGACTTCGATTCGGATGTGCTGCTGCAAAACTCAATTTGCAAGCAAACTCCGGAAGCAGAAGCCATCAAAGAAATAGAACAGTATCTCAGTGAAGTTATATTGGTCGTGAAATGAACCCTGTAAAATGGTGGACTGACAGAAAAATATTGTATCCGAGGCTCTATGACGTCATACAGACGTCAGAAACTCTAAGCCGAAAAGAAACTCTACATTCCTGCCACTTCCGTTCCCTATGAAAGAATTTTTTCGAAGGCAGGTGAAATTATAACGGATCGCAGAAATCGCATTTCCGTTGGAAAAGTCTCCAAACTTTTATTTCTTAACACATTGTTGACCGCTAATTTTACTGAAAATTTATCTCATGTCACCGGCTATTTTTTTCGTAATTGGATGTGGAAGTAAAACAATAAAAATAAACTAATAAATTTTATTTATTATTCAACTTTTAATATTTCTTTTTCGTATGATAAGCAGTATAACAATCACCTACGTGTAATGGTACACAACAGCTTTTACAAATATATCTAGTTTCGCTTCGTTTTCCCTTTGAAGAGCATACTCTACACGCTCTAGTTGGATTTGCTTTTCTGGCAGTGACTATTTTTTCTAAGACGTGGTCTCTTACTTGTCCGGAAAGCCTGAAAGGTGTGTCTTTATAAGGAGTGTCAGGTGCAATGCTACATTCTTTGAAATCCACACTTATCCATTCTCTATATATTTCTGTTTATCCATTCTCTATATTACATTCTCTGATAATACAAATTTTAAAGAATTACTTTGATTTACTGACTTACGATTTATTTTTAAGTTGTGGTCGTTCATTATTTCAAAACGGAGAAACTGATTCGGAACTGATTTCACAAAATTTATTTAATCTTTTTAAGGCATTTTGAAACCATTTTAATATTTTTTCATTTAATATATTTAGCGATTTTTAGAGGCAATTTGAACATTCATTAAAATATCAAACTGGAAAACTTTTATTTCAGAATCATTACTTTAGATTCTGAGTTCTTTTCAGCTAATAACGATCAATTTATGTACTTCAAATAATATACATTCATTAAATAAAAACTCATCTGGGATGCTCATACATATCTCTATCTTTAGCCCTTAGATTTATATACATACATAGATATATATACAAATACATATTTTCAGCAGTAACATGAACAGTGCTAAAAACTGAGGACTTTGCTCGTCAAAATACATTTAAGAAGTTGTTGATTCTGATGCGTTGAAAATCTATGTTCTATCTTCCTTTTTGCTACATTACAACAAACAAAATGATCCCCGACGATGCGAATTCGTATCGCCATTTCGAATATTCATCATTCAATTCATCGGCGTACAGATGAATTGACAGCGATTCGAAGTACTGCTGTAAATCGCAAACAAATCGCCTCGTCGACACAAACACATCGCGCCGGCAGTTCACTTATAAATCGCCAAGGCGAATCTTTGACGACACGCTATGGCGATACACCATGGCGAACCGTTAACGATACGCCGCGACGTTTCGCCAACGAGGTGATATATTGTTTTCTGGCGATTCGATTTCGGATCACTGTCGTATTCGCCTGCGATCTAATTTTCGACATGGCCATACGAATTCGTTAGTTACGTGGTTTAATTTATGCACAATAAATATTGATTAAAACAATCCTTTTTTTTGGAAAACACAAACACTTCCTTTCTATTTTTCTTCACTTACAAGACTGACTAAAACTATGAGTCGGGGCTTAATATATACTTACAAAAAATCTTAAATCTTATCTTACCAACTAAAGAGTCGTTAGGACTTCATCGTAAATGAGTCATAAAGATTCTTACATCTCGTCTATGTTTTATTACATGCTAATGAGTCTTAGGGACTCTTACACTTTGCATTGCATGCTAATGAGTCTTAGGGACTCTTACATTTTGCCTATATTTTATTGCATGCTTAAGGACTTTTGCATTTTGCCTATGTTTTATTGCAGGCTATTGTATCTAGTTACTTAACCAGATGTGAGGCAGATGGTCTTATGTAACTCTTCCGGCCCTTGTGGAAAATCTGTCCTCAGATTTATTAGTGATTTGTCGTTGGAAACTTTATTTACGTTTAAGAATATATACTAAAATTGTATTAAGTGTCCCTGGCTTTAACTTATGAATAGATCTAACACAAGTGTCTTGAATTGGTTGTTTGGTATCTACATTTCTGTGAAGGAGATGTGCTTTGTTGTTCAAAAAATATTTCATTTATCTGTTTGACTTTACAGCGGCTAGGTTCAAAGTTTGTTGGCAATGTAAAAGGTTTTGTATGATGCTTAGAAATTTTGTGTGATTATTTATGATTGACACAATCTGGATTGAAAAGGTTTCGATTAAATGATTGTTCTTTTCCAGTTGTATCAGTGTGAACTCGAAAAGAGTGCAGAAATTTCAGAATGCATGTGGTCAATAATTTGCTCGGATGCTGTCAGGTCGATGTTAGTCATTGATTTTTCAGAGCTGATAATCCTTGTTTGAAGGAGAAAGTGAGCTGCTCGAGGTCCTTTTGGTGTACAGGGTAACCAATTATTGCTTTGCTCGTGACAGTGTATTGAGTTGTTACTTCAATAGCCACATATACGTTCTGCTGAGTTAGTGGGGGCATGGTTATACTGATCATCCCGGGAATGGAAAAATTAGCGTTTCAGTCTTTGCGGATGTATTTTTGAGTTTTTAGGTTTTTTTATGTAACGAGGGGATAGTTTTGTCGGGTTGGGATGTCTGACTAATGAATCGTTTAGATCGATATTGTCTGTCTGTCCTGATTTCTTTTTGCGATAGTATGTTCTTTATATTTTTGTAGCCTCTAAAATATTTCTGCATTTGTTGTGTTACATTCATTAAAAAATATATCTGCCGGTTTCTCTTTATGGCTGGAGTGGGCAAGATTGTTATAACAAGATGTAGACTCCTCGACCGGGTTGAGTTCTAGTAGAGATTTGTCTTCTTGCTTGCATCTAAGAAGAAACGTTCGTAGATTTTCATTTAGCGATCGATGCGCTACTTCAATATCTGAGTTGATGTGGTGAGCAGAAATGGTATTCAATATTTTCGCTTTCCAACCAACTCTTTGTTTTTTCTGAGTCCAGAGCTCCCTCATTATCAGTAAAAATGAGTTTAGGTTTGCCTATCTTGTTAAAGATTGCACGTAGTGCGTGAATAATAGTGTCCCATTGTCTATTTTTAATCTGTAGGACTGTTAAGAATTTGGAAAATTTATCCAAACATGTGAGATAAGAGGAGTTTTTATCTCTGAACCATATGTCGATATGGTAAATGTCTCGTATATTTTTTGCAGTTTGAGTCAATTCTAATTTCAATTTTGGGGGGTTTTGCTCGTATTTTGATTGAGCACATATGGAACAGTTATTTACAAAATTTGATATCTGTTCTTTCAGGTAAGGAAAATGATAGCTCTTTGATATTATATCATAAGTCTTATTTATCCCAGGATGATTATTCTTCCTATGTTCTTTAGCAATAAGCTCTTTGATTTCCACTTTGTTACAATCCCAGAGAAGTTTATTTGCTTGAACTATACAAGCTTTCGGGTTATCCCGCTTCCATATATTATAGTGCTGTTGGAACAGCAGAAGTATTTCTTTATTGGGGAATTTGACTCCTGTTGTACCAATTTGCGGCACGTGGTTTTGGAGTATATATGTTATAGTCTTATCGTCAAATTCTCTAAATGGAAAGATTAAGCGTGTTTTGCCATTGAAAGTTTGCTTTTTAGTGCTATTTGTCTTACCTAACTTGAAAACGAGTTGCTTTTTGTAAATATTCAAAGGTTTTTCAGAGAAAGCTATGTAGTTTAAATTGTCTTCCTGAGCCGTATGCTGTGTAGCCAGTGAATTTGTGTCACTGTTGCTTATTGCATGGATTTCAATTCTAGATAGTGCATCGGCAACGTGATTCTCTTTTCCCTTGATATATTGGGTGATGAAGTCGTACTCCAATAGCTTCACTTTCCATCTTTGCAACTTTGCGTTTTGTTCTTTTAAATTTTCTAAGTATACCAATGGTTTTTGGTCGGTCTGCAAGAGAAATTTCCTGCCGTATAAAAACGGCCTAAACTATTTGGTAGCCCAAACTATAGCGAGCAGCTCTTTTTCGATTGCAGCGTATCTTGTTTCGTGCTCCTTTAAGGTTCTGGATGCAAAACTGACAGGTCTATTATTTTGACTTAGCACTGCGCCTATGGCAAAGTTGCTGGCATCTGTGGTCAAAGTGAATTGCTTCCCGAAATCCGGATGAATCAGTATGGGATCGCTTAGAGTGTATAATTTTAGCTTTTCGAAAGCGTCTACGTAATTTTTATCAGACACGTCTACTCTGCTATGTTTTTTTAATGTTATGGTTAAAGGTTTGGCTATTTTAGCGTAATCTTTAATGAAAAACCCAGTGAGTCCCAAGAATGATTTAACTTGTTTTTGGGTTGTGGGTATTCGGCACTCCTGAATGGCTTTAAGTTTATCAGGATTTGGTTTAATGCCCTCAGGGGTGATAACATGACCAAGAAAATCTGTGTTTTTCCTTAGAAACGAGGTTTTAGAGAGTTGAATTTTGAGTTGTGCTTGGCGTAGCGTTTGAAAGATTTTCCGTAAGGCTACCTCGTGCTCTTTAATGGAAGTGCTGAAGATAAGGATGTCATCCATGTAGACAATGCAATCTTTTCCAATATATTCCTTCAAAATGGAATCCATGAGTCGCTGGAAAGTTGCTGGTGCGTTTTTCAACGCAAATGGCATTCTAGTGAATTCGAAATGCCCTTCATCTGTGGAAAAGGCGGTTTTGTGGCGATCTTCGGGTTTAATTTCGATTTGATGAAACCCTTTCGCCAGATCCACCGTAGTAAAGTAGTTTGCATTTCCTAATTTCCCAAGAATGTCATTGATTTGAGGAATGGGGTATTTGTCCTCAATTGTAATATTATTAATTTTCCGAAAATCAATAACAAGTCGATGTTCTCCTGGAGTCTTTTTGGGAACAACCCAAATTGGCGAATTATACGGTGAATTTGACCGTTGAATTATTCCCTGTTTTAGATCTTCTTCAATTTGCTTTTTTACAAAATCTCTCGAGGAGTATGGATACCTATAGTTTCTTTGGTAAACCAGGGTATCTACTGTGACCTTAAGCTCATGTTTGACTTCATGAGTGAAAGTTAAAGGATCATCCTTTTTAAACTCCAAGTCCTCGAATTTGTTTATAATGGAAGTGCTGAAGATAAGGATGTCATCCATGTAGACAATGCAATCTTTTCCAATATATTCCTTCAAAATGGAATCCATGAGTCGCTGGAAAGTTGCTGGTGCGTTTTTCAACGCAAATGGGATTCTAGTGAATTCGAATTGCCCTTCATCTGTGGAAAAGGCGGTTTTGTGGCGATCTTCGGGTTTAATTTCGATTTGATGAAACCCTTTCGCCAGATCCACCGTAGTAAAGTAGTTTGCATTTCCTAATTTCCCAAGAATGTCATTCCTGAGAATGAGAATGAGAATTCCTGTGGAAAATCGGAGTAAAATCCATTAGTTGCTACGGAGCTTGCAATTATGGAATATATTGTCAGAGGATTCCCTAGGGTGTGTTGTTTATGATGTGCCACAAGTTTTGTATTCATTAAGGACGTTGAACAACCTGTATCTATTAGGCATCGAAGTTTTTTGTCCTCGATAGTTAGCGAAACAATGGGTAGGGAGTGTTTTCGTCCGAGGCTAGCAAGTGAAAATCCGCATCAACATGAAGAGACGTTGAACGGGAAGAGGCTGTATTCATAGATACATCAGAGGGAAGAGTCAAAATATTATTGTGTTGGTTAAAGTATGTTCGGTTGTTAATAGACCTCTGAGGGTTATGATTCTCAGAGTAACCATTTGCACCAAATCTTTGCTCAACGTTAGAAACGAAAGGAATCACACTAGCCTGATTTTGTCTAACTGAAACTTGTTCGCGTTTCTTTGACCCGTAATTTAGATACCCGGTATTCACTAGAACTTTATACGCGTCTTCTAGCGTTTCGGGTTTATACGCGTGAATTATTGCGCGAATCGGCTCAGGACACTTTTTCACAAACGTATTTTTAGCTATTTGATTTTTTGTTTTAATTAATTCACGTTTTTGAATCGCGGAATATTCTTTACTATAACTAATCTTATGATTTAGCTTAAATAAACACTTGTATATATATATTCGTACAGCTGACCTGGGGTTGTGAATCGGGCTGCTAATAATTTCTCCATCAATTGCGTCTCGTTTTCCGGGGTGTCGAAATGGTTGACGAGTAGAGTCTTGATTTCCTGTCAATTTGTCGTGATGTGACTGTGTACCAGCTCACGTGCTTTGCCTACGATTTCTGTACGGATCTGTTGATAAAAAATTGCTTTAAATTCGTTTTCGAGCGGGATTGAATTCACTGCGTCTATTGCGTCGATGAACGGAAAAAGGTCGACTTGGTTTCCGTCAAAAGGTGGAATGGAGTGGATGTACTCCGATAAATGTTTCAAATCCATTCTTGCTAAACTGCAACGTCTTAACTCGTGTATTGCTGCAGTTTCTGAGTCTTGATGGCCAGAAAAACTCAAGTGCTCAAATTTCCAAATTTCTTAGGTTTGTTGTCCGACTGCGCCAGTTACGTGTCCTATCAAACTCAAATCCTATCAGTTGTTAAATTGTTCTTTTCTATTTGAATGTAAAACGGTTTATTGAGATTGGTTTGAAATAAACTACAAATGTGTTTTAAATTAACACATCTATTTTCTTTGTGATTGGATAAACCCAAATCGAATACTGACAACAAAATGATTAGGTATTTTATAAAAAACAAAAACACTTCAGCCAATAAACAAAACCGACTTTAAATGCCCTAAACATGATAATACAAATTTTAAAGAATTTGTCCCAGATCTGTTTTCCCCAGATTACTTACGATTTATTTATAAGTTGTGGTCGTTCATTATTTCAAAACGGAGAAACTGATTTCACAAAATTTATTTAATCTTTTTTAAGGCATTTTGAAACCATTTGAATATTTTTTCATTTAATATATTTAGCGATTTTTAGAGGCAATTTGAACATTCATTAAAATATCAACCTGGAAAACTTTTATTTCAGAATCATTACTTTAGATTCTGAGTTCTTTTCAGCTAATAACGATCAATTTATGTACTTCAAATAATATACATTCATTAAATAAAAACTCATCTGGGATGCTCATACATATCTCTATCTTTAGCCCTTAGATTTATATACATACATAGATATATATACAAATACATATTTTCAGCAGTAACATGAACAGTGCTAAAAACTGAGGACTTTGCTCGTCAAAATACATTTAAGAAGTTGTTGATTCTGATGCGTTGAAAATCTATGTTCTATCTTCCTTTTTGCTACATTACAACAAACAAAATGATCCCCGACGATGCGAATTCGTATCGCCATTTCGAATATTCATCATTCAATTCATCGGCGTACAGATGAATTGACAGCGATTCGAAGTACTGCTGTAAATCGCAAACAAATCGCCTCGTCGACACAAACACATCGCGCCGGCAGTTCACTTATAAATCGCCAAGGCGAATCTTTGACGACACGCTATGGCGATACACCATGGCGAACCGTTAACGATACGCCGCGACGTTTCGCCAACGAGGTGATATATTGTTTTCTGGCGATTCGATTTCGGATCACTGTCGTATTCGCCTGCGATCTAATTTTCGACATGGCCATACGAATTCGTTAGTTACGTGGTTTAATTTATGCACAATAAATATTGATTAAAACAATCCTTTTTTTTGGAAAACACAAACACTTCCTTTCTATTTTTCTTCACTTACAAGACTGACTAAAACTATGAGTCGGGGCTTAATATATACTTACAAAAAATCTTAAATCTTATCTTACCAACTAAAGAGTCGTTAGGACTTCATCGTAAATGAGTCATAAAGATTCTTACATCTCGTCTATGTTTTATTACATGCTAATGAGTCTTAGGGACTCTTACACTTTGCATTACATGCTAATGAGTCTTAGGGACTCTTACATTTTGCCTATATTTTATTGCATGCTTAAGGACTCTTGCATTTTGCCTATGTTTTATTGCATGCTATTGTATCTAGTTACTTAACCAGATGTGAGGCAGATGGTCTTATGTAACTCTTCCGGCCCTTGTGGAAAATCTGTCCTCAGATTTATTAGTGATTTGTCGTTGGAAACTTTATTTACGTTTAAGAATATATACTAAAATTGTATTAAGTGTCCCTGGCTTTAACTTATGAATAGATCTAACACAAGTGTCTTGAATTGGTTGTTTGGTATCTACATTTCTGTGAAGGAGATGTGCTTTGTTGTTCAAAAAATATTTCATTTATCTGTTTGACTTTACAGCGGCTAGGTTCAAAGTTTGTTGGCAATGTAAAAGGTTTTGTATGATGCTTAGAAATTTTGTGTGATTATTTATGATTGACACAATCTGGATTGAAAAGGTTTCGATTAAATGATTGTTCTTTTCCAGTTGTATCAGTGTGAACTCGAAAAGAGTGCAGAAATTTCAGAATGCATGTGGTCAATAATTTGCTCGGATGCTGTCAGGTCGATGTTAGTCATTGATTTTTCAGAGCTGATAATCCTTGTTTGAAGGAGAAAGTGAGCTGCTCGAGGTCCTTTTGGTGTACAGGGTAACCAATTATTGCTTTGCTCGTGACAGTGTATTGAGTTGTTACTTCAATAGCCACATATACGTTCTGCTGAGTTAGTGGGGGCATGGTTATACTGATCATCCCGGGAATGGAAAAATTAGCGTTTCAGTCTTTGCGGATGTATTTTTGAGTTTTTAGGTTTTTTTATGTAACGAGGGGATAGTTTTGTCGGGTTGGGATGTCTGACTAATGAATCGTTTAGATCGATATTGTCTGTCTGTCCTGATTTCTTTTTGCGATAGTATGTTCTTTATATTTTTGTAGCCTCTAAAATATTTCTGCATTTGTTGTGTTACATTCATTAAAAAATATATCTGCCGGTTTCTCTTTATGGCTGGAGTGGGCAAGATTGTTATAACAAGATGTAGACTCCTCGACCGGGTTGAGTTCTAGTAGAGATTTGTCTTCTTGCTTGCATCTAAGAAGAAACGTTCGTAGATTTTCATTTAGCGATCGATGCGCTACTTCAATATCTGAGTTGATGTGGTGAGCAGAAATGGTATTCAATATTTTCGCTTTCCAACCAACTCTTTGTTTTTTCTGAGTCCAGAGCTCCCTCATTATCAGTAACAATGAGTTTAGGTTTGCCTATCTTGTTAAAGATTGCACGTAGTGCGTGAATAATAGTGTCCCATTGTCTATTTTTAATCTGTAGGACTGTTAAGAATTTGGAAAATTTATTTATAATTTAAGTTTTTTGTCCTCGATAGTTAGCGAAACAATGGGTAGGGAGTGTTTTCGTCCGAGGCTAGCAAGTGAAAATCCGCATCAACATGAAGAGACGTTGAACGGGAAGAGGCTGTATTCATAGATACATCAGAGGGAAGAGTCAAAATATTATTGTGTTGGTTAAAGTATGTTCGGTTGTTAATAGACCTCTGAGGGTTATGATTCTCAGAGTAACCATTTGCACCAAATCTTTGCTCAACGTTAGAAACGAAAGGAATCACACTAGCCTGATTTTGTCTAACTGAAACTTGTTCGCGTTTCTTTGACCCGTAATTTAGATACCCGGTATTCACTAGAACTTTATACGCGTTTCGCGTTTTATACGCGTAATATAACTTTATAATATAACGTAATATAACATATAACTTTATACGCGTAGAACCTTCTAGCGTTTCGGGTTTATACGCGTGAATTATTGCGCGAATCGGCTCAGGACACTTTTTCACAAACGTATTTTTAGCTATTTGATTTTTTGTTTTAATTAATTCACGTTTTTGAATCGCGGAATATTCTTTACTATAACTAATCTTATGATTTAGCTTAAATAAACACTTGTATATATATATTCGTACAGCTGACCTGGGGTTGTGAATCGGGCTGCTAATAATTTCTCCATCAATTGCGTCTCGTTTTCCGGGGTGTCGAAATGGTTGACGAGTAGAGTCTTGATTTCCTGTCAATTTGTCGTGATGTGACTGTGTACCAGCTCACGTGCTTTGCCTACGATTTCTGTACGGATCTGTTGATAAAAAATTGCTTTAAATTCGTTTTCGAGCGGGATTGAATTCACTGCGTCTATTGCGTCGATGAAAGGAAAAAGGTCAACTTGGTTTCCGTCAAAAGGTGGAATGGAGTGGATGTACTCCGATAAATGTTTAAAACCCATTCTTGCTAAACTGCAACGTCTTAACTCGTGTATTGCTGCAGTTTCTGAGTCTTGATGGCCAGAAAAACTCAAGTGCTCAAATTTCCAAATTTCTTAGGTTTGTTGTCCGACTGCGCCAGTTACGTGTCCTATCAAACTCAAATCCTATCAGTTGTTAAATTGTTCTTTTCTATTTGAATGTAAAACGGTTTATTGAGATTGGTTTGAAATAAACTACAAATGTGTTTTAAATTAACACATCTATTTTCTTTGTGATTGGATAAACCCAAATCGAATACTGACAACAAAATGATTAGGTATTTTATAAAAAACAAAAACACTTCAGCCAATAAACAAAACCGACTTTAAATGCCCTAAACATGATAATACAAATTTTAAAGAATTTGTCCCAGATCTGTTTTCCCCAGATTACTTACGATTTATTTATAAGTTGTGGTCGTTCATTATTTCCAAACGGAGAAACTGATTTCACAAAATTTATTTAATCTTTTTTAAGGCATTTTGAAACCATTTTAATATTTTTTCATTTAATATATTTAGCGATTTTTAGAGGCAATTTGAACATTCATTAAAATATCAACCTGGAAAACTTTTATTTCAGAATCATTACTTTAGATTCTGAGTTCTTTTCAGCTAATAACGATCAATTTATGTACTTCAAATAATATACTTCAAATAAACTCATCTGGGATGCTCATACATATCTCTATCTTTAGCCCTTAGATTTATATACATACATAGATATATATACAAATACATATTTTCAGCAGTAACATGAACAGTGCTAAAAACTGAGGACTTTGCTCGTCAAAATACATTTAAGAAGTTGTTGATTCTGATGCGTTGAAAATCTATGTTCTATCTTCCTTTTTGCTACATTACAACAAACAAAATGATCCCCGACGATGCGAATTCGTATCGCCATTTCGAATATTCATCATTCAATTCATTGGCGTACAGATGAATTCGACAGCGATTCGAAGTACTGCTGTAAATCGCAAACAAATCGCCACGTCGACTTACAAACACATCGCGCCGGCAGTTCACTTGTAAATCGCCAAGGCGAATCTTTGACGACACGCTATGGCGAACCGTTAACGATACGCCGCGACGTTTCGCCAACGAGGTGATATATAGTTTTCTGGCGATTCGATTTCGGATCACTGTCGGATTCGCCTGCGATCTAATTTTCGACATGGCCATACGAATTCGTTAGTTACGTGGTTTAATTTATGCACAATAAATATTGATTAAAACAATCCTTTTTTTGGAAAACACAAACACTTCCTTTCTATTTTACTTCACTTACAAGACTGACTAAAACTATGAGTCGGGGCTTAATATATACTTACAAAAAATCTTAAATCTTATCTTACCAACTAAAGAGTCGTTAGGACTTCATCGTAAATGAGTCATAAAGATTCTTACATCTCGTCTATGTTTTATTACATGCTAATGAGTCTTAGGGACTCTTACACTTTGCATTGCATGCTAATGAGTCTTAGGGACTCTTACATTTTGCCTATATTTTATTGCATGCTTAAGGACTTTTGCATTTTGCCTATGTTTTATTGCAGGCTATTGTATCTAGTTACTTAACCAGATGTGAGGCAGATGGTCTTATGTAACTCTTCCGGCCCTTGTGGAAAATCTGTCCTCAGATTTATTAGTGATTTGTCGTTGGAAACTTTATTTACGTTTTAGAATATATACTAAAATTATTTTAAATGTCCCTGGCTTTTACTTATGAATAGATCTAACACAAGTGTCTTGAATTGGTTGTTTGGTATCTACATTTCTGTGAAGGAGATGTGCTTTGTTGTTCAAAAAATATTTCATTTATCTGTTTGACTTTACAGCGGCTAGGTTCAAAGTTTGTTGGCAATGTAAAAGGTTTTGTATGATGCTTAGAAATTTTGTGTGATTATTTATGATTGACACAATCTGGATTGAACGGGTTTCGATTAAATGATTGTTCTTTTCCAGTTGTATCAGTGTGAACTCGAAATGAGTGCAGAAATTTCAGAATGCATGTGGTCAATAATTTGCTCGGATGCTGTCAGGTCGATGTTAGTCATTGATTTTTCAGAGCTGATAATCCTTGTTTGAAGGAGAAAGTGAGCTGCTCGAGGTCCTTTTGGTGTACAGGGTAACCAATTATTGCTTTGCTCGTGACAGTGTATTGAGTTGTTACTTCAATAGCCACATATACGTTCTGCTGAGTTAGTGGGGGCATGGTTATACTGATCATCCCGGGAATGGAAAAATTAGCGTTTCAGTCTTTGCGGATGTATTTTTGAGTTTTTAGGTTTTTTTATGTAACGAGGGGATAGTTTTGTCGGGTTGGGATGTCTGACTAATGAATCGTTTAGATCGATATTGTCTGTCTGTCCTGATTTCTTTTTGCGATAGTATGTTCTTTATATTTTTGTAGCCTCTAAAATATTTCTGCATTTGTTGTGTTACATTCATTAAAAAATATATCTGCCGGTTTCTCTTTATGGCTGGAGTGGGCAAGATTGTTATAACAAGATATAGACTCCTCGACCGGGTTGAGTTCTAGTAGAGATTTGTCTTCTTGCTTGCATCTAAGAAGAAACGTTCGTAGATTTTCATTTAGCGATCGATGCGCTACTTCAATATCTGAGTTGATGTGGTGAGCAGAAATGGTATTCAATATTTTCGCTTTCCAACCAACTCTTTGTTTTTTCTGAGTCCAGAGCTCCCTCATTATCAGTAACAATGAGTTTAGGTTTGCCTATCTTGTTAAAGATTGCACGTAGTGCGTGAATAATAGTGTCCCATTGTCTATTTTTAATCTGTAGGACTGTTAAGAATTTGGAAAATTTATCCAAACATGTGAGATAAGAGGAGTTTTTATCTCTGAACCATATGTCGATATGGTAAATGTCTCGTATATTTTTTGCAGTTTGAGTCAATTCTAATTTCAATTTTGGGGGGTTTTGCTCGTATTTTGATTGAGCACATATGGAACAGTTATTTACAAAATTTGATATCTGTTCTTTCAGGTAAGGAAAATGATAGCTCTTTGATATTATATCATAAGTCTTATTTATCCCAGGATGATTATTCTTCCTATGTTCTTTAGCAATAAGCTCTTTGATTTCCACTTTGTTACAATCCCAGAGAAGTTTATTTGCTTGAACTATACAAGCTTTCGGGTTATCCCGCTTCCATATATTATAGTGCTGTTGGAACAGCAGAAGTATTTCTTTATTGGGGAATTTGACTCCTGTTGTACCAATTTGCGGCACGTGATTTTGGAGTATATATGTTATAGTCTTATCGTCAAATTCTCTAAATGGAAAGATTAAGCGTGTTTTGCCATTGAAAGTTTGCTTTTTAGTGCTATTTGTCTTACCTAACTTGGAAACGAGTTGCTTTTTGTAAATATTCAAAGGTTTTTCAGAGAAAGCTATGTAGTTTAAATTGTCTTCCTGAGCCGTATGCTGTGTAGCCAGTGAATTTGTGTCACTGTTGCTTATTGCATGGATTTCAATTCTAGATAGTGCATCGGCAACGTGATTCTCTTTTCCCTTGATATATTGGGTGATGAAGTCGTACTCCAATAGCTTCACTTTCCATCTTTGCAACTTTGCGTTTTGTTCTTTTAAATTTTCTAAGTATACCAATGGTTTTTGGTCGGTCTGCAAGAGAAATTTCCTGCCGTATAAAAACGGCCTAAACTATTTGGTAGCCCAAACTATAGCGAGCAGCTCTTTTTCGATTGCAGCGTATCTTGTTTCGTGCTCCTTTAAGGTTCTGGATGCAAAACTGACAGGTCTATTATTTTGACTTAGCACTGCGCCTATGGCAAAATTGCTGGCATCTGTGGTCAAAGTGAATTGCTTCCCGAAATCCGGATGAATCAGTATGGGATCGCTTAGAGTGTATAATTTTAGCTTTTCGAAAGCGTCTACGTAATTTTTATCAGATACGTCTACTCTGCTATGTTTTTTTAATGTTATGGTTAAAGGTTTGGCTATTTTAGCGTAATCTTTAATGAAAAACCCAGTGAGTCCCAAGAATGATTTAACTTGTTTTTGGGTTGTGGGTATTCGGCACTCCTGAATGGCTTTAAGTTTATCAGGATTTGGTTTAATGCCCTCAGGGGTGATAACATGACCAAGAAAATCTGTGTTTTTCCTTAGAAACGAGGTTTTAGAGAGTTGAATTTTGAGTTGTGCTTGGCGTAGCGTTTGAAAGATTTTCCGTAAGGCTACCTCGTGCTCTTTAATGGAAGTGCTGAAGATAAGGATGTCATCCATGTAGACAATGCAATCTTTTCCAATATATTCCTTCAAAATGGAATCCATGAGTCGCTGGAAAGTTGCTGGTGCGTTTTTCAACGCAAATGGCATTCTAGTGAATTCGAAATGCCCTTCATCTGTGGAAAAGGCGGTTTTGTGGCGATCTTCGGGTTTAATTTCGATTTGATGAAACCCTTTCGCCAGATCCACCGTAGTAAAGTAGTTTGCATTTCCTAATTTCCCAAGAATGTCATTGATTTGAGGAATGGGGTATTTGTCCTCAATTGTAATATTATTAATTTTCCGAAAATCAATAACAAGTCGATGTTCTCCTGGAGTCTTTTTGGGAACAACCCAAATTGGCGAATTATACGGTGAATTTGACCGTTGAATTATTCCCTGTTTTAGATCTTCTTCAATTTGCTTTTTTACAAAATCTCTCGAGGAGTATGGATACCTATAGTTTCTTTGGTAAACCAGGGTATCTACTGTGACCTTAAGCTCATGTTTGACTTCATGAGTGAAAGTTAAAGGATCATCCTTTTTAAACTCCAAGTCCTCGAATTTGTTTATAATGGAAGTGCTGAAGATAAGGATGTCATCCATGTAGACAATGCAATCTTTTCCAATATATTCCTTCAAAATGGAATCCATGAGTCGCTGGAAAGTTGCTGGTGCGTTTTTCAACGCAAATGGGATTCTAGTGAATTCGAATTGCCCTTCATCTGTGGAAAAGGCGGTTTTGTGGCGATCTTCGGGTTTAATTTCGATTTGATGAAACCCTTTCGCCAGATCCACCGTAGTAAAGTAGTTTGCATTTCCTAATTTCCCAAGAATGTCATTCCTGAGAATGAGAATGAGAATTCCTGTGGAAAATCGGAGTAAAATCCATTAGTTGCTACGGAGCTTGCAATTATGGAATATATTGTCAGAGGATTCCCTAGGGTGTGTTGTTTATGATGTGCCACAAGTTTTGTATTCATTAAGGACGTTGAACAACCTGTATCTATTAGGCATCGAAGTTTTTTGTCCTCGATAGTTAGCGAAACAATGGGTAGGGAGTGTTTTCGTCCGAGGCTAGCAAGTGAAAATCCGCATCAACATGAAGAGACGTTGAACGGGAAGAGGCTGTATTCATAGATACATCAGAGGGAAGAGTCAAAATATTATTGTGTTGGTTAAAGTATGTTCGGTTGTTAATAGACCTCTGAGGGTTATGATTCTCAGAGTAACCATTTGCACCAAATCTTTGCTCAACGTTAGAAACGAAAGGAATCACACTAGCCTGATTTTGTCTAACTGAAACTTGTTCGCGTTTCTTTGACCCGTAATTTAGATACCCGGTATTCACTAGAACTTTATACGCGTCTTCTAGCGTTTCGGGTTTATACGCGTGAATTATTGCGCGAATCGGCTCAGGACACTTTTTCACAAACGTATTTTTAGCTATTTGATTTTTTGTTTTAATTAATTCACGTTTTTGAATCGCGGAATATTCTTTACTATAACTAATCTTATGATTTAGCTTAAATAAACACTTGTATATATATATTCGTACAGCTGACCTGGGGTTGTGAATCGGGCTGCTAATAATTTCTCCATCAATTGCGTCTCGTTTTCCGGGGTGTCGAAATGGTTGACGAGTAGAGTCTTGATTTCCTGTCAATTTGTCGTGATGTGACTGTGTGCCAGCTCACGTGCTTTGCCTACGATTTCTGTACGGATCTGTTGATAAAAAATTGCTTTAAATTCGTTTTCGAGCGGGATTGAATTCACTGCGTCTATTGCGTCGATGAACGGAAAAAGGTCGACTTGGTTTCCGTCAAAAGGTGGAATGGAGTGGATGTACTCCGATAAATGTTTAAAATCCATTCTTGCTAAACTGCAACGTCTTAACTCGTGTATTGCTGCAGTTTCTGAGTCTTGATGGCCAGAAAAACTCAAGTGCTCAAATTTCCAAATTTCTTAGGTTTGTTGTCCGACTGCGCCAGTTACGTGTCCTATCAAACTCAAATCCTATCAGTTGTTAAATTGTTCTTTTCTATTTGAATGTAAAACGGTTTATTGAGATTGGTTTGAAATAAACTACAAATGTGTTTTAAATTAACACATCTATTTTCTTTGTGATTGGATAAACCCAAATCGAATACTGACAACAAAATGATTAGGTATTTTATAAAAAACAAAAACACTTCAGCCAATAAACAAAACCGACTTTAAATGCCCTAAACATGATAATACAAATTTTAAAGAATTTGTCCCAGATCTGTTTTCCCCAGATTACTTACGATTTATTTATAAGTTGTGGTCGTTCATTATTTCAAAACGGAGAAACTGATTTCACAAAATTTATTTAATCTTTTTTAAGGCATTTTGAAACCATTTTAATATTTTTTCATTTAATATATTTAGCGATTTTTAGAGGCAATTTGAACATTCATTAAAATATCAACCTGGAAAACTTTTATTTCAGAATCATTACTTTAGATTCTGAGTTCTTTTCAGCTAATAACGATCAATTTATGTACTTCAAATAATATACATTCATTAAATAAAAACTCATCTGGGATGCTCATACATATCTCTATCTTTAGCCCTTAGATTTATATACATACATAGATATATATACAAATACATATTTTCAGCAGTAACATGAACAGTGCTAAAAACTGAGGACTTTGCTCGTCAAAATACATTTAAGAAGTTGTTGATTCTGATGCGTTGAAAATCTATGTTCTATCTTCCTTTTTGCTACATTACAACAAACAAAATGATCCCCGACGATGCGAATTCGTATCGCCATTTCGAATATTCATCATTCAATTCATCGGCGTACAGATGAATTGACAGCGATTCGAAGTACTGCTGTAAATCGCAAACAAATCGCCTCGTCGACACAAACACATCGCGCCGGCAGTTCACTTATAAATCGCCAAGGCGAATCTTTGACGACACGCTATGGCGATACACCATGGCGAACCGTTAACGATACGCCGCGACGTTTCGCCAACGAGGTGATATATAGTTTTCTGGCGATTCGATTTCGGATCACTGTCGTATTCGCCTGCGATCTAATTTTCGACATGGCCATACGAATTCGTTAGTTACGTGGTTTAATTTATGCACAATAAATATTGATTAAAACAATCCTTTTTTTTGGAAAACACAAACACTTCCTTTCTATTTTTCTTCACTTACAAGACTGACTAAAACTATGAGTCGGGGCTTAATATATACTTACAAAAAATCTTAAATCTTATCTTACCAACTAAAGAGTCGTTAGGACTTCATCGTAAATGAGTCATAAAGATTCTTACATCTCGTCTATGTTTTATTACATGCTAATGAGTCTTAGGGACTCTTACACTTTGCATTGCATGCTAATGAGTCTTTGGGACTCTTACATTTTGCCTATATTTTATTGCATGCTTAAGGACTCTTGCATTTTGCCTATGTTTTATTGCATGCTATTGTATCTAGTTACTTAACCAGATGTGAGGCAGATGGTCTTATGTAACTCTTCCGGCCCTTGTGGAAAATCTGTCCTCAGATTTATTAGTGATTTGTCGTTGGAAACTTTATTTACGTTTAAGAATATATACTAAAATTGTATTAAGTGTCCCTGGCTTTAACTTATGAATAGATCTAACACAAGTGTCTTGAATTGGTTGTTTGGTATCTACATTTCTGTGAAGGAGATGTGCTTTGTTGTTCAAAAAATATTTCATTTATCTGTTTGACTTTACAGCGGCTAGGTTCAAAGTTTGTTGGCAATGTAAAAGGTTTTGTATGATGCTTAGAAATTTTATGTGATTATTTATGATTGACACAATCTGGATTGAAAAGGTTTCGATTAAATGATTGTTCTTTTCCAGTTGTATCAGTGTGAACTCGAAAAGAGTGCAGAAATTTCAGAATGCATGTGGTCAATAATTTGCTCGGATGCTGTCAGGTCGATGTTAGTCATTGATTTTTCAGAGCTGATAATCCTTGTTTGAAGGAGAAAGTGAGCTGCTCGAGGTCCTTTTGGTGTACAGGGTAACCAATTATTGCTTTGCTCGTGACAGTGTATTGAGTTGTTACTTCAATAGCCACATATACGTTCTGCTGAGTTAGTGGGGGCATGGTTATACTGATCATCCCGGGAATGGAAAAATTAGCGTTTCAGTCTTTGCGGATGTATTTTTGAGTTTTTAGGTTTTTTTATGTAACGAGGGGATAGTTTTGTCGGGTTGGGATGTCTGACTAATGAATCGTTTAGATCGATATTGTCTGTCTGTCCTGATTTCTTTTTGCGATAGTATGTTCTTTATATTTTTGTAGCCTCTAAAATATTTCTGCATTTGTTGTGTTACATTCATTAAAAAATATATCTGCCGGTTTCTCTTTATGGCTGGAGTGGGCAAGATTGTTATAACAAGATGTAGACTCCTCGACCGGGTTGAGTTCTAGTAGAGATTTGTCTTCTTGCTTGCATCTAAGAAGAAACGTTCGTAGATTTTCATTTAGCGATCGATGCGCTACTTCAATATCTGAGTTGATGTGGTGAGCAGAAATGGTATTCAATATTTTCGCTTTCCAACCAACTCTTTGTTTTTTCTGAGTCCAGAGCTCCCTCATTATCAGTAACAATGAGTTTAGGTTTGCCTATCTTGTTAAAGATTGCACGTAGTGCGTGAATAATAGTGTCCCATTGTCTATTTTTAATCTGTAGGACTGTTAAGAATTTGGAAAATTTATTTATAATTTAAGTTTTTTGTCCTCGATAGTTAGCGAAACAATGGGTAGGGAGTGTTTTCGTCCGAGGCTAGCAAGTGAAAATCCGCATCAACATGAAGAGACGTTGAACGGGAAGAGGCTGTATTCATAGATACATCAGAGGGAAGAGTCAAAATATTATTGTGTTGGTTAAAGTATGTTCGGTTGTTAATAGACCTCTGAGGGTTATGATTCTCAGAGTAACCATTTGCACCAAATCTTTGCTCAACGTTAGAAACGAAAGGAATCACACTAGCCTGATTTTGTCTAACTGAAACTTGTTCGCGTTTCTTTGACCCGTAATTTAGATACCCGGTATTCACTAGAACTTTATACGCGTCTTCTAGCGTTTCGGGTTTATACGCGTGAATTATTGCGCGAATCGGCTCAGGACACTTTTTCACAAACGTATTTTTAGCTATTTGATTTTTTGTTTTAATTAATTCACGTTTTTGAATCGCGGAATATTCTTTACTATAACTAATCTTATGATTTAGCTTAAATAAACACTTGTATATATATATTCGTACAGCTGACCTGGGGTTGTGAATCGGGCTGCTAATAATTTCTCCATCAATTGCGTCTCGTTTTCCGGGGTGACGAAATGGTTGACGAGTAGAGTCTTGATTTCCTGTCAATTTGTCGTGATGTGACTGTGTACCAGCTCACGTGCTTTGCCTACGATTTCTGTACGGATCTGTTGATAAAAAATTGCTTTAAATTCGTTTTCGAGCGGGATTGAATTCACTGCGTCTATTGCGTCGATGAACGGAAAAAGGTCGACTTGGTTTCCGTCAAAAGGTGGAATGGAGTGGATGTACTCCGATAAATGTTTAAAATCCATTCTTGCTAAACTGCAACGTCTTAACTCGTGTATTGCTGCAGTTTCTGAGTCTTGATGGCCAGAAAAACTCAAGTGCTCAAATTTCCAAATTTCTTAGGTTTGTTGTCCGACTGCGCCAGTTACGTGTCCTATCAAACTCAAATCCTATCAGTTGTTAAATTGTTCTTTTCTATTTGAATGTAAAACGGTTTATTGAGATTGGTTTGAAATAAACTACAAATGTGTTTTAAATTAACACATCTATTTTCTTTGTGATTGGATAAACCCAAATCGAATACTGACAACAAAATGATTAGGTATTTTATAAAAAACAAAAACACTTCAGCCAATAAACAAAACCGACTTTAAATGCCCTAAACATGATAATACAAATTTTAAAGAATTTGTCCCAGATCTGTTTTCCCCAGATTACTTACGATTTATTTATAAGTTGTGGTCGTTCATTATTTCCAAACGGAGAAACTGATTTCACAAAATTTATTTAATCTTTTTTAAGGCATTTTGAAACCATTTTAATATTTTTTCATTTAATATATTTAGCGATTTTTAGAGGCAATTTGAACATTCATTAAAATATCAACCTGGAAAACTTTTATTTCAGAATCATTACTTTAGATTCTGAGTTCTTTTCAGCTAATAACGATCAATTTATGTACTTCAAATAATATACATTCATTAAATAAAAACTCATCTGGGATGCTCATACATATCTCTATCTTTAGCCCTTAGATTTATATACATACATAGATATATATACAAATACATATTTTCAGCAGTAACATGAACAGTGCTAAAAACTGAGGACTTTGCTCGTCAAAATACATTTAAGAAGTTGTTGATTCTGATGCGTTGAAAATCTATGTTCTATCTTCCTTTTTGCTACATTACAACAAACAAAATGATCCCCGACGATGCGAATTCGTATCGCCATTTCGAATATTCATCATTCAATTCATTGGCGTACAGATGAATTCGACAGCGATTCGAAGTACTGCTGTAAATCGCAAACAAATCGCCACGTCGACTTACAAACACATCGCGCCGGCAGTTCACTTGTAAATCGCCAAGGCGAATCTTTGACGACACGCTATGGCGAACCGTTAACGATACGCCGCGACGTTTCGCCAACGAGGTGATATATAGTTTTCTGGCGATTCGATTTCGGATCACTGTCGGATTCGCCTGCGATCTAATTTTCGACATGGCCATACGAATTCGTTAGTTACGTGGTTTAATTTATGCACAATAAATATTGATTAAAACAATCCTTTTTTTGGAAAACACAAACACTTCCTTTCTATTTTTCTTCACTTACAAGACTGACTAAAACTATGAGTCGGGGCTTAATATATACTTACAAAAAATCTTAAATCTTATCTTACCAACTAAAGAGTCGTTAGGACTTCATCGTAAATGAGTCATAAAGATTCTTACATCTCGTCTATGTTTTATTACATGCTAATGAGTCTTAGAGACTCTTACATTTTGCCTATATTTTATTGCATGCTTAAGGACTCTTGCATTTTGCCTATGTTTTATTGCATGCTATTGTATCTAGTTACTTAACCAGATGTGCGGCAGATGGTCTTATGTAACTCGTTTTGCTTGTGATAGCTTTTGGTCTAGTGTCAATTGGTGAAGCGTGTCAGCCTTTTCGACTTGAAGTGAAATAGGGACTTCTTGGAGGGCACTTACATTTTTGATAGAGGCATATGCTATCTGGAAAGCATTCCAGAAGTTGATGCCAAGGTATAATCTACCGGTGAGGGTAAGGACGCCTAAGAACCGTAAAGGTTTAGTCTCGTTATGATACGCTACGGGAACATTCACGTATCCTGTTGCTGGAACTCGCTGTCCACAAGCTTTTTGGATTATGAGATCTAAGTCTCGAAGTAACTCAAGGGATCCGTGTCCTAAGCACTGACGCTAGCTCAGCTGTCCATAAACCATTGAGATGATAACCTAAGACAATTATGTCACTATAGGGGTGGGTATCGATCAGCTTCCGATCGGGGATTACCGCAATGATCACTAGTTTACGAGAGCGCGTTTAACGCAAAAGTAGGTGATGGTAAGAATTGATCTTCTTTCTTTACGTGCAGTAGTAGCCTGGAAAAAACGGTTGACGGGAGAGGGTTTGTCGAATCGAATGGTCTGGTCTACAGAAGATTTGTTATACTGTGTTGAGGGACTATCCGAACCCAGCAGTTGCTATGCAATTCGGGAGCTACATATGTGGCTGCCTCCACAGTATTGACTCGGGGTTGAGTTGTTGCTTGAGGGTTCAAGTGTCAAAAATTGGGAGAGTGCTGACCCCTCATATGCGGGCCGCACCTGGAATAGTCTCTCGGAGGCTTATACTTTTGGCACTAAGTCTATCTTACTCGTACCGCAACCATAACAAAACACCTTCTGGATCGGGAGTTGGCAATTGCTGAAGGGATGACCCATACCCTGGCTGTTCCAGTACAAGCGGTATTCGGGATCAATGGTAGGGTCGAGAGGTTTAATGACTTCCACGGGAACTTGTGTCGTGAAATTTTGGTAGTGTGGGTGGCACAAGGCGCGGACTAGGCGAGCAGGACCGAAAGGTCGTTCAACCTTGCTCAAATTCCAAACAGATTCTGTTGAGGTGCAGCACTCTACCAGCTCATGGACTGATGTAAATTGCTGGCCTGCGAGGTGATCTCTCAACCGACGATGCATATTAAGATACAACAAGTGCTGAATATCCAAATCAGACATGCCTTGCTGTAACTGCAGTGACAACGTCTTTAAAGCATCGAAGAATTCAATGAAGCGTTCACCCTGCGCCTGGTGACGTGCATCCATTTGACGCCGAATATCTATGTCTGCTCGAGCGTGGGAAAATCGATTGAGGAAAGAATGGGTGAGAGTATCCCAATCTAAGGAATGTGGGTGCATTTCGTGATATTTCCAGTACCACTCGAGAGCAGGTCCTTTCAGGAAAATGTGGAAGCACTCTGCCAATTGGTTAAGCGGCACCCCTTGAGAGTCTACCATAGCTTGTAATCGATACAAGAACGAATCAACTTTCAGGCTGATTCGGCTGCCATTATACCCAATACCCCATTTGGATATTGGTGTAGACATTTGGCTCATCGAACGAGAGCGCGCGGGGAACGGCGGACCAAGATCATGTATTGTTTCTCGGGGCAGCGGTGCTGTAGCCGTAGCATGGACCGGACGGGAGACTGGATTAAAAAGCTCATAGGGCCTAGAGCACTTGATTCCAGTGTTTGTGTCAGCCGCTGGATTTCTTTGGTCAGGTGCTTCATCGTATGATCTGAAATGAAAGGACTATGGTCACGTGGTCACAGGTGACAGAGTTTTATATAGTTCCGCCGTGAGAATGTGAGGCCGTTCAGACTAAGGAGACAAACGGGGTCTCAAAGCCAAGGTATTTTCAACCCGAAAACGGTTTGAATCATTCGGTTTCGATTGTTGATCGAGGGGACAATTATTTGTCTGCACTCTTGGGGTTGGTTCGGTGTCTGTAATCCGTCTTCCTGTCCTCACCAGGACATTAGTAATGGAGAAGCCCTGAGGCGTAGAGTGTCCTGACGGCGAAAATATCTCCGGAAGTGGAGACGATATGTTTTGACTTTTTTATATTTTTAAATTGTTCTTATTTTCTCTTTAATTATCTACTTCTATAATTTCCAAATGATTTTTAATTTATTTTAAGCTTCTTCTTTTGGTTTTTCTAAATTTTAAATATTAGTTTTTAGTATGTGAACAATGCTTATGCGGGTAATTCTTTTTCCAATTTAATTAACCTGTTTTCTTTCAATTTTAAGTTTCAGTTTTATTACTTTTTTACTTAGCAATGTGTGTACGTGTGTGCGTCCGAGGACATGTGTTTCCGGATCAGGACGCGAAGGCTGAGAAAGTTAAAGGTGAAACGAAAGTATGTTTGCTATTCCAAGTGTTACTGATGCTCATCTGGCTCTGATTCAAACTCATAGAGCAGTAAATTCCAGTCGACATAGAGCTAACAACACCGGAAGGTAAATGAATTTATGGAAGATAGCATAGAAAAACAATTAGCGGTGTTTCGAGGTACGTGTGCACCTGCCTGTTTTTCGCTCAAACCAAAATCGGATGGCGAACTTTACCGAAGATCAACGGATGCAGACGCCCCCCAGAAGTGGGTGTGAGCAATGTTAGCCACGTTGACTTCAGGTGTGGCATTCAAATCCTGAAAGGAGAATACATCCATCTCCTTCGTCTAACCTTAACGTCTCAAAAAAAAAACGTCTCCGTCTCAAAACTCATCGAGTTGGAATCTACAGAAGCGCCAGCCAATATCACTCCCAGAAACAGGAAAGAAAAGTTTGGGCACCAGCTGCAGATGCATGCCATCGGTGCGATATGTACCTAAGCGAGGGTGAAGTTTGCCAGCGGAAAGATTTAATTTTTTTATACAAACTCCAAAACCGATATCCTCCGCTGCCACACCCTAACCAAACAGATCTCGAAAATGTGGGCGCCATGTTCTGTATTTTCAATATATTAAAATATAAAAAAAATAATAATATAATTATTTGCGGCGACCGATAGACCATTTTGTGTGTTTTCAAAATATAAAATATAAATAAATAATATTTATATAATTAATTGGGGCAACCAATAGGTCACACCTGTAGCAAAAAAGGACAAGGTTAACAAGACAGAATTATTTGAAAATATAAAGGCCGCATAATGACGGCCGAAGGAAGTTAGTTTTAACCGACTAGCTCACCACGCGGGCGTGCTGGTCTTACGATATTGTGAAAGCCCTGATCATCACACACACATACACATACATATCACACACACATACACACACGGAAAATTCTTACTCTTTCATATTAGACAAATTTTATCAAAAAACGATTTATACACAAGAAAAGATTTATATACATACATAGATATATATACAAATACATATTTTCAGCAGTAACATGAACAGTGCTAAAAACTGAGGACTTTGCTCGTCAAAATACATTTAAGAAGTTGTTGATTCTGATGCGTTGAAAATCTATGTTCTATCTTCCTTTTTGCTACATTACAACAAACAAAATGATCCCCGACGATGCGAATTCGTATCGCCATTTCGAATATTCATCATTCAATTCATTGGCGTACAGATGAATTCGACAGCGATTCGAAGTACTGCTGTAAATCGCAAACAAATCGCCTCGTCGACACAAACACATCGCGCCGGCAGTTCACTTATAAATCGCCAAGGCGAATCTTTGACGACACGCTATGGCGAACCGTTAACGATACGCCGCGACGTTTCGCCAACGAGGTGATATATAGTTTTCTGGCGATTCGATTTCGGATCACTGTCGGATTCGCCTGCGATCTAATTTTCGACATGGCCATACGAATTCGTTAGTTACGTGGTTTAATTTATGCACAATAAATATTGATTAAAACAATCCTTTTTTTGGAAAACACAAACACTTCCTTTCTATTTTTCTTCACTTACAAGACTGACTAAAACTATGAGTCGGGGCTTAATATATACTTACAAAAAATCTTAAGTCTTATCTTACCAACTAAAGAGTCGTTAGGACTTCATCGTAAATGAGTCATAAAGATTCTTACATCTCGTCTATGTTTTATTACATGCTAATGAGTCTTAGGGACTCTTACATTTTGCCTATATTTTATTGCATGCTTAAGGACTCTTGCATTTTGCCTATGTTTTATTGCATGCTATTGTATCTAGTTACTTAACCAGATGTGCGGCAGATGGTCTTATGTAACTCGTTTTGCTTGTGATAGCTTTTGGTCTAGTGTCAATTGGTGAAGCGTGTCAGCCTTTTCGACTTGAAGTGAAATAGGGACTTCTTGGAGGGCACTTACATTTTTGATAGAGGCATATGCTATCTGGAAAGCATTCCAGAAGTTGATGCCAAGGTATAATCTACCGGTGAGGGTAAGGACGCCTAAGAACCGTAAAGGTTTAGTCTCGTTATGATACGCTACGGGAACATTCACGTATCCTGTTGCTGGAACTCGCTGTCCACAAGCTTTTTGGATTATGAGATCTAAGTCTCGAAGTAACTCAAGGGATCCGTGTCCTAAGCACTGACGCTAGCTCAGCTGTCCATAAACCATTGAGATGATAACCTAAGACAATTATGTCACTATAGGGGTGGGTATCGATCAGCTTCCGATCGGGGATTACCGCAATGATCACTAGTTTACGAGAGCGCGTTTAACGCAAAAGTAGGTGATGGTAAGAATTGATCTTCTTTCTTTACGTGCAGTAGTAGCCTGGAAAAAACGGTTGACGGGAGAGGGTTTGTCGAATCGAATGGTCTGGTCTACAGAAGATTTGTTATACTGTGTTGAGGGACTATCCGAACCCAGCAGTTGCTATGCAATTCGGGAGCTACATATGTGGCTGCCTCCACAGTATTGACTCGGGGTTGAGTTGTTGCTTGAGGGTTCAAGTGTCAAAAATTGGGAGAGTGCTGACCCCTCATATGCGGGCCGCACCTGGAATAGTCTCTCGGAGGCTTATACTTTTGGCACTAAGTCTATCTTACTCGTACCGCAACCATAACAAAACACCTTCTGGATCGGGAGTTGGCAATTGCTGAAGGGATGACCCATACCCTGGCTGTTCCAGTACAAGCGGTATTCGGGATCAATGGTAGGGTCGAGAGGTTTAATGACTTCCACGGGAACTTGTGTCGTGAAATTTTGGTAGTGTGGGTGGCACAAGGCGCGGACTAGGCGAGCAGGACCGAAAGGTCGTTCAACCTTGCTCAAATTCCAAACAGATTCTGTTGAGGTGCAGCACTCTACCAGCTCATGGACTGATGTAAATTGCTGGCCTGCGAGGTGATCTCTCAACCGACGATGCATATTAAGATACAACAAGTGCTGAATATCCAAATCAGACATGCCTTGCTGTAACTGCAGTGACAACGTCTTTAAAGCATCGAAGAATTCAATGAAGCGTTCACCCTGCGCCTGGTGACGTGCATCCATTTGACGCCGAATATCTATGTCTGCTCGAGCGTGGGAAAATCGATTGAGGAAAGAATGGGTGAGAGTATCCCAATCTAAGGAATGTGGGTGCATTTCGTGATATTTCCAGTACCACTCGAGAGCAGGTCCTTTCAGGAAAATGTGGAAGCACTCTGCCAATTGGTTAAGCGGCACCCCTTGAGAGTCTACCATAGCTTTTAATCGATACAAGAACGAATCAACTTTCAGGCTGATTCGGCTGCCATTATACCCAATACCCCATTTGGATATTGGTGTAGACATTTGGCTCATCGAACGAGAGCGCGCGGGGAACGGCGGACCAAGATCATGTATTGTTTCTCGGGGCAGCGGTGCTGTAGCCGTAGCATGGACCGGACGGGAGACTGGATTAAAAAGCTCATAGGGCCTAGAGCACTTGATTCCAGTGTTTGTGTCAGCCGCTGGATTTCTTTGGTCAGGTGCTTCATCGTATGATCTGAAATGAAAGGACTATGGTCACGTGGTCACAGGTGACAGAGTTTTATATAGTTCCGCCGTGAGAATGTGAGGCCGTTCAGACTAAGGAGACAAACGGGGTCTCAAAGCCAAGGTATTTTCAACCCGAAAACGGTTTGAATCATTCGGTTTCGATTGTTGATCGAGGGGACAATTATTTGTCTGCACTCTTGGGGTTGGTTCGGTGTCTGTAATCCGTCTTCCTGTCCTCACCAGGACATTAGTAATGGAGAAGCCCTGAGGCGTAGAGTGTCCTGACGGCGAAAATATCTCCGGAAGTGGAGACGATATGTTTTGACTTTTTTATATTTTTAAATTGTTCTTATTTTCTCTTTAATTATCTACTTCTATAATTTCCAAATGATTTTTAATTTATTTTAAGCTTCTTCTTTTGGTTTTTCTAAATTTTAAATATTAGTTTTTAGTATGTGAACAATGCTTATGCGGGTAATTCTTTTTCCAATTTAATTAACCTGTTTTCTTTCAATTTTAAGTTTCAGTTTTATTACTTTTTTACTTAGCAATGTGTGTACGTGTGTGCGTCCGAGGACATGTGTTTCCGGATCAGGACGCGAAGGCTGAGAAAGTTAAAGGTGAAACGAAAGTATGTTTGCTATTCCAAGTGTTACTGATGCTCATCTGGCTCTGATTCAAACTCATAGAGCAGTAAATTCCAGTCGACATAGAGCTAACAACACCGGAAGGTAAATGAATTTATGGAAGATAGCATAGAAAAACAATTAGCGGTGTTTCGAGGTACGTGTGCACCTGCCTGTTTTTCGCTCAAACCAAAATCGGATGGCGAACTTTACCGAAGATCAACGGATGCAGACGCCCCCCAGAAGTGGGTGTGAGCAATGTTAGCCACGTTGACTTCAGGTGTGGCATTCAAATCCTGAAAGGAGAATACATCCATCTCCTTCGTCTAACCTTAACGTCTCAAAAAAAAAACGTCTCCGTCTCAAAACTCATCGAGTTGGAATCTACAGAAGCGCCAGCCAATATCACTCCCAGAAACAGGAAAGAAAAGTTTGGGCACCAGCTGCAGATGCATGCCATCGGTGCGATATGTACCTAAGCGAGGGTGAAGTTTGCCAGCGGAAAGATTTAATTTTTTTATACAAACTCCAAAACCGATATCCTCCGCTGCCACACCCTAACCAAACAGATCTCGAAAATGTGGGCGCCATGTTCTGTATTTTCAATATATTAAAATACAAAAAAATAATAATATAATTATTTGCGGCGACCGATAGACCATTTTGTGTGTTTTCAAAATATAAAATATAAATAAATAATAATTATATAATTAATTGGGGCAACCAATAGGTCACACCTGTAGCAAAAAAGGACAAGGTTAACAAGACAGAATTATTTGAAAATATAAAGGCCGCATAATGACGGCCGAAGGAAGTTAGTTTTAACCGACTAGCTCACCACGCGGGCGTGCTGGTCTTACGATATTGTGAAAGCCCTGATCATCACACACACATACACATACATATCACACACACATACACACACGGAAAATTCTTACTCTTTCATATTAGACAAATTTTATCAAAAAACGAATTTATAACGAATTCTGCTGCGCTGATTCTGACCACCTCTGCTGCCTCCAATACGACTCTCTACCTCAGCTTGATTTCGGGACTTTACTTGAGCGTCTTCCTTCACTAGATCTGGGATCCGCCAGAAACGATCTCCATCATAAATTCCACAAATGTGTTCCTATTGATGTATTGAGTCAACAGCTTGCAAAACACGTGACATCCATTGAAAAAATTTCTTGTTACGAGCAATCTGGTCGCTGTACAGCTTCTATCCTTACTTATTCACTTTTCTGGATTCTATATCTATTTAATATTTGATTTACTTTTATGGCTTAATGCTTAATTCAATTTTCTGGATTCTATCCAATTTAATATTTGATTTACTTTTCTGGATTCTGTATCTATTTAATACTTGATTTACTTTTCTGGATTCTATATCTATTCCAAACTTGATTCACTTTTCTTGATTCTATCCTTACTTAAAAAAAAAACAACAATATTTTGGTGCATAAAAATAATTTAATTGAGGCGTAGATCTCACTTTTACATTTTACAAGCTTGTTTCTTATTTCTTAATACTTACTTAATATTTTATTCTCCTTTTCAATGGTAATTGTAATGGTAAACTACTTACACCCGAATTACATTGATGGAAAATTCCTTCCCAAAAGCGTTCCAAGAATTTAATGAATTTTGTTTTTACTGAGACTTTTTTTACCGAGACTTTTTTTGTTTAATACTATTTATCTAAATATTACTAAATATTTAGGTCTACGAGGGCCGGCTGAAAAGTTATGAGCCTAGGGTACCCCCACTACCGCTAATTACTTGAGTGATAAGTTACTAGTTGCGTAACATCTAATGAGTACATAAACGAACTTTTAGGTAAATAGCATCATTACTTTCTGAGTTATTAAATAGTGCACACCACCATGTCGGAGTCATCGCTGGACTTAAGGAAATCGGGGTACCGCGCCGGGTTCCTTGTGAAGAAAAGAAAAACGGCTAAGGAAAATTTTGAAGAAATGTCTGAGACTTACGGAGAATCTTCACCATCATCTGCCACAATCAAACGTTGGGCTGGACTATTCCAAAAGGGACGAGAATCATAAGAAGACGACCCGCGCTCAGACCGCCCAAACACAGCAGTCACGGATGATAGGGAATTGATGGATGGAATTTTGCTCTTCGATTATCTTCGCAAAAATACTACGATGAATGCTGAGTACTATGCTGCTCTATTGAAAAAATTACGCCAGTTAATTACAAAAAAAAAAAGAAAAGGCAAACATGCAAAAGGCATTTTGTTCCTTCAGGACAACGCACACCGCGCGACTTTCGAGGCAGGCACTGCGAGAGACTGGCTTCGAAGAAATTAATCACCCACCATACAGCCCAGACCTGGCTCCCAGCGACTTCTTTCTTTTTAGTAATTTAAAGAAGGACTTGCGGGGGCGAAGATTTAGAGGTGAAGAAGAATTAAAGGCGGCAGTTGACAAGCATTTTGAGGACAAAAACGAAAAATATTTTTTGGATGGGTTACAGGCTTTATATAAACGCTGTGAAAAATGTATTGAACTCGACGGGGACTACATTGAAAAATAATTTTTTTTGAATTTTTATCTCGTGTTTTAATATGTTAGGCTCATAACTTTTCAGCCGGCCCTCGTAATTATAAATGTCTTCATTTCAATTCTAGACTTAATTCTATTTTATTTCGTATGATTTTCTTTTAACTTAAGAATATGAGTACAAATTAAAAATTTAATCAAAACTTCATTCGATCATAACACGTAATCCTCATTCAATAGCGCTTGCTGTCTTTTCTTATTATTTTATTTATTTATTTGTTTTTATGTCGCCTACACAACGGAAAACGTGACAGAAACTCTCTCAGTCGCGGCTGAGCACACACTAAACAACAATCGCCCGTTTCATTGTTTAAAATCTAATTATTAATCAGTTATAGATTTAATATCAGGTTGATGTTGATTCCTTTTCATTTTGTTACAAGTAAAAAACTCTTTTAAATTACAATTTTTTTTATTAATTTAGTGCAAAAACTTGTGACACAGTTTTAATACACAGCATCTCCTTCATTAGTCTGAAGCCATTTTAGTCTGACATTGTTTTAATACACTGCATCTTTTTCACTAGTCAGAAGAAGAAACAGTGCATCACAAAATATTGTGTAGGTTGAAAGAATTTTTCTGTTTCAATACACTGAAAATTAATTAAATGTTAATAAGAGCACTTTTAAATTATACTTGATCAATTGTGGATTATAATTTTGTAATTTATAGAAAATCAATTGATAATTCTGGCTTTTGTGACATTATTGGTTATGATACCGTTATTATTGTTTGTTATTCTTCAATATTGAATATTCTCAGAGATGAGGTATAATATAATAATGGTATAGAAACAAATCCACAAACCTTGAAAAATCAGTTCTTGTTGAAATCTCAAATAAATTTCATATGTAATATATTTTAGGTATTGTTTTGATTTATCTACTCGAAGAATTTTCAACGGGTCAATTTTAAACATCAACACTTTTTTCCACATTACATTGCGGCAAATTGCGTGGCGCCTTATTTGTAAATTCATTTTCATTCCGTTTTCCCCATAGGCCTAGTCCATTTCATGCACTTGTGGAGCCCAAATTATCATTACAACGGGTGGATAGTAATCCAGTAGCTTCAATTATAGGTATTCCCGAACGTTGATCAATTTACATTAAAGGATTAGCTGAAGAGAATTGAGTGTCAAACGCAATACTAGGTCCAAGAAAATCCTATAGATTCTGAAGGTAGTGATCAATATTCATTGAAAATATTTCATACGAAAGAAATCATAATACATAGTAGATAATATGTTCAGCGCGTCCTTTCCGCTTGAAAGCAAATATAATGAGAATTGTAGTATCATGCAATGAGAATTCTAATTTGAAATATGGATATGTGTCAAATATATTTTTTTACTTTTAGTAAGAAAGGGTTACTTTGCAAACAGTTCCTACAGAAGTGTTTGAAAGTAATTTTGAATTATACGGCAATCACAATTACTTCAATTTATGATCACTGCTATGCTTCGGCTCAAAAAATTACATAATTGACGGAAAATTAGGATAATTTTGAAATTACCAAAATATTAATTTTGGATTTGGAAAATTTGTAGCATAATTGACGGTGAATTTGTTTTTGAATGAAAAACATTAGAGTAGGAGTGGTCCATTCAAGCACTTGTAAATTATTTACTCCGCAAGTTTTATCACCCTTCTGAAGTCATGCACGCGAACGGAAACGAGCGGAATAAATTTTAAACCAATAAAATTGTGATCGCATGGTCCCTACCAATTTACTATGGGTGATACCACTTTTGAAGTTTATTAAGCGTAACTTCATTCTGAAATATATAGTTCAAGTATCTTTTCAAATCATCTTTGCTTTCAAACTGTTTAAATTTAATTCTAGCATATTTATGGTCATATATTGATCATATGAGGGCTACATGCTTTATATTTGAATTATATTTATATTTCTTGTAACTTCCTTCCTCGCTAAGAATCCGTAATAATATAGTTAATATAGTTCCAAACATTCCTTTAGCTAAGAAAGAGCATTTGGAAAGTTTTCCAAAAGGGTGATTTATTGTGGAATATGAATAATAGAGAACATATATAAAATAAAGAATGTATAAAGCATAACATATAAATCAATAAAGAAAGCATAATATGGTATCAAACTTTTTTCTGCCTGAGAGAAGCATTTGAAACGTTTTCCAAGATTCCCTCGTGGACGTCTTCAATGAACTGGGCAACAATAAATTCTTCCTTCTAAGTCAGTGCTCCAAATGTGTCTGATGGAGAAATGGATTTCGTTGACAAAAGAAGACTCTGAAGTTGGAAAGACTAGGGCAGGGAGACATTTTGATATATTGTTTGTTTGATGTTTATATCAAATCTATGTGCAGATGGATTCCTTTCGAATGATCATTTCAAAGTCAGAACCATTGAAATCATATTTTGAATGCACTCTTGAGGTGATTTGCCGCTGGTGATTGCTCATTATATCTTTCCAAAGCATGCTAACATAATTGCGGGTCAGTGCATCGAAGCAGTAGGGCCTGTTAATTCGCCTCAAAAAAGTTGATTACGAAATCAAATTCTTACAAAAATGTAGAAATTCTAGCATGTACGGTATCTCATATGTGAAAAAATGCCGTTTTGATTTGTCTAACATTCAGTAATGCTGTTCAAATAATGGAATTTTTTTTGGTATTAATTTGGACGAACCGATGATAATCTCCTCTTTTTTACTGGCATGCTGGAAACATTCTTATTCAACCACAGCTGAAATATGTGAAATGAATGAAATTTTGTCAAAAAACTGGCTTCAAATGCACGCAAGTTAGTTTAGGTGGTAATAACATTATTATCAAACATGTGCATTTGTTGTTTGTTTCCGAAGAGACGGTATTACCATCATAATTAATTGTTTTGTTCCATTAGAAATACGCTTTTGAACAGATGGGCTGTATCGTAAAATAAATATGTTTTTACCAATCTACATGAATGTATGGGTTTTCTGTAGGAGATCTGGACTGAATGAACAATTTGTTGAGCCCTGAATGTTAACGATTCCGGCATGGTCAAAATTAAATGAAAGCGCCCTACTTATGGTTGTTTTTATGATGGAAACCAGTGATTGTGCCAACACGCATTGGAGATTTTTATTTTTTTGGCATAATATTAGCTGTCTAACTACAGCTTCGAAAAATTCAAATTAAACACATGTGGCCCATCACATTTTCGCATCGGAAAATTTTATCACTAGTGGACATGTGGGGGCAACGTTGACGAGGCGGTAAGATCAGTGAGAGAGCTTGTTTGTGCTGGTTGCGTGTTGATGATTTTACATCTCCAAGCCATGTCGATGAGTTTGCACTGCTGGAGCAAATGCTATTTAATGTTTAAATTTTTCATGCGGGGAAAATCATTCATTTTATGTGCATCAAATTTGTTACTTAGTTCAAATTCTTAATTCAAAATACTTTAATTCATAATTCAAGTAAAAAATATGTATGTATAAGTATGTATATATAGTTCCGGGCCTTAAATACTTCGAAGGTTCTTGCCAATGTCATATTTGTGAGTAGCGAGTTTGATTTAATTATGAAATGAAGTTCATAAAACTCCAGAGTTAGACGTTCAAAAAGTAAAGGGTATTTTCTTTCAGATAGTCAAATTTTCTGGAATTTCGCCGTATCATCGTGTTAATATCTGCACAATTTGATTAAATTAACAATCGAAATTTCGATTAAGTTAATCGTCAAAAATTCGATAGTTCTTTTATTTTTTGACTCTTATCTAGATGGCGAAATAATTCGTTATGTCACAGTGAAAGCATTGATGGTGACGGAAATCATCTTGATACCTTCAAATTTTCACATTTTATTAATCTCTATCCCTTATTTTTTGATTTTATTAATCTTCTCTACAAATGTAACAATTCATAGCACTATTTCAACGGAATTTGTAAATTGTTCAGTTTCAACGTAACTGTTCTGCTGAATACCTGCTTAATTTTTCCAAAAGAATTTGATTGGATGTGTTATGTGCTAAATGTTAACATAGTGCTTTTTTTTTTCTTTTGTCACATCCCAAGATACACGACCAGCTGGTGTACAAACGATGCTAGTTAAAAGAAGATTTCTGAGGGATTTAATGGAATGGGGAAAATCAAAAACACATTACTTTGTCCCCATTAACAAGACAATATGGAGTTACAGCCCTGGCCACAGGTTATAACCTTGACTTTAAGACCCCAACATGTAAGAGTCTCAGACCATTTTCAGAAACAAAGTAATTCATTACACACTTCCAGTTACTGATAAGTCCTCTTATCATTAAGACACAACGTTGTTTGCCAATAGTGTTTTTCCTACAATAGCAGATGTCTTCCAACCCGTCTTTTAAATCATCTGAAACGTTATACCTTAATTCCTTCCTCATTGTGATTTCATCAAAAATTTACACAACATATTTTTCAAACATTTTCTCTATTTTGAATGATAATTGTAGTAATCAGACATGTTATGTTGCATTGCATTCGTTCATCATATCACCAAATATGCATCATGAGCTTTTAACCGAAAGTTATCTCATCGCAAGGTGCTACAGAAATAAGCTCTGGGTTCTAGCACCAGAACCCACGTATGAGATTTTGCGAACATAAATTTTATTCGGGATTCGAGTTCTTTATGCTTTATATTCTTTGGTATAACTCAGTTTTAAGAGCTTTTTTGGTATCATTCAAACGGAAAAACACTGCTTTATGAAGAAGGTGTTATTTTTACAGGTATAGAACTTGGAAATGAAATAATATACATTTCTCTTGATAGGATTTTGTGAGCCCGCAAACCAAATTCCTTCCGTAAAATCTTTCATTGCGTGGTGGGAAAGGGTTAATTGTTGAGCACTAAAGGCCGAAATACAATACTGCGTGACGGCGATGCGTGAGCGCGATGCGTGAGCGCGATGCGATTCTCCCTTGTCGTCGCGTAACGCATTCAATTTACAATGCACGCGATGTGGGGAACATTAATGTTCATATGGACTCTTACGGACTCACTTGGATTTTCACCGATACTACGCTCTACAGCTGATTGGTTCAGCTGCATCCATGATAAATGAAATTAATCTATATCTTTAAAACACAACCTTTTATATGGAATTTTGTACTATGAGCATATCAACAACGGTTACAACGAAGACATAAAGGCCGTTTATCGCCGTTCGGCACTCCATAAGGCATGCAAATCATATGTTGGATCCTTATGATATGTTACGCGGTACATGTGTCAGAGATATTTACGGTTATGTGATTGAGTAGGTAGGTAGGAGCAGAAAGACAGAAATTAACAAATTGTGTATCTATGAATAATGCGATCACATATTAAGCAAAGTAGAAGTGCGCTCTTGCCACCAATTATACTCATGTTTTACGGTGAGGAATATTCTGCATTAATAAACTCACAATCTTCTAACAACTTTTCGGGCCAGGGTTCGATGCCTTATCAAAATTGATAGAAAAGCATTGCCCTAATTCCACAATATTTTCCTCATCCTTTTCTGCCTTTTAAGAATTACAATTCAAACTAAGAGATACAATAAAATTCTCCTTCTTCGCTTTATTTAATTAAAAAGTTATGCTGTAGAAAATCTATACCTAAAAGCATCGCTTTCGAGAAAAGCGAACTATGGAAAGAATATATTTAATGTACCTGCAGGAAATATTGGTATTGCGACTTGGATTCAGTTAATTTCCCTACAAAAACTGTCAGCGAAGTTCCAAACTTTCAAACTACAAAATTGGTTTCAAAAACTACTAAATTACGGAGTAGCGGAGAAACATTTATTAAGTTAAGACGCATCATAATTCTTGGATATTGAAAAATCATTCCGAGAAAGAGAAAGTGTGAAAAGACCAAAACCATTTCGCAGGCAGCAAACAGTTTATTTTCTTGTGTAACTGTATACTTTAGATATAAGAAGAGTAAACGCGACAATCAAATCAAATATTTAAATTTATTATGTAAGAAAACTAAATCCACTACTTCTCAATAAAAATCTACAATAGCATTAGCATTACAGTCAAGCACTTCAACAAAGGGTATAGCCGGAAAGGTATGACGTGGCGGCGCCCATAGCAGACCCTATATCGAATCGTATGTTTTAATATCGATTTGCTGTAGAAAAAGGATTTATGTATGTTTCGCGTCAGGCTTCCCCGTTGACCATGTGGTATGGGATAAAATAACCGCAATAAAAATAACCGTAGTAACATCACTATGCATAATAATTATCCAATCAAATATCAATAAAAACTAATTAGGTAAGAGAAGTGAAACCTGGGGCTTTGGGTAACTTTACAATGAGTATTATATACTTTCTTTAATTTGTTAGAATATTTCAAATAAAAGGAATTAATAATAATTTTATCATGCTCACTGTGACCTACAATCCCAAGAATAACATATGTTATGGTACATTATTACTTTGTATTATGTAAAAATTACGTGAGAACGAATGTGGGGAGATCCTCCGAAAAGACATGTAATGCAACAACATATAAACTAGTTTATCTAAACCTGGGTGTTGCATCACGACATACATTCGTAACTCTTTTTTTGAGTGTTGCACTCCCAATGGCACAAAACCTACTGCACTAACAAAAACCTTTTCCTGTCAATAGGAATACCCAGCCTGGAACCGTTTGACACATTACTTCGGATTAATCTTGCCGATGGGGAAGATTTCCCGCCTAATGAGTCCTTCAGGTTACAGGAATTCCTTATCTAATGGGAGGGAAAGGAGGAGCAGGAATGTTAGAGAAGAGACTCTTCCATCCTCGATACCTACAGCCGATTAAGTATGCCTTTTTGAGTTATAAGCCAATCGTCAGCCGACTTCATCATCTCTGCGATTAAGTTGTCGGGATGGAACTCTCTCGCTTATTCGGCAAGATCATCCCACAGTCTGTCCCATTTTGTGCATGAAAAGAAACTATTGCAGGCGCCATCTTACTTTCCATTACAGTGCAATATGGAGAACGCGACGTCTTAATCTTATGCAGGTAAATAATACCTGCAATAACCACGATTATACCTGCGAAAATAACCGTATTCGTTTAATAGCTTGCTCAAATAGAAGACAGTATCAACTGACGATCTGAAAACGTTGATAATCCGAGCGATCCATTAGCAAGGAGGACGATGGATATCACCTCTGCGATTGACAACACCGCTGACTTAGAGACCGTCATTTATTTTTTTGGCATCGGAATATCCCGCAGTTCCCCATCACTAGCTTCGTTTGGTACACAGGTGTGTTTCGACGGAGCGCCAATTGATTAACAAACTTCCTACTGAGGCATTATTTGCCTTTGCCTGATTTACTCCGAGAAACTCAGCTCAGAGTCTATCCGGAAGTCGAAGCACTTAACTTATAGTTTATAACCGTCCGGGTCTGTCAATCTCACTTCGGCTGTCAATCAGTCTGTGAAGACATTTCCTGGCTGGCCGATGTATTGCCAGTCTGCTGCGTGCCTAATCCTGGCTATGCAGCTTCCCGTTGGAGCTGGTTTGCCATGTGGGAGCTTGCCGTGTCTGGGTCTCCCGCGGAGCATAGCTGGCCCACAAACTTTGGTGGTTCTCACTTAAAAATTTACGATGCCTTCATTTGGCAGTGTCATGTTTGCCGAAGCGGAATCTTTTGTGTGCGCTTTGTGAATGGATCGACAAACTTCTCTACATCCATCTTCCCTGTATTCCACATGAAGACGAAGCATTAACATAATGGTCGTTGGCGGAATACTCGTGTAGAACTTTGCAATTATATGTATTCAAGAAGAGGGACGCCGAGACAATGTCACGCCCGGGATGGTACATATACAGCCCAAACGATGGAAAGTGGGAGTGTTACAAATGTTTACCATGACTAGTCCTAGTCTGGCTGCCATTTCCAGGATTTATTTCTCCCTTATATCTTGCTGAGGCACACCCCATTATATAACTTGAGCTATTGTCTCTTCTAACAAGAACGTGACTCTCTGTACTCAAGACATTGTCCTCCTCTGTCCATTGTCCTTCTCATTGTCTTGTCGAGTCGTTCTGCGTCATTACACATTCGCCCGTACACATACACAGTTCGCCCACACCTCGCAACTCTAAGATGTGAAGTTTCAGATACATCAAGGATTTATGCTGAAGAATTTTAATGTCGGTGTTTTTCGCTAAGCTGCAATAAATCGATCCCGAGCCTGCTACTTAAGCGGGTCTTGGGGGTTTGAGCTCCGATGCAATTTAACCTCCGAGATACATTGCAGCGCTTGATTTTAGTTAGGGCTTCATTGAACACTCGACACTTCCCTGTTCCTGAAGTATACTTCAGGTCATCAGGATTGGATCAGCGTTCTCGCAATGGATACAATGCTCCTTTCCCGTCCATTCTTTTCTTTAATGACTTGCTATGCAAAAGGAACACGAAGAGCTCTTATCAGTCCGTTTGGTGCCTTAAGCGGTATGGACATAACTTAGGCATTTGAAATGTGGAGAGGAAATGTTCTGCGCCATATCCTGCAAATCATCCAACTTATATTTACTGTACCCATGCTTAGATCTTATCCCTCTAGTTTTTGTGTCAACTATGGCCACGCACTGTTCTCTATTATTTCCAGGGGTTAGTCTTATTTTGATTCTATTTAGAAAGGAAACCACGTTTAAGAAACTCTTCCACCTCATTCGTGTCTATAACGCAATCCATGCCCTTTATTTGGAGCGTTGCCATTGGTTACCGTAGGTCTTTTTCCCAAGGACATTTTCAACTGCGTCGCGGAATGAGTCAAAACTTTACAAGGAGGCCACCAGGTCGGGTCAATCGAATTGTTCTAGTGGTAGTGTAAGTGTCATCAGATTTCACGGATGTCCTGATTCCCTGCAAAAAGTCTGAGTCAAAATCCTGAAAAGGCGGATCAAGCCCGTCAGTTTGACCAGCTGTGCATAAGACATGCACTTCGCCCTTAGTAATGAGCTTATCATTTGCTGGTTTTCTGGGGGGCTTTTTGGCCACTTTTCTGGTGGCCATAGTTGCCACCACTATGCTTCTCATCCTTCCTCCTTTTGCCTCGGCCCCCTTTAGTCAGCCTGCTGGTAGAACTTTCGGTATTGCTGTGCATAGGAGACACTTCCGTTTGACCAAGCGCACAGCCCTTTGCTGTTTCTTCTCCTTTGGCCAATTACGTTTTTGGTAGACAACGCGTTCTAAGAGCTCTACTAGCATTAAAGTGCCGTCCCTAATGTCCTAATTTATATTATTCTGAGCATTGCAATAAGTTTTAATCTTCTTCGCTGTGTTTCCTGCCTTTTGCAATATGAGTCATTTCTCATGGCCGTCAAGTACAATAGAAATGTCCTTTGCCTTGTTTTAAGAGAGGCTTTTTCTGTTTGCGCCAGAATCAGGAGCTCTCTGTGTAGTGTCAGTAGCAGCATCGTATCGTATGATGTTTTCACATCAACGATAGTTTCTCCCGACATATATTTTTCCAAGCATTTCTTGTTCGTACTTTTCGTCATGTCTTACGTGGCGTTGCAGCGTTCGTATTGTGATTTTGCTGCTTCGAAATGTCTATTTGTGTTGATTCGTCCGTTTGCCGCCTGTATTTGGTTTTTTCGTTGCTTTTGGTTTTGTTGTGATTATTGCAGTTTTACGGTCTATCACTGAAGAAGTGTCCCTCCTCGCAACCGCGATCTCAACTCGAGTGTGTAGTCGCCGTAATGGTCCCAAGGTATCTATGCAAAGCAAGAATGCCATGCGAGAGTTGGCACCAGCCTTTGAGTGGAAAGGTGCACACAATCCTACATCACAAATTCAATGGCGCGAGCTTTGAATCTACTCTGAGGCCTGCCAAGGTTTTAACGGGATGGAGACGGCACGATACTTAATTTGGACGTTTGTGTATTCTTAGCACGAGGTAGTACCTTCAGAAATCCATTTCTTTATTTTGCTTCTTGCCTCCTTCGTTCTAATCAATTTAATAATAACGAAAGCAGGATTTCCAGAAGTAACCATATACACCATCTTTATACTTCATCATATACGCTGCACATTGTGTTGTAAACAAAGGCAATGAAAATAAGTTTTACATTGTTAGAAACCTTCTGGGAGATGTTTGGAAACCCTATTTCGTTTCAGTGATAGTTTATTTGGAGAATGTTCCTTTGTTTGCCGTTACAAATAAGGTCTTAACTGGAAGAACACAAAAGTGTAGAAAAATAACATTCTTCCGAATTCGACTGGCAGTTCAAAATTACAAGAGTTCAATTTAATAAAAAGTAGACCTATAATGAAACAAATTGAAACTACCCAATATAACCGTTTCATTCAATATGTGGTTATTCGGGCTTAGTATTACTCTGTTTTCGATATCTAATATCTTACCAACATTGCATTTTCATCGGTATTGCTCTAAGAAGAAGATTGCGAATTGCATTCAGTAGTATTTTATTTCAAGATTTTAGAATTATTTACTGTCAAGTTAAAATTTTATTAGTATAGTCGGACCGGTGTAAAAACTGCAATAATTGCATGATTGAAAACCCGAAAATAAGATTTATCTGTTTAGTGACTGCTAAAATAAAACCGCGAAAGTCAACAATATACTCTGTACCAAGAGTCGACTCGCCCCATAAATAAACAAAAAAAAAGCTTTTAAGGTGCTTTTTTTAAAATTCTATAGAACGAAGTCGATATGCTGAAATATCTAGTCAAAACTTTAACTTGATTCCTTTGGGATAATATGCTGAATGAGTGATCATCATTGGGTAGTTTCGCTTACGTCTATGTGACATACAAACACACGTTTTGTTACGCAAGCTTTGGTTATATTTTTGTTCAAATTGAAGACCTGCGACTCAAACCAAAGAATAGCAAGTATTTATGGTTCTCGAAAACATAGCGAACACATGTAAAACTGGAAGAAAATTATTTATGATGAAGTGCACAAATGACATAATCGCAGCAAAAATAACTATTATCAAAGGAGATCAGGACACTCAGAACAAAAAAGAGTCATCGCAACATAATACATGAACACCCTTTCAACCAAGAAACTTACCATCCCCAACATCGATACCAACTCCATTGCACCTATCCCTTCAATATCCTTCTTAATAAAAGATAACTTCATGTGCGGCACTTCTCGCCAAGACAAAGGATCACATTGTTTATCTTATGTCGCAAAGATTGTTTTGAAATCAATCGCTCTATGGGACCGACGTATGTAGTCCGCGTGTATTAATATGTAAATAAATATTGTACAAGTTAATTATTTAACGACGAGAGATTTGTGTAAGCAATGTTTTAAACAGGGTCGGATCCCTGATCTTTATTTTCCGAAAAGCAAAATACAACTCAACTCATTTTTCCTAATTTCTATCTTAGATACTCTAAATCCGCCGACTTGCATATGGCTGGGAATTCCGCTATCGCATATGTTTTTCGTTAACGTGTGTTCCCACGAAAAGTGCAATGCTGCACATTTCGCGTGCTCATGCAGGTAGATTCTTCGATTACGCAGGATCTCATAACCCTTCCTCAGTTAAATGCAATTGTCCTCAATTGTTTTAGAAAAAGGGGAGGTCATTGATCTTAACACGTTGAGGCCTTTCTTTGCCTTGGCAAGTTTTCGTGGCTGGCAGGATGCTGGAAGCTGTAGCTACCGTTTTTGGACTTCTAAATTCAGAACATCGTTGATTTTCATTTTTTTTTCGCGAAGCTTTTGATACGGAAGTAAAATCAAGGTGATCAGGAGAATTGCCGTGAGTGCTGATGTTGCATATTGATGTACCCTGCTCTCGTACTGGAATAGTTCGATTTCCTTAATGTTGTCAAAAAAAGAGGTAAAAAGACCGATTATCCCATCGGATGCTGGCTGCCGTATTGCGGGTAAGATTTGTAACGATGCCACCTCTTGTGAGATAAAAGTTCTGTTGTTAATCGAGATGCTATTATTTTCGAATTTGATGAGCAACGTTCCGTTGAGATTGTGGGATGTGTCTTCGGTATTGAGGATTCCGATAAATTGGTTGAGCAGAACAACTCCGGTCGGAATTTCTTCCACTGAAGGTATGTCCTTATTTTTGATTTTATTACAAGTCGACTGCAGGCTCTTAGTGGGATTAGCTATACATATACTATTGCTTATATCTATTAAATATTTTTGCTTGCAAATTGATAGTTAATTAATTTTCTTATGTTTGTTCTTGATGCCAAATATTACATTCTCATTTTTTGTTACAAGGCTAAACGGAATTTCGCTAACAATTCAATTTCTTTTAATCGGTTTTATTATTATGGATTCGAACATATCTTTTGTTTGTACAGGGTTTTCCAATAAGAGGTTTCATTTTGAATAGCCCGCTATTCGGGCAGTTGTCACTTTTGAAGCTGTCATCTTTTGACATTTGACAAGTAAAAACTACGCCATTACTAAAAATGGAACGATACACGCTTCAACAACGCATTGAAATTGTAAAAATTCACTACAAAAATGGTGAAAATTTTGCAGTCACAGTTCGCAAAACTAAAGCACTTTTGGGTCGTCGTGAAGCACCTTCTCGGCCGGCAATAGTGAAACTGGTGGAAAAATTTGAGCTCTTGGGACAAGTTAGTGATGTGAAGAATCGAAACCATGTGCGTCGCTCAAGAACAACTGAGAATATTGCTGCTGTAGCCCATAGTGTTGACGAAAACCCAGGTTTGTCGATTCCTCGTCGATCTTTGGAATTAGGCATTCCACAAACGACATTACACCGTATTTTGCATAAAGACTTATGTCTTAAGGCTTTTAAAGTTCAGTTAACACAAGAACTCAAGCCGGTCGATCACCAGCAACGTCGTATCTTCGCTGATTGGGTCCTTGAAATGCATCAAAATGATCCAGATTTTCATCGAAAAATCATCTTCAGTGATGAGGCCCATTTTCACCTCGGAGGCTACGTTAATAAGCAGAATTGTCGAATTTGGGGCTCGGAAAATCCAAGAATTATTGTTGAAAAGCCTCTCCATCCTCAACGTGTCACTGTTTGGTGCGGTCTTTGGGCTGGCGGTGTGATTGGACCTTACTTATTCGAAAATGAGGCTGGCGCAACTGTTACGGTCAATGGATTGCGCTACCGAGCTATGATTAATGATTTTTTATGGCCGAAATTTGAAGATATTGATGTGGACGACGTTTATTTTCAACAAGACGGCGCTACGTGCCATACAAGCAACGAAACCATCGCAATTTTGCAAGAAAAGTTTCCTGACCGTGTTATTTCTCGAAAAGGTGATCACAATTGGCCACCGAGATCTTGTGATTTAATACCTTTAGACTTTTTTCTTTGGGGCCACGTGAAAGATAAGGTCTATGCCAATGCTCCACAATCGATTCAAGACCTTAACGATGGAATTCGTGAAGTTATCGAGGACATACAGCCGCAAATGTGCGAATTAGTCATGGAAAATTTCATGAAAAGGATATGGTGCTGCAAGCGCAGCCGTGGAGGCCATTTGAATGATATCGTTTTCCATTGTTAATGGCATACCTTCCTCTTTACAAAAAAATAAACATCCATTGATTTCTTTTAAAAAATACTCGTTTTTTTTAAATATTAAAATGAAACCTCTTATTGGAAAACCCTTTAGATGGAATATTGACAATGCCGAGTTTAGCCCAATGTATGGCGTAATCAATGTTGGTTAATTCTTCCTTAATTAAAGTTAACCTAAGGTGTACATCGAATAAGTAATTATTATTGATCTGACTATTTTCTTTTATTAATTATTGTATTTTATTTGCCATTCGCGTGATATTGTTCATCCTATCATTGTAGAGCCGATTTATTTCAAACTGTTTGTTGTTATTTTTCAAAGCATAATTTAGTTTCTCGGTAATAGTAACAGCATCCTCGTGGTCAGGGCTAACAGCTAGCCATTTCCAGGCACTGCCCAGGAAATTGAGGAATCGGATTAATCGAGGGGGCTTACGGTTCGTGATTTTTCGCATTTTCCGTAGTTCGTGAGATATGAGAGGTATAAGTGAGCTGTGTTGTATTCCGGAGACATTAGGGAGAGGTTCAATTTTCTCTAGCAAACGTTCGTATTCATCGATATCTATGGTGTGTAGAATGGATCTGTAAATTCTATTAATTTCGAATATTACTCTTATGAATAATTTTGCCGCTTTCGGTGAGAATAGTAGAATTTCTGTTTTCCTTGACTATTTCCTGTTTAAACCTGGGAGATAATTTGAGCCTTTCCTTTTATTTTGTTTCACAAAGATAACATTCCCGATATCGTAATTTTTGATCGGTTGCCTACTTTTATTGTGATATTTTATATCGGCTTCCTGTTTTCCCTTAAATTTGTCAATATTCATTTGTCATGCTCTTTCGAAATCGTCCAAGTCAATGTCGGGAATCCTTCTAAGGTATAATTCTACAGGCTTTTTATTGGTGGTCGAATGAATTGTGTGATTGTATTCATTGGTGGCACGCTTCCGAAGGTTTTCGAAAGTTCTTTGTGGTCCGTCCCTTTTTAGGCATCTCATTATTTCCATAATGGTTGAATGCCATCGTTCCACTTGGCCATTTACCTCGCTTTTGTACGGTGGCGTCCTGTATACTCTGATTTTCAAGTCGTCTTCCAATAGGGAAGTGATTGAAGCCGAAGTGAGTGATCCTTCGTTATCAACTACCACATTCTCAGGGATACAGGTGAAATAAAGGATGTCCAGTAAAGGTTGCTTTACGTCCTCTGTGGACCTGGATGCGACGACTTTAGCCATGGCAAATTTTGTGAATTTGTCCATAGCTGTTAACACCAGGTTCTTTTCTGTAGAAAAGATGTCAATGTGAACATTATGCGCAGGGTAGGATGGAATAGGTGTAGGGTTTATGAAAGGCTTGTTCGGGTGCCTTTCGTATTTATTTTCCTTACAAACTTTACAGCGATTAACAAGGTTCTTAATCCTTGCTGCCATTTTAGGGCAATAAAAGGTGTTCAGTATTTGCAATCTGTTTTCTATTGCGTTACGATGGGCACGCTTATGAACTTGAAGGATCTTTTCTTCCTGTTCAACCTCACTAGGTATATCCTTGACCAGCTTCTGGCTAAAACGAATTCGATAGTCTTTAAAGTGGTCGGGGTATATCCGCTGTCTTTTTCCCATTGTCTCTTCACTGGAGCATAGCCCATTTACCGTGCTCGGATTCAGATACCTTTTGAATATGTTAATCAAGTCCGCGTCTGAGCACTGTGGTTTTATGAAAACATGTCGTTTATAATTTTCGAAAGGGTTGGTGAGCTGATAACTATCCTCTTCTCCAGTCTTCAGAATAAGTTGATTGCGGAAAACGTTGACAGGTGTTTCTACTGTGGGGATTAAGTTCTGCGATGAACTTTCATCGCTATGCACAGTGGGTGTCATCGAATTTATCTCAGTGGGGGTCTCGAAAGTGACTCAGCGACGAGGTCAGCTCTTCCAGGCTTATATTTAAGGTCGTAATTATATTCTTTGAGTGCTGCCTTCCACCTCTTCACCCACCGTAGGTGAGTGGTTGGTGGTCGGTGTAGATCTTTACCTTCCGTGATCCGTAAAGGTAGCTCCTCGAAGAATTTCGAGGGCCTCGAAGGCCCAGATGATGGCCAGCATCTCCTTTTCGTTGGTTGCGTAGTTCTCTTCGGTCTTGGTTAATGTTCGCGAAAGGAAGGAGATGGGTCTGTTGTCCTGAGAAAGAACAGCCCCGATGGCATAGTTGGAAGCATCAGTCGTAAGCTCGAATTCTTTCTCAAAATTTGGGTGTACGAGCGTGACATCTCTAGAGATAAGTGTATTTTTAAGGCTATTAAAGTCTTTAAGTGCCAATGAGTTGAAGTAGATGGGCTTATTTTTAGAGAGGTTCTTGGACACTCGTCCATCTTCCCCTCTTAAAAGGGATGTCAGGGGTTTGGCAAGTTTAGCATAGTCCTAAATAACACGCCTGTAGTAACCTGACATTCCCAAAAAGGATCAAAGGTCCTTGAGTGTTTTCGGCATAGGAAAGTCGATGATGGCTTGGACTTTTTTAGGGTTGGGTTTGATGCCTTCCTTGCTCACGATATAGCCCAGAAATTCTACTTCTTCTTTCAGAAAATCGCACTTGTCGATTTGAATTTTCATGTTAGCCGACTTTAGGGTTTGGAAAATTTTGTCGAGGTTCTCGAGGTGCTCAGCTTCGTTTCTACCAAAGATAATTATATCATCAATATAGACATGACATCTCTTCCCGATATGTTCTCTCAGAATGTCGTCCAACGCTCGTTGAAAAATTAAGGGTGCATTCTTAAGACTAAAGGTTAGGCGGGTAAACTCGAACTTCCCATTGTTCACTGAGAAGGCCGTCTTTTGGATGTCTGAGTCCTTGAGCAGTATCTGGTGAAAGCCGCTTTTGAGATCTAAAACGGAGAAGTATCTGTTCTTGCCAAGGTTAGCAAGAACTTCATTGATCTCGGGAACCGGATATTTGTCTGGTATGGTCATCGAGTTTAGCTTCCGATAGTCGATGACCATTCGGAATTTCTTCTCCCCGGATGCGTCCGATTTTTTTGGCACGATCCATACCGGGGAATTATAGGGAGATCTGGAAGGTGTGATAATGCCGTCCTCCAAAAGCTTACTGATTTCCTTCTCTACTTCCGCCTTTAGTGCCATAGGGTTTGAGGACCGAGAGTAGACAGGATCACTAGTCGTTGTTTTAATGTCACCCTTAACCTTGGTAGTGAAGGTTAGTTTTTCGTTTGGATCTAAGAGAAGACTCGAATGTTTTCGGATGATAGCGTTTAGTTTCCCAGATAGTTCTTGGCTGAGGTGTTCTGTTTTGATTGCTATGTTATGGATCAGGTCAAAGACTTGTTGTTTAAGAGTGATGCGTATATTATGGTTTAATGTCATAAAATTGTCTTGCGTGTGAATGACGGCCTTAAGACTTTTCAGGCTGTCATTTCCAATGATTCCATCGAAAGAGATGAGTGAAGGTAAAATAAAGAATTTCAATTTGCTAGTGTAGTTGCCGAAGGGCCGAAAAAAGGAGTGATGGGTAATCTTAACGTTCCCCCCAACGGATTTAGCGTAGAAGTTCTATTGGTTGGATAGAGGATATTTTATGTGTTTTGGCTGGACATAATTTCTGTTGGATCCAGTGTCAATAAGGAATTTTAGGGCCTCTACGCTCTTTAGTCTGTATTCGAAGTAAGGGAGCGAAGAGCGCCTTATCGTAAAAAATAAATGTCTTCCATTTTCTCGGCCATATCGAGATTTTCGTCGTCTATTTCGTCGATGTACTCGTCTAAAGTTTGATCATGTTCTATGTCCTGTTGTGTAGTATCGTAGCCTTCTGAGGGATCCACGTTAGACGTGTCCGTCTCAGTGTGATAAATCCTCTCCAGTTTTGGCGATGCATAGTTCTGTGGAGGTTGCGGACGTTTTCGTAATAAAGGCTGATTATGGGGTCTGTTCGCGTAGTAATTGCGTTAGTTCTCATGGAAGCATCGCTATCCATAGGCTCGGGTCTTGGTAGTGGTTTAGGCGGGAGTGGTCTGGGATTAAGGAATTGTGGCTGTCTTTGATAGGCGGGCTACTGGTAGAACTGTGGTGGCTGTGCATTTCGTGGTATATGTGCTAGTTCGGTGAAGATCGGTGTAGATCGGCAAAGGCCATGACTGTGGAGGTGAGTTGCTACGAGGAGGGATTGGAGGAGGCTGCTGATAGTGAGTTTTTCTTAATAAATTCTGAGATTTGTTGGCATGCTGGGCCCGATAATCCATATTCTGGAGCTTTAGGCAAAGGTGCAGTGCCTGAGGTAGATCGACTGGTTCGCGAATTCCCAGGAGCCTTGAGAGATCACCGCGTAACCCTCTGATAAAGGTATCGAGTGCTTTATCCCTATTAACCTGAGTCATGATGTTAGCGGACTCAGTACTCAGTTCCATTGTGGATAATTTGTTTAGAATAAGGGAAAGATGTTGGTAGACTCCTTGGTAAAATTCTTGGATGGAACTTGACCCTTGCACCAAAGTGGTCATCTGATATTCCAGCGTACCAAGATCCCGCTTATCCGCGTAGTGGAGAGTTAGGCATTTTGATTTTTTAGGTCAGTTTAAGGGAGTGTTATAAGACTCCAACGCGATATCGGCGTGACCAGTAATTTTATTTCGGATCACAGATAAGATGCCGTAGTATTTGGGAGTCCCTTTGAGATGGTCATAAGTCCTAAGGATACGCTCTACACTCTTTTTCCAAGAGCTAAACTCTCCTGGATCCCCACAAAAAACCCTAAGACTTTTAAACACAGTCTTTCCACTACTATCAGTCAGTGCGGACGTACGAGCGAATTTTCCGAGTGTCAGAAGCATTTAATTCTATTGTTTTATCTATCTCTCAAATTTAATAAATTAAGTGTATCGGAATACCCGAAGTGAGTGTTGATTGTTTTGAAAACTCCAACCCTGCCCAGCGCAGGAAAAGAAGTCGGGAAACATCCCCGATCAGAACGCTCCTCAGGGACCAATTCAAGATGGCGCGAAGCACATCTAAATCATCCGTGTCAAACAGATTCCTGCCATTAGCTGACCTTGAGGATAGCAGCGACATCGGTCAACAACCCAGCATAGAACAGCAAGCTAAGGTGAGAGTTCCCCCAATCACCTTCACCGATCTTCCCCGCGATACAATTGATGCCATCCTCAAAGAGCTTAAAATTGAAAATTTTTCAATTAAATTAATTAAGGCCCGACGCAATGCCGAAATTGCCAAATGTATGGGCATGGCTCCTCCCATTGTCATTTACCCACTAAGTGTGCTATATGTAGTGGCCCCCATGAGCACACAAAATGCACACTTACAAATGAGCAACAAAATCAAATCACATGCGGCAACTGTAAAGGTCGACACTTCGCTAATGCGCCTGAGTGTAGGAGCAGAACAGATTACATTGCCATAAGGGAAAAGCTCCAAAAAAGAAAAGCTACCCCAAAAACTCAGCGAACAATAAGCAACTTTGCTATTGAAGACGTAAGTTTTCCAGCCCTGCAGAAGCATCCATCGAAGACACCAAGTTTGTTCCAAAACCTCCCAGCGATCTCAGCGAATCCATCAACCATTGGGACACAAGCTCAACCCAAAATGTCCTACAGTGGAGTAGCCAGAAATGTTCCAGAAAACAACCGTGGAAATGATGAACTTTTCGCGCCTGAAGAATTGCTGAGGCTTTCACAAGAGCTCATATCAAATTTAGCTAACTGCCGAACCAAAAAAGATCAGTTCAACGTTATCGTAAGCTTATCATTAAAATTTTTATATAATTAGTACCATTAAAGTTATCATATGGAATGCTCAAAGCATTAAAAATAAACATATTGAGCTATTTGACTTAGCTTGTAAGTTAAATTTAGACTTAATCTTAATTACTGAAACATGGTTAAGGCCGCATGACAAACTATCGCATCCAAATTTTCGGATTTACCGAAATGATCGCCATGATAAAGTCGGTGGCGGAGTTGCAATAGCAATCAGAAAAGAAATTAAGCACACTCCCCTACCGCCTTTCAACTCTTCATTTATTGAAAACATTGGGGTAATGTTAGACGAGCTTAATGTTAAGGTTTATTCAGTCTATTTTCCAGGTTCAAAAATGTCCCAAGAGAAAGTCAATGGATTTAAAAAAGACCTTAAAGACTTTTCCTGACACAACCACAATTTCCTGCTATGTGGAGATCTTAATGCACGTCACAGGCTTTGGAATTGTACACAATCTAATAAAATTGGTAGGTCCCTGCACGAGATTCTAAATGAAAGCAATATGTTTATTCATTTTCCAACTGAACCGACATATTACTCAGCTCAAGGCACTGGCTCAGTTCTGGATATCGTTCTGGGGGATCAAAATGTTGGTCCTTCAGATCTTCACGTTGTACAAGCACTATCATCGCCTCACTTACCTGTTGTATTCTGCCTTAATTCAATGGGAATCTGTCAGAACTCCAGCAAAAAGTCTTATTGTTTCAAACAAGCCAATTGGTCTAAATTCAAAGCGTATATAAATAATAGCGTGTCATTGAATCAAAACATCCATGAAGAGTTAAACTCAATTCAATCCCTTGAACAAAAAATCAACGATTTCAAGGATATTCTCTGGAGAGCTATTGACAGCAGCGTGCCTAAGACAAGCTCAGCATACAAAACCTTTGAATTGGACGACGAAGCTCTAAAACTCATTCGTACTAGAAATACGCTAAGACGACAATGGCAAAGATCCCGAGATCCAGCTCTGAAGCGCGGTGTTAATTCATTGACAACAGCTATTCGTAACAAAATTTCTGCGCTACGCAACCATCGCTGGGGAAATATGCTTGAAAATTTAGACTACAACTCAAGAAAAGTTTGGAGCCTCAATAGACTTTTCAAAGGAAAAAACCACGCTGTCCCATACCCACTGAATGATGGAAGCGGAAAGCACGTGTATTCATGTGAAAGAAAGGCTGAGATCCTCGCCGATAAGTTCCACACCTACCACACCACTAACCATCAAAACCGCGATAACGTTACAGATCGATTGGTAAAGGAAACACTTAAAAATCTACCCTATCCCGTGAATGTACCTCCATCTGCTTACATTAAAACGAGGGAAATAATTAATCAGCTCAAAAAGCTAAAGAACCTCAAAGCTCCAGGAGTGGACGGCTTGCCGAATATAGCTTTGAAGAAACTTCCAAAGAAAGGTATTGTTTTCACGTGTCATCTATTAAATGCATGCCTAAAGCTCTCGCATTTTCCATTGCTCTGGAAACAAGCCATTGTTGTCCCATTACTGAAGCCCGGGAGAGATTCTCATAACCCACAAAACTATAGACCAATTAGTCTTTTGTCAGGCTTTGGAAAGCTTTTCGAAAAGCTCATTCTTAAAAGATTGACTATTTTCATAGAGAGTAGCAATATACTACCTCATTTTCAATTTGGGTTTAGACATGGACACTCTACGGAGCAACAGCTCTATCGGGTCTCTAGGGACATAAAATCCGCCTTGTTAAACAAGGAATCAGTTGGCATGGTTACAATTGACATTGAAAAGGCGTTTGACACTGTATGGCATGAAGGACTAGTACACAAACTTCAAATATACAATACACCCAGCTACTTACTTTATCTTATATCATCCTTCCTTAAGGACAGAACCTTCAAAGTAAATGTTCGAGAGGCTACTTCCTCGCTGAAAACTATAATGGCGGGTGTCCCTCAAGGCTCCTGTTTAAGTCCAACGCTTTTCAATGTCTATACTTCTGACCTACCCTTTTCTGATTTCTGTCAAATAGCAGCTTTTGCTGATGACACATGTTTCTACTCCTCTGGAACTAATCCTAATATAATAATCGCGAACCTTGAGACAATGCTCGAAAAAGCCTACCAGTTTTTCTTTAGATGGAAAATACGAATGAACCTTAGCAAAACAAAAGCCATGTTCTTTAGCAAAAGACGTAAACCTGATTTGATTCCAAATAGACCAATAAACTTCCTAGGCCAACCAATCCATTGGTCAAAAAATCTAACCTATCTTGGCCTAACCTTAGACAAGAAACTCACCTTCAAGGATCACATCGACCATACAAGCGTCAAGGCATTCAGCACCGTGCTACAGCTTTATCCGCTGCTGAACCGAAGATCTCGTTTGAGTTTAAAAAATAAATCATTGATCTTGAAAACGGTAATACAACCTTTAATTTTATATGGAGCACCTACTTGGTGCCAATGCGCCAACTACTTAAAAGCAAAGCTCCAAGTAACACAAAATAGGTATTTGAAAATAGCACTGAATAAGCCTTTCCATTTCCCTTCTCGAAGATTGCATGAGCTCGCCGACATTAGCCCCATTAATAAACTTGCGATCTTGCGTAAAGAAAAATTACTCGCTAGATGCGAAAACGCCACCAATCCATATATCCAGGCACTCTCTGCTGCATAGCAAAATTGCACATAGTCATGCGTCCTTACCAGGTTATAATAGAATAAAAGGTATCTTTTAGGTAGTCAGTAAGTAGCTGTAAGCATAGTACGTTAAGTTTAATATTAAGTTTAGTGAAGGTTTTTGCCAAATTTTGAGAAATCGGGATCTATATTTATCTTTCTTCGAATCGCACTATATCGAACGAAAAACAACAACAACAAACGTTTGAAAAGAAATATGGACACTCAGATCAATTTCACTTTTCACTTCGCTTTTAGTTGATGAACAATTTCACTTTTTAATATAAATCGGCTTATATGATAAAATATATTTTCATCAATATATAAATAAGTCAATAATAAAAAAAAATTCTTTGTTTGTTTTTTTTTTTTTTTTTGACTTAAAAAAAAAATCAGATTTACAAATGAAGAGTCAGCTTACGTTACAACAGTTACGAAGATTATATGTCTCATCATCAAATATTCAGTTGATCTGCGATTCGCTTCTCGTCGGGAGTTATTCTGCTTGTTGTCCTTGGCTGCTTCCTGGTCAAAATGGCGGTCACTTTCGGGACGTCCTGTTTGCTGCTTATGCTGCTACTAGGGGGCCTCTTTTGATTTCGCGTTCCCCTAGGCGCTTGATTATCGCGCCAGATTCTGCTACTGCACTCCTTTACGGATTATGGCGTTGCTCCTTTTACGGATTATTCGCGTTTTCCTTTTACGAAGTGTTCGCGTCGGTTTTTCTCGCGGTATTATATTTTTAATACACTGATACCGAAATTTACTTTTAATGTAGATTGGACTACTGGCCAGTCTCAGCACAGTGTTAAGATCTTGAATACTTGATTTTCTGATCAATTATCAAAAAAAAAACCTGATCAATCCAATAGAAACGCGCGGAAACGGCCCCACGTTGGGCGCCAGTTAATTATTTAACGACGAGAGATTTTTGTAAGCAATGTTTTAAACAGGGTTGGATCCCTGATCTTTATTTTCCGAAAAGCAAAATACAACTCAACTCATTTTTCCTAATTTCTATCTTAAATACTCTAAATCCGCCGACTTGCATATGGCTGGGAATTCCGCTATCGCATATGTTTTTCGTTAACGTGTGTTTCCACGAAAAGTGCAATGCTGCACATATCGCGTGCTCATCCAGGTAGGTTCTTCAAATACACAAGATCTCGGAATTCCTCGTTAGCTACTAGATCTGCTGACTCGTATATGCATGGGAATTTCGCTGTTGCATATGTTTTTTATAGAAGTGTGTTCCCACGAAAAGTACAATGCTGCACATTTCGCTTGCTTATGCAGATAGATTCTTCTATTACGCAGGATCTTAGAATTCGTCGTTAACTTACATACATTTTATTTATAATAGTATCCGAATCATTTATCCAAGGAATAAACAAAAAAGGATACATAAAAATTTGATCGATAGAATCTTTTCCTATAAAAACGAATCTACTTTGCAAAGTCAACGATATAGAAAATGTAAATATGAGATTTAACTTTTATAAGAAAAATTGTTGTTTTGTTTGAAGAACTTACGCAAGTTAGATCGATCCTTTTTACTAATGATCTATCTAGAAGAGAAACTATCGAAATTTGAAGACAGAAACAATTAAAGGACCTTCGTACAATAAAAACAGAAAACATCCGAAAGATTATCAGCAAGTTCCTGTTATTTCGTTGAAATGATGTATTCTGACGGGAATACATTATTGGATTTATTTTTTTGTTCTTGTATTATTATATTATTTGTATTATTTACGACCGCAACAAACGGAGAACCCCGAGAAGAAATCAGAAAGCCCCTCAAAATAAGAAGATCAGGGACTTTTTCCTAAATGTGTAAAAGGACAAATACCTGCTTGCATAAACGAGGTACCTATAAATAAGGACACTTGACATCGAAACTCAGAACGGAACATCACACCGATGATGGCGCATCACTGAAACGCGTTTGTGGACGATTCACAGGAAGTGACGGGGAACAGTAACGTGTGTGGTTCCGAACGTCTGAAATTAACGCGAAGAACAAACTCAACTGCTTTCGTTGTCTTATCTCTAACTTTATTTCTACTCAACTGCCGCTTATCCTTTACAATACATTTGCTTTTATACTTATGGCTAATCGCTAACTAAACAAATATTATTATTACGTGTTTTCGCCCTTTTCGGGTCCTTTTCAAATCTTATCTATTTAAGATACATCTTCTAATTGTAAAATCAACATCTTCTTTGTTCGTTTCAAATCGTACTTTAATTAAACATTACTTTGACCTTTTTCACGTTAGTATTCTAAAAGGCTATTCTAACAGGATTGTATGAAACATCTGGTAATGATTTACATGTTTTTATAATGCTGTTGGTTTGTTTGCATAACACCTCCCTCCTTTAAGTGAAGGCTGTCCTCAGGCTTTATAATTGTGATGTTTAATAGTTTGCGGATTTTTCCTGTTGACTTTTTTTTACTTATAAAATACGATTATTATAAGGATTATGATAATAATAATAATAATAATTGAAGTTAAGCTAATGGATATATTCAAGAGTGTACCTGAACCGTGTAACTCGTCAAGCTTTTGCATACTTTCCAATACATTTGCTCAGAATGCTCCAAATGTATTTTTTTTTTTGCAAAATTGAAAATTTGCTTATTCGGTTGTTTTCTGGTATTACTTGTGGTATAAAATTTTCAGTTATTGTATTATTGTATTATGTTAAACGTTAGTACATATGCTGAGCAACTACAGGTGCTGTCTTATGATAGCGACCATAACGCAATCGTAATGGAAATCAATCATCACAGAGATGATGTCTTCCTTATTCCAGTTCAACATGAAAATCATCGGTTGAATTTCAAAAAAACGGATTGGGTAAAGTTTCAAAAAATTTTTAATCGGGATTACAAAAGCAATGCCCTCGTTTTGATGATAGCAACTCTTTCTCTATAGTTCCTAATGACAGAAATCTAACTAATAGTGAAATAGATCTCTATTTGTTGAAGTTGGAGAAATTGACGTTGGTAACGATTGAGAAAGTAGTGCCCAAGATTGACCATCGAAATAATATGGAAGGTTATGAAACACCAACCATCGCAAGGTTAAAAAGATTGAAAAGCCTTCTTCTCACACGCGTCAACAATATTTATCGGCGATTTTTGGACTACAACCATCCCTCGTTGACTTAGCTGAAATTACACCTGAAAAATGTTTGGAACATAATCCGTTCATACTTCAGGAGTGAGGTCAACAATCAATGGGCGGAAAAACTGAGGGGTATTAGCCCACAGGACCCAGATGGCGTTTTCACAAAAGTGAATAGTTTATTCCGTAAGAGGTCTCGTGTGAAGGTATCGAATCTTGGAGTCACTGGTGATGAATTAAATCTGCTTGATAGGGCTGGTATCGAAATTGATAGTACGACTCCGGATAGAAACGGAAACAGGATTATATGTGATGGATTAAAGAAACTTGCCCTGATTGGAACACATTTCGAATTGGTTCATCTACCAACTCCTGCGAGAGGAAATCAAATATTTTCTGATGTTGTCGAAGCAGAAGTTTCCAACTTCAAGTCAAGGCTACATGGTGAGCCAATTCTTCATTTCAATGAGACATTAACATTTGACCTAATACCGAGCTTAAATCTTGTTGATTATTTTGTCAGTTATGAAGACTTGCGCTTTATATTTGGCGGGATAAACAACAAAAAATCATGTGGTATTGACGGTATTCCGAATATAGTTCTCCGGCATTTGCCTGATGTTGCGATAAGAAATTATTGCATATTGTTCAACAACATGTTGAGCAATTTATATTTCCCAAATGGGTGGAAAAAGGCTAAGGTTTTTCCAATCTTAAAAAAAGGAAAAGAATCTTCGTGCCCTAAGGCTATCGCCCAATCAGCTTGCTGCCTAACATCAGCAAGGTCTTCCAAGTATTACTAAATAAAGCTTTAAACGCTCACATTAACAAGTATAAGTTGATGCCGAATTGCCAATTTGGTTTCCGTGCCGGGCATTCGACCATACATGCGATAGCGAAAGTGACTTCAGACATCTGTTGGAAGCTAAATCATAAAGAATGTGTTGGAGCGTGTCTCATTGACATGGAGAAAGCGTTTGATACCATGTGGTTAGATGGATTAATTTTTACACTCCTTCAGGACAAGTTCCCAAGACACCTTGTTGCCATGATCTCTAGTATGTTATACGGAAAATCATTCGTTGTAACTGATGGAAATCTGACGACAATGCGCGACTTCAAGGTCTTGAATGGTCTACAACAGGGTACAGTTACTGCGCCTTTACTATTTTCAATATTCATTCGCAAACTACTGAATGGCTTTGATTTTAATGTCTCACCAACACGATCATTGGTAGCGTTTGCTGATGATTTGATCATTTATACAGCAGACCGAAAAGCTTCAATAGTCCAGAGCAACCTCCAAAGAATGTTTAATGATGTGCAGCTCCGTACCGATAGTTGGCGAATGAAAATTAATGCGCAAAAGTGCGAAACAATTTTGTTTCGGACCACGCTTCAAGGGGCCAGCCAGGACTTAAAACGTAATTGGAAGAATTTCCATATTATGGCAGGTGAGGGTAGTTCAGAGAGGATTCCACATAAATCCTGTGTTCGATACCTCGGTGTTCATCTCGATCAATACCTGTACTATACAGATCATATCAAAATGATGCTGTGTAAAGCACAGAAAGTAGTCATGGGCCTTCGTCGACTCTTTCATTCCAAATACATCCATCAAAAGGTCAAAGTTATTTGTTACAAGACTCTGGTTAGACCAATTTTGACATATGGGTGCCAGATCTGGTTCAACCAGAGTGCTAGTACGATGGAAAAATTGAGAGTTTTCGAAAGGAAGTGTCTTCGTGCATGTACTGGTTTATACAGGAAGCCTGAGACGGATTGGAAACACTATATATCGAATAGGAAGATTTATCAAACTGCTAAAGTGACAAGAGTCGATATCTTCATATTGAGACTTCTTCGCGATCATATAGCTAGATCTGTAACTGTGAGTGAAAATCCCTGGATTTCACAGCCATTCCACCCTACAGATGAGTATATTGCGAGTTGCCTCGCTACTGGCTTTGTTCCTCCGGAACCATTCATGTATTTAGATATGAAGAGGTACATCTTTGATTCCAATGGGGTCCCAATTATATATGATATATGTAGACGGGCCACCGATAAAAAGATAAAATATCCTCCGAACTTGAGTAAACGAGACCAGCGATTCCAATGGAGATACTCATTTGCTAAATTCGTTGAGTCTGGTCGAACTGAGATGGAGCAGCCTAGATATTGGTGGCTGAATGACACAGACTAAATTATTCGTGTTTTTTAGTTTCTGTTTATGTAGGTTTCTTTTTGAGTTTCAGCTCATGGTTGTTACATTTAGCGTTTTGTTAAAAACTAGGCATAGGTTTAAATATTTAGTATATGTTGATGGTGTAATATTAGGCTTAAGAAATTATGTTTAACATTTAGGTTAAGAATATTGAGTATTGTAGTATAAAATAAATTATTTTGATTAGAATTAGGGTATAATATATTAGTCGTAAGATAAGAGATCACTATGATGTTGTGTAAACATAATTGATTTTGTGAATATTGGTGGTTGGTTTTTTCTCCTTTTTCCAATTGAATGTTAAAATAAGAAATAATTTTAATTAAATCGAATTTGATATTGTTGTTTTTGTTCTTTCTATTAGTAAATGATAATGTTCAAATTTAGAGAGCCATTTGGGCCATTAAGTTTTTTTGTATTTTTATTGTTTAGAACTGCTTTATATTCTTAAAAAATTGATAACGATGAATAATAAATAAAGCGCTTTTGACTTGACTTGACATATGCTGAGCATCGACACAACTTTCTAATAAGATTGGAGTTTCGGTATTTTTACATGAGTGTTGAATGTGCGTTGTGGTCATATTTGTAAAAACGAATGTCTCTGAGGATATTTTCTCATTTTCTCAAGTGAAAAGTGTATAATGTTAATGTATATTCGGGAGGGTTGTTTTTCATAATTGATATTATACATTTATCTATAATTGGATAAAGTGTATCCATATGAAGGGGTACCTTATTGTGTACTATAAACTCAAAGGTATCTAAATAAATTTGTAAAGATTTTTTTTTGTGTTCGGAACGGGTATCAATTTAATTCTGTCTATTGGCTCTGGTTTTTATGGTTTTAGCTTAATCTTCCATTTCAAAATGGTTAGTAGTAGTGATTCTATGTCTTTCCGCAATATTGGAAGTCCTATGATGACTTTGTTCAGAACTAGCTGGTCTTGTTCTGTCTTCATTAATATGGAACCGTTTTGTTGTGCTAGAGATTGTATTTGAATCTCTTGTATTTATGCCGATATCACGAGAAGTAGGAAAAGTATTTTTGGAACGAAAGTTTCGTTTAAGTTTCTTTCTATTTTCCGCGTGAACTCTTTGATTCAACTTTGCTTTCTTGAAGCGAGGACCTAATTTTGTTGGATTGGGGTTTTTTACCCATTTGTTGTCTAGTTCTGACATTTTTCTATTTTGATTGGCTTTTTCTAACATTTTATTTTTGTATTCAGTTAATTTTTTAAAGATGTGTGAAATATCTATTTGATTAAAAAATATATCTGACGGTTTTTCTCCGTATGCCGAATGTCTAGTTGTATTATAATACTGTACACATTCTTGCACAGGATTCAATAATTGTAAGTTCCTATCTTCTTCTTTTTGTCTAATTAAAAAAGTGCGCATGTTTTCGTTTAAAGTTCGGTGCGCTATTTCTACATCAGAGTTCCCAGTTTTATGATTTGGATGTGTGAAATGAACTTGAATATTTTCTTCTTTCAACCAATCCTTAGTCTTTTCAGCGTTTACTCTACTTTCGTTGTCGGTGACGAGAAGTTTTGGTTTACCTATTTGGTTAAATATACCTCTCAGTGTGTTCGCTATTGTATCCCATTGCCTATTCTTTAATGGTGATATAACTAAAAATTTGGAAAATTTGTCTATACATGTGATGTATGGGCTATTTTTGTCTCTGAACCAAACGTCGCTATGGTAAATTTCACGTATATTTTTCGGTGTTACTGTTTCCTTGAAAGGTTCTTTGGGTCGATTTTTATCATATTTGGATTGCTGACATACGTCGCATGAACTAATATAGTTTTCAATTAATTCCTTTGAACGAGGAAAATAATATTTATTATGAAGTTCAAAATAGGTTTTATTTATACCTATATGGTTACTTTGCTTATGAGTTTTAGCAATTACTTCTTGGATTTCACTAAATGAACAGTCATGAAGTAGTTTTTCTGCGTATCCTAACGTAACTTTACTATGGGTCAATTTCCATGTGTTGTATTCTTTTTGCCAAATTAAGAGTTTTCGTTTATCTGGTAATTTTATGCCTACTGTACCAGTATGTGGCATATTATTATTTAATATGTATTTCGCCTCTTTTTCTGTAAAGGAATAAAATGTAAATATCAACCTTTTCTTTCGTTGAAAGTTTTTTCTGATCGTATTATTTGTTTTGCCTATTTTTATGATGATTTTTAAATTGTAGTAATTGAGTGGTTTTTCTGAAATTGAGATATAATGTGTGCTATCTTCTGCAGCTGTATGCTGTGTTGCCAATGAGTCGCAGTCTTCATTCTCATGAACATTAATTTCAATACGAGAAAGTGCGTCTGCCACTAAATTTTCTTTGCCCTTTATATGCTTAATTACAAGATCATTTTCCAATAACTTTGGCTTTCATCTTTGCAGGCGTGGATTATCTGCTTTAAGATTTTCTAAATATGTTAATGGCTTATGATCCGTTATTAACCCGATTTTGTACCCAAAAATGTATGGTCTGAAATATTTAAGTGCGAAAACAATCGCGAGCAACTCCTTCTCTATAGTCGAAAATCGTATTTCTGATTCATTTAAGGTTCTAGATGCAAAACAGATTGGTTTTTGGTCTTGCGATAATACTGCTCCGATAGCGAAATTTGAAGCATACAGTAATTGGTTTTGTGAAATTTGGAAACTGAAGTATAGCAGGATTTGGAATGTAAAGTTTTAATTTTTCAAATGCTTCATTATACTCTGGGTCCATTGTCTTAACATTCATATCTTTCTTTAAATATTTAGTCATTGGGCGAGCGATTTTAGAAAAATCTTTGATAAATTTACGATAAAACCCGGCCATTCCTAAAAATGACTTGATTTGTTTTTGAGTAGTAGGAAGGGGAAATTTATCGATTGCTTCAAGTTTCTTAGGGTTTGGTTTTATTCCCTCTTGAGTTATTACGTGACCTAAGAATTCGGTTGACTTTTTTAAGAAATGGGTTTTTTCCATTTCGATTTTTAGATTTGCCTTCCTTAGTGCTGTAAGTACTTTACGAAGAGCTTTTTCATGTTCTTCTATTGTTGAAGTATATACCAATATATCGTCCATGAATATAACACAACATTTACCCGTAAGTTCTCCTAGAATTTTGTTCATCACTCTCTGTAGAGTAGCTGGTGAATTTTTTAAGCCAAAAGGCATTCGTTTGAATTCGAAATGTCCTTCGTCTGTTGGAAATGCCGTTTTATGGCGATCTTCTGGTTCTATTTCAATTTGGTGAAAGGCTTTTGCAAGGTCAATGCTTGTAAAATAATTAGCGTGACCCAACTGTCCTAAGATATCGTCGATCTGTGGGATAGGGAATCTGTCAGCTACTGTGACATTGTTAATTTTCCGAAAATCGATGACAAGCCTATTTTTTCCTCCTTTTTTTGGAACTACCCAAATTGGATAATTGTAAGGAGAATTTGAAGGTTGAATTATTCCCTGTGCCAGATCCTCTTGGATCTGTTGTTTTATAAATGGTTTTAAAGAATGCGGGTATCTATAGTTCCGCTGATATACTAGGTGTATGCAAATGAAAGTGCCCTCTGTGTTCCAATAGCTAAATCTACACATGTATGAACTTTCAAACCGTATCGTCTGTCATTTTTTATGTTTTTGGCATCTGTCAACAATATCCAATTCATAACATTACAAGTTTCAAACATCAACGCATATTTTGTTGGTATTAAAAATGTCGATTTTTGTGCCACAAGATGCTCATTTGCGGCAAGCATTAGTTTTCTGCTTTCATTTGAAAAAATCCGTAGCTGAATCTCATCAAATGCTTGTAGAAGCTTACGGAGACCATGCATTTAGTGAATCCAATTGCAAAAAGTGGTTTCGAAAGTTCCGTGATGGTGATTTTGATCTGAAAAACGAAGAACGCGGCCACGCTCCGTCAAAATTTGTGGATACCGAATTGCAAGCATTGTTGGATGAAGACGATGGCCAAACGCAGCAACAGCTCGCAGAACAATTAAATGTTGACCAATCAACCATTTCTCGCCGTTTAAAAGCCATGGGGAAGATTTTAAAAGTCGGTAGATGGGTGCCACACGAGTTGAATGAAAGGCAGTAAGAAAACCGAAAATCCGTTTGTGAAATGCTGCTGGCCAGGCAAAAAAGAAAGGGTTTTGTGCATCGAATCATCACTGGCGATGAAAAATGGATTTATTTCAAAAATCCCAAACGTAAAAAATCATATGTCAGCCCTGGCCAAGCGTCCACATCGACTCCAAGGCCGGATCGCTTCGGAAAGAAGGCCATGCTCTGTATTTTCTGGGATCAGCGTGGCGTTATCTGGTATGACCTCTTAAAAACTGGTGAAACTGTTACTGGTGCACGCTACAATCAACAATTGACCGATTTGAACAATGCCATACGCGATAAATGGCCAGAATATCAATTGAGGCACGACAAAATTATTTTCCAAGATGACAACGCATCGCCACATCGAACATTGGTCAATAAAAATTTGGTAAACGCTTTCGGCTGGGAACCGCTAACCCACCCGCCTTACTCACCAGACTTGGCGCCTTCCGATTACTATTTGTTTTCATCGATGGGACACGCACTGAACGATTCACGGTTCAATTCCTACGAAGAAGTCCAAAAATGGCTCGATGACTGGATTTCGTCAAAAAACCAACAATTTTTTTGGCGAAGCATCCATAAATTGCCTGAGAGATGGGAAATATGTGTAGCTAGCGATGGCAATTACTTCGAAGATTGAATTTGTAACCATTTTTTCGAAATAAACATGTATTTTTGAAGAAAAAAAGGCACTTTCATTTGCATACACCTAGTATAGGAATGTCTGATGTCAACTTTAGACTATGTTTGACGTGATGTGTAAAAGTCAACTTTTCATGTTTGTCGTATTGTACATCAATAAACTCGTCTTTTATTCGATCAATGAGGTCTTGTTCTTCTTTTGTATATGCTTCGTCTTGTATTCGTTTCTCAAATGGCATATCATTTCTATCATTTCATTGTTGTTTTTGTTTGTCATCATCTTGTTCTAAAAGGTTTTCGCATTGGCTCGCTAGTATATTATATAGCTCACCTTCCTCATTTTCGAAGGGAATCGTTATGTTGTTGATAGAAATAGTTTTCAACTCGAAATCTAATTTCGCTTTTGTACCTTTCAGAACATTCATACCGATAATACAATCGAAGATGTTTGATGTGACATTCATTAATTTCCATCCAATTCGATGATTTGTACAGAATCCCGATGGAAATTCCGTATCGAAATAGTATTTTACTTCCGTTCTTTGAGCTACGGAGTTTATTATTAAAGGATGAGGAAGAGCATATCGTCGTTTTGTACTAACATATTTTGCATTCATTATACAATGAGTGCTACCCGTATCTATTAAGCAGCGGACAGATTTTCCTTCAATTGTTAATCGAAGAATAGGGAGTCCGAGACTGGTAATCGAAAATTTTGATTTCCAGCGAAAAGGGAACTTCCTGAGGACTGGATTGTATTCATTGATACATCTGTTGCTAAAGAGAGGTCATTTCTTCTCATATTTTGACCATTCGGGTTCGTTCTGTAATTCTGCCTTTGATAAAAACTATTCTGTGGTTGAGTAGACACATTGGCACCACTGACAATATTTTTGTTTTTTGTTTTCTTATTTCCGAAATTGTTTACAGAATTAAATCGATTTTTAGAACCGTAGTGGAGATACCCTGAATTCACCAGCACACAATAAGCATCCTCAAAGGTTTTCGGATTTCTTGCATATAAAACACCGCGAATAGGTTCCGGACACTTATCGATAAAGCAATTTTTTACAATTTGTCTTCTTTGCTCTATTTCACTTAATTTATTATCTTCACTATATAAACTATTATGCTTGATTTTGTTACAAAGATGGTTCAAGTACTTACTCATATAAGAATATAGTTGGGCTGGGGTGGTGAATTTGGCTCCTAGAATCCGTTCCATTATCCTAGTCTCCGTTTCTGGTTCATCGAAGTGTGTGATGAGTGTCGATTTAACAATGGTCCAATCACTATTTGGTAGAGCGTTGATTATCTCCTTGGGTTTCCCAGATAATTTCCCGATGATTTGATATTTGATTAGCGTTTGCTGGATTTCGGGCAATGTCCTTATGGATCCTCGTATTGCATCTATTGCGTTCACAAATGGATGAACCTCTGATTGATCCCCTGAAAATGTTGGCATGGAATTAATATAGCTGCTTATGATTTTGAAGTCAATGGTGAGATATTTTCGTTGTTCTTCGATTGATCCCCTGAAAATGTTCGGATGGAATTAATATAGCTGCTTATGATTTTGAGGTCCATGGTCAGATATTTTCGTTGTTCTTCGTTGCGTTGGTCCGGTTTTTTTTCAATTTGCACGTGCTGTATTTCAATCTCAGATAAGGCGCTTTGAAGAGCCTTAACCCACGCCACTTTGTAGGTGATATTAGTAAAATTCAAGCACAATACTTCTATTCTAAACTACCGACTGCGCCAGTTACGTGTGTGGTTCCGAACGTCTGAAATTAACGCGAAGAACAAACTCAACTGCTTTCGTTGTCTTATCTCTAACTTTATTTCTACTCAACTGTCGCTTATCCTTTACAATACATTTGCTTTTATACTTATGGCTAATCGCTAACTAAACAAATATTATTATTACGTGTTTTCGCCCTTTTCGGGTCCTTTTCAAATCTTATCTATTTAAGATACATCTTCTAATTGTAAAATCAACATCTTCTTTGTTCGTTTCAAATCTTACTTTAAATAAACATTACTTTGACGTTTTTCACGTTAGTATTCTAAAAGGCTATTCTAACAGGATTGTATGAAACATCTGGTAATGATTTACATGTTTTTATTATTCTGTTGGTTTGTTTACATAACAGAACGACGAAATGTTCTGAATACAAAAACAAAAAAGGTCATGTTATCGTTTTTAGCAAAAATAAACGAGTTGGCTCCAAGTTAATATCACAATATAATAAGGAAGAAGAAACGAAATGACAGACTATAATAAAAAACAAATGTTTATCGATTTATGGAATTTATCGAAAATACGAACGACTAGCGAACAATATCACCAGCATGCTAAAAAGGATTTTTGAAAATACTCTAGCATTAAGCACGCTAATAAAATAAGAATATAAAGGCAGCTAGTGAATGTCGTTCAAATTATCGAATGAATCAAATATTGTCAATACAAACATCCTTTCTAACATGGAAATCGAAAAAATTACGGAAAACTTTGATATAAATCACATATAGCGACACAGAACGACATTAGAATTATCCGAGTCTAAAGTTATGCTGAATTCTACCCACCTTTGCTATTTAATCAATATATCAGTCACTTCTAATTTATTCAATAAATTCCTAACAAAACCTGTCAAAATAAAAAATCATAGTAAACAAAACCGATAATAAGACCTCAACAAATGGAGAAAAATGTTTTGGAATAACATATTCAGTTGACATAGTGTGGAATAACATAATAGTTAGTCAATCTGTAATAGGAATAGTATAATATATACAAGTACATCGTCTTGTATCCTGAACTTAATGGCCAACAGGCTCAGATCCCATCGCTAGATGAAATCGAGCCCAGCCTGCTCCTGCTCTTTAACTTACAATCGGTACTACCGTAATTACAAATAACTTCCAAAGAGTATGGTCTAGAAGAAATTCTTTCAATAGAAATGATTAGAGAATTGCATTATTATAGTGCAAAACTGATCAACTCAATGTGCGTCGGGAAGCGGATCAACAACAGCATATCGTATGAACTCGTATGCATTGTGCTCTACTTCTTAGTTTGGATGTGAATCACCTTAGTAAGGAATAGGTAACACGAAAACATGGCATGTGTGTACCGTCAGCTATTTCATCATGGGAACCCAAGGACCCAGGTGTAAATTATAATAAGTGGAGTGTTGTAGTGTTGAGTTGAGCTATTATTAACTAATATTGAATAAATATGTTCTAAATATGTATTGTTATGGCTCAGTATGAGAAAATGAAATGTTTCCGTTAATATTAAAACGTTTACAATATATTTATTAATATTGAAATAAAAGGTTAACAATATATTTATTAATATTAAAATATAACGTTAACTATATATTTGAAGAGATCGATGTAACTTTCGCTTACTTTTTGATCCATTTCTAGAAAAGAATTTTTTATAAAAACAATTAGTTTGCTGTTAATTAGATCAATATATATTTTCTTTATATTACACTACGCGTTTCGCTGAACTAGTCAGCATTATCAAGTGTATTAACAGTTTTGGACTTAAGTCTACCTTTTAATTTAAATCCTTTAAAATTATGAATATAACAGGAAAGAAGGTAATTATGCTAATGCATCAAAGAGGGAAGATTTAAATATGTTGGTTTTGCCATTAAGGACAGTAAAATCATTAATTCTAAGGTGTTTATGAATTTCCAGTGCTTCTAAAATATTTAGTTTATGGGATTTAGATAAATTATGGAGGATCTGTAAATTTTCAATTGAAGAGAATTCATGGTTGGTTTCTAGGAAGTGGTTTGCTACGTTAGAATTAAATTTTTGGTGAATGTAGGATTTGAAATGCTCATTAAACCCAGCTTTAAAGGATCTACCTGTTTGGCCAATATACCCACAATTACATTCTCCACAAGTAATTTTATAGACTCCGGATTTATTAAATTTGCTCGTAGATTGTTTGGCATTGTAGAAAAGGGTGGAAATTTTTTGGCTAGGCTTGAAGGCAATGTGAATATTATCATTAGCTAAAATTCGAGAAATATTATCGGATATTGGACCAAAATATGAAAGGAGTGCAAATTTTCTGTGAATTGTTTCTTCTATCTTCGGATAAATTTTATAAATTGTTTCTTCCTTATGTTTTTTATTAATAAGATGATAGCTGATTCGAAAAGCCGTTATTATTTGCTATTTCTTTAATGGTTGAAATTTCGGTATTCAGAAATTCCTAAGAAAGAGGTATGGAAAATGGTTGACGGTGCTTTTTCCATACCTCTTTCTAAGGAATTTCTGAATACCGAAATTTCAACCATCATCGAGTCAAAAGAATCAATCAGATACCTTGGCTTGATGATTGACTCGAAGATGAGTTTTTTCGAGCAGGTTCGAGCGTCAGCGGATAAGGCTTCCGTGCGAGTATCGGCGCTCAATCGCATTATGGCCAACACGCGGGGACCAACATCGAGCAAAAGGCGTCTATTGATGAGTGCAATGGAGTCAGTGCTCTTGTATGGCTCCGAGGTTTGGGCTGACGCTCTTAGTAAAGAGACGCACCCAAGGCGTCTGGCACAGGTGCAGAGGCAAGGAGCTTTGCGGATAGCGGCTGCATACCGCACTGTCTCTGAACCTGCAGTGCTGGTAATCTCGAGGGTGGTTCCTATTAAGTTACTTGCAGACGAACGGAAACGTGTATACTTACGTAGGGCGGAGTCGGCGAGAGAAACCGCCAGCCGAGAGGAACGGAGAAGAACCCTAACCTTGTGGCAGCAAACATGGGAAAACGAAACGCGAGGCAGGTGGACCGCACGGCTGATAAGTGACTTGGGGCCATGGTTTTACAGAATGCATGGTGAGACTAATTATTATCTGACGCAACTACTCAGTGGTCACGGGTATTTTCAGTCTTACCTGTATAAGATGGGAAAGACACCATCCCCAACTTGCGTGTTCTGCCCGGGGATGACGGATGACGCCTGCCATACGTTCTTTACGTGTAATAGATTCACAAGACTCCGTTCGCATCTCTCGGAGAAAATTGGCGTAATTTCCCTAGAATGCGTAACGGGAAAAATGATGCAATCAAAGGACAATTGGAACTGTTTGTCACATTACGTACGGACAGTACTTATTATAAAGAAGGGCATGATGGATCGCTTGGCGAGGGAGGGGACATCTCTGTAACGCAATATTATAGTAACTAATCGCAATTCCTTCCTATCCATCCGTGGAGAAAGAGAGATTTCCTGAGCCTGAAGATACCGCTAAGCGATGATTAATGAGGCCTAGTCCGAAGTAATGTGACAAACAGTTCCAGGCTAAGTTCTCGGTGTGACAGGGGAGGTGTTTAGTCGGTAGTCCGGTAGCGGGGGAGTCCGACACTCAGGGCGTAAATGGTCTTCACCTCCCAAACATCATAATCATAATCACTAGCGATCGAAGAGTCCGAGTCTGAAGAGTCAGTTGAGAAAAATAGGAGATATTCTGATTTTCCCGTATTTGTTTTGAAATGGTATTTATGGTCCTGACAAGAATGGGCTCTGCCCTGAAATACATCTTCTTCAACCTAGGATCTAGGATGCATTTTAGTGCCAGAACATTGTTCGATTCTGCAAAAACTTTTTTTTGTTGAGTCAGCACTGAACATCGCAAGGCTTTTCCAACTTGGTGTTTTGAATCTAAACGTTCGACTGATTTCCTTAAGTTTGACTGCTATGAATCACCATGCTGCTAGTGAGATGTTTTTCGGAGCTTAAGTCTATGGTAGCTGTTGCTAATGGTTCAAGAACTTCACACACTTCTTGCATGATTTCCATTTCCATTGCGGAGAGTAGTAGTATTCCTGATTACAATTTCGTTTATGCACGGTCACAGCTCTATCTCTCTAAATCAAGAGAGCATTTTATAGGCGGACCAGTTGTTCGAAACATGCTGGATTACTGTTTTCGTGGATAGTTTTCTCAATTCATCGCATGCGGAAGTCAAATTATGGAAAAATCCCACGATTGCATTGCCTTTTTTCAAAATGTCCTTCAATTCTCCCACGTCATCGATGGCATATGTGGTGAGAAGCTTGAGGGTGTAAGCAAAACAAGGGATGCGTTTGCTTTTACCAAACATTATCTCCGCTGTGTTTGTAACAGTTTCTTCGTTGTCAGTGATAATGGCAAGGGTTTTCTCAATTGAAAGTTCCTATTCTTCAAAAATATTTTGCATTTCCTGCACAATATACTTAGCAGTTTGCCGACGGGTGAGATGGAACATTCCGATTGTACCTTTGATAACACAACCATTACCAGCATCAAAATAATGTACTGTCGATCTGAGAAAGCTTCGATTTAGCGAATCCGTCCAAGTGGTTAAACAATTCTTCTGAATATTTCAACTCAGCTTTAAATGAACCGAATACAAGGTAATATTTATTAAAAATAGCTGGATGGACAGTGGAGCAACCGTCTCAAGAATCTTGCGAACTCCAAAAAGATTCCATGTCATGTTACATATCATGTATACAATACTTTGAAAGATCTTGTGACTTAAAGATTCTCCCTCTTTGTGAGAAACTACGTTTTCTAAAGATGTGCAATTCAGATAGTTGTTGTTCTTCAGAACAATTTTGGGATGCTTGTGCTCCACATGATTCTTCAAACAGGTCGAATGCCCACATATTTTTATTTTTACTCCACAATTACGGCACTCAAAGTGCTTATTCTCTAATTTTTCAGAATCTTGCCAAAAAAAGTCTTGGAGGTATCTTGGTCGAAGTAATACGAGGTAATCACAAGAAATTTGTCAGAAACAAACTAAAGAAAAACCACTGATTTCTGTTGAACACAGTAAATAATATATAGATCAGCGAAAATCTGTACAGCAATCTGATTGGGGAGGGAAAATTCAATCGGGGAGGGATTTACTAATTTTTGAAGATAATATTGCGGAATAACTTGTAAAACAATAATCCAGCTACTCTCCCGTTAAAAAATCGTGAACATTAATAAAAAATCGAAATGATAAGAATGATTTAAAAAGTCGTTCTTTTTTGGAGAGAAATCGATAGGCATTAAAAGTTGCATAGTTAAATTTTCTATAAGCTATGATTGGTAATTTTTTTTAAATCGTTACCCTCTCTGCAAAATAGCAATAAATATAAAAAGAGGAAGCATAACTGAATTATCGTATGCAAGTTATTACGCAAATTGATCTGCAAAAATTAGTAAGTTCCTCCCCAATAGCCAACTCAAAATAGATATTCCCTGGCCTAAAAGTACACATAACAAACTAGTTATATTATATGTACTTACTTATTGCGTAGATTAAGCTTACTTGAATTTCCTTTTCGTTCGCTTACAAGCTTTGCACTTCAGCACATTAATTGGCACACAAGACTTCGACTAAACTTTACACAAGAAAACGACCACGGCATATCACTCGAATGAAACAAAGCCTGTCTAAATAACTTCTAGATCAATTTTTTAAATTAATTTTGTATAAGCCTATACGACGCGAGAGCACAAAATGAAATTAACGCACTTTGTTTTGATAAGTTTAATGAAGGACGCATATTTCTTCATAGTACTTAATTATAATTGTTTTGGCACCACCGAAAATAAAAAGGATTTTTCGCATCGGAATACCCAGGACTATTTACATCTTCATAATAAATGAAATTGTTATACATTGCAAGTTATTGAGTTTGTACAGCACTCGGTTATCAGAGAACATACATCTATTTCGTGGAAACCGGAAACCGAATTTCTTACGTTGTGGAAAATATTAAAGGATAATAAAATTTAGGATTAACTTCATCGTTCATGTAATGAACTACGTATAGTTTTAGGAAATACGGATAATAGGGCCAGATAGATGCAACATATGATTTTCAATCGCAAATATTTTAATAAAATTAATAAAATTAATTTTATTTAATAAAATTAATAAAATAAAATTTGTTAAGGGTCTTTACTTAATGAATGCGCACAACTGATATGCTAAGTTGGAGGTATTTCCTTTATAACTACATCAAATTCCCAAATGATGTGCGAAATGAAAATGCGGGACCCGAAACTCTTCCTGCCTAGTGAATGTTTTAGGACAGTTTAGAATGTTTGCAACAGTCTCCTATGCGGTGCGTTCATTAAACGAAGGGTTAGCATGAGGATATGGATTCAGTCTCTCTTTTATAATCTATGATTTTACTTATGTGACAGATAAGAATAACGAGGTTTTAAGGGTGCTCTTCTTCTATTCTTCTCTGAAATGACCACCACCATGAGTGAAAAAAAATTTATGGTAGACAGTTTAAAATAGAATGAGAAAAGTTAAGGTAATGCATGACCGTTGTAAGTGATTTGTCATATCGATATCGGTTTTGAAAGATGAAATCCCAGCGAAGAAAAAAGTTTCCATAAATTACAAAGTAAAATAATTCCAAAATTTACTATCTGGAAAAAAAACCCATAAACCATCCATAAATTACAAAGTAAAGTAATTCCAAAATTGTCTATCTGGAAAAAACCCAGCCATTACGAACATCTGCACGCTAACTGTTTATTTTAAAACATTTATTTTTTTGCGTTATTCTTATTTTGAACATAAACTATACCTATACAAATTCTTAATAATCCTCGGAAAACCCTACAATTCACAACTCTAATCCAAAACAGTCTTACACACAAATTAAATTTATAACTATTCTCTTAAACAAAAACACTCTTTCAGAATTTCTTTGCGCCTTTATTGAGGTCTTTTATGACACTACTCAGCATAAGCCATAACGTGTCTTCACATGGCCTGAACCTTATTTTTCTTCACATCCTTTGGAACTCCTCTGTTTATAATCAACATTGTCTTTAAGTCCACCTCGATTTTCCTACTCCTCTGAAACTAACCAATTAAAAATATTCCATCCCGTTTCTCCAAAATCCGCCAAAACTTCAAAAAAATTCAGCTGACATCCAACAGGATAACAAACCTTATCTACCTCAATCTAATCCGAGTGAAAGTTCTTGCGCCCTCTCTATTAACGAGACATTAATTTTTAAGTCCGATCGAATAATTAGGATTAAACATTTTTTGTAAGTTACATTAATTTGTCCGATACTGATATACAATAAATAAAGTTATACTGTGAAGTTTCCAGGCGAAGCTCAACTCTTTGGAGGACAACGTCTTGAGCACAGAGGGTCATGTTCTTATCGGAGGAGACTTTAACGCCAAGGCTATTGAATGGGGCATGCCTAAGTCAGATCCCAGGGGGAATCGAATCCTGGAGATGGCAGCCAGAGTAGGGCTAGCCGTGGTGAACACTGGTAACACTCCCACTTTCCGCCGCTTGGGCTGCGTGGGCACCATTCCGGACGTTACATTCGCCTCGGAGTCCCTCTCATCTATGACACACAATTGAGAGTTCTAGAGGACTATTCGGCCAGTGATCATCAGTACATAGCATTCGAAATCCGCGACAACGTTCCTAAACTCGCAGACACTCAGAGCTCCGCCTTCGTGTGGAATACTGAGAGGATGGACATGGAGAAGTGTGTCGACACGCTCATGATATGCTTACCACCGTTTGGCTCATCACCGGGGACCAGAGGACTGACTGCTGAAGACATGGTGAACTCCACAATGAGTACCATCATCTCCGCTTGTAAGTCATCTATGCCCCGCCGGAGACCTAGACACGGAAAGCCTCCAATGTACTGGTGGTCCACTGAAATAGCTGAACAACGAAGGGAATGTCAGAAACTCCGGCGAGAAGCTCAACGAGCGCGAAGCCAAGACGAGGCATGCACCAGAATTGCAAAATATCGGTCGACCAGAAAATGCCTTCGCGAACAGATCAAACGGAGTAAGGCCCGTTGCTCCTCGAACCTCGTCGAAGACGTGAACAGGGACCCGTGGGGCTTGGGCTATAAACTAGTTATGCGGAAGCTTGGAGCTCTACGGGCCCCCTGTGTACTTGCAGCGGACATGATGGACGAGATAGTACGGGCACTTTTTCCCCAACATCCCGTCCACGTTGATGCCGCCCACAGGGAAACTACATCAGACTGTCCACTCTTCACGAGAAACGAGCTGAAACTAGCAGTTCTCCTCATGAAGGCGAAGAAGGCTCCGGGCCTAGACCGTACTCCAGCCGAGGTACTGCAACTGGCCTATCACTCTTGCCCTGACTTGCTGCTCAGTACGTTTAATGCCTGCTTGCAGGAAGGCATTTTCCATGAGCGTTGGAAGACGGCAAGACTCATGCTGATCAGCAAGAGGAAGGGAAATCCCGAGTCGCCGCCAGGATACCGACCGTTATGCATGCTAGACACGGCCGGGAAAGTGCTCGAGAAGCTGATAAAGAGAAGACTCGCTAACGTTATCCACGCCACTGGGGATCTTTCTCCAAGGCAGTATGGTTTCAGAACGGGACGTTCCACTATAGATTCAGTCACGATTTGGTAAGTGCGGCCCAACAGGCAGAGGCACGCAGGCGATCCAACCGTCGGATAGTCCTTCTAGTGACGCTGGACATAACGAATGCTTTCAACTCCACTAGATGGAAGGATATTCTGGAAGGATATACCAGAATATCTGATGTAGATAGTCCGAAATTACCTGAACGATCGCAGCCTGATCTACGACACGGTGCAAGGTTGTCGGCGGATGCTAGTCACATCAGGTGTGGCCCAAGGCTCCATTCTCGGTCCAGACTTGTGGAACGTCTCCTACGACGGACTCTCAGACTTGAACTGCCGGAACAGTCGCGACTGATCGATCAAGCGCAGTTAAGGCTGAATGTACTAATGCCCCGGGTGGGGAGCTGGATGACCACTCACGGGCTTAACCTAGCGTTAGAGAAAACCGAAGTGGTAATCCTGACCAAGAAGTGGATCCCCAGAGTAAGAATGGTCCATGTCGGGGACACATTAGTAGAGTCGAAACTATCAGTCAAGTATCTGAGCTTGCTGAGAGACTCTAAACTGAGTTTATCGGAGCAATTTAAGGCAACGACAAACAAGGCCGCACAGGGATCTTGGCAATTAGTCGACTAATGGCCAATCATGGGGGACCAAGTCCAACAAAAAGGCGTCCGCTAATGAGTGTAGTGCAATCTACGCTTCTAAATGGAGCAGAGACATGGAGTGAAGCTCTCAACAAGGAACTGCAACGAAAACGGCTAGCAAAGGTGCAGAGACGGGGAGCACTGCGGATTGCATCAGCATACTGTACAGTCTGTGAGCCAGCGGTGTTAGTAATTGCAGGGGTGATACCCATCGCTCCCCTTGCTAGAGAACGCAAAAGAGTCTACCTCCGAAGGCACGAGGGTAATAAAGAAAAAGTTGCTCGCGATGAAAGACGATGCACTTTCGACGAATGGCAACAATCATGGGAACGTGAGCTAAAAGGAAGATGGACCGTGGCGCTCATCAACGACTTGAGATTGTGGCTCAGTCGAACGCATGGTGTGACTGACTTCTACCTGACCCAGCTACTGAGCGGACACGGTTGGTTTCAATCCTACCTGCACAAGATAGGTATGTCACGGTCTCCTGATTGCATATTCTGCATTGGTGTGAAGGATGACGCCTGTCATACTTTCTTTTCTTGCAGAAGATGGGAAAAACAGCGCGGTGATCTTGCCGAAAAATTGGGAGAGCTCCATCCAGATAGCCTAATCGAAGAGATGCTGAAATCATTTCACAAATGGAATCAAGTGGCACATTACGCTCGGGCAATCTTAGTAATGAAAAAAGGAATACTTGATCGACTGGAGGCGTCTAGGTTGGAGGGTTTCCGTCTCTAGCAATCCTCCTCCTCTGTCCCATCCATGTGGAGAAGGAATCCCAGTAACGCGAAGGTGCCAAAAGGCGTCAAATTGGGAGGCCTAGCCCGAAGTAATGTGTTAAACGGTTCCAGGCTAGGCGCTCCGGTTGACAGGGGAGGTGTTTAGTCGGTAGTCCAGTAGGTCCATTGGAAGTCCGACACTTAGGGCGTAAAAAAAAACCACCAAAAAAAATACTGTGAAGTGTTTGTATTTAATTAAAATAAATAAAATCAAGTATCCTCAACGAACATATGAAATAATCCAGATACAATTAATTTATTTTGAATCACATTTTTTAAACTCTTTTTTATTTTTATTTTATCTCAGCTAATGTCTTGTATCTTTACTGCATGACAGTTATAAACTATTCGATTACCCGATTAAACCGACCCCAATGGAACCGATTGAAAAAAAAAAGATTTTTGAGCAAGCTAATCGATTATTTCAATTAATCGATACCCATCCCATCTTCTCACAAGAGCTACGCATGCCACGGGGGACAGATGGTAAGACTTTAGTGCACTGTACGTGTTGATGGCATCTGATTGCAGCTAGTGGATACCAGTGAGAACCTTCCACTAGCATTTGATCAATGAAATTGAGGTGGCCATTGAGGTATTAAATAATAATGAGACACTTTTCCTTGAGCTTACAAAGAATTTGATTTAACTGATTTTTCCACTTAGGTTAAGGTCAGGGTCAAAATTCGCTTTATTGCGATAGCCATATGATACAAATAATATAAAGCAAAATTAAAATTAACAATTCAATAAAACTTACTGGCACAAAAGGCACTCTAAATTAAATCATATTATAATTGGAAAAAATTTGTGAAAAATAACTTATCTGTTTAAATTAATGAAAATTAAATATTATTTTTAATTAATTTTTAATTTTTTTTAATTAAACAAACACCATTACAATTTTTATAGTTAAATAAAAACACAAAAAGAACTTTAGGCTTATAATTACTTGATTTAACTTAACTCGCATAAAATACTCTACCAATGATCCTAATTCTAATATACAATAACAATAATATCCCTAATTTAAAATACACCTATCACTATTTATTAACAACGAAAACAAAACAAACTACAGAACACTAACACGTAATTCGCGAACTACTGCGAATTTAGATATTGTAACTCAGCCACCAATACTAAGATTTCTGCGTTTCAGATCCATCAATTTCAATATACCTTGCAACTGAGTATCTCCATCACCAGTTTTGGACCCTCGCACTCAAATTCGGAGGATATTCTATCGTCTTTTCGATGGCCCGTCTATATACATGGTATATAATCCCAACACCGTACAAATGTATTCATGTACAAATACACGGTAATTCATGTATAAATACACGGATGCTTCTACGGGAATGAAGCCAATAGTGGGACATCTCTTAATGTACCCGTCTGTAGGGTGGAATGGCTGCGAAATCCAGGGATTTTCGCTCACAGTAACAGAATTCGCGATGTGATTTCGAATTAGCTTCAAAATGAAAATATCGACCCTCGTTACTTTGGCTGTTTGATCAAGTTTTCGATTTGATATGTAATATTTCCAATTTGTCTCAGGTTTTCTGTATAGACCAGTACATGATCGAAGACATTTCCTTTCGAAAACTCGTAACTTTTCAATCATACTACCACTCTGGTTGTACCAGATCTGACGACCATATTTCAAGACTGGTCGAACTAAAGTCTTATAGCAGATAACTTTGACCTTTCGATCAATGTATCTGGAATGTAACATGTTTATTATAATCAAGATGAACTCCGAGATATCTAACGCAGGATTTATGCGGAACCCGTTCAGAACTTCCAACGCCCGCCATAATGTGTAAATCTCTCCAGTTACGTTTTAGGTCTCGACTGGCCGACAGCAGCAATGTTCGAAACAAAATCGTTCGCATTTTAGCGCATTCACTTACATTCGCCAAATGTCCGTGTAGAACTGTACGTCGTTAAATATTTTTTGAAGGTTCTCCTGCACAACTGCATCTTGTCGATCAGCCGTATAGAAAATTAGGTCATCCGCAAACGCTACTAATGATCGTGTTGGCGACACGTTGAAATCAAAGCTGTTCAAGAAATTACGATTGAATAAACAGAAGAGTTTTGGCGCAGTTACTGTTCCTTGATGTAGACCTTGAAATCGAGCATCGTTGTCAGATATCCATCAGTAACGAGAAACGTTTTCCCGTACAAAATATTACACATCATGGCGACGAGATGTCTGGGAAATTTGTCCTGAAGGAGCTTAAAAATTAGTCGATCTAACAAAACGGTACCGAAGGCTTTCTCCATATCAATGAGACACGCTCATCAATGAGAGGAAATTGTTTGAGTAAAAGAAGTTCCAATATAATGTGCGCCTGTGTTTAGTTTCAGATCTGTCAAGGAGTTCATTTAAGTAATTAATAAAACAAAATAATTGAAATATAAAAAATTTTCTACTTTGATTATTTTAAAGCATATCGAATAAATTTAATATCAAATTTAATACGCATGCTCAATTTAACCAGGTAGCTTATACGAAGTAAAAGTGGAATAAACACAGCAGAAACTGATGAACAAATTATGCAGAATTCTGTTGCCTTTATTGTTTAAGCGTTATAACCTTTACCCCGGCGGTGAAAAATGCAGCAAATTTTTGTGGATTTAGGGAAATATGGACTTGCCAGAAAGCGTATGTTAGGGGCTTATGTGAAAGGGTCTGTGAAAACCGTAAAGCACTGTAAAAGGCCAAAAGTTCTAAGTAGTACGTGCTGTACTACGTCTATGCAGGCTTAGTTTTTCCCGAAAAGTAAAGTCTTAAAGTAATGAATAAAATTTTAAAAACCATCCGTGAAGAAAACGAGAAGTATCGAGTTGGAGCGTGACGCTAAATTACTTATTGTCTAATGTTGTAATGTTCCTATACGAGGCGACGGCGCTTACTGATTGGAATAGACCCAGTTTGGTTTCTATGAAGTTCTTGGAAATTAGTCTTTCTAAGTGCACGAGTATACCACTACTGATGATAGGTTCGCTGGTAAAAGGGGTCATAAACCTTGCGAAAGAGAGCGGCAATCATAGATGCATCCCCAGGGTAGTGGTGCCGTAAGCACAGATAATACTATTTTTCATCACCGTGAATAGGTATGAGGGTTTTATGAGCAATCCAGAAGTCCATGAACGCGTCTTCGCGTAACGATCTCCGACAGTTTTAATAAACGACGAAGTATGTTAAACGCAATCGGTGAGGAATAGCTAGTTGCCATTAACCCTGATGCTTGCACGGGGGTTTGTATTGCCGGCGTGCGCATTGTGCTACTTTTAATAAATTGCATTAGGTGGCAAAGAGGGACCAAGACGCTGACGAACATTGATGTGTGCACTGTGTGAGCTTACTATCTCTAAGCCCCTTATCCTCAATTAGGTGATGCGTTTTGGTAGTATCAACCTTCAAAGAAGTATCAAGCTTTACATCCGGTGATTTAAACATGAAGTCCTTGACTGCCGTAAGATGTTGTAGGTCTGCAGCTGAGATATTCTCGTTCATTCCGCCCGCAATGTTCAAATTACTCTGAATAACCACGCACTAAAGCTGTAACTCATTTGGTGCGACAGTGTACATGTGTAGTGAAACATGTGAATGTCTTTCTATACTATAAATGTTTCGGTGCATTGTCTCTTGACGACATGGTATTTCTGGAGTTCCTTGAATTTACATTTATTTTTTAAGGCTGTAGGGTATTTGTTGATTTCGTCCCAGTGATACGAATTTTCGGAGCTGTAGACAATATTGTTGATTCTGATTGTGGAAGTAAGTGTAGTTGCCTAGTTTCTGCATAGAATCTTAACCCTTTGCGCTCGAGGCCGTTTCCGTGCGGGCCAACCAGCAACTCGAAACGTTTCGTAGCGCTTTTGGTGACCTTATTACCTCTAACATAAAATGGTTACAGACGCAAAGTAACATACATAACTTTTATATTTTAATATTAAATGTATTTTTACATCTTCACGAGGATCATTTGGTTAACATTAGTCTAATTTTGTTTTGTATAATATTTCATAAAACAATTGCCGAGATGTATGCCCGGCTTATCCGGACAAGTATCACAATAGTATGTCGTTTGATGTCTTTTGCCATACCTAGTTCTTTGAGAGCAGAATTTGCAATCCTTCCTAACTCCTATTAGAATGTTGTGTAGCTTTCCATTTAGGCGGTCGTTTCCAGAGCTGGAGGTTGAGGTTGAGGATCGAGCACGTGTCTGATGAAAATCACTAGTCAATTGTTGAACTAAGGTTTTGACATAGCTCAATTGACTAAGCGGCTGTTCTCCTCTCTGCTGTTTAGTAATTTGATAAAGTAAATATGAATTTATTGAGCATATTCCAAGCCCCCAAAAAACAGTTTACGCGACCATTTCAATGATTTTCGCAAAAACTAGTACGTTGCGGCTAATTGATCTGCACGATCGACACCACCCATATTTTTTATATAATTTATTAGTATAATAGGCTTCTTGAGGGTAATTTCAACATCACCTCGTAACATTCTTCTCACAGAAGTCATTGCTGCATTGTTCCACTTCGTCAAGCACGTGACAACCTGCTTGTCTTTCCCTGGGGAACGCTACTGTCGATTTCCTCCCGAATTTTGGTTTTTTGATTGGGTTAGGCAAATGCTTCCTATTTGTTAGTATTGTTCCTGACAAGTGGCATTTCAGTTTCAATAACTCTTCAGCCAGGATAAAGCTGGTGTAGTACCGATCGGTGAACATGTGGTGTCCTTGACTACCGGGCCCATTCTCGACATTGTCTCCATATTTATTATAATGCCAATAAATACCCACATTTCTTCGGTAGTCTCGTTGTTCCAAGTTCGCCATATCGAGTACAGTGATAGTGTTGCATTTTCTAACTTTCTTCTTGCGTAATTATTTGTTTCTGTAACTGTTTCATTTACGAGTTCATCAGTAAAAAATAATTTAAAAAATCTAACGGTTCTTTTGTGTCTGCGAATATGTGCGGTCATGCAGGATTATTGCTAACTATTAGGTGTATTAATATGAAATGCGGATTTTACTAACAGATGGCATAACCATTACATATGGTTTGTGTCGGTGATAGCTAATATGGCATTGTGAAAGGTAATTATCTGTCAACAAATTCCAGTATGTCATAGTGTTTGATTGTACAAACAGCATAGTTTTTTTTCGCTTCAAAAATGTCGAATTACGTGCCAGAAAAAGAGGTTTTGCGGGGAAGTCTAATAACCTTCTTTCATTTGAAGAAAACGACAGCAGAAACTTATCGATTGTTAGTGGAAGCATATGGTGAACATGCCCCAAGGCAAGACATTTGTGAACGATGGTTTAAAAGATTTGAAAGTGGCGATTTTGATGTCAGCAACAAAGTAGCCATTCTCATTCTCAATTCATACGAACTTCTTCATTATTCAGCTACTCGATCACTGCTCGCGTTCTCTCTATCGCGAAGCTCTCTGTGTATGGCTGTTATTTTCTCGTTCAGTAGCTCTAAATCAAACTCATTTTTACTAGAGCTTATTTTATTATTGCGTTCCATGGTAATGGGGATCAAAAACTTCAACTTTTCTAGTTCTTTTGCCATGGCTGTCAAGTTCGAACTGAGACCGAAGGTAGACTTCAGTGCGTGGTTGCGTACTAATTTAAGATAAGAGAGTCTTATCTCCATGTGAAAGGATATCATTTCACACTTCATAAGATGATACAAAAAGAGCGTAGGGACCCGTCCCGAAAAGGCAAAACGTAAACAGTTACCGCCGCGCATCGAGTTACCTCTGCGAACCATGTGATGAGCGACAGTCACCTCTCGAGGCATGAAATCGCGTGGTGAGTGACGCTCACCTCTCGAGCGCAAAGGGTTAATATTCCAAGTAACTGCTCTCTTATTTCATTTGATGTTACAAACATGTTTTCCAATATTCCATTTAAAGTTTCTCTTAATATAGCCAAGAATCTTTTGGCCTCCAAAAACATCTAACAGGTTTTAGAAACGGAAATTAGAACTTTGCTAGAATTCTGTCTTAGAGAAAACTATTTTAAGTTTGAAATCACTTTCTATAGACAGAAAAAAGGGCTAGCTATGGGTTCCCCTTTGAGTCCGCTTATGGCAGACCTTTTTATGGATAGTATTGAGGCAGCTGTTTTACAATCTGAATTCTCAAACCATGGTATTTTTTCGTATAGATACGTTGATGACATCATTGTTGGCTTTACAGAAAACAATTACCAACTATCCCAGCTTCTAAATTTCTGCAACAATATACATCCCTCCATCTCCTTCACAGTTGAACAGCAAAATAATAGGAAAATAATTTTCTGGATCTGACCATCACCAGGAACCTTTTTAACAGCCTAGAATTTAACATTTTTAGAAAGCCCACCTTCTCGGATGCAACTATTCCAGTCAATTCATGCCACCCTTGGTCACACAAGATATCGGCTTATAGATCATGGTTGACCGTGCGTTTTCCATACCTCTTTCTAAGGAACTTCTGAATACCAAAATTTATCAGAAGATAGAAGAAACAATTCACAGAAAATTTGCACTCCTTTCATATTTTGGTCCAATATTCGATAATATTTCTCGAATTTTAGCTAATAATAATATTCACTTCGCCTTCAAGCCTAGCCAAAAAAATTTCACCCTCTTTTACAATGCCAAACAATCAACGAGCAAATTTAATAAATCCGGAGTCCATAAAATTTCATGTGGAGAATGTAATGGTGGGTATATTGGCTAAACATCCTTTAAAGCTGGGTTTAATGAGCATTCCAAATTCTAAATTCATCAAAAATCCAATTCTAACGTAGCAAACCACTTCCTAGAAAACAACCATGGATTTCCTTCAATTGAAAATTTAAAGATCCTCCATAATTTATCTAAGTCCGATAAACTAAATATTTTAGAAGCATTCAAAAATCATAAACACCTTAGAATTAATGATTTTACTGTCCTTAATGTCCGAAGCAACACATTCAAATCTACCCTCTCTGATGCATTAGCATAATTAATTTTTTCTTTCATAATTTTATAGGATACAAAAGGTAGGCTTAAGTCCAAAACTGTCAATGCACTTGACAATGCTGACTAGTTCAGTGAAACACTTCGTGTGATAAAAAAGATAAATATATTGATCTCATAACAACAAACATAACTAACAAACTATTTGTTTTTTTTATAAAAATTCATAACTGTTCAACTTGGCGAACTAATTACTTTATATTACAAATTTTTGCTGGTTTAGAAATCTACATCCGGCTTGTGTTAGAATTATGTTGCAAAAGTACATTTGCCGGAAGGACATGTTATATTACAGTTCATCGGAAGAGATTCATTGATGACAAAACAATATATTTTATTACAGTCCTTTGAAAAGATGCAATGATGACAAAAACATATTTTGTTACAGCTCTTTGGAAAAATTCAATAATTATGAAAACATATTTTGTTAGAGTTCTTTGGAAAAGATGCAATGATGACGAAAACATTTAAGTCAACAAAATGCAATAAAGGTATTAATGTGTGAATTTACATTTAGGGTTAATCGTAGTTATTGGGACATAACGTAGTTCTAGCGATGGCCAAAGGAATCTTTGCGATTGCGACTGGTACTGCGGATAGTAATAGTTGTCGCTGGTGGATAAGCTTTGCTTTGTATATTGAATTTATGATGATCAGGAACAACTTAACGATTACAAATGTGTAGATGTCTTTCTGTAGTATAAATGTTTTGGTGGATTGGCTCCTGAAAAACTGGTATTTCTGCAGTTCCTTGAATTTACATTTTTTTAAGGCTACTGGGTGTTTTTTGATTTCCTTGCAGTGTAATTTTTGGAGCCATAGACGACATTGTTGATTGTGAGCTGTTTTAACAAGATTCCATTTATCACGATGCATTAATGGCCACAGGTGGTGTTGATCGTTGTTTCGGGGATATTGGTCCAGATTTTGTGGTTTGGTTGTGGTTCAAAGACTTCCAATTTGTTCTCCCAGTTGCGAAATTCGCAATGTGCTGGTTTGCTGTTTAGTTTGTTGTTTGTTGTTGATTCGGTTGATAGTTTGAAGTCTGTTGTTTGGTGGCAGTGATATACGTTCTCGATGGTCTTGCATCCGCTGCTAAAGTTTCGGAAGTGTTTGGGGCTTATTAGGAGGTAAGGTTAAGCGGGAAACTGGGATCTGGATGTTACAGATTATTGTTGCGCTTATCCAGGTCAACTTTAACTTAGTAAACTCGAAATTTCTTGCAAGTGAAAAAGTAAATTTGAAGTTAATTAAAATTGCCTTTAAATCTTATTTGAACACACTTCACAAAATTCATTTAACATTTCACTAAATCACTGTCAATTTACCAGTTTATTTCCCGTACACGTTATTCACTTCTAAATTCCACTTGAATTGATCACTTCCACTCGCGTACAATTTTATTTCACTGTAACACTATTGAATTCGGCACTTTTCCCAACGCGCCCTATCGTTTAACACTTTTTAATCATAACCAATCGTTTCCGCCTGCTGTAGTCGCTTAATATACAGCCAATCCAGAACCTTCTCCTACCTCCTATGTAGAAGATTCTGGAGTTCACGCGCTAAATCACTTGCATATGCATTGCATTGTTGTTATTCCTAAAGGAAATGCATTTACATAATGGCTTTTCCCCTTTCTAAAATGATCCTGGTATTTGTTGTTGTTTTGGTCGTTATTGATTTGAATCGCATTTTTGTTTTTCCTAATCGCAATGCATTTGCATAATGGCTTTGCCCTTCGAGAATGGTCCACATTTTTGTTGTTGTTTTGGTCGTTATTGTTTTCCGTTGTATTTCGGCAACTGAAGTGGCGCGTGAAATTATTTGACCACCTAACATTGCATTGGTAGCCTTAGAATAAGCTTTCAGTAATTGGTACATGTGCTCATTAGATGTTATATTTAGGCCTTGATTATTTAACATTAGGTGCATTCCGGATAGTTCCTCTGTATTTACCATCTTTTTGATATTATATTTAGTTTGGCTAAGATTATGACTTCCGATATTCCTGTCAAATGTTCGTTCAGCAGGTTAACATTGTAGTCCACTTGATTGAAGAATTGACAGTATTTCCAGTTGGATTTTTTTTTGTCTAATTTTGTATTGTGCCGTTTCTTGAATGTATTAGCTAAAACCTTTTGCAGATAGTTAATATGATTTTTGATATTTTCGAATCGTTTGACCAGTTGGATGTTAAGTTTCGTTTGTTGATTTGTTTGTTTATTTATTGTATTTTCTTTGTTTCTTCTTTCCTAATTTGATTATTAACTCTAATGGTATTGTGGCGAATCTACAATTCGAATTTCTCGCCTACTTATTCTTGCCAAAAGTCAATAAAAATAAAGGAATAATTATTATTAATAAAAAATGTTGACAGGAGAACAGAAAACAATACACGCGTTTTAATTATTGCGTTAATTTCATTTTTTTAACTTTATATTCGTAATCATCTCTACTAGAGGATCCGATTCGGGATCCATACACTCCGTCAGCTATAGTATCGTTCACATCTAAATTCCAGGTTATTGTTTTTAGTATGGTGCCTTATCCTGTTAAAAGTCTTCTTCTTTTTCTAGTTTTGGGCATTAAAGATATAAGTTTATTATTTCTTTTTTAATTTTGCCTTGGTCATTTCTAGGGAGTGGTTAATTTCTTCATTCTCTTCAAGTGTGTCAAGTGTGTTTTGTATTTTATGAAAATTAACAGCGTATTTGTCAAGTTGAACAATGCACACCAATTCGTTATACGATGTTATAAGTTAAGAGTCTCTAAATCCTATGAATAATAATCCATTTCTTTGCGTCAAGTCCTGGATGTTCATCTTCTGTACGTACGTTATTATTTGCTTGGAATTTGCGTTTCCTGGAATTTAGATTTGTGTACCTTGTGATCTTTCTCTGTAATTATTGTTACAAGATTGTAATGTTTTACTTTATGCTTTAACTTATTTCTTTTACATTTTCTGCTATACACGGTCATTTTATTTTGAGTTTTTCTATTCGTTTAATCAAATTCATTTCAAGTAGTGCTTTGACTTCCGTATATAACTCGCACTGGTTTGTTTGGAAATTCAGTGGCTTGGAATTTTGGTTTTTTGGATTTCTTTCATGCATTTGTATACTTCACAATTATTGATATTGTGGGTGATTTTCGTTTTCAGGAAAGTGTAATAAAAATCTCTTTTAAGGTGTGCTACATTAAATTTCATTATTGCCTTGGTGGTTATGGTTTATGTGATACTTGTTGATCAGGGAATCTTGCTCATTCAGCTCCTTGATTTCTTATAAAAACTTTGCGGACCTAATTAATTTGAACATGCCGAATTGGCAAAAGCGACAAATTTGCTATACCCTTGAATATATCGTTTTCCGTCAAAACAGCTGTTCGACGGTTTGGTCGAATCGAATCTTTTTCACGTCTCGATCTTTGCTTCCTTATAGTTTTACATTCTAACAATTCTCTGTTTTTATCTTCAAAGGCATATCGAGAGATGATTGTTGTTTGCTTGTTGATTTTTGAAAGATAATTTGTAGTGAAAATTTTTTCAAGGGTCGTTCAGAAATGGGTATATCTACGTTCATGTCTTTATCCCCTGAATGTACCAGAGAGCCTCTTGTGGACTGTGTGTTTAGGTCTTTTGGACTGTCTTCATTAACATTAACATCGACTCTGGTCTAAGTATCCCTTTTCTTATTTTAGTTTATTTTGATCCTACTTACTTACGGTATATCTGACGATTTTGAGTCGTCTCTCGAACAAGTCGGGGCGAAATATGTTGTGGCCCATAAGATTGCCAAAAGTTCCTTCTCTATTGTGGAATAATTAATCTCCGAGCCAACGAGGGTTCTACTTGCCTAGCAAATAGGTAAATACCTGCCTTTAGGATCTTGTGATAAAATCACACCAATTACGCCATTATTTGTATCCGTTGTCAACACAAATGATTTTCGCCAATGTGCATTTTGGAGGATTGGCTCGTTCATAAGTATGCCATTACATGTTAAATTCGATGGTTCGTCCCTTCTTGAGAGACTCAGATTAATGATTAGTTTAGAAGATTAGCGAAGCCGAACGAATTTTCGGCAATAATCGAGGAGACCACGCAAGGACTTTTTTAACTTAGTAGTTTTTGGAAGAGGTAATTCTTTGATTGCCTGGACTTTATCCGGGCTAGATTTTATGCCTTCGGTTGTTATTACGTAACCAACGAAGGCAATTTTTTAGAACATCTTCCGATTGCATTTTTGGAGTTACATCGCGTAGCCTCTGAAATACTTTCTTAAAATTTTCTATTTGTTCTTATAGGGAGGTGGAATAGATGATTATATCATCCAAATAGACTTGTAGACTGTTTCGTCTTTATTTATGTTTCCATGACTCTTTTGAAAGTCGATGGGGTGTTCTTGAACCCGAAATACCGTTGCCCGAAAGGAAATGCCCGAAATGCCGAATGCCGTTTTTTGTATGTGTGGCGGATGCTTTTCAATTTGTTAAAATCCAATGGTTAAATCTAAGGTTCAGAAGTACATTTATTTACGAAGTTTGTCTTGGATAGCATTTATGTTGGGTAATGATTACCTGTCAGTAATTATCTTCTCGTTAAGCGTTCTCTCGTCAATGACTATCCTTTATTTTCTTTTGCCGCTGGCATTCGTCTTCTTTATGACAATGGAAACGGGAGCGCTCTAAGAAAAATAACTAAGACTTATCTCTCCTTTTTTCACAAGTCCGCTATTTGTCTGAGGACTTCTTCTTTATGTACCCAGAGATACCTATAAGAATAAGTATATATAGGAATGTCGTCAGTGGATTGATCAGATGTTTTATTGGATTAAATCTTGACTTTCTATGAAGAAGATATCACTGCAGTTTCGGCAGATTTTTAAAAATTCTCTACTTCGAAGTTCGAAGAATTTGAGCCTCATAACATAAAGGTTGCGCGCTACGAGGTTGAGGCTCCTCATAACTTATGTTGAAATTCTTAACTTCAAGATAATTATTAGAAATGTTTTCTGCATTGAATGGACGTTTTAGAAGAAGGGTCCATCTTTTTTAGTGGAAGTTGTTTTTTCAAGTATATATGTCTCCGTTTTTCATATGAACGGGTTTGAAAATTGAACAACTATTTTTGATTTAGGGGATATTTTATATTTTTTAGACATGTGACACTGCTTTAAATAGAGTGGAAGGATAATATTCTGAGTTATAAGTGTTTGATTGGCGATATCGACGATATCGCACAACGGCTACTAAGAGCGTCCATTCCCAATAGTCCATCGAATTATCCGTGGAACCTATATATAAGAAATTGTATGAAATCCTCCTGGTTAAATTCATGTTCATATTCTGTAAAAATAGTAGCTATCGGAGTGAACAAGTTCTGGATTAATAAGATTGAGAGCGAACCGGTATTAATTGAGAACTTTGCAAAGGAGCATCCAAATGATGACGGGGTTTGAATACATGTTAAGACATTTTTATTTACCTCCAAATGTCCGATAGATATTACGAGGCATTGTACTAAAACTTAAAAAAAAATACAAGCTGCCTGATTGAGGGGCAACTGGAAGTAAAATATGACAGTAAAACAAATATATTATGACAATAATACAATAGGTTCTGACAATAAAACAAATACATTACTGCAATAAATATGTTTGCATACAAACAATAGTACGCTTTAAGACATATAATGAATAAAAATTATCTCAATTGAAGCACAGTCTCCTCGGATTCCTAGCAAATTTATCCACCACTTTATTGTTGGAATCTGCAAGTTCTCCGCGATATTTTTCCGGTGAACACTCATCATTGCCTGGCCATTCAGTCGAGTTTCCACAATAGTACTTCAGAGCCAAATTTCGATACATGTTAGGCTGCTGAAGGAGCGTTCTACGGTTCAAGTGGTGCACGGTAAAGCTGTCAAGATTTTCAGAGCTCTAGTGATTTCCGGGAAAAATGGCTTCGTGCCTTCTAGCACTTCAATAACGGTCAAATCAGTGGCATTGGGTTGGTTTTCCCACAATTTCTGCCACAACTCAATTTCATTTTTTATAGTTGGCAAATTATAAAATTCGCTGAATGTTTTGGAAGCTTCACTTAAAATTTGTACGAGCATGGTTTGCATTTGAGCAGGGTGCAACATTGATAATGCGAAAGCTGGAGTGTTGTCTTCAGCAAAACGTTCTTCTAGGGATTTAATAATGGAATCCATGTACGGGATTACCAAAGACCTCCTCCAAAACTCTGATGAACTGTCTGCTGGATGGTTGCTCCGATAACGCTGTTGTCCAACAAGGCGTGCAATCGCCGAAATATTTTCATCCAATCCGAGTTTTTCTACTATGGCAGTAGCGTCTTTCAAAATTTCATTTGTGACTTGATCTGGATCATCTCGGTGCATTTTGAAAAGTTGTAAAAGGCGCTTAATGTGCTGCGAAGCCTTGACCCTGTTCAAAGCTACTGCCTGAAGTCCATTTACCACCGGTTCCATCAAAGCTGAGTATTTGGCTATCAACAAAAGGCACATAATATAATGAACTCTAGAAGCAGCGGAATAGAGTTGAAAAGCGTGTTTCTTAGTCACACTATTGCCTTCGACTAGTAAGGTTTCTAATGCCTCCATTACACAGAACAGACAGATTACACATTACACAGAAGTGTTCTTAAAACCAACCGCTCTTAAAACCAATTGATTGTATCGTGTATAAGCAAAAGGATTTCATCGACATTGCATAGGATATCGAACAGTAAACGCGAATTTACATCAAACTTTGGAAGATCCTTTATTGCGTGTGGGATTGTGAGTGAATTGATGATTAAAACTGTTGTAAGCGCGGAATTTTACGAGGACACATTACTATCAAAGGTAAAATCAATTGGCTTTGAATTCGTTTTATGAGAAAAATCTCAAATTATTTTAATATAATCGGCACTTGCACTAGCATCTCCCGTACTATAACAATCACTTGGTTGGTTTTTAATATCTTAATCTTTTTTTGATATTCCAACATAGGGGGGCCCACCACATCAAGGAGACGACTTTTAATGAGCGTTGTGCAGTCGCTTCTACTCTACGGATCAGAACTGTAGGGCGACGCTCTCAGCAAGGAGTTACATCGGAAGTGGTTGGCACAGGTGCAGAGACAAGGCCTCCTTGCGAGAGAGCGCAGAAGTATTTATCTGCGCAGAGGCGAAGATCGAAGAGAAGAGATCACCAGGGAAGAGAGACGTCGCTCTCTCAGCGATTGGCAACAGTCCTGGGAGCAAGAAACAAGGGGAAGATGGACTGCACATCTGATCCCTGACCTGAGGCCGTGGTTCAGTCGAGTGCATGGTGAGACCGATTTCTCCTTGACCCAGCTCTTAAGCGGGCACGGTTTTTTTCGGTCCTACCTGTACAAAATTGACAAAACACGGGCTCCTGTGTGTTTTGTGCAGGAGAGTTGTATGACGCCTGTCACACATTCTTCTACTGCAAAAGGTGGAGCCAGCAGCGATTATGGGTCCTACTCAGCGAAATTTGAGAGCTCTGTCCGGAAACTATCGTCGGAGTAATGCTGAAAACAGTTGACAGTTGGAATCGCGTGGCGCAATATGCTCGGGCAGTGCTGATATTGTAAAAAGTTTTATTGGAGCGCTGGGAGGCATCGGGGATGGATGGATCTCTTTTCTAGCACTTCCTTCCTCTCCCGTCCTTCCCGTTAGAGAAGAGATTCGCATAATCCGAAGGCGCCACTAGGCGTAGGAACACGAGGCCTAGTCCGAAGTAATCAACGGTCAAACGGCCAAACGTGTCAAACGGTTCCAGGCTAGGTTCTCAGGTTGACAGGGGAGGTCTTGGAGTCTTTGCGTCTGGGAGTCCCACACTCAGGGCGTAAACAGCCTTCACCTCCCTACCACAAAAAAATTTTTTTTTGATATTGCTTTTGAGTGTATGAGGGTGAGATACGGTTTACGGTTTAGGGGTTGAGATTCAGGTGGTGGCATACATATAGAAAATATTTAAACTATCGGATTTCTCCATCAGAGTGCAAAGCTTTGTCTGCATTTCCGCTCCGATAATTTATATGTTCCTCCCGACGGATACTGAATTACGTAAAGTTATTCTCACTTTGTTGCAATGTTCTTCACACAAACACCAAACTAATTGAAATCGAAATTTGCGATATACACTCGCGAGTTCTGATAAACCGCCGGAAATCCAATTTTCGATTTCAACAGGCTGTCTCGAATGAACGAATTTTTATTTCTCCGAATTTTTATATTTGTTTTTGCCGTTGAGATTGACGGCGCCAGTTTAGTTAACAAGTGTAAGCCTTTCGAAAAGAAGGTTTTAGAATTTATTCGGGTAGAGTTTCTGCCTAGAACCACGAATCACAACTGTTTACTTACAACTAGTTTACTTTATATTACTAAATTTTGCTGATCTAGGAATGCACATCCGGCGTGTGTTAGAATTATGTTGCAAAAGTACATTTGCTGGAATTATATTGTGACATGTTCAAATAATGTCACGCGCCACTGTAGTCGTCTTAAGAGAAAATTCGTAAACAAGTTTCAATTACCAGTGCATCGATAATTCTCGAAGGCATAACATAAACACATTGCGTGCATTGAGTACAACAAATACGTGTGTAAGCTACTCAGCGCGTAAACACGAGAACAACCCATATGGAGGATTCTAGTTTGATTGCTAGTTGTATAAAAGTGACTACGGCGAGCGACGAAGGGAGTCTTGTGAATGAAGTAAAGAAACGAGCGACAGTGCGCGTTAAAAGTAGTGCGGTAAAAGTGTTGTAAAATAAAATCATGTTCGAATATTAAGCAACAAGTAAAAGTGATTTCGTTTATTAAGTGATTATGTTAGTGATTGATTATTTAATGTAAAGGTGAACTCATAAAAGTGAATAAGTGAGATAGTGATTTAGTGAAATAATTGTAAAGTGTTAGTTATTTTTAAGAATAAAATTTCAAGTATCTAATTTTAAATTATTTGGGTGTGTTTCATTCACTATTGCTCATATTTGCGAAGATCAAACAGGTCGCGCACCTGGCTAAAGCGCAACACTGGTGTCAGAAGTGGGATTTTTCTTGCAATAGTGAAGTGAACGAACTGCGAACTATTGTGAACACTTTTGTGAGCTTTTTGCATTATAGACGACGAGTTATTTTTACAAACAAACAAACAAAAATGCCGCGTAAAATCAACGCACTTACTCTCCGGGAACTAAAGGAGGAATTGGAAAAACGGAACATTTCCACTGAAGGAAGCAAGGCTAGACTAATCACCCGGTTAAAAGAAGCGCTGGCAGCGGAAGGAATGGATCCAGAGTCGTTTGAGTTTCCTGATGCTGAAAGTTACACTGGAGGCGAGGAGGAGGAACAAATGCTGACTGCGAAAGGGCTGATGCGGATGTTGATGGCAATGCAAAAGCAAAGAACCGAGTTGAACGAGAACCTGGACAGGCAGTCAACCAACTTAAACGAGAAACTCAACCGGCAGTCAGCCGACTTAAACGAGAAGCTCGACCGGCAACAGCGTTCAACCAGCAATCAGTAGGCTTTAACAAGAAATTCGACAAGCAATCAGCTGAATTAAGAGCAGATTTAGGTGAACTAAGCCGAAAGCTCAACCTTCAAATTGAAGGCTTCCAAGAAAGAATGGGTAAAGTGGAAGAAAGGATGAGCAAAGTGGAGACGGTGCGGGAAGAGATTCAAAGATTAAACGAAGACTTAAAGCCAACCAAAGTAACGATAGCGGGCAACCTGAACCCGATAGCGAACACGCCAGTATGTTAACAAGGAATGTACAAGCGCCAACCTTCGATGGACAAATTGCTTGGAGCATTTACAAAACCCAGCTTGAAGCTGCCGCTCAAACGAATCACTGGGATGAGCAGGAGTGAGCAACAGCAGTAATTCATGCCTTGAGAGGTCCAGCTGCGGAATTACTTCAAACTGTCCCTGTCGGGTCGCAGCCAAGCTCCATCGCTATCATGAACCCACTCGACATGAGGTATGGAGATAATCACTTGAAGCAGATCTACAGGTCGCAGCTGCGCAACCGGATGCAGAAACCAGGTGAAACCCCACAGCAGTTAGCCCAGGATACTGAAAGGCTTGCACTTTTGGCTTACCCTGCATACGACCCAGATTATTGGGATGAGGTTTTTATTAGCGCGTTGTTGGACAGCGAAATGCAACAAGCTGTCCGCCTAGCCGAAGAACGTTCAGTAAAGGACGCACTGGCATATTGTTTAAACCTCGAAGCCACCAAAACAACCACTCGTAACACAGCCAGGATCCAGCAGGTTACAACGGAAGAATCTAGATGTGAACGTGTTGACATTAGCGAAGAAGCGCAGGTGAATGGTGCGCCTATATGCTAGAATTGTGTTGAACGAGGACATGTGCAACGAAACTGCAAGCAGCAAAGGAAATTAAACTATTGCCCGGCATATGCCGCTAGAAGGAGATTAAGGCCAAAAACAGAGCCCGGCAATAAGGCCCCTCAATCCAAGGGGTCAGAAAACGCATAAGAGCCAACTTCGCGGGGCAGAGGTTGGCTAGGAGGATTGAAGTCCCCGGCACCACCATCATAGTGCCTAGGCTACATCGGGGAGGGGTGGACCTATGTGTTCGTGGACAAGTCGACGGTGAATCTTGCACCCTCACTATTGATACTGGTACAACAAGGTCAATATTGCGACCAAATTTGGTGAGCGGGTGCCTTATCTCCAAAGGCAAACCATTTGCTACGAACAGCAACGGGAGAAGCAGCACCCGTATACGGCGAGATCCAACTCCAATTACAAGTAGGGTGTATACTGTTTCAACATGAGTTTCTCGTTGCCGATATAATAGATGACTGCATCCTGGGAATGGATTTCCTAAGACCACACGGGTTCACGTTGGATTTGGGCAGACGGGTCTTGAGATGGGGGCATATTGAGATCTTAATGGAAGGTCATTACGATAACATCTCAACACAGAAAGTGGTCGTAAGTGCCTACACTGACGTGCCAAAATCCTCCAAGAGCATTGTATGGGCAAAATTTGGAGGTGATCCTGGAGACCATAGATCCTACCTTATTGAGCCAACAAAAACACAGGCACTGCGTAATCTAATTTAAAAGACGGACACTAGTGTCACCAAATAAGAGTGGATGCGTGCGGGTTGGAGTCCTTAACATCTCGGACTCAGTTACCTACATCAAAGCTGGAGACATTATCGGGAGCTGTCAGCTTGCCTCTACTGTAACATCTTTGGAAGTGGCAGATAGCCAATATCCAGCTAGGAAACAAAATACCGGGAAATCTTGTCAGTTAGTGTCGACCTTATTGGAGCCAACCAAGATATCACCAGAGCAGTTCAAGAAAACCTCGGAATTGGTGAACAAATATCGCGATATTTTCTCAACTGGCCACGACGATCAAGGACGTACGAGTATGGTGACTTACGTTATAGACACACAAGACGCTTATCCGATTCAACAAGCACCAAGACGACTTCCATTAGCCGAGCAGGGAGAAGTACGTGCAATGATCTCAGACATGGAAAAACAAGGAGTAATCGAGCCTTCAATCAGCCCGTGCGCCTCACCTGTAGTCCTGGTAATGAAAAAGGATGGAAGCACTCGTTTTTGTATCGACTACAGGCAGCTCAGGAAAGCAGCTGTGACCAAAAAAGACAGCTACTCGCTTCCGCGCATCGACGACATTATGAATACAATGGCGGATTCGAAGTGGTTTTCTACTCTTGACTTAAAGAGTGGATACTGGCAGGTTGAAATCGATAAGAAAGACAGAGAGAAAACTGCATTCTCAGTGGGTACTGAATTATCGCAATTTGTACTGATGCCGTTTGGGCTTTGCCATGCTCCAGCAACATTCGAACGCGTCATGGAATGTGTACTCCGCGGGTTAAGCTGGAAAACGTGCTTGATATATCAGGATCATTGGTATAGGAAGGACGTTTGATGAACATGAGTGTAACTTGGAAGAAGTGTTCTCAAGGCTACGACGGGCTAACTTGAAGCTGAGTCCAAAAAAGTGCACACTTTTCGCAGCTGAAGTAAAGTACCTAGGACATGTTGTATCGGCAAAAGGTGTGAAAACGGTCGCTGAGAAAATAGGAGCTGTGAGAAGTTGGCCGAAACCTAATAACAAACTACAACTTCGAAGTTTCCTTGGACTGGGGACCTATTATCGCCGATTCTTTAAAGACTTTGCAAACATCGCGAAGTGTCTCCATCAGCTCACGGAAAGGAATCGCCTCTTTATCTGGAACGAGCAGTGTGAAAAAGCCTTCGAGATGTTGAAGAAGCTAAGCTCTGTGAATCACTGGTTCTAGCGTACCCCAAACCTGGAAGAATGTTCGTAGTAGATAACGATGCGAGTTACAACTGGATTGGCGCCGTATTGTCACAGCAGGTCGACGGGGAGGAGCGAGTAATCTCATACTACAGCTGAGTTCTGTCAAAGAGTGCAAGGAACTACTGCGTAACCAGTGAAAAACTATTGGCTATAATTGAAGCAACAAAGCAGTTCCACATGTACCTATATGGACAGAAATTCGTTCTTCGAACAGACCATGCTTCCCTGAGATGGCTGCTTCATTTCAAAAACCCAGAAGGGCAAGTTGCTAGATGGATCGAAAGGCTACAGTCCTACAATTACGAAATCGTCCATTGAAAAGCAGGAGTGCATGGAAATGCCGACGCTTTATCCCGTCGCCCATGTCCAGCGGCTTGTAAACATTGCCGACGGTCTGAGGAAAAAGAACAGGATGTGGATATGCGTGTAATTACGACGGTAGTCAACGAGGGTTGGACGCAGCACGAACTTCGGGACGCTTAGCTAGCCAACGAAAAAATTGGACCATTTTTGGTATTGAAAAAGACAACAGGACGTTCCGAGTGGAAGGACATATAAGCGCGCGGCACAGTGTTAAAAAGCTATTGCGCTCAATGGAACTCCCATGAGGTTGACGATGGAGTTCTGAAACGGAAATGGAAATCGGCAGACGGCACTTCATAAAGGATGCAAATTGTCCTTCTCAAAAGCCGGGCAAAGAAGTACTAAAGGAGATGCATGAAGGCAAATCAGGAGGTCAACTTTGGGTGAACAAGACCCTGACAAAGATGCGAGAAAGATTCTACTCCACGCTCCACGCTCGAGAGGACGTTCTTGACTGGTGTCGTAAATGCACAATATGTGCTTCCGTTAAAGGCCCAAATCGAAGAACGAGAGGGCAACTGCAGACCTATAACGTATGGGTACCATTCGAAAGAATAGCTGTGGACATCGCAGGACCCTTTCGCAGGAATGGGGAAATCTGTATTTACCAGGAGCCAACTACTGTAGCGGAGTAAATCGTTTCACAGTGAGTTAGTAGATATGGCGTACCCCATGTAGTTCATGGGGTACGCCATATAGACCAATATGCCTCAGACCAAGGCAGAAACTTCGTGTCACAAGTTTTTGACGAAATGTGTGAGCTGCTGGGAATACGGGAAACACGAACAACACCACTTCACCCCCAGTCCGATGCAATGGTCGAACGGTTCAATGACACGCTAAATAATCATTTGGCCAAGATGGTTGATGAAAATCAGAGAGATTGGGATATACGCATTCAATTATTTTTGATGTCAAACCGAACTGCAGATCCTGAATCGACAGGAGAAGCACCAGCGAAAGTCATCTTTGGAAAACTGATTCGGCTACCAGCTGATGTAAAGTTTGGGAAACCCCCTGAGCAGCGCCAACTAATTTCACATCATACAAGTGACTTAAGGCAACGGCTGAATCAGATACACAAAATAATGCGGAAGCAAATAGAGTCAACAACTGATCGCATGAAGACCAGATACGACTTAATGGCAAAATCATCTGGATTCCAGCCGGACGACTTGGTGTGGCTATATAACCCACGGCGTCGAAAAGGCAGATCCCCGAAGCTACAACCGATTTGGGAAGGACCCTACAGAATCATCACACGAATCGACGATGTGGTATAACGGATACAGGAACAACAGAAACCCAGGGCAAAAATGAAAATTGTGCACCTCGACCGCCTTGCCCCATATTATCAGCAGGAAGACGCGGAGTTAGCTGATGAGACACTCTTTCGGGGCGAAAAAAATATAAGGCGGGGATAGTGTGACCTGTTCAAATAATGTCACGCGCCACTGTTGTCGTCTTAAGAGAAAAGTCGTAAACAACGCAGCAGACAAAACGAATCGCCGTCGATACGAATTTGTATCGCCGTGTCGGAAAATTAATCCGCCGGCGAATCTGCAAGCGATCCGAATTCAAATTGTCTGCGAACAATATGTCACTTCGCAGACGAATCGCCGTGGCGTATCGCAAACGGTTCGCCATGGCGATTTATTACTGAACTGCCCCGGGGATGTGTTTATAATCCGACGTGGCGATTTGTTTTTGATGTGCCGCAGTACTTCAGATCGCTGTTGAAATTATTCGAAATGGCGATAAGAATTTACATCGTCGACAATCGTTTTGGTTGCTGTATTTTCTGAAATAAAAGTTTTCCAGGTTATTTCCTGAAAGTCAATATTGCCTGGAAAACCCATTAAATAAAAAAATATTCAGAAAAATTAAAAAAACTGACTTGAAAATGACCCAAAACCGATGATATAAATTTTGCGAAATCAGTTTCTCCGTTTTGTAACTTTGTTTGTAACAACTTAAAATCAATCGAGAGTAAATTTGGCATTGATTCTTTAAAATTAGTTTTATCATATTTAGGGCATATAAAGGTGGTTTTGTTTTTAAAGTAAAATCGCATTTAAATTCGGTTGTAGGATTTGAGTCTGATAGGATATTTATGTTGTTGAATTTAAACGTAATATAATGTGATTAATGGGAGTGCTGTTTAAACTACGTGAGTCCCTTGGAACGTCTTAAATGCAGTGCCCTAGAAATCTTAACACTTCATTCAGTGTCGAATTATTTACGAAATATGTTGCAGCTCACTCTGCCAATTCGGAAACAACATTATTTTTAATTCTGCTATCGACATTACTTTGAACGTTAAAAATATAAGTTGAAGGGACTGAAATATATATTATTCAGTCCCTATCTTATATCTTTTACAACTGATATATATATGAAACATTATCGTACGTAATTTCGGCATAACATTTACGGAATGTCGAATTGGAAGGAGTTTAAGGAGTGGACCTGAAGTCAATCGTCAAATAATTCATAATATTGCAAGCTTCTTTTTGAACTGTTTTTCGCGACATTGTCATCAATACGAACTGGCTTCCCTGGTGGAATTGTACCTGAACTAAATTAGAAACAATTTAGATTTGAACACATTTTAGAGAAAAATAATTGATTACACATAATTATTATCGTCTCTAGATTAGATTATTGTTTTTTAAGAAGGAATCTATAAGATTCTTACAGACTCCACGTTCACAAAATATGAATACAAACAGGCTGTAAAGTAAGTCTTTTCTTCATGAAAGAAATTGAATAGAAGAAATAATTCTGTTTGTATAAAGTCACAGAGAATCTGTAAACCATCGAAACATCTTGTACGTCTTAATGAAAACATGAAAAGGAAAACTAATGAGCCTTAAAAATATGCAGTTTATCAATAAAATTGGGAGACAGTCAAGTTCGGATAATTCGTTCGGATTGTTCGTTTGGCGACCTGCCTATCCGTCAGTACGGCTTTCTGTCTGTCCACTTGTGTCTCACTTTTTCTAAGTAACTGCGGATGCTCCAATCTTGAAATACTGTAAAGAAGTCAAAAGAGGTGACTTCTTCTCAGTAGGATATAAATCAGACCAGTACACAGCCCAACGTTTCTGTCAGAGGGACTTTGATGATATGTAGTTCACCAATAAATAGCGCCAACGTGACGTCACTTTGAACGGTCGCCATTTTCTTGCGGTGCTGCCAATATTAGTGAATGTATGAGATCTCAATGATATATATGTCACACAACAAAACCAGCTGTAATGCTTATTATTAATTTATTCAGTATCCTAATCAGCATAAAAGCTGTTGCTTTTGTTGTCCAATGTACACTTCATTACATGTACCTACAGTAGAGCACCGAGAATCCATGTATCCATATTGATATTGATTTTATTGATTTTATTTTATGTGCAGCATTTTCACAATAGATTAGTTAGGCGATCAAAAGTAATCAATTGTGCGTTCTTTTTGATTAGTTTTATACGCAACCAAGGTTTTTCCCTTTCGGCTTCTTGATTTGTTTTCAATAAATGCCCTGTTTTACAATATTTTACAGCAAATTGGATAGCAATTTAGATAGTGTGATCCAAAGTGAATTTTATTCAAATAAATAAATAATAATTTATATAATCCGATATTAACAATTTTTTGCATGTTGAATATAAGAATTTTCCACATGTGAAAGTATCTGATATCAATTTTAAAATCAATATCAATATGGATACATGGATTCTCGGTGCTCTACTGTAGGTACATGTAATGAAGTGTACATTGGACAACAAAAGCAACAGCTGTTATGCTGATTAGGATACTGAATAAATTAATAATAAGCATTACAGCTGGTTTTGTTGTGTGACATATATATCATTGAGATCTCATACATTCACTAATATTGGCAGCACCGCAAGAAAATGGCGACCGTTCAAAGTGACGTCATGTTGGCGCTATTCATTGGTGAACTACATATCATCAAAGTCCCTCTGACAGAAACGTTGGGCTGTGTACTGGTCTGATTTATATCCTACTGAGAAGAAGTCACCTCTTTTGACTTCTTTACAGTATTTCAAGATTGGAGCATCCGCAGTTACTTAGAAAAAGTGAGAAACAAGTGGACAGACAGAAAGCCGTACTGACGGATAGGCAGGTCGCCAAACGAACTATCCGAACGAATTATCCGAACTTGACTGTATTCCAATTTTATTGATAAACTGCATATTTTTAAGGCTCATTAGTTTTCCTTTTCATGTTTTCATTAAGACGTACAAGATGTTTCGATGGTCTACAGATTCTCTGTGACTTTATACAAACAGAATTATTTCTACTATTCAATTTCTTTCATGAAGAAAAGACTTACTTTACAGCCTGTTTGTATTCATATTTTGTGAACGTGGAGTCTGTAAGAATCTTATAGATTCCTTCTTAAAAAACAATAATCTAATCTAGAGACGATAATAATTATGTGTAATCAATTATTTTTCTCTAAAATGTGTTCAAATCAAAATTGTTTCTAATTTAGTTCAGGTACAATTCCACCAGAGAAGCCAGTTCGTATTGATGACAATGTCGCGAAAAACAGTTCAAAAAGAAGCTTACAATATTATGAATTATTTGACGATTGACTTCAGGTCCACTCCTTAAACTCCTTCCAATTCGACATTCCGTAAATGTTATGCCGAAATTACGTACGATAATGTTTCATATATATATCAGTTGTAAAAGATATAAGATAGGGACTGAATAATATATATTTCAGTCCCTCCAACTTATATTTTTAACGTTCAAAGTAATGTCGATAGCAGAATTAAAAATAATGTTGTTTCCGAATTGGCAGAGTGAGCTGCAACATATTTCGTAAATAATTCGACACTGAATGAAGTGTTAAGATTTCTAGGGCACTGCATTTAAGACGTTCCAAGGGACTCACGTAGTTTAAACAGCACTCCCATTAATCACATTATATTACGTTTAAATTCAACAACATATATATCCTATCAGACTCAAATCCTACAACCGAATTTAAATGCGATTTTACTTTAAAAACAAAACCACCTTTATATGCCCTAGTATGATAAAACTTATTTTGAAGAATCAATGCCAAATTGTTTTTCCAGATTAACTCACGATTGATTTTAAGTTGTCACAAACGAAGTTACAAAACGGAGAAACTGATTTGAAAATGATTTGCCAAATTTTATTTCATCGGTTTTGGGTCATTTTTAAGCCGGTTTTTCTAATTTTTCTGAATATTTTCTTATTTAACTGGTTTTCCAGGCAATATTGACTTTCAGGAAATAACCTGGAAAACTTTTATTTCAGAACATACAGCAAATAAATCGATTATCGACGATGTAAATTTGAATCGCCATTTCGAATAATTTCAACAGCGATCTGAAGTACTGCGGCACATCGAAAACAAATCGCCACGTCGGATTACAAAAACACCGCCGTGGCAATTCACTAATAAATCGCCATTGTGAGCCGTTGGTGATACGCCATGGCGATTCGTTGGGGATACGCCATGGCGAACCGTTTGCAATACGCCGTTGCGAATCGTTTTCGGTACGCCGCGGCGATTCGTCTGCGAGCTGACATATTGTTCGCAGACGATTTGAATTCGGATCGCTTTCGGATTCACCGGCGAACTTATTTTCTGACACGGCGATACGTATTAGCAAGTAAAAGTTTCAGAAGTTTTTGGTAGATCAATTTTTCCATTTTCACTTGCAATTTATAAGTGATTTATACCCTTGCTAAGCTAACTCAGCGAAGACTCATGGGTGCGGAAGTTCTGATCAAATGTTTCGAGTACCTCGATAGTGAATTTAATATTGAGAAAGGTGGAAAGAGCTCAAGCTGGTTTCGAACACGCGTCCCTGCCGCTTCTCATCAGGTGCCAACTCACAGGCTGGGATGCGTCGATTGGCACTACCAGCTTAGGTGGATGTCAACTGGTTATTTACTAGTTATGAATATTGCTCTACACCTTTGAACTTTTTCCTATATTCCAAATTGCCTTTGGTCTGGCTTTATCAATTCCAGAAGTTTTTGGTAGATCAATTTTTCCATTTTCACTTACAACTTATAAGTGATTTATACCCTTCGCGAAGTTAGCTTCGCGAAATTGATAAAGCCAGACCAAAGGCAATTTGGAATATAGGAAAAAGTTCAAAGCTGTAAAGCAATATTCATAACTAGTAAATAACCAGTCGACATCCACCTAAGGTGGTAGTGCGAATCGACACGTCCCAGCCTGTGAGTTGGCACCTGATGAGAAGCGGCAGGGACGCGTGTTCGAAACCAGCTTGAGCTCTTTCCACAATTCTTTATAAAAAGTAAAAGTTATTACGTTTATTACGTGATTATGAAAGTGATTGATTATTTAATGTAAAGGTGGAACTCATAAAAGTGAATAAGTGAGGTAGTGATTTGGTGAAACAATTGTAAAGTGTTAGTTATTTTTAAGAATAAAGTTTCAAGTACCTAATTTTAAATAATTCGGGTGTGTTTCATTCACTATTGCTAATATTTGCGAAGAGCAAACAGGTCGCGCACCGGGTAAAGGCGCAACAATATATTTATTACAGTTCTTCGGAAGAGATTCACTGATGACAAAACAATATATTTTATTACAGTCCTTGGAAAAGATGCAATGATGACAAAAATATATTATGTTAGAGTTCTTGGGTAAAGCTGCAATGATGACAAAAATATTTAGGCTTGCAAAGTGCAATATAAGCATTAACGTGAGAATTTATATTTAGGGTAAATGATCCGTATGGAGACGTAACTCGCGCAAGCTGAATCTATGGCTCACTTTACTTTTTGTTCCAGTATATTTCACTGGTCTATAAACTTGTTATTGTCAGTGTTTATTATTATTTTCATCGTGTTATTCAATGTAGGGTTCAGTGGTTTGTGTAAATGTATGAAGTTGCATCGTTGAAGCAACCGTCTCGATGTTTTTCTCTTTTTCATTTTCGTGCATAATTAGATTGTGTTCTAATTTATATCGATAGTTAGAGCTGGCGAACGGCAAATTAAGAAAAATTGAAAAAAAATCGTATCAATTTCGGTGGTCTTCGTCCTTTTTTGACAAATTACTAGCACAAGTTGGCTAGTGTAGCAATGCCAGAGGGAAGATCACCTTGCTATGGTAAAATTTGATAAATAGTTTAAAGCACCAACTTTTCTGTGAATTATATAATTTATTGATTTTTAACATATGCTAGTACTTCGAAAATCAGTTGTTTCTATAAAACAACTGATTTTCGAAGTTTCATAAAACATAGAACCTCTATCTATATAGTTTCTATTTATATACGGTGAACGGTCCTATTTACTAACTAGGAATATTTAAGATTAATAAGTATATCTTAAATATTCCTAGTTAGTAAAAAGGACCGTTCTCAAAACAAGAGGTTGTAAATTACTTTTACTGAGAATTATTCAAAATACATAACTGTGTCTAATAAATTTGATCGAAAGTATTGAATCGTTCCTTACTTCTGTAGAAATTTGAAAGAGATGCAAAGGCTTTGCTTTGGTCTTGGTTTATCCTAATTGTTTCCGCTGATTTGAATATCATCAAGCTTTCAAAGTGATCTTATTTTTGGAACTGTCTTACCTGTTTAGCAAATTTTTGAATTTGGTGAGTCTGTGGCCCATTTCCACAATATTCTTTACGTAGGATTTTTTCCATTAAGGCAGGAGATTTTGTGCACCCGACTTTGTTCTTGGTGAAACGGATCCTTGTCCGAGTTGACTCGGGGTTCTTTTCAGCAAATTTTTATATATATATTCAAAAGAGAATATATTCAAAGGCACTGGCAGAGATGAAATGGGTTATCTCTTTCTCTGATTATGGAGAAAAGTTAACACCCGAGTTGTATGAGGTATTCATGTCACAAGGGTGTAAGATATAAAGAGACCTACGCCCACATTTTTGTCCAGAATCACCAGAATTCCCGCATATTAATGAAAAATTTAACAACATTTACACAAAAATATTCATAGGTAGAACAAATCAATGGGGTAATTTTCGTGATCTGAACAATAGTAACAAACATTGCAACATTTGCTTGCTATGGTTCAAGCACAAATGTTGTTTTGATTCGCATGGAGTTTTCAAATACTCATTTGAATTCATTCATGAATTCGTCATTAAATCAATAAAATTACGAACAATATCATCACTTTAACTGCCCCATTATCAACAGCTTTGTGATGCCCATGGACATAGGAGGATCAACTTAGCGGTAATATTAACTCCCGCGAACATCATTTCCCGAAGAATTAAGCCCCGCTCATGTCATATGATTTTGACAGATGCTATACCTTCGGATTCATTTGCTGGAGCCGCATTAACGTGGGGAAATTGAAATCTGAAGCTGATATCAAGACTACACTACGCTAATCAATTATGTTCGAATCTATAATTCCGTTGTGAACGTTATTTATGAGCATATCCTTATGCTTAATGAGCATTAGATATGCTCAATATAAGCGTTTCCAAGTTTTTAATTAACGTCGACTGAGTCAAGGGCATGATTCGGCGACCGAATTGATAATAATTTCAACATTCAAGTAATATGTGCCACCATTCCTTTACAGAAATTGCTTTTCTAACTGCAATGTAAACTCACTGTCAAATCTAAAATCGAAGATAGCTGAAGATGAAGGAAAATGTAAATATTGTATTATTTTTAAATTTTTTGATTGAAAATATTTTCGATTCACAAATTATATGCTCTAATTGGTTAGTTAACTTTTATGTGAAAGTTTCGGTAATAATATTGATGAATAATTTCCAATTTCAAGGCGGATACATGCCCTCCAAAATACATGTAAAAGTAGTGCATTTTTAAGCTGTTGTTTGTGATTGAATGTTTTTTTTCTCGTAATTTTGCATATGATTGGATAGTATCTTGTGAAAACTAAGTAAATGTGCTTCTAACTGCGCGTGAAACATTGATATTTTGATTGAATTTCGGATATCATGTTATATATGGCACAAATGGCAGGAACGAATGGAGCCGAACATTTGAACAGCTGATTAGGGGGAAAATAATTTTAAAACTTTGGACGCACATGTACACCGAAAATCTCTTTATCTTATACCTCTATGATTAGAACTAAAGGTGACAAACATAATGTAATATCTATGATGCATTTCGGCGGAGTGTTTTCTTCCGTGCGTGGTTTCGTTCACTTTCTCTCGACGGAACGCGTATTTAACCGAAGATTGTAATAGCTTAACAAGCAATAAGGGGGGGGGGGTACTAGCTGATTGCGCATGGTGGGAGAGGTAGCTTGCTACCATGGGCATCGGATACTTACTGCCCTTGTTGCGTATGTTTATATTTATCACAAGTGCGGGCTATCTACTAGGTTACCGCACGCGTTTCGTGGCGGTATATCGGCGATTAGTCACTCTCGGCGTACGCATAAAACGTGCACGTTAACTTAGTAATTACCCCGCACGTGTGATGAAAAAGATATAATATCACAATATCAGAATTAGAATTTCAACCTCTAAAAATGTTCTTTATTATTTTCAGTTTTCGATGAGATCATTCCAATAGTGGATTATAACAATTTTCTTATACTTGGTGTAACAGTAGCACTAGCCTGGGAACTTCCAAGTAAACCTCCTAGTAAGGAATTCCTAAATATTGAAAATATCTTTAATCGGGGAGCTTCTAGAGTGGGAAGGTATGTTCAACCAGATACAATATTTCATGGCCACATTGAAAAAGTCATCGATGTTAAAACAAAAGAGCTGTTGCCTGAACATCGGTACACCACGGAACGGAGTAAACAACGAGTTCACCGAAGCTCAAATTCAGAAGATTACTGGAGTATGAGGTATAGTCAAAACACAAATAAATACCAATTGCACATTTTATTTAATACTAATTTATTATTTTCGTTTCCCTATTTTTCCTATCCTTTGTATACGAAGCGAATGGTAGAACGGATTATTTATTTTTGCCTTTGTTTCTAGAAATTTTAACGTTTCGAAAGAAGATTATAGTATCGAAAAGAGTTAGGAGGTTTTTTCCTGACAGAGTCAGTATCTCAGCAATATCAGATTAATACAAACAAACTGCGGCAACTATATCCCGTTCTTTGAAGGAAAGATTTGATTGCGGCACTCGAGTCCACTACCATTTTAGCTATAGCTCCCCACTTTTGCATGCAGCCTCAATAAGTGGCTATCATTCTGCCAGCACTTGTGCGAGTCTCACAGGGTTCACGCCAGCTACTCTATGAATGTAGTTCTCCGAGAGACAAAATCGTCTTCTTATTTTTAACCTCCCAGCTGAAAGTTAGCACTATTCTTAACATAAATGATGGCCTTGCCGTACTTAAACTGATGCGAACCACACAATAAAAATCTGTTGTGGTATTACTCACTGAAGAGCTGTGAGTCGACTCGGCAACCGCGTGTAAAGTGTATGAGTGGATCTTGAGCAATGGTGCTTCGCCATAGAGCGATTTTTAGGATACGATTACAAAATTGTTTTGGTTTTGGAAAGCCTAACAAGTTTTTGAAACTTAAATTTATTATAGTCTGATGTTAAATCACCGTTTTTTGCAGAATGTAATGCATCAAATCTCCTCCCTGAGTCCCCTCCCTGAAGTAATAATTCGCGATCCAAGTAGACTGATGGAGTGTCGATTTACTGAACTCTTGTTGCACCAATTTGAAGGACCTTGCTTATGGCCATTTTTATTATGGAAACCAGCGAATTTCCAATGAGTGGGCAAACACCTGATTTTATATCACCTGTACAATATTAGAAGCAATTAACATGGAGATAATTTATTGGCGCGGAGTTGCATTACAATATTCCACAATAGACATCTTATCGAAAAGTAAATATATATCTCTCTTCCTTTATATTGTCTTTCCAAGGTAGAGATGTCGTGAACTTTTCGTTCAAGAAGTTCTTTTATTGAATCAAAGAAACCAGTTTTAAACTGCGAGCAGAAGTACGTGTGCAGACGCGTACGCGCTCCATCAAATGATGGAATACTAAGCCCTTTAAAAAATCTCAGTAAAGATGGGAAGATTTATAGTTTATTTTATATAAAAACTCTGTTCATCTTTATGCCAAAGGGCATTTGACTTTTGCTCTCCAGCAAATTTTTTACAATCTTCTGAAGGTCGAACTTCGTTTCCTTTTCGGATATCGTTTCAATGAAAAAAAAAACAGACTTTAAGGATGTGTTGCCTTTCTCCAACTACATTTGGCAACGTACAAAATGGGTACAAAATCGGAGTCTAAAGTCTCGCGAATAGTTTCTATTGCTTGGAATTTTTAACACCTCGAGCGGAAGAGACAATGAAGATGCGAAGTGGATAGACTCATTATCTGCAATAGGGTCGCATACCAAATCCTTGTTTTTTTACTGGAAGACTCCTAGAATATTTGACATTGTAGTTTCATCTAGGATCGCACTTTCAGAATATACAGAATACTCACTATAAGAGCAAATATTTTTATTGCCAGGCCTTGGCAATGACCACTGCTTGAAAATTTGTGGGTTCACATAGGTTTTAATATTAAAACTCAAGTTCTAATATTAAAACCTCTTGATGTTAATGTTGGCCTTATGGATTTAGGAGAGACCTAAAGCTCTAATATTAAATCCTTTGGGCACCATGGTCAAATAGTCAATGGAAACGGAAAAAGATCATCATATACAAATTGAGCCTACAGCTCGAGCTAGGAATGCGACAGTATCTTACCTGAGGTATTCGAAAATATCCCAAAGAGGAGCCAACATTATAGCTTTTAGAGCTTCATTGTATACATTACCTTTAAGGAAAAATCACAATTTGTAATAAAACGATATTTTTCTCTTTATTTATTCATTAGTTTCACTGACATTGGACTTACTCATATGCAGGACATATTGTTATGACAATGTTCAGTATATGTTTCATGAAATAATTTCAAAAATTTGTTTGTGCTAATAAAATGCTTTCATTTTAAGTTAGTTATAACTTTATGCGTGTTAATCGTCCAGAAAAATATACGCACGAAAATCTTAAAACAGATTTAATTTGGAAAATATGATGCGATCACCATAGATGTTATTGCTATCCCCACCGTTTACATGAGCATGCATGTATCGTAATTCATTTTTTGATGTTTCATTTATAGGAAAAGTTTAATAATTTCAAACTAAACAAGGAACAAATTATTTTTCTTCATGTGTTGTGGTCGAAATATGTGTTAATAATAACTGGACACCCCAAGGCTCATGTCTGAGCCCCACCCTTTTCAATATCTACACCTCCGATCTCCCTACAAGCGAGCACTGTCAAATAGCTGCCTTTGCGGACGATACCTGTTTTTATACTTCAGGAATTTACCCAAGTAGAATAACTGCTAACTTAGAAAAAATGCTTGAAAAAGTTTATCAGTTCTTTTACCGGTGGAAAATAAGCATCAATATTGATAAAACTAAGGCAATATTTTTCACTAAAAAACGTAAATGTTCCTTGCTGCCTAATCGACCGATCAACTTTTTAGGACAAGCCATACCATGGTCAGAAAATCTGCAGTATCTTGGGCTTATGTTGGACAAGAAACTCATGTTCAAAGACCACATTGAACGAATAAGCATTAAAGCTTTTAATTCTGTACTTCAACTGTATCCACTACTCAACAGAAGGTCCCAACTGAACATTAAGCATAAAATGATAATTTTAAAAATGGTAATTCAGCCTATCATATTATACGGAGCGCCTACTTGGAGTCAATGTGCAAAACATTTGATATCAAAGCTTCAAGTCACTCAAAACAGGTACTTAAAAATGACGCTAAATAAGCCATGTTATTTCTCATCACGCGAATTACATGAGCTTGCTAATATTAGCCCTATCAATAAACCCATACATTCAAGCACTCAGGATTTAAATTAATAGATTAACCTTAGAGATCATGCGTCCTCAACCGAGTTTTCATAGTTATTACTAACATTCAAAATAGTATGTAAATAAGTTTTAACATAGGTAGTAGTAGTTTAAGTTAGAGTTAAGTTTAAAAGAGGTTTTTGTTGTATTTTCCTCTACTATTATAAATATGTCATATGAATAAGTAACATTTGTGGTACAAACAGAAAAAATTATGTAGATGCAATGAATATCAAATTCAGAACTCTCACTTTAAGTTATTAGCTTAGTCCTGTAAAATTTTTAGTAACAATAAAGGACTTATTAAATAAAAAAAAAAACTGGGCAGAAGTGTAATAATTGAGCGCATAAAATTAAAAAAAAATAATTTTTTTCTGAAAAATTTTAAAAAATTTCTCATTTTCTTACACTTTCATTTCAAAATGTAAAATAATCTTTATTTTAAAAAAAAATATAAAGAGTAACTGCATAAATTTAATAAATAATCTTAGTTGTAGAATAATGGTTTGGATCAAGTATTAGCAAGTTGTAACAAATTTGCTAAAAATAAACTGCAGTATTCAAAGCATAAGGTACAGATAAGACGACATTTTCTTTCCAATTCTATATTCATCACTAACTATAAAATTTACCTAATGTTAAACTTACTACATTATTCTCACGTATGTACATTTTCCTTTTCGGCTGTTTTGTAATCAGACGGCATCGTAAAGCTTACATTATCTCTTTGACGCGATGTACTGAGGATTCCGTCGGTTCTAAATGTAAAATCATAAAAATCATTCCTTTTGAGGATGGGAAAGGGGGTTAGAATATTGAATTTCATAATAACATAACTCATGCAAACATTTTCATTCATAATTCCATTGCCACGACCGATATGTTGAATCGAAGTGCTTCACGCTTGCTTGCGCTTGCTTGCAAATTTTTCTTTTCTCGCAGAATATTCACCCACGACATATGATAATGTGCATACGGGAAAATGCAACATTGCCATCATTGATAAAGTTTAGCTGTTTCTTGGAAAGGAAACTACGATCATTAGTCAACGCTGCATGAAAGCACGCAAATTGCTGGGACTGAATGGGGAATTTTTTTTATGTGTCTCAAAAACTGGATCGCAGCGGCATCTATTCCGCAAATTGTCGTGCACAGCCACATCGCTATGACTAGAAACACTGCTGTATGGAGGTCTATATGAATATATCAAATGTTGGTTTCAATTTATTCAGTTCTCTTTAATTTGTCGCCAAAGAAGTTATCCAGCGATGTTAAGTCAAACGAACGTAGCGGCTAACTAACATACATTTCTCGGTATTAACCGTTGATTATATGTTCTTTTAGCAAACTAATTTCATCACCCGCTGGAAGTCTGTGTTTCTCAGTTGTCTTTAATGCTTTCTTTCACAATATTTTTGAAATAGTAACTTTTTGAGGATATAATGGATTTTGAACAATGGGTGCACGTTATGATCGTTATGATTCTGTACAATGGTTGCATTAATACCTGGTATCACATGGAACGGGAATGTGCGACATCTGTATAGAAAATTTCATATAGATAGTTTGCATAAGTATTCTATTGACTTTGGCGATATCCTTCATGGAACTTTTCTCCTTTTAATAAATTTGAAGGATTTCTTGCTTTCGCGTGAATCTATTCTTTATTAAATTGCAAAAAGAAATAATTGCAACTATGTTTGCAAGTATTAAATTTGTTTTATTTATTTGATAATTTTTCGTAGCAACGACCATTCAATGAATGTATGGTATGAAATCTAAAATTCATTCCGGAAATAAAATGAATTTAAGTTTTTTACCAATTCATTTCATTCCGGAAATAAAATGAATTTAAGTTTTTTACCAATTCATTTCATTTTCAAGATGTTTTAATCATGTAGTATTTCTATATATTGAAATTCATGCTTAAACTGTGATTTAGTCACATAAATTTTTACTTGATTCACAGTAATATAAGTATGGAGTTTCTTTTTCATTTCCACACTCAATTTATTTCTATCAAGCCACCGGTTCTCTGCCAATGAATTGCAAATAAACAGCACAAACATTCCTGTGCATATTATTTTGAAATTATTATATTATTTTGAAAGCCCCGTTGAAATTAGTTTCTGACATGATAAGTATGTCCATGGTCAGAAAATATATGCAGAAATAGTTCACGAACTCATATGTCCGTTCAAAAAAAGAATCCACTTATTTTTTATTAATCTCTCTAAGCATGTATTGAGGACGTGGATAAAAGGATTTTTCTAAATTTGAACCCAATGAAAAGTTACAGCCGTAAACCGAATCAGGTACACGGATCTTGCATGGGTGGCCGCATCGAGTGTTCTCCGGACCAAGTGCTAACTTGTTTCTTTCGACACAGTACACATCGTAGTCACTACTCATGACTTTTTCGGAAATAATGGACAAGTGGTAATATGTTCCTCTTAGCCAGTTCAAAGTGATGGAGGAGGAAAAAAAATTCATGGAAAAATGTATCAAGAAGAAAATTAAACGTCATTTATATTTACGCCAGCGAAGAAACTTGAAACAAAAAAAAAATTGGATCTGCGTCGGACCAGACGGTGGAAGTGAAACTTCTTTGGCCATTCACTCACACAGTCAGACAGGATACATAAATGATATATAACACATTTTTCCCTGTTATTCAATATATTTCTCTTCAGTATATTACAAGTGACTTCAGCATTATATTATACACCTATATATTATCATTATCAGTAATTTCTTCTATAATCATTCTTTCATCGTGGTCATTTTCTGGTTGGTCATTTTAAATCGTACTGTATTCTAGGAAAGACACAATCGGCTTATGATAACTAAAGTAACTAACAAATATTTTAGATTCAATTTACCAAATCTAGTTTTTCTTTTAGAAAATGTATCAATGGCTCTGTATTTTCATCGGAAAATTAATATTGAAATCGCCGCTTATTATCATGCGGATTTCATGAAAATTTTCATAAAGCAGTGCGGAACCTTCTCTGGTATAAATTAATAAATTTTGGTGTATAAACTTTATGATCTGGTTCACAGTTTTACCAGGAGAGATGTATAGCGCTACAACTACGAATTGTCGACCAGTTTGTGGAACGCATTTACTAATACAAATTTCTCCAATAGCTGACTGTGATGCAACAAGAGATTCTGATGCCCTTGAATGAACATCCATGTGAGAAGTGACTATGTTATTATGGTCTCTTTCATTGTGATAAATTGCTACTCCTCCCGCAGCAACATTCTCTCGTTTATACTTTGCTATGCAATGAAAATTCGGAATGTCGATGTTTTGCCCATCTCTCAAATGTGTTTCCGATAATATAACTATTGTACATTTTTTGAATAGGCTGTCATTCAGATCGAGTGCATGTGCAATGAGACTTTGACTATTTATTGAATAAAAACTTATTCCTGTCCTATTAGAAATAAAACTTCCCAAAGACTCAATAATTGTTGGTAGTCTATTGAGTGATAATCTTTGAAATTCTCTCTGTATATCGGTTGTACCTATAGAATTTCTTCTGCCATGGTGGAAAATGTTGCTGTCATCTTTTGTAGTGATATATAGACCGTTAATACTCGTCACTCTCCATAAGGCAACATACACTAATTCTATGGAGTGGCTTTTGTCGTATTCATAAACAATCTCATCGAAAGTCCCACCTTGCGATTTATGTATCGTGATAGAACATGATGATACCAATGAGTATTATAAAGTATTATAAAAAAATGAAAATAGAAATTTATCGACAATCATGAATTTATAATTGTGCGGTTATAATATTCAAGATTTTTTTTTTATAAGAGAAGGAGTACTCACTGTTCTGCTTGATGAACACTGTGGATGGAATTGTTTTTGTTTTTGTTTACGTTACCCACGTGCACGCGCGGAGCAAGAATCCCGTGATTGTCATACAGATTTGTTGATGAAAATATGATTTGATAAAATCAATATTGAAAACAAATAATTGAAACACGATCAATAAATAATCATAAAAATCGCCCCTGCCGGGAATCGATGCGTGGGACTCTCGGGCGAAAGTTGAGTACGCTACCCACTCACCCACCGAGGCTCTGGGCTTTGGGTTATACAAAAAACATATAATCGTCGGTTTATCTGAGTCGAAACAGCGTGACGCGGTTTCTCGACGAACACCCCATCCCAATGTGTACAACGAGCGCAAAGAAGTTTCACTTCAATAATAATGAAGTGAATGTTAATCTAACAGTTTACTGCATTTTGAAGTTAGCTTAGATTCTCAGCCATTTATTCGTATGTTTTTTGTAAGAATTACAATAGGAAGAGTATACCATACGAGGCTTTGATTTGAAGATTTCTATGGAGTACAAGTTTGATGAAATATAACAAACTAACTCATGATTTATAATTCATACGAAAGAAATCTTTGTACCGTTTTCGTAATGTGTTTATTAGTACTTGGCTTAGAATATTTGAAAATGTTCTGTAGATTTATGGTTATAGGTAATAATCTTATGTAGTATTAAATAATATATATATTTTGTTCCTTTGGCCGCCATACAAATCGTTTTTCTTGGTGGTTGCAGAGAAGAAATATTCTAGATAGATGAATTAACAGTATCTGGTAACGAAACTTGAAAGAAAACATTTCATCTTTATTCGGCGTTTCAACACTAATTGCAAAATATACCGATAAGAACGGATGCGTTCTTGTTGAGTGAGTTTCGTGCATCTTATTTTCCGTGAAAAAATTAAAAGGTCGATGATCATGAATATGAACAAAACAAAATCGAATAAAGTCACTGATATGGACTTTAGCTCTGAAGTATCTTCAGTATGTAACAAAAATCGTCAAAATTACCTAATTCTTTGCATTGTTAATTTTTAACGGAGGAGTTGAATTTATTCTAGATGTAATTGAAGTTATGGTTAATTTCCCATCTCGTCCAACAAGCACGGATATCGTAAAGAAAATAAAAAACAGCCTTGCAAGACTTTCTTAAATAGGAGGTCCTTATGGTTTTCATTTCATTTTTCCGTCAAATGCATTGTTCTCAAAGCTACAAAAAACGCGTTGTCAAACTGCTTCTGTAATATTTCGTATATTATAATATTACATCATACGAATGATCATACCCAGCAGACAAAACGAATCGCGGCGAATCCGCAAGCGATCCGAATTCGAATCGTCTGCGAACAATATGTCACTTCGCAGACGAATCACCGCGGCGTATCGCAAACGATTCGCCATGGCGTATCACAAACAGTTCGTCATTGCGTATCGCAAACGAATCGCCATGGTGTATCGCCAACGGTTCGCCATGGCGATTTATTAGTGAACTGCCACGGCGGTATTATTGTAATCCGACGTGGCGATTTGTTTTCGATGTGCCGCAGTACTTCAGATCGCTGTTGAAATTATTCGAAATGGCGATAATAATTTACATCGTCGACAATCGTTTTGGTTGCTGTATTTTCTGAAATAAAAGTTTTCCAGGTTATTTCCTGAAAGTCAATATTGCCTGGAAAACCCATTAAATAAAAAAATATTCAGAAAAATTAAAAAAACTGACTTGAAAATGACCCAAAACCGATGATATAAATTTTGCGAAATCAGTTTCTCCGTTTTGTAACTTTGTTTGTAACAACTTAAAATCAATCGAGAGTAAATTTGGCATTGATTCTTTAAAATTAGTTTTATCATATTTAGGGCATATAAAGGTGGTTTTGTTTTTAAAGTAAAATCGCATTTAAATTCGGTTGTAGGATTTGAGTCTGATAGGATATTTATGTTGTTGAATTTAAACGTAATATAATGTGATTAATGGGAGTGCTGTTTAAACTACGTGAGTCCCTTGGAACGTCTTAAATGCAGTGCCCTAGAAATCTTAACACTTCATTCAGTGTCGAATTATTTACGAAATATGTTGCAGCTCACTCTGCCAATTCGGAAACAACATTATTTTTAATTCTGCTATCGACATTACTTTGAACGTTAAAAATATAAGTTGAAGGGACTGAAATATATATTATTCAGTCCCTATCTTATATCTTTTACAACTGATATATATATGAAACATTATCGTTCGTAATTTCGGCATAACTTTTACGGAATGTCGAACTGGAAGGAGTTTAAGGAGTGGACTTGAAGTCAATCGTCAAATAATTCATAATATTGCAAGCTTCTTTTTGAACTGTTTTTCGCGACATTGTCATCAATACGAACTGGCTTCCCTGGTGGAATTGTACCTGAACTAAATTAGAAACAATTTTGATTTGAACACATTTTAGAGAAAAATAATTGATTACACATAATTATTATCGTCTCTAGATTAGATTATTGTTTTTTAAGAAGGAATCTATAAGATTCTTACAGACTCCACGTTCACAAAATAGGAATACAAACAGGCTGTAAAGTAAGTCTTTTCTTCATGAAAGAAATTGAATAGAAGAAATAATTCTGTTTGTATAAAGTCACAGAGAATCTGTAAACCATCGAAACATCTTGTACGTCTTAATGAAAACATGAAAAGGAAAACTAATGAGCCTTAAAAATATGCAGTTTATCAATAAAATTGGGAGACAGTCAAGTTCGAATAATTCGTGCGGATTGTTCGTTTGGCGACCTGCCTATCCGTCAGTACGGCTTTCTGTCTGTCCACTTGTTTCTCACTTTTTCTAAGTAACTGCGGATGCTCCAATCTTGAAAAAATGTAAAGAAGTCAAAAGAGGTGACTTCTTCTAAGTAGGATATAAATCAGACCAATACACAGCCCAACGTTTCTGTCAGAGGGACCTTGATGATATGTAGTCCACCAATGAATAGCGCCAACGTGACGTCACTTTGAACGGTCGCCATTTTCTTGCGGTGCTGCCAATATTAGTGAATGTATGAGATCTCAATGATATATATGTCACACAACAAAACCAGCTGTAATGCTTATTATTAATTTATTCAGTATCCTAATCAGCATAAAAGCTGTTGCTTTTGTTGTTCAATGTACACTTCATTACATGCACCTACAGTAGAGCATCGAGAATCCATGTATCCATATTGTGATTGATATTACAATCGAAATCAGTGGCTTTCACATGTGGAAAATTTATACATTCAACATGCAAAAATCGTTGATATCGGATTATATAAAAAATATTTATTTACTGGAATGAAATTCACTTAGGATCACACTATCTAACATGTTAATGCAACAAGATAAAAAAACACTTAACTAACCAATTTGCTGTAAAATATTGTTAAAAAAAGGGGACAAAGCTTTGGCATTTAAAAAGTATATTGTTTGTAGTTTACCTGGCGTTCCGAAAGTTGGTCGAGAATCCGTGAACAGCGAAATGCGTATGACGGTTCGGAATTCAAAGAGTGGTAAAGTACCACTCTTTCGAAACATTAAACTTTTTTTTTTGTTTAAACACACCACACAATTCACACATAACTCGCGCAGTTGGAAAACAAATCAAGAAGCCGAAAGGGATACACCTTGGTTGCATATAAAACTAATCAAAAAGAACGCACAAATAATTACTTTTGATCGTGTAACTAACTTCTTGTGAAAATGCTGCACAAGGTAATACGTGATCGAGAAAATAATCGCAAATTTCGCAATGCAAATTAGTAATTTAAAACGAGAGTATGAGTCCGAAAACGGATAACCAAAAATGTCACTCAGAACTGACGAACAAATGATGAACAAAAATGTCACTTAGAAGACTGGCAAGAGCAAACTGATCAACAACCCATTAACATAAAATTGGATCCAGAAAATAGGAAAAAGAAATGTTTTCTTGTTCGCTCGACAGCGACTTTTGTTCGCTCTGGCGAAGAAAAGACGATTTTTCCATAGCTTTACGTGCCGCATATGCTATTTTCCGACTTTTGTTCGTTCTGGCGAAGAATAGGCGATCCGAATTTAGTTCGCGAAACCGAAATTCCGACAAAATGTTTGCTGGGGCATATGCTATTTTCTGACTTTTGTTCGTTCTGGCGAAGAACAGGCGACCCGAATTAAGTTTGCCTAAGCAAAATTCCGACAAAATGTTTGATTGCAAAGATTGCATTTTCCCTATATTCATTCGGTACTAGCATCTGTTAGAACTACATGAATGGATGAGGTTTAAGTTTTTCGGAAACTATCTTCATATGGAGTTAACATTCCTGTTAATTGAGTTCCCCTGCATCCATTTGCAGTACAAAATAACTTGGGCACGTCGCGTAGTCATATTTTTCATAATTATTCATAATCTAATTTTGTATTAATTTTATGACGAAATCATATCTTTGAATGTTTGCGTTTTTTTAACTAAAAACAGTTGATTTTTTTTGAAAATTATATTATTTACTAATGTGTTTCCCATGGGGGAATTTTCGCCCAGACTACATACTGCCTTTGAGTATGATTGGTGCATTTGCCTCAATATAGGCAGCGCCTTCGAGGTGTTTGTATAAATAAATGTAATAATAGATGCCTTCTCGTTTTCTCATTCTAATTTTTCTCATTTTTGTCTGCATTCCCTTAAATTTACGCATATTGACATAAATTTACCGAGAGATTCATAAAGACATCCATATTTAGTATAAATGAATGTGCGAAAATTTCGTAATTTTAATTGTGTAATGTCTGTTAAATTATTTGCTTGCTATGATTGAACACAGGTTATTTTTTCACATGAAGTATTCAAATGCTTATAAATATTATTTTCTCATTAAATTAATAAAGTGACGAACAAACATGGCAACGTTAAGCGGCCCATCATCAACAAATTCGTACTGCCCATGGGTAAAGGAGAATCGGCTTAAGGCCGAAATACAATAGTGTGACACTGCGATACGAGAGCGCGACGAGAGTTTCGCAGTAAATGTCCAGCAGTTTTTGTAACATGCATTTGTATGCGACATCGTACAATGATTGCGATGCGTCGATACGAGGCGGGAAATATTCGGAAAAACGAAAATTTCTCGCAACGATGTGCGTGACGTTTGTCAAATGCAATATGGCGCTTTGAAATTCAAACGCCTTAATTACTTTCGTGCATCCTAGTTAAGGCTATTATTTGCTAAACGAAGGAACATTCCAAATTCAAAACTTTTAAAAATCCAAAAACAATTTCCAGCAAATTTCATTTAAAATGTCACCAATTTGACATTTGTCATATGAACATTAATGTTTCCCGCATCGCGTGCATTGTAAATTGAATGCGTTGCGTGACGATGAGGGAGAATCGCATCGCGCTCACGTATCGCCGTCACGCAGTATTGTATTTCGGCCTTTAAGGGAAATCTTAACACCATATGAACATTTTCCCGAGCATTCCACACCATTCCGACAGATACTCAACTACGGGTATTATTTCCTTGAGCCGAATGAAAATTGTAGCAATCCTAGCGAGATTCGACGCTGAGGAGATTAAAACCTGTTGTAATTCACATTACAATCCCAACAGGACTTGACGGGGGGATGAGATGAAAAGACCACACGAGATCACGCGATGAGAAGAATTTGACGACATCGCGGGGGAGTCGACGGATATTGCGGAGATTTTGTAGTTGATTGCGGTACCGGTACTGTGTCCTAAATTGAATTGCGGCTAAAAGAACGTTTAATTATAAATGCAAATGTGACGAGTTTTTGTTACCATATAAAAGGCATCTTGTATTCAATGAACGGTATAAGGTCATGTGCATTTGGAACTGTTATAAATTCTGTTCGTACGAAAATATTTAAGATGGGACACTCTGTAGAAAATAAAAATACTTTAGTAAAAACGAAGCGATAAGTAGAGTTCGCTAGTTGTAATGTAAGTTACACGTGCGTTGATGTAGTTGTAGCTTGAACGTTGAATCAATTTATATATTTTCAGACGCCACGACGCGTATGGTTCATGTATATGCATTTGAATATTGTTTGTCGTTTTAATGAAATAAATATCTGTGTGAAGTAAAAAAAGTACCAATTAAGGAGTACCAATTAATTTTTGCAAGTGAGTATGTTATGCCCCAATTTTTTTTAGAAACATATGCAGTAATCTGGAAAAGAATGTGACTGTAGCAGTCTTAGTAATTTTCATATGGGCTCCTAAATCAAAATTGTTTAAAGTATATATGACGTACATAATTTTCAATTGTGAATCGAAATAAATTAAAAATTATGAATTATGTCAACAACTATTACAATATTTGCTTTCTATGGTTTCAACACATATTTAGTTTTGGTTCCCATGATATATTCAAATACTTATAAACATTATTTTGACATTTATTGTCATCATAACATTAAATGCTTCATTATCAACAAATTCATAACAATCACTACACTAAAAATCAAATTTCCTGGGAAAACGTTACCAGATTTACCAGATTATTACAAATTTCGTTCCAGACAGTGTCGAAATTGTGGTAGGGAAGCAAGTAAAATGGTAAGCAAGAACAGATGTGCTGGCTTGGATATCCAAGACATATCAAATATAGATTGCCCACAATTATCTCTCGCCAAAGGGAAAAGCCAGAGAAATTCATTGCAAGACGCGCACATTCCTCCTAACCTTGTTCGTTATAGTCGATTAAAAGATAGAGACATTTTACCAGTTTTATTGGGTTATGTGGTGTTTTTCATTTTAAATAAGTATCCTGAAATTCACTGAACTGCGCTTCCTAATATTAAAATATTGGATACCTACTAGGCCTTTCGACGCGTAATATTTACTCAAAATATAGTTAAAAAATTTCTCATTAGATTCTTATATATGAATATTTCCCTGGTTCTATTAAAAATTTATTCAACTTTTGTGGAATTCCAATCTTCTTATTTGATTTTAATTTGAGTTATAAAAATATCAAGAGGTTTTTCACTTATCTGTGTGTATTAGAATTATCTTCGTCTGAACTCTGGCGTGTTGTTCTCATTGGAGTATTTTTGTAGTTTTCAATCATCACGTCTATGATTGGTCGTGAGACGTTTTCTGCGACGACTTTTGCTTGCTCCCACAAACTTATCTTCCATCTTTGGTGCTTAGTATTAGGTTGTTTCAGATTAGCAATTCATGTCAACGGCATATGGTCAGTTTTTATCGTAAATTTTTGTCCTTAAATATAAAGTCTGAAGTATTTTAATGCCCAAACAATAGCAGGCAATCCTTTTCGATTATTGTGTTTGTTAATTTTGTTTTCTCTCAAAGTTCTACTGGCGTAGCAAATTAGGTTTTCATCTTGAGATAGGACTGCATAATCGGATGCATCAGTAGTAAAAACTCATTTCTTTGTGAAGTCTGGATACCTTAAAATTTGATTGCTCATTACAGTAACTTTTAATTGCTCAAAACTGTCTTTATAGTCTTTATCATCAATATTTATATTCATATCTTTTTTCAGTCTTATAATCAAAGACTTTGCGCCTTTGAAATGTCTCAAATGAATTTTCGATAATATTCCACCATACCCAAGAATTGTTCAATTTGTTTCTTAGTTTTGGGAATATTTATTTTTTATGTTGCTTCTATTTTATAAGGATTCAGTTTAAATCCATCTGAAACGACGATATTGCACAAAAATTCAATTTCATGTCATAAAATTTCGAACTTGTGTAGTTGCACCTGTCAATTGGCTTCTTCCAACTTTTGGGAATTCTGCTTCAAGGTAATCATTTGGTTTTCCGGTGAAACGGTTAAAAATTATTACATCGCCCATATAAATAAAACAGGTTGACCCAATCAGACCCGTCATAACAAAATTCATTTGCTTTTGAGAGGGCTTCTTGTGCACTTTTAAGACCAAATGGCATCTTTTTGAACACGGAGTGGCCAAAATCAACTTAGAATGTGGTTTTTGTTGCATCACTTTCTTTGATTTCGATCTAATGGAACTCCTTCGCTAGATTTGAAGTTGTGAAATGCATAGATCTTCCTAGTTTGTCTAGTTTATCATTTTTATTAAGAATAGGATACGGGGTATCTATTGTGACGTAATTAAGTTTGCGACACTACTACAATTTTCCATTTAGCTTTCCCCGGGGCATCAGCTTTTTTGGGAACAACCCAAATATATAACAATAACGGTGAAGATCCATGCCTTACCATGCCTTGGTTTCACATGTCCTTGATTTGGCTGTAAATTTTTTTATTATGAATTTCAGGTTACCTGTAAGCTTTTGTGTAAATGGTGTCGTTGTAATTTGTTTTTATCTCATGTTTTATTATGTGCATGAAATTGAATTTGTGACATTTCTGATAAAAAGAATGAGAATATTTTGCAATAAGGGGCAACAACATCCATTTTTCTTCATCATTTAGGTGATCTACCCAATTTCAAAGACAATGTCTTTTGTAGGTTTTTTTCGTCTGAAAATGCTGTAACTTCATTTAAATCGCTATAAATTCAACAAGAAAATCGGTATCATCTTTATATAATCCAAAGTAAAACACGATACTTGTTGCATAAGTATCTATTGAAAATCTTAATGGTGATCCGTACGATGTTATTTTGATATATGTTAAGATTGATCTAATGCTGAGACGTCTTGCCGAAAATTTATATTTGTTTGTATACGACGATCAGTCAGAAAGTAAGTTTATAGTTGCCAGCGCTACGCGTGGTGAAAAGATAAGCTAACGAAATTTTAGGAGGTTGTTCTCTCATCTATCCTAACCAATTTGACGCATCGCTGAGCCCGATAAGTCCATTTTTGTGGTTTTCACAACGTTTTAAAATTGAGACGCCGATAGAAGTATCGTCCAAATGTGAACCACGTAGTGTGATACGCTTTTTGACGGCTAAAAATTATCCGCTAGTGAAAATTATCGAGGATTATCGTGTGTATATGGTGAGCAGTGTATGAGCCTTCAAATGGTTACGCGTTGACGAACAGCGTAACAGTTTTCTCCGCATGCAAGGTGTTAGCGACAGTGTTTTTGGATTATCGAGGTATTCTTTTGATTGATTATCTCAACAAAGGCAAGACTATCAACGCAGGTGTTTTGGATCCTTTACGAAAAGCAATGAAAAAAAATGGCCAGGTTTGTTGAGTGGCAAAGTGTTTTTGATTCATGATAATGCTCGTCCGAATTTTTTCCGTTTAACCCATGAAAAATTTGCCTCATTTAAGTGGAACGTTTTTGAGCATCCTCTCTATTCCCCTGACTTGGCCCAAAGTGATTTTCACCTTTTCCCGGCGATGAAAACAGATTTTGGCGGTGTACGATTTGACACAACCAATGACATCACGGAAGCGGTCCCAGCGTACCTTAAAAGAGTTTAGCTGAATAAGAATGACGAGTCGGCCCCCAAAAAAGAACCTATATCGAAACCTATGTCTTAATATCTACTTGATGTACAAACGTGATTCATGTACGTTTTGGGTCCGGCTTCCCGGTTTGACCTTGTGATAGGGGAAAAATAACCGAATGCATAACAATTATTTAAAAAAACTATATCTCGAAAACTAATTTAGCTAGAGAAGTGAAACTAACGCGAGGCATTAGGTAACTTTACAGTGAATATTATATATTTTTTTAGATTAATTAATTGGTTTTCAGATTATTTATTATTTTTATTTATAATATTTTATTTATTATTTTATTATTTATTATTGATTATTTATTAATTTTTATTTATAATTTTTTCGATTATTTAAAACAACTTTTCATGTAAAAAAAATTAAAAATCAAATAAATAACAATTTTTTTCATGTTCTTTGTGACTTAAAGCCACGGGAATAATATATGTTATGCTCCTTTAGGGCCCCTATTACGCATAAAAATTGCATGAGAAAAAAATTGGTGCAACACTTGGAAAAAAAAATTTGATTCGCGCCTTGTAATGTGAAGGTATACATGTGACTACTTTTATCTGGTATCCTTCACGCATCGATTTATTTATTTTGTGACTTTCCTACTTCGTTGTATTTAATTTAATTCCTGCATAGGCCGACATTCCCTGAACTAATATATTGATCATCTTTTGTTACGATCGTTAATGGCGCGACACGGCGAACTATTGGTGAATATCTGATGCGGCGAACGCATCAGATATTCTGGTATTTGGAAAGAGTTTTCCAGGGCTTCCAGAATATCCTTTCATCTAGTGGAGTTGAAAGTATTCGTTATGTCCAGCGTCACTAGAAGGACTATCCGACGGTTGGATCGCCTGCGTGCCTCTGCCTGTTGGGCCGCACTTACCACTTCCGCGACTGCATCTATAGTGGAACGTCCCGTTCTGAAACCATACTGCCTTGGAGAAAGATCCCCAGTGGCGTGGATAACGTTAGCGAGTCTTCTCTTTATCAGCTTCTCGAGCACTTTCCCGGCCGTGTCTAGCATGCGTAACGGTCGGTATCCTGGCGGCGACTCGGGATTTCCCTTCCTCTTGCTGATCAGCATGAGTCTTGCCGTCTTCCAACGCTCATGGAAAATGCCTTCCTGCAAGCAGGCATTAAACGTACTGAGCAGCAAGTCAGGGCAAGAGTGATAGGCCAGTTGCAGTACCTCGGCTGGAGTACGGTCTAGGCCCGGAGCCTTCTTCGCCTTCATGAGGAGAACTGCTAGTTTCAGCTCGTTTCTCGTGAAGAGTGGACAGTCTGATGTAGTTTCCCTGTGGGCGGCATCAACGTGGACGGGATGTTGGGGAAAAAGTGCCCGTACTATCTCGTCCATCATGTCCACTGCAAGTACACAGGGGGCCCGTAGAGCTCCAAGCTTCCGCATAACCAGTTTATAGCCCAAGCCCCACGGGTCCCTGTTCACGTCTTCGACGAGGTTCGAGGAGCAACGGGCCTTACTCCGTTTGATCTGTTCGCGAAGGCATTTTCTGGTCGACCGATATTTTGCAATTCTGGTGCATGCCTCGTCTTGGCTTCGCGATCGTTGAGCTTCTCGCCGGAGTTTCTGACACTCCCTTCGTTGTTCAGCTATTTCAGTGGACCACCAGTACATTGGAGGCTTTCCGTGTCTAGGTCTCCGGCGGGGCATAGATGACTTACAAGCGGAGATGATGGTACTCATTGTGGAGTTCACCATGTCTTCAGCAGTCAGTCCTCTGGTCCCCGGTGATGAGCCAAACGGTGGTAAGCATATCATGAGCGTGTCGACACACTTCTCCATGTCCATCCTCTCAGTATTCCACACGAAGACGGAGCTCTGAGTGTCTGCGAGTTTAGGAACGTTGTCGCGGATCTCGGATGCTATGTACTGATGATCACTGGCCGAATAGTCCTCTATAACTCTCCAATTGTGTGTCATAGATGAGAGGGACTCCGAGGCAAATGTAACGTCCGGAATGGTGCCCACGCAGCCCAAGCGGCGGAAAATGGGAGTGTTACCAGTGTTCACCACGGCTAGCCCTACTCTGGCTGCCATCTCCAGGATTCGATTCCCCTGGGATCTGACTTAGGCATGCCCCATTCAATAGCCTTGGCGTTAAAGTCTCCTCCGATAAGAACATGACCCTCTGTGCTCAAGACGGTGTCCTCCAAAGAGTTGAGCTTCGCCTGGAAAGATGTTATTGGTTTGTTCGGTGCGAAGTACACACTAAAGAATGTTATTCCTGGGCAACTGGGCAACACGAAACCATCTTTTCACCCATGGCCCCGAACTCTCAGTTGGGTGCTGTGTAATACATATCGCATGCAATAATTCATGCACTTACTTTTGAATACATTTTTCATTCCATAACATACACTCATCAAATTACTCATATGACATGAGCATACTGACCTACAAAACAATTCAATCAGTTTACACTAAACATGTAAACTGATATCCAAAACAAATTTGAACTTGTCACATGATCATAAATCATATGAAGACCACACACGTGATTCATAATGAGTTGTGGTCAAAGACTATTTGTATTGGACAAGTGTCGAATGGCATTTTTGATTTATTGAGTGTGAATTGAATGAGGTCAAGTAAATGCATTGAAGAAAAATGCATATGACTAATTTTATGACGTGTGAACTAATTTGGGTCAAAATATGTATGTGACCCATGATAAGTTTTACGTCGTAAGAATAGTATTTAAGCTGTAAATTTTTGTGAATAAATTCAATTCTGAATCAGATACTAAACTGAGCGTTGTTTTCTGAGAATAGATTTTCTGATCAAGATTCTGTCGCGAGGCTATTCTTGCGACAATAGTAAAAACGGCGTCGTGGATAATAATCTCTTGATTATGTCCTCGCCATCTTATCTGCGGCTAGGCTGCTTGCTTAGGTGATTATATAACATTATAATCAAAGATAACCTTTCAAATAATAAAACAATCTATAGTTACGGAACAAACGAAGACCAACGGATGAACTTAATATTACATGGCGATCCTGCAACACACGACCCTGCGAATCTAGCTGTTGGAAACACTGCAACATACGACACTGCGAATCTAGCTGATAGAAACACTGCGAAACACGATTCTGCAGATTTAACTAGTGCGAGACAGGAAGCGCGGGAGGAAGAGTTAGAAAGACTTCTCAACCGATACGGAGAAGGCTTCGAAGAATACATTCCGAAGACCACTGGGAAAACGAGTTTTAACGCACCTGCTTACAAATCAACACCAATCGGGACACCGCACTTTAGAAGGCCCAAACCAAGGCACGTAATTGAACCCTGCAAAAGGTCACAGGAAACAAACCTAATAGTGATAAAAAGAAAACGTCGTCCAAGGGGAGGTCTCAAGACCAAACTAAAGAAGGCTAGAGCAGAACTACATCAAGTTATCAAACTAACTCATGGTGAATCGCGGAAACTTCTACAACAGAAATTACTCACTCTTAAACCAGCAACATACAATCAAAATGGAAAATAACTGCGCAACAATAAATAAGAACATTATAGAGGAATACGAACAGACGATCACAACAGCAGCTGTGTTCTTTGTAGCGATAATTTTAATCTATTTTTACAACAAATATAATAAAAATTATGTAAGCAAAAAAATTAATAGAAATATTGTAGTATAAAAACAAAAAAACAAAAATATATTTATATATAGAATATGAATTATAATCAAATTGAATACTTTTATATATGGACAAAATTAGAAAAATAGTAGGGGATAATGAAAAAGCCTTGCGCAATTTGAAGAAAAGCTCAAAAAATTTATATACGTTTGAGACCTTACTGAAGAAAATAGAGAATTTAAGAACACAAAAAGAGGAATTTAACTCTTTGCTTAAGAACATATCTGAAAGCAATTCTGAACTTTAAGATCTAAAATTAATATTTAGAGCTGAAGCAGCCATCCTTGAAGGAGAACTCTGGCTACAGTTAGGAAGACAAGGATATTCCGAACAGGATATAGAGGAATTTAAAATTGAGGAGACTTATATTCAAGAAGACTTTGAGCAAAGCCTATCCATCCTACAAGAAAATTTCACCATGGCTGACTTTTCAATAGAAACAGCAATAAAAATAATTCCTGTTTTTGAAGGGAAACATAAAGAATTGGATTCTTTTTTAAAAATTGTTGAGATAATAAATTCTAGCCTCAACGCAAGTGGTAAAATACTTCTTTTGGACTTCGTAATTAATGTCAAGCTAAGCGCTTCAGTAAGACTCTCACTTAATGATACCACTATTACCTCTTTTGAAATTTTACGCAATGCTCTTTCAAGGAAATTCAAAAATAATAAAACAATCCCACAAATCCTTACCTTACTTGGCAATACAACACAAAGAAAAACAAGTGTTACAGCCTATAAAGATAAGGTTGCATCCCTAATATCCGATTTGAACCAGTTACAGATTCAAAATTTGGGAACCCAAGCAACGGAGAGTAAAAAAAAAGTAGTTGCGAACATCAATGATGGATACGCACTCACGATCTTCAAGAATGGTCTGAACGACCAATTAAGAAACACAGTTTTCTCCGCAAGACCCAAAACTTTTAGTGAAGCTGTATCTTTGGCTCTGGAGTTGAAAAATTCTGAGCAACAAATTATGAATAATATAATGCACATAGACTCTAAAAAGTAATACCATAAATATAACCATAATAACAACCAAAATAGCAATGGTTATAATAGTCGCAATTATAATAGTAGGAATAATTATGTCGACAGCAGAAACGTTAGGGACAATAATAGGAATTACAGAGATAATAGAAGAAACAATGAAAATAACATAAGATACAAAAATAAAAATAACCCGAGACATTATAACGGCAATAAAAGAAATATTAATGTTATATCGGATCAGGGAAACTACCAAGGTACCGGCGAGGATGTGGGGAACAACCTCCCGGTATAGAACATAAAATATTCAAAATGAATAATACCTGCACAAATTTTATAGTGCTTTTTTGTCATAATGCAGGTAGAAATTTGACATTTTTTGTAGACACGGGTGCCGACGTGTCGATTTGCAAAAATAATGTTCACAAACGTATAGATTATGATATTAGAACTAGTGATAAAATTAAATTAACTGGTATAACCAAAGAAGTTACTACTTCTTTAGGCACTTTGGATTTAGAATTAATAATTGGGGAACATAGATTAATTAACACATTTCACATCGTAACCGATAATTTTCCCATAAACACAGATGGTATCATAGGAAGAGATATACTCGTTAAATATATGTGCAAAATCGACTATGAGACATATACCATCTTATTTAACGTTAAAGATGAAGAAATTGTGTTACCAATGAGTACTAGAAAACCCAACAATTATCGAATAAATGTATCCGCTAGAACAGAAGCGATAGTGCCGATAGATATAACTCTTGATGAACATAGCATACTGCTGAATACTCAGATACAAAAAGGTGTTTTTGTTGGAAACACGATTATACCCGCAAAAGGTATCCAGCATGTAAAGATTTTAAATACGACAGATAGTGATATTACCATAAACAAATTCAATGCAGAGATTGAACCTTTAGGAAATTATGACATACTTGTAAGTAAAAAGCAAGTATACAACAAAGAATGCTTTGAGAGATTGCTAAATACGATCAGCAAAGATAATCTGGATAAACCATCAATGGAAAGTTTGTTGAAAATAATTGAAGAATTCCAAGATGTATTTTACTTAGAAGGGGAAAAATTGACAATGAATAATTTTTACAAACAACAGATAGAAGTCCTGTTTACATAAACAACTATAGATTACTCAAACCCAAAATGAAGAAATTCTACGACAAGTTAAGGATTTAGAAACAAATGATATCATTGAACCATCTGTTAGTCCTTACATTTCACCACTTTTGGTTGTACCAAAAAAGGCGAGTGATGGCGGACAAAAATGGCGATTGGTAGTAGATTTTCGCAGACTCAATGATAAAATTGTTAATGATAAATTTCCTTCAACAAGACTAGAAGTCGTTTTGGACAAATTAGGTAGGGCAAAGTATTTTTCTACCTTAGACATGACCAGCTCTTTTCATCAAATTGAACTTGAGAAAGAGTCTAGGCCATTAACCGCGTTTTCAACAAACGATGGGCATTTTCAATTTAAAAGGTTACCGTTTGGCTTAAAAATATCATCCAACAGTTTCCAGAGAATGCTAACCATAGCACTGAGTGGTTTAAATCATGAAGCTTTCCTCTATGTAGATGATATAATGGTATTTGGATCTAGTATTAAACACCACAACAACAATCTTTGTAAAGTATTGCAAAAGTTACGTAAGCATAATTTGAAATTGAATCCAGGAAAATGCCAATTTTTGAGATCGGAAGTTGTATATCTGGGACATTTAATCACCAACGAAGGTGTTAAAACTGACCCATCAAAATATCAAACAATTAAAAACTACCCGGTACCAAAAAACGCAGATGAAGTGCGCAGATTTGTGGCATTTTGTAACTACTACAGGCGATTCATTCCAAATTTTGCCGAAACAGCTAAATGCCTCAATGCTCTTCTAAAGAAGAACGTTACTTTCTTTTGGTCTGGAGATTGTCAAAAAGCCTACGAGACATTAAAATAGAAACTTATTAAACCACCGATTTTATAATACCCAGATTTCAAAAAACCTTTTATAGTGACAACAGACGCATCCAATTATGCTCTAGGTGCTGTGTTGTCTCAAGGTGAAATTGGTTCTGACCTACCGATATCTTATGCAAGTAAGTCATTAGTAAAACATGACATCAATAAACCAATAATTGAGAAGGAACTCTTAGCAATCCATTGGGCTATACATTTTCTTAGACCATACCTCTATGGTAAAAAATTCGTGGTAGTCACTGACCACAGACCACTAATATCTCTGTTTAGTCATAAAAATCCTTCATTAAAATTAACGTGAATACGTGTAGACTTATCAGACTCTGATTTCACCATAGTTTACAAAAAGGGCAGCATGAATACTAATGCAGATGCCTTGTCTAGAATCGAACTAGATTCAGACCTTCTTAAAGCAATGATACCTCCGAACACTGATGAGAGTGTTAAACGAAAATTATTAATAGTAACCAGGGGCATAGCGAATAATATGAAAGATAAAAATAAGTTCAACAACGAATGCACCAACACTCAAATAGAATCTGATCAACTCTATTGTTGGGATTGCACTAGTTTGTCTGACATTACGGGTATACCAAAATTGATATTAACAATGTTGCACAATAAAAATGAATAGTACGTACTAATAAAGATATTGAGGTGTATTATAGCAATAAATCTGATGAGAAATCCGTTTCCTTCAATGAGAAGCTATCAAATACGAATGGCGCCATACAATCGAATGAGAGCAATAGCGATAAGCCTGATTTGAAATACGTTTCAACATTAGAAAAGCTATTGAAATTCGCAAAGAAAGAGAACATAAGCGAACTCTCCCTATCTGATAAAGATAATATATTTAAATCCATGGATAAAGAAGAAGTTAAAAGAATATTTAATACGTTGCAACAAAAGAGAAAGCATGCTAATCGAAAGATATTAATTTACAAGCCGCTCAAAAGAATAACTGACTTAAATGAACAAACGAGGTTGATTAAGAATATCACAACACACCACACGGAGGACATTTTGGAGTACGTAAAACATTGCTCAAGTTAAAACAAAGATTTTGTTGGAAAAACATGAACGAAATGGTAAAGTTACATGTTAATAATTGCAAAACTTGTCGTATAAGTAAACAAGTCAGGCACACAACCGAGAAGATGATAAAAACCGATACACCTTCCACAAGTTTTCAAACAATAGAAGTAGACACAATAGGTCCACTTAGAATTTCTAACGGTTATAGATACATATTGACATTACAATGTGAATTGACGAAATTTGTAGTAGCATTCCCTATAGAATTTATTTTGAAATTTGGACACTTCAGTATATTAAAAACAGATTTAGGAACTGAATTTACGAATAAGTTAATGGGTGAAATATGTAAGATATTAAAAGTTAGGCAGATATTTTCAACTCCATACCACCATCAGACCTTAGGTGCAATTGAGCGAAACCATCGAGTGTTAAATGAATATATGTATTCTTTCGCTGATGATTATGAATGGGATAAATGGATACCATATTATACTTTTGCCTACAACACTACTCCCCACGTAGATACTAATTATTCTCCTTATGAATTAATATTCGGTAAACGTCCAAGTCTTCCAAACGAGATAATTGAAGATAATAACAAAATTTACGATTTGGATAATTATGCAAATGAGTTAAAAATTAGACTGAGAACATCTCTATTAAAAGCACGAGAAATGATTGAAAATGTTGAAGCAAAACGTGTCGAGAAACAAAAGTATATAAATCCTTTGAATGTGAAAATTGGAGACATGGTTCTTTTAAAAACAGAAAACCGCAAGAAACATCAACCACCCTATAAAGGTCCTTATAAAGTATTAGATGTTAAGGATAGCAACATATTAATAGACTTAAATGGAAATCAATAATTTGTACATAAGAATAACGTAAAACTATATGAATTAAATAATGAATGAAAAAACTTATGTTAATTAGTAGTAATATAAAATGTCTATAACTAGAGTAAATTTTATTTTTCGTCTTGATATATGAATTATAAATTAATATATAAGACTCATCAAAATAGGGTAGAGGTGTAATACATATCGCATGCAATAATTCATGCACTTACTTTTGAATACATTTTTCATTCCATAACATACACTCATCAAATTACTCATATGACATGAGCATACTGACCTACAAAACAATTCAATCAGTTTACACTAAACATGTAAACTGATATCCAAAACAAATTTGAACTTGTCACATGATCATAAATCATATGAAGACCACACACGTGATTCATAATGAGTTGTGGTCAAAGACTATTTGTATTGGACAAGTGTCGAATGGCATTTTTGATTTATTGAGTGTGAATTGAATGAGGTCAAGTAAATGCATTGAAGAAAAATGCATATGACTAATTTTATGACGTGTGAACTAATTTGGGTCAAAATATGTATGTGACCCATGATAAGTTTTACGTCGTAAGAATAGTATTTAAGCTGTAAATTTTTGTGAATAAATTCAATTCTGAATCAGATACTAAACTGAGCGTTGTTTTCTGAGAATAGATTTTCTGATCAAGATTCTGTCGCGAGGCTATTCTTGCGACAATAGTAAAAACGGCGTCGTGGATAATAATCTCTTGATTATGTCCTCGCCATCTTATCTGCGGCTAGGCCGCTTGTTTAGGTGATTATATAACATTGTAATCAAAGATAACCTTTCAAATAATAAAACAATCTACAGTTACGGAACAAACGAAGACCAACGAAAGAACTTAATATTACAGCTGTATTGGGTGCCATATGGGTTCGAACCTATATGGCACAAGTACCAGATTCATCAGGGTACCATGCTGATGAATTTTTGGCTCGGTGCTGTTCGCTAAGCAGCAATATATCGGCTTTCATATTCCTCGCGAATTGGTCAAGCAGGTCTTGGGAGTTTGAGCTCCGATGTAAGTGTATCTGCAGGACACGGGTCATTGCAGAGCTGCGTTGGCTTTGGCTTGGCTTCTTTGAAGACCCGGCACTTCCCTGCCCCTCGAATATGTCTCAGGTCCTCAGGTCTGGGATCAGCGTTCTCGCAGAAGATACAGTGTGCCTCTCCCGTGTATTCTGTTCTTTTATGTGATGCGTTGCCGCACTTATAGCACAAGGAGCTCCTATCGGGCCCTTTGCAGCCTTGTGCTGTATGACCGTAGGTTAGCCATTTTAAATAGCAGAGAGGAACTGCTCTTCACCTTATTCTGCAGACCACCAAAACTATTTTTATTTTGCCCATGCAAGGAGTTTTTCGGCTTGTTCCTCGGTTAAGTCGACTATGGCCATGCGCTGCACTCTATTATTTTCCAGGGTTAGTCGTAATTTGATCCCGCTTAATTCGGGTGAAACCCTTTTGAGGCACTCTTCCACCTCCGTCCTGTCCGTAACGCAGTCAATATCCCTGATTTTGAGGGTGACCATTGGTTCAAGTGAAGCTACTGTTGCCTTTTCCGCAAGAGCCTTTTTGACTGCGTCCCGGAATGAGTCGTTATTTTTTGTCTCAGGTCCAAATTCGACAAGGAGGCCACCAGATTTGGTTGCCTCCTTTGGTTAAACCAAAGAATAGCTAGTATTTTTAGTTTACCTTACCTCCAACAAGTCTCCGAATATTCAACACGAATAGTTACAAATTTTGAAAAAGACATTTTACCGAGCTGTTTCGGATACAACGCTGCTTCTCGACAAAAATTTATAGCGAACATGTGTTCATATACATATTGCAAGACAATTTATAAATGTTGGTGTACATCAGCTTGTATTGATTGTAGATGGGACGTATATATGACACCAAAACAGGTAAAAATAATTGAACGCACGGTAGGATAAGAAGAAAGAGGATTACTGCCAGAGAGGTCCCCCTCCCTCTGCGCCGCCAAGCGATCCATCATGCCCTTCTTTATAAGAAGATCTGTCCGTACGAAATGCGATACACAGTTCCCATTGTCTTTTGATTGCATTATTTTCCCCGTTACGTTTTCTGGAGAGAGCACGCACATTTTCTCCGAAAGATGCGAATGGAGTCTTGTCAATCCTGCACACGCAAAGAACGTGTGGTAGGTGGCATCTGTCATCCCCGGGCAGAACACGCAAGCTGAGAACGGTGACTTTCCCATCTTACACAGGTAAGATTGAAAATACCCGTGCCTACTTAGTAGCTGCGTGAGGTAATAGTCAATCACACCATGCATTCTGTAGAACCACGGCCCCAAGTCACTAATGAGCCGTGTGGTCCACCTTCCTCGCGCTTCGTTACCCATAATTGCTGCCACAACGTTAGGGTTCTTCTTCTTTCCTCTCAACTGACGGCTTCTCTCGCCGATAATCCTCTACGTAAGTATATACGTTTCTGTTCTTCTGCAAGTAGCTTAATAGGGATCACCCCTGAGATAACCAGAACCGCATGTTCAGAGACAGTGCGATATGCAGGTGCTATCCGCAAAGCTCGTTGCCTGTGCACCAGTGCCAGACGTCCTCGGTGCGACTTTTTACTAAGAGCATCAGCCCTGACTTCGGAGGCGTAGAAGAGCACTGACTCCATTGCCCTCATCTGTAGTCGTCTTTTACTCGAGGTTGGTCTCCGCGTGCTGGCCATAAGGCGACTGAAAGCTGATACTCCCGCAGAAGCAATCATCAAGCCAAGGTATTTGATTGATTCCTTCGACTCGATGATCATTTCTCCCAACCGAATGGGAATAACATGAAGGATCCACTTCTTGGTCAGGATGACGACCTCGGTTTTTCCAGCGCTAGGCTAAGCCCACGGCCTGTCATCTCCTCCGTCACTCGGCGCAGTATCGCACCCAGTTTGAGTTGCGCCTGGTCGACAGTACGTCCGGCGACTATTACTGCTACGTCGTCTTCTTAGTCAATCAGGCGTGACTCCCCCGGTAACTGCAACCTCAAAAGCTCATCGTACGAGACATTCCAGAGGTCCGCGGCAAGAACGGAGCCTTGCGCCACCCCTGATGTCACATCCATTCTTCGCCGGCCTCCAAATGTGTCATAGACGAGCTTCTGATTTTTGAGATAGTACTTCAATATCCGCGTCAGATACCTCGGCACCCTGAAATATTCCAGAGCACGAAGAATATTTGTCCATCTAGCAGAACTGAAGGCCTTCCTCACATCGAGTGACCCTTTGCACGCAAAACATTTCGACGTCAGAATCACGAAATTAGTTTAACGATACAAAATATGTATTGAGAGAGATGGCGACTTTGTAGAAAAATAAAAATAATTTCTAAATTTTCCGTAATTGATCTTGTTTTTTTGTTTTGACCACTCTTTCCTCCCTAATTTGAACCTTAAACTTGCTTTCTGACTTACGCTCGTAGTTTCGTTCACTTAAATTTTTTTTTGGGTGACCATTATAATAAATTCTTGACAGAAGAGATTTAGGGATAGATTCAATCGGTTGGCTTGATATTCGTTTGAGACTCAGTTATATTGTAATTAGTATTTCGCGACTGTTGGGAGTTATAAAATGTTTTAAAAGTGTTTGTTTTATTGATAACTTGGGTTTGTTAATTTCAGAAGTTTTTGGTAGATCAATTTTTCCATTTTCACTTGCAATTTATAAGTGATTTATACCCTTGCTAAGCTAACTCAGCGAAGACTCATGGGTGCGGAAGTTCTGATCAAATGTTTCGAGTACCTCGATAGTGAATTTAATATTGAGAAAGGTGGAAAGACCTCAAGCTGGTTTCGAACACGCGTCCCTGCCGCTTCTCATCAGGTGCCAACTCACAGGCTGGGATGCGTCGATTGGCACTATAATAAGCCATAAATACGTTTGAAAAAAGGATTAGTGTTTTCAATCAATGTTTTCAAAATACGTTACTGGATATACTCAAGATATCGTTTCAAGTTTAAATTGTGGTTCTCATGCATATTATGTTTCTTATGGTATTTGGAAGTAACACATTATCTGTATAGATAATTTATAATTTTAATTTATAAATAATTTATATATAATTCTATTATATTTATATATGATTATTATGAATTTAATAATGTTCTGCTGTTTAAAAATTTTTTCAAATTTTGTTGCATTTCAGATGGTGATAAATTTGAAGTAATAACCAACACATGCATTGAAAATAAAGTTAATATATATAATACGTGTAATAAAGTTTAGGAATTCGAAAGTGTTTTTTTCTCAGGACTGGTGTTATTGTACTTTTGAAATACGATTCTTCTGACAATTTCAGAACTTGCGTAACAACGTTTTAAATTTTTTTTGTTATATCACAGCGATCCAGAGTTTTTGTAATTTGGTTATGTTCATTTTGTTTCTTTTAACCCTTGAGTATTTAGAATATTCCTACTGAATGTTTCTAATTTTGTGAGTAGTAAAATATCAGTAAAATGTGATTGATTCTCCTTTAGTTCTTGCCGCTAACAAAATTTCAATAATATTCTCTCTATTTATCTTTTCTTAAAGGACACATTATATGCCATAGATATGAGGAGTAGGGTTGTTGGGTTCTGAATTTATTTATTAATTCATTTGAAATAGATATTAATTAATAATTAAATATCAACCTGATATTTCTTATTTTTTGTAACCGTATTCGAATTCTCATCAATGGTTTCAAAGTATTCTTTCATATCCTGTCTATGGCCATCACCCATACGTCCGTTGTTCGTAGTGGATATTTTTCGTATAAATTCATAAGACTTCTCATAAATATTTGACGGAATTCGGTTTGAGTCATTGAATATAGATACAGGTGGCAAGGTTTCATTTCCTGTGCATTCTAATGAAGCCGTTCATAGATCCTACTATTTCGTACTATTTCATATTTCATATATACAAAAAATGATACGTTTCGGAAGTTATGTAAGGAGTGAGTAAGCATCGAAATTCTCGAAATCAATTTCTAAATAAGAAATCAAAAGCAAAATCTTCTTTCTAAAACAAATAAATCTCAAAAGTATTGTGGAATATTGATCATTGATCTGCGTATGTGTGCTGAAAATGATGTTGTAGTTTTTGAAATAGCTGTGCATTCTTAAAAGATAATGCTTTTATTCTTATTGAAACAGGAACGGAATTCGCTAAGTATTTCAGTAACTGGCAATGGTTACCAAGGCCTCATGTTAATCGGTAAGGAGTGAGATGCTTATCGATCGCGACGAAACTTCCATGTGTTTTGCAAGAAACGCTGGCGACGATAATCGGACTTTGTTTACTTTATCGACTTGTTTACTTTATTATTACACGACACTTTCTAGATGTTTTAAACAAAATCGTCATGTGATCCACAGGAGTTATTTTGGTTTTAATAAACTTTCTATATATTTTCAACAAAACATCATGTGGCGACCACAGGAGTTCAGATTGTATATATTTTTATTACCGTCACCGCACCTTCTCTTTGTGTTGTGACGACAACTGAAGTTCAGATCGCTTATGATCTTGCATCCTTCTGTTCATTTTCATGAAAATAATTCATTTCGATCACAAGAGATAAGCTTGCTTTTACTGCTGTAACTGTTCAGAAGTTTTTTAGTTGTTTAAAGAAAAACATCATGTGACCTTTCGATGTAATTCACGTTCTGTTCTCAACAAAATTCTTAAATAGACTCCCATGATCGAGCAAAGCACGGATTCTTATCCAAACGGACCTGCATCGATGAGAAACAATAAAATAATATGATAAGACCTCTAGAAAAATAATATGAGTTTTAAAAATTGTATAAGAAAAGGCAAGCAATTCGTTAACGAACGAGTCGCATGCGAAATTCAAAGATTTAAGGGAATTGTTGGAAGGAGACAATGATGATTGGCATATGCCCACAAGCCCGAACAAGCGTGAGCTTACGTCATTTCAAAGGATTCGGTTTGTTGTCATTATCGTTAACATTTTACTTAGTAATAAATGTTGTGCACATGTGGTAAATTTTACGGCCATAATAATTTAGGTACTTCAAATATAATTCCTTTTTATACAACGCACGGCCTGTTTTTATGCACTTTATATGACCTTTATAACTTTCAAACTTCTTATCTTGGGTTGTCCACGTGCATCAGAGTACATTTTAAGGTTAGACTTGCCCTCGACAAAAAACATCTGAAAATTGCGAAATGCTCACTCGGATTTTAAAGATCTTCTCCTTATTTATTCAGATTTTTTAATTCAGATTTTGTTACCACGACACACTGTCCACAATGTTCTTTTTGAATCAGATTTTATTATAACGATCTTTTTATATCAAAGATCCCATCAACTGCGTCAAAAATGATTTTAAATAATAAAATAAAGCACGAGTGTAATGTGGAGGTATATTATACAATCACTAACACGCAAAGTTGGATGACCCATGAAAACGCTGTCTGACAAGCTTCATGTGAAGAAAGGAACGAATTTTATTTTCATTATTATTTTTCTAACAAAGGAAAATCAAAACTATGAAAAAAATCACTGAAATTCGATTTGTAAAACGGAAAACTTCTTGGCATACATTGCACAAGTTATTTGCAGAACGAGGGTCTAACTTTTTTCCATTCCTAGATAATTATATGCTTTGATCCCTATAATGGTGAGACCTTCTTCCTGTACACTCTTTTTTTAAATTCTGCTCTCAAGTGCTCTTTGATATTTAAATGGGTATTTAATGGCCAATTTGCATTTATATTTAAATGGGGTGAATAAGGAGGCGTAGCAAGAACTTTAGGACGATCATACAGAAGCCAAATTTTTTCCACACAAGCAGTATGCTTGGGATGGTTGTGTTAAAATAAGACAACGTGATCCCAAATTCCAGGACTCTCCGCGCTGTCTTGGACATTTTCTTTTAATTATTCCATAATTCCTGGAATGAAATGTTAATTTTCATTGGTCGCGGATATGCAGCCGGGCATAATCAAGAAGTCTCCAACATGTTTGACGTAAGCTTCCCTGGGCTTCCTATAAACAAATGGCTTCTCATCGAAGCCGATCGGTTAATTTTTGTTTCGTCTGAGAAGAGGACCTGCTTATGAAGAAAAACAATGTCAAAAGAAATACGAGAAAAGAAGTGAGTAACTCATCTTTGACCAAAGTGCCATATACTTATGTTTGTGTTCTTCAGCGCATACGTATTTAATACAATATTTAATACACTTTCAATCACGAAATGTTAAAATAAACGTTTTTTATCATTTTCCGCTATTTTTGACCACCTTCGATTTTAAAATTCACAAGGTGTCAGCATTACAATTACAAAAGCAATTTTTGTAAAGGAATGGTTACACTTCTTATTTGAATATTGCTATGAATACTGGTAGTATTTATCCCATGTTCATTTGGCTCCGGAAAATCGATCCAAATACTGTCATAATTGTTTGGGATGGATGGGGCTTAATTGTTCGGGAAAATTTTCGTATTGACTAAATATTCCCGTTAAGTCGATTCTCTAGTTTTAACGGGCAGTACGAAGTTGATTATGGAACAATTAATGTTATGAGTTTTTCCATAATTTTGTTCATTCAATGACGAAGTAATGTTAATAAGTATTCGAATACTCCATTTGCAGAAAAAAACATACGCATGACTCATAGGAAGCAAATATTGTAATGTTTCTTACCATAGTTAAAATCAAGAAACTTTCGCGCATTCATTTGAACTTCCTATGTATAGGCTTATCCTAGTTTTGGTGAAGTTCGCTAAGAGTAGTATTTTGACGAAATGCTGACAGAAAGTATGAGACAAGAATTCTACAATAAGTTATTAGTTATTCTATATAATAATATATAATATATTCTGTATAATAATATATCATTGTATATAATGAGTTAGTTATTCTATAATGAGTTATGAGTTAGCGTTCGTTGGATTAGAATTTCTAATTTCTTCTATATTTTTGAGCTTTTCTTTTATTTTTTATTCTTATCTATCACATCCTTTGATTATAAACACCATCGCCTAAGGAGTCGACTTCCGAAGAAAATTGTCATACGGTGGGTTTCGGCGCTAGAACCCCGAGCTTATTCTTCATCGCTTTGCGATGAGAGAGCTTTCAGTTAAAGGGCTGTAATGCATATTTGGCGATATGCGGCGAATAACGCTTCTAAACCATAAATTCGAAAGTGGGGTTGTTTAATTAATCAATAAATTTCCTGCATTGTTGGTTGATGTGCGGGAAAATGTTTTAAATGAACATTTTTAATATAAGGAAAATTCCACGCCAACTGTCATGGGGTTGGTGGGTTTTCCCCGGGCAAAATTAATTCATCCTAATAAAGGTTCCGCCAAAAATGTTTTCTCAAATTTTCCGGTCCAAATATTGCTCCTACCGTTTGTGACGACCAATTTTCGAATTTTGGGCGTTCTTTTAATTTCTTGGCTTTTTTCTTATACACGGTGCCAGGGAAATATTCTAGGCCAGAATTTCCCGAGGAATCGATTCCCATCATCAGAATTGACCTGGGATGCTTCCTTTCGCCCTAATTTCAAATTAACTGTTTTTTGTTCAAGTGCTCCTAACTCGGGTGAAAATATTATCGATTCCATTAGAGGCAGAACCACTGATAACGGCTAGGCTAATAACGGCTAGGCTGATAACGGTTGTCAAATGGTAGCACAAGTAGCATTTAGGCTGCAATATTGCCTGCCATAACGTTAAAACTGTGAAAACGTTTCGCCTGTCAGCTTTTAAAAATGTGGGTTTCGAGAACGAGGGATGGTGGATGCAAAAATTCTAACAGTTAATGCAATATGATAAGAAAAAATAGGCAAAATTGTAATATAATAAATTATATTGGCCGTTGCATTTGTAATAGTACCTCAAAGAATACCGTAAAGATAACAAGGTTATAAATTCAGATCATGTCAGAATTGAATTTGGCAAAAAATTTCCTGATTCTGTCTGGTATGTCAGAATTGAATTTGGCAAAAAAGTTCCTGATTCTGTCACTTTGGATACGGTTCAATTTGAAGATATTTGGGACTTTCTTCGTTTCATTGAGCTATACATCACTTACATCATTATAAGTGATGTAAAGGTCAATCTTACATCATTGTAAGTAATGCAAAGGTCAATGAAACAAAGTTGGAGGACCTTCTTGATCTTGGTGTCGCAGGTTTCCCTGAGCCTCTGCATTTTTTCTTGGGTGTAAGCGATGTCTCTGGCGAGTGTTCTTCCGTCCAACATAATTGGGGATATGCCACATTTCTCGAAAACACTATAACAAACTCCCACCGCATTTTCTTGGGTCGTACATGTGGGTATATCGCTGTCAGGTGTTAGATGAAGGGAATTCTGAGAGTTGGTTTCCTAGCTACAAGTTTCCAGTTCGATCCGCGGGCTCAACTTCTCAAGGTATTTCAAACAATTCGTGCATATTTTTTCACCACGTGTGGTTGCGAATCCACTCGATTGAAATTTCTCGCAGTTTTGAGGTAATAAAGCGTGAATGTTTTCGGGCTGGATCACAAAAAGATTTCTGGGTATGTGGCAATGTAACAAAGAAGAATTTCCTTTGGGTTCCCAGCGATACGCTTACGTTGCTTATGACTTCTAGTACTTGCTGATCCAGACTTGAAAAGGTACTTAATAGTTTCAACTCCGGTCCTGTACAAAAAATTTTCGTTACACTTGATTTAAAGTCACATTCTGGGTTGCTTGTAGATGCTGAAAGCAAATTCCAACGTCTTTCATTCGGTCTTGGATAAAATAACCATTGAACAGGCTTACCTCAGAATACGCACACTTTCATGCATGGAAATGAATTCGCCGTTTTACAGACAATTTGGGAATTGTGTTTTTTTTGTGCAAGAATAAAAAAATGAGATTTTCTTTAACCGGCGTAGCATCAAGATTCTGGCAGTGTTCCATGCTGGACGACAAGTCAAATTTGAAACTTTCTTAATGAGGTACTTTCAAGGTACAAGTTCTTTTTGAAGTTGTCTTTCTTTTGACCTTTATGTGATGCGATAAATCTATATTTACATCTGACCACTGAGTAATAACAAAACACCAGCACTTTGACCGTTCAGCCTCTATTTTTAATGTCAAATTTCACCAGAAAGAGAGTGAGAGTTCTTTCGCGCGACTTTTCAATGTATCTTCGTGTACTGAATGAAGCGTGAATAAACTTGGCTGCAAACAGTGAACTGATACTTTATGTAGTGCCCCCTATAGCGTCCACGTTGCATGTGGTAACTGGGTGCGCCAAATTCAAACCTACAGGATCGCGTAGGCAAAATAAACCATTAACTATAACGTGCAGGAGTCTAGAAATTATCAAATGCGTGCAGGGTTAATAATTGAATACGCTGGACTGACCTGTTAGGTGGTTATTGACCTCCAATGGGCTCTGTTGAAATTGCTGGAGAATTTTATGATGTATCGGAAATCTTTAGGCATCACCTTATTTTACTAGCCATAAATACGAGTCAATTCTTACAAATCTAGGTACACATTTGCTAACCTAGTTGGCTGTGTTGAGTTTTTTTTCGCCATTTTCGACCAATTTTTGCAGTTTTACCATTTTTGGATACCTAAGTTAAAAGGCCCGAAATTAGACTAAAAAAGGAACATTTCGCAAATCCACCCGAGTTATGAGTACTTGAACAAAAAACAGTTTATTTGAAATTGGGGCGAAAGGAAGCATCCTGGGTCAATTCTAGTGACGGGAATCGATTTCTCGGGAAATTTTACGTTGATTGTATGTATTTTATATATGATATGTTTATCTGACCTAGAATATTTCCCTGGCACCGTGTATAAGAAAAAAAGCCAAGAAATTAAAAGAACGCCCAAAACCGAAAATTGGTCGTCACAAACGGTAGGAGCAATATTTTGGCCTGAAAATTTAGGAAACACAATTTTTGGCGGAACATATGTAGCGGAACCGAAATAGGATGAAATAATTTTGCCTGGGGAAAAAAATTCGACCCACCAACCCCAGGACAGTTGGCATGGAATTTCCCAACAAAGTGCAAAACATTGCATGTTGAGTATTTAAAGTTATAAATTAAACTAGCGGATGAAGAAAGGGAAGAAAAACTATAGGAGAATCTGTATTATAGCAGAAAGCTTTTGAAAAATACGATGAAAGTGATGAAAAAAACGCTATCAACTGCTACATTTGTAGGGAAGATTTATTATTAACTGTTTGTTATATAGCATAGCAGACCATTGAAAAATAGCAGAATTTTTAAGCGTGTTTTACTGTTAGATCCACATCTGTATTAACTATTTTATAACATACATTCCATATGCCAGGTGCGAATATAGGTCATCGACTTAATTGTGAGTTGTATGAGAATATCACTAGGAAAAATAGGAAACTTCGTCGGTCTAGGTTTTGTCGCGTCTTTCCGAGCTTTTTATATTTGCGAAGAATAACAGCAATTTATTCGGGAATTTATTCGCTCCATCTGATGTGTTTTTTGGTGTCTGCAAGCACGACTATATTAGTTTCAATGAAGTTTTTAAAAATAAACCAGAAATAAGGTATATCAAAGAATCGCATATGGCAAATTGTAATTATGTTGTATTTTTATTACAATTGTTATCAAATTGTAATCATGTAATCAAATTAAATTATTAGAGTTTATGATTTTAGTTTTGTTAAGGAAGAATTGTAACCGCTAAATGATTAACAGGATTGAAGTAATTAGCAGCTAAATAAATCTTACACATTATATACATTATATACAAAGTTTACGAAAATAATATCTGATTAATTCGTGGAATTCAAGTTATATTTCTTTCAAAAATGATATGCATTACAGAAGTTTCTCTCTTCTTAATTGAAATAAACAAAAGTAATGTGAATGCCCTACATTTAAAAATTTTAAAATATTTTTAATAATTAACAGTAAGTATTAAGGTTCATACCCATTCTAATTTATTTTACCTGTGTAAATAAAACTATAGTTGAAACAAAATTATGAATTTGAACAATTTCGGTAGACAAAACAAGGCTCCTTTTGGACGGGCTGTGTTCTTAGTTGCAATACACTGTCATCAACAATGTATCAACAACAAGAAACATTTATTTAATTATCTATAAAATACTCAGTCAGCTTCTTTCGCTAATGTAAATAAATTACATGTTATACAATTAACTTAAAGCAGTCACTCCGTGGATTATGTTGAAAAAATCGTGTTTTTTTTTGTATACATTTATTACCAAACCTGTGTAGAAAGTGCTCATAACACGATTTTCCAGTATTCGAAGTCGTTGGGAAGTTACAGCCGAATGATGGTGAGTAAATTGTTCAAACTTTAAACCATGTATAAATTTTTAATCGCGTCTAAATCGATGGTCTCCACGATATCTTAAAAATAGTTTCACCAATAGCTTTAAAATTTTATTGGTAAAATAAGCACATATAACGCCATCAATTAAACTTCAACAATGCGGAAATTCCAACTGGATTCGTTTTATGACCCGATAACCAAACAAAAAACTCATGAAATTAGAATAATTATATTCAAAGCATGTTAATTATTAAGTTTTCAAAATTTCCAAACCATTTTAGTCATTTGACATATTCATAAAATGTCATTTGGTTTTTTGAATTCTTGAATTCGGTTTTTTGAAAAGCCAATCTGTTGGAATCGTGAAGAACGTTTTCAAATTTTTTATGGATATGGGTCTTTTTGTGCTCCTGTAATTAATATATTCATATGTTTTAGTTGGAAAAAAATTTAAAATAATTATTTGAAAATCAATAAATATATATTAAAAATTTCAAGTTGAAATTTTACACTTTTCTTGAAAAACAAAATACGAAAACACGAAAAATCACATGAGGTGACTGCCTTAAGGGAGAAAACGAGTATTTCAATTTAATTTTATTCTTTATTTCAAACAACTTGAAATTTCGGTGCGTAAAATAACTCAATAGATAGGCACTCTGTAAACTAGGTTAACCAAAGCCAAAAAACCCCAACAGGGAAGACCTTTCTTGAAAGTTACTACGAATAACAAATCAGCAGTTGCGGACTATGGTCGTCTGAGAAGGGAAGGTGTCAGGGTGACTCCATATAACCTGGCGGTGGGTCAAATGCTATACGAATCATTCAAATCAATAAAAGAACTATCGAGTTTTTGGCAATAATGTAATGACGGGTTTTGAAGATTTTAACACAATCATATGGCGAAAACGATCAACAAATTTGATTATCTGGAACATCCCATGAAAATACCTTTTACTTTTGAAAAAATATAGAAAGCTGAATTCTGTTTAGACCAAATTGTTACATGAGCCTGAGGTTGAATCGCATATAAAAGACTTGTCAATCGAACAATAAGAGGAGAAATATAACTGTTAGAAAAGTATAATTACACATGTTTATTGGACATTAATGCGGTATTTTGCATTCGACTTGTGACAAACTATACAAACTTGTTTGCAAATTTGATGATTAAGAAATGCGTCGGTGCATACGGAAAATGCGTTTTAGAGTGCATTGAAAAGTATTCAGTAATGAAAAATTTAAAATAATTAGTAAATAATGATGAAACCTAGTCCCATTATCTTACTCGGGAGTTTTTGAGGTTACTGAACATGAATATGATCATAGCAGTAGCTTTCAGAGTACCCGGTGTACTTTCTTCTAGAGGAAAACGTTCCTCTGGAGTATTGTGAACTGGAGTATTGTGAACTTCATTACATAATCAGCTCAAACTCGTTACTCACAAATATGGCATTGACAAGGGCCTCCGAAGTACCTAGTCCTGAAACTATATATACATGCTTATATGTACATAGTTATTTAACTGAATTATTAATGAAATACTCATTTGAACTCAATTTGAACTCATTTGCACTTGAATGCAAGTTATGTTTCATAGTATTCAATAAATGAACACACTTACATACAATTGCAAATACTAAAGAAACTATTTTGGCATTAGAACATTTCTGAATACTACTGTGGATACTGAATTACCAGCTATTTATGATGATATTATGATGCAATTAGCATGGAACATAGAGCTATAAGATATAGAGAGGCCCTATCCGTGTACATTCGTTCCTGTCTTTTGTGTCATATGCAGCTTTCTATCGAAATTTCAAAGTTTTTCACTCAATTAGAAGCACATTAACTCAGTATTCGCAATGTACTATCCAATCATGGGCAAAATACGAAAACTAAATTCATAAATTACTGATAACAGCTGAAAAAAAGCACAAATTTTACATGTTTTGTTGAAGAGTATATATCTGCCTTGAAATTGAAAATTATCCATCAATATAACTGCCGATAATTTCACATACAAGTTAACTTACCAATTATAGCATATAAATAGCAAATCAAAAGCGTATTCATTTATTAAATATAAAAATAATACAATATTTACATTTTCCGAAATCTTCGACTACCTTCGGTTTTAAATTTGACAGTGAGTTAACATTACAGTTAGAAGAGCAAATTCTGTAAAGGAATGATCACGCATGCCACTTGCATGTTGAAAATATTGTCAAATCGGTCGTTGAATCACGCATTTTAATCAGTTAACGTCAATTGAAAATGCACAAACGCTTATATTGAACAGTTCTGTTTCTCATTAAGCATATGGATCATATGGATATGCTCATTAATGACATTAAAAATGGAATTAAAAATTTGAGCACACTTAATTAGCTTGGTGTAGCCTTGAGACCAGCTTCAGATTGCAATTTCCCCATGATCATTCGGCTCGAGCAAATTAAATCCGAAGTCGATCAGCTGTGAAAATGGTATAGAATGGGCAGGGCTTAATTCATCGGAAAGTGATGTTCGTGTGGAGTTAACATTCCCGTTAAATCGGTTCTCCTATGCCCACGATTATTAATTTGTGTATAGATTAAATAAATAAATTTATTTAATTTATATTAATACACATTAATTATATTAATACACGGGTATAATTTTTCTTATGATGGGGCACTTATCGTGATGATATTATTTCGATATTTTATTGAGTATTCGGATGATAAAATTCGAATGAAAACAAAATTTGTGCTTGAATAACAACAAGCAAATATGGTGATGTTTGAGACAATTGTTCTGATCGTGAAATTTTGGACCATTCATTTATATTACCTCTGATTATTTTTGAGTAAGTATTGGTGAATTTGTGTTAATATGCGTTACTTTTGATGATTTTGGACAGAAATGAGAACGTAGGGCCTCTCCATATCTACTTCCTCTATGGCATGGGAGAAGTTCACTTGCTGATCTTACCGCCTCTTCAACATTGCCTCCACATGCCCACCAGTGATAAAATTTTCTGATTCAAAAATGTAATGGGTGATTCGTCTTATCTATGTTCTACATTCTTTGGTAATATCCAAAATTGAGTTGAAATTATTATGAAATTGATTTATGAATTAAGCTCTTTGTACTATAAAAATCGAAATAAAGCATATGCTTGATTCATAGCAAGTAAATTTTGTAATGTCTGTTACCATAGTTCAAATCACAAAATTTTGGTCCCTTTCATTTATACTACCAACGGAAATTTTTTAAAAAAAAGGCTAGACAAAAACTCAGATGCAGAATAATATAATAATACTGTTGTATAAGCCCTTTGGGTCGGTAAAAATTTATCTCTTTAGGATAACGTAATTCAATTGTATGTTTTTTGCCATGTTTCAATAATAATTGCGTTTCTTTTTTTATTGCTTACAACTGGATAGAATCTTGATGTTGATATTTTATCTTGATTTTGTTTAGAATTAACATTGAATAATTCAGGGTTGGTTCCACGAATCTTATAAACTGGAAGCTAAGCACTCATGATACTATTAGGGAGATTGTCTGTCATTGTACGTCTCAAAGATAAAATCAATGATAAAAATTGCTTGAATTTCGATGCGCATAAATTTCGATGACCATTCATTTAATCAAACTATTCTATTTTAAGAAGAGAGAAAAGTTGTTTGAAAATTAAATTAAATCCATCAATTCAATTCCAAACTTAAGGTTTTATATGCCTCGAATAGATGATAGTATCCGAACGTTTCCAGGATTATCACTAAGTACATCAAGTACAATTGGTTCAGATCATGAAACGGAACGAGTACAAACTAATTAAAGAGAATGTCGTCCGAAATCGGGAAGTACAATAGTGAATAATGAAAAGCAGATAAAAGCTACAATCCGTATGTACTTAATAGTAAAACAAATTCCTATTGCAGCTTTTAAAGGATTTGGTCACATTCGTTGGAAAAAACTACCCTAAGACGCCAGAATTGAGGCTACTTTAATATACATGATCAACAAATGCCACGGTCGTTTTGGAAGATGTTAATACAGTTTACTTGTATCCAAGGAGATGCAGTATAAACTTCTGGAGGTTGCTGGGATTTTCCCAGGCAATATGAAAAAATTTGCTCTCACATAAAAGTAGTTATTGTATGCAAGCCAGTCATATGGATAAATTAAGGTTATGTAATAACATGAAACAACTTATTTTTCGCTGCATATCTTTCAATGTTCAAAAGAGTGTTCGTAAAGATAACGTGCCACAGGAGTCAATTTAGTAAGGGGAATACGTATAAATATTAGGTTTATAAATATGAAATGCGGATTTTACTAACAGATGGCATAATCATTACATATGGTTTGTGTCGGGTATAACTAATATGGCATTTTGGAGGGTAAACATCTGTCAATAAATTCCAGTATGCCATAGGTTTTAATTGTACAAACAACATAGTTTTTTTCGCTTCAAAAATGTCGAATTACGTGCCAGAAAAAGAGGTTTTATGAGGAAGTCTAATAACCTTCTTTCATTTGAAGAAAACGGCAGCAGAAACTTATCGAATGTTAGTGGAAGCATATGGTGAACATGCCCCAAGTCAAGACACTTGTGAACGATGGTTTAAAAGATTTAAAAGTGGCGACTTCTATGTCTGCAACAAAGACCGTGGAAAACCACCAAAAAAATTCGAAGATACAGATTTGCAAGCATTGTTGGATGAAGAAAACACACAAACTGAAAAACAGTTGGCAGAAGCGTTGGAAGTTACTCAGGCCATTTCATTTCGACAATCCCAAGCGGAAATCATGGGTAGTCCCAGGGCAGCTATCAACATCACAACCAGTCCGAAACATACATGGAAAGAAGACTTTGCTGTGTATTTGGTGGGATAGTAAGGAACCTTTGTATTACGAACTGCTGAAACCTGATGAAACTATTACTGGCAAACGTTACCGACAACAACTGATCAAATTGAACCGCACACTTAAGGAAAATCGACCAGAATTTCACCAAAGACATGATAAAGTCATTTTTCGACATGACAATGCTCGGCAGCATGTTGGAATACCTGTTCAAAACTACTTGGGAAACATTAATTGGGAAGTTCCGCCCCAACCGCCGTATACACCAGACTTGGCTCCTTCTGACTACTACTTGTTTCGATCGATGCAGAACGGACTTTCGGAACAGCACTTCCATTCTGACGAAGAAGTTAAAAATTGGCTTGATGAGTGGTTAGCCTCAAAAAATGAGAAGTGGTACTGGGACGGCATCCATCAATTGACAGAAACATGGGAAAAAGTCGTAGCTAACGATGGCCACTACTTTGATTATTGAATTAATTCGTTCTGTTATTCAAATAAATGCATATTTCAAAAATCCGCATTTCATATTTATACACCTATTATGTGAATATATACATAACTATATATATATATATTTATGTTATGTATATATTCACATAATAGGTGTATTATGTGCAATGTATAATAATATAATGCATAATGTAGATGTATATATATATTTATATATATATACAAAACAGGTTTTTTTGCCAGCAGGCTTATCAAGGCTTGGCATTTGCTTAGGCAGAAAGGGCCACAGGCCTTATGAAACTTATAATGCAACTCATTACATTTTGAACTGCGGTCACTCTAGTCACCGTTGAGGTCTTAATACGGGTGCAGCGTAAATATATACGCCTTTTATACTAATTGCAAACTCCCGATATTTAACCAAAATAGGCGGAACTATATGGGTTAAATATCGGGGAACCCCCCTCTCCAAGGTTTTGCGTAAAATCGTAATACAATTATACATGCCTTATGTAATACAATTATATATGCCTTTTCGATTTCTACCAGAGAGAAGTAGGAGTGTCAGCGATATCTGTATCCACTCCTTAAAACTATCGAACGTTGAGATTGGTTCAATTAACGCGACTTAATTTAATTTAAAAATTAAATTAAATTAAGTCGCTAATATAAAATGTATTGTACTGATGACCGTCCTATATGTAGAGCTCATGCAAGCTCCACTTCTGAATCTATCTATATATGCATATTTATATATATATATATATATGTATATATGTATATCTATATGTATATATAAATATATACATATATATATATATATATATTCTGAGAACATTTAACGCCGGAACTGATTAACTCATATTCACTTCTCTGGAACATGCATACGAATTTAAAATTCATTTCATCCTGGCCATCATTTCTAAGACTTGTTTGGTTATGCTTATTATCGCCAATCTTGTGTCAATTTACTCAATAATTATTAATATAGGTTATATTCATTTCAGATACTCATAACTTTCACTTTATGTCAAATAACAATAATATACCTTAGAAACATGAATATTTTCTAGCATTCAATAACTTGTTACTAAAATACTAACTATGCAATAAACATAACAAGGCGTTTCACAATTTGCTCATTATCTTCTCAAGACCTTCGGAAGGGCAATATCCTCGGTACTCAAGTAATAAAAAAAAGACCGCTCGCTGCTTTCATAATGTTATGGAGTAAGGACAGCGGGTCTTAATGAGGATGGTCGGCTGAAACAATAAATGACGAAATTGTTGCCTTTCGAGCGAGACCAGGACATTTTCTAAGAAATGAAGTCACGTTGACATAAACTTCTGTAATGGATTTATGGTTTTGTCAATGGCGAAGACTATACGACAACGAGTCGGCCTCGCGTCAACATCCGGATATGAAATCCTAATAGCTTAGTAACGTATTTTCCACCGAGAGTCAAATGTTTGGCCACTTGAAAGCTCACTAATTTTGTGACTGCTGGCGGACTAACTCCGTTCGGCGAGGTGTGTGAACTTGGGTCGGACCAATAGCAAACTTCCACTCCGGTTGCATCATTGAACCAGCCACCGTTAAGCTCGATTTTCGGAATGCAACTTTAGAGAAATAATTTCACTTTAACCGTTTCATAACCTCACAAGAACCTAACTGCATCTAAAATAAATCGCATATCTGATAACTGAAATATCGCGGTGCCCGGAAACAAACTGCTTTCCACAATGTGGCGAAAAGCACTATACTTGAGGGGTATATTACAACTGGTTTTGGTCTCTCAATTGGGCAATTTTCCTGGAATTGCCACACTTGCCTAATCTCAATGATTCGTTTTCGTTTCGTTTGTATGTTTTCAATATATGTGTGATTAAATAATATAGCTTTTAAAATCATTGATAAATATTTTTTCTATTTTACTCATTTGCAAATTTTTCTTACAGTAAACAATTTGATGGAATTGTTTTGAATGATGACAGGAGTAGAGAAGTAAAGTTTTTTGGAAATAAAAAAACAATCATGAATGAGAAGCTGTTGCATATTAAATATCATCACTTTTCGCGCTCTCAATTGATTGAAATTTTCGGCAAGTATTTGAAAACGTAAGTAAAAACCATATAAAATAAAACTTTTTGCAATCGGTCTGAGTGTTTACTTACTTTACAATTTAACTTCATTACAATTTTCCCCACGAAATAAAACTTTTCTCACAAACTAAAGATTATGACCAATTATATATCTCTAAACTAGATTTGCATGTTTTCTGGGCATCTATTGCGATGCCGACAACAACAAAAAAGGATTGTTCCATTTAGTAGTATTTTCCATTTAGTATGTTTTGCATATATTGTATGTGTTGTGAAGTGATTATTGTGTGGTGTATGTTGTAACAGTTCATACGTAAATGTAATAAAATTTGTTAGTGCTTCTCTTCTGGGTGAGAAGCTGGGTACAGCTCCTACTCATTTTGCGGTATTTTTAAACCGCGGATTATACGCACAGCATGTGCTTAAACCACGGTTGAAATGTTCCTTGTACATTTTCTAACAAATTCGAAATGAATTTATTATCATTAAAACTGAATTCCCTTTGAATAAAAAGTGAAATGAAGTAGTAATAATATATTGATGTTTGTAAAATATGTTGGGAAAGTTGTACGATTGTTTGGTTGCTCTTGGGTCCTGCCGCGCTTTTGTCATACAATAATAGCTCTTTCCACCTTCTCTAACTGACTTCTTAGTTAAAAAATTATTTCACATAATAAAAAATTAAGTTTACCTTGCGGAATATTGGCATTACAGAGATTCAATAACAAAAACAGCTTTAAGGAAGTCTTTAGTTTCCTTTCAAGGAAGTCGCTTTTAGTTATGAAATACTTTTTGTAAATTCTTGATATAAGTCGCAAAACCCCAGATTTCAATTTAAATTTATATCATAATAAATGAAACCGATATCCTCACAACAAAGATTGAATTAATTTAGGTTATGACGAGCGCACTTCCCCTCCAAGATCTGCTGATGACTGATTGCTGCTTACAACATTTTTACGAGTGCAACATGATGCAGATTCAATCCTCAAATGAAAAACACGTGCACTAGATATTCTGTGCATGCAATACTTTTGTACAGAAGCGGTTATTTGTTTTATCGTAAATATCATAAAACTATTACATCAAAGAAAACAGGTTATGGGACATAGGGGAAGAACAATAAAAAGTGAAAAATAATAAAAGCGTGCCGCTGGTAAGAGTGTTTTGTTTTAGGATTCAAATTTCCCGTCGGTTCGGGTTCACACCACGTTTTTTTCGAGATTTTCTCCGGTTTGTCTCTCGCGGGTTAATGTCTTTCACGTGGTAGCAACGTGTTATCGGTCGATTGAATAGCGTTACTTTCAGGCACCACGAAGTTTAGCGTTTGTTTGAGATTTCAAAAATGTCAAGGAGGAACATTTGCATTCGTAAAATCAGCCATTACGGCGGCTGGTCCATGATGCAACCGGAGCCGAAGTCCACCAGTAGTGTGACCCACGACCACACACTTCGCTGAACAGAGCTAGTCTGTTATCAGCCAACCACTAAATAAACTTTCGAGTGGCCAAAAATTTGGCCCGAGGAGCAGTATTTGTTGCCCCACACCTTGTACTCGGGCGTCTTTATGTTGGAGCGATACCAACTCGTCGTATCATCGGTGTTACGCTTCGACCATCGTTTAAAGGCCCAGATACAATACTGCGTGATGGCGATGCGAGAGCGCAATGCGATTCTCGCTCGTCGTCACGCAAAGCATTCAATTTACAATGCACGCGATGTGGGGGAGAATAATTTTCATATGACAAATGTCAAATTGGTGACGTTTTGAATGAACTTTGATTAATATTATTTTTGATTTTTCAAAATTTTTGAATTTGGAATTTTCCTTCGTTTAGCAAATAATACCCTCAACATGGATGCACGAAATTTTCCCTCGAAATTCATTCAGAATAACCCCAGTACTTAAAAAGTAATTAAGGCGTTTGAATTTCTAATTTCATTGAATTTCAGACTCGCATCGTCGTCTCGCAGTATTGTATTTCAGCCTTAATCCATTACAATGCCACGCAATGTGGAGGGTCCTTCCCAAAAATTAGCTTTTTATAGAGTTTCTGACTATTATGATCAAATCGATCCAAATATGCAACAAGGAGGGCTCGCACGCACAAAGTGGTGAAATTTTTTATTCGACACAAATAGGCCGCTACACTCTCCTGTATTATTTTTGATTGATTTGATGCGGGTTAGAGTTCCTCCGCCCTATGATTGCCTTAATCCGTCTTACAATTTCTGCGACCTGTTGTCCCTAGGTGGAGATACCTGTAGGGATGCTTGGGCTTTTGACGAGAATGGCTACGAGTGGGGTTTTTTCCATTATGTCGACTCTCAAAGGTAACAAACTGGGCTTTACCTTCCTGTATCGGGAAAACGGTGTTTTTTTATGCGTGGATTGCTAAGCGCTGAATACCATGGGCGCCACGTTTTCGTCCGCATGGTCCCTGTTACAGTCAGGTTCACTCATTTGCGTCGGATAAGAGTTAACGTAGAGCAAAAATAAACCAGAAACAGTTAGTAATGATGATAATGCATTATAATCACTATCATCACTTTTCAAATAGAATTTGTGCTGTTGAAACAAAGATCTCATAGTTTCAAGAATATGCGTACAAAATTTTTGTTTATCGGAATATAAATACCTTTTCTTTCCCGAACTATTAACTAGTTCTATTCTTTGCATGTTATCTTCCACTCCCAAAATCGTTATTCATCTCGCTACCGCACTTTTTTGCACGGCTTTTCGCACTCACTATTCATCAGATAAATCAGTACATCGAAATACTAACAAATATACCAATTGCACAAGCGAGATAAGACTTCAAATTACAATAGTAGTGCGACTTAGTCCTCAGACGCTTGACTTACCTCAATGCAAAATCTGCTGCGGTGAGTTCCTCGCAGCTGACTCCTAGTTCCACTTTGTTTGTTTCACCGAATGGCTGAAGTCCTGAGGAGCGTGTCCCTTTTTTCGAAGAACTATTATGCCCGAGGACCTCATGCAGCGAGATGGCAAAATCTCGGAACATATTGCAGGGACTGCAAAAGGCCAAGAAAGTAGGAGCTGAGTGCTTAGACCACCAGGTAGCAATTGAGGCACCCGATAAGAAATGGTGTTGCTGATGGAATACTCGCCAATTCGTCTCATCTCCATATTCGATCAAACCGAATATCCGTCCGAAAGTACAAAAACTGACGTTGACCGCTTTACCGTCAGATGCCTCAGCCTCTGAACAGTCCCATATAATTCCACTTCATACTGCTTCATACTTCATACAAATACACTTCATTCCACATCATTCGTCCATACCACGTCCGACTGCGGGACTACTAAAAAGCACCGGAAAGAATCTTCGCCAAAAATTCGAAGCATTTGTCGATTCGTCGCCTAAGGAGATCTACACTGCGTATACAGTGTGCGTATATATACTGCGTATACAGTGTAGATCTCCCAAGAACTATTGGACTATTGAAATATAGGACAAGTATCCGACAGCCTCAAAAATGTTTTCATGTTTATCTCAGCTACATTTCGGCTGATTTCGCAAGAGAGGTCTCATATCCGTCGACGAAGCTGCGGTGGAACCATCCATGTATTACATTGGCTTCAATGATCAAAGTCATTAGGACCAAAGCTGAAAAATCGGGAAGTATTCGATAATTACATCGCCAACGATAACCAGGAAGGAGCACTGGAAATTTATGACAGTCCTTGCTAAAGCCCCTAAGCTCACCGTTCTCCATCTAATTGTAATACTGAGGAAGTGCATATCGGTAGGTGATTTGAAGTGCTAATGGCATGATCTTAACTGCTTGGCTGAGGAGCTGAAGACCTGCCACATAAGACATATTGAACTCAACTATAGGAATCATCACGTCCTCGAAAGACATTTTTCATGCCTCTGCGAAAATCTTCGCATAGCAAGCGCCTGTGTATTGGTTGTTTCATAGAATTGCCGAAAAGTGAAAATAATGAAATATGGAACGTGGGCTACACAAACTGGGTGCGCAAACGTTGCCTTACTCATGCGAGATAAGAAACTTGTATGAAATTTAGTGGGAATTTTGTGGGCAAACATATGAAAACTACATTCATAAATCACTCAGAACAGTTGAAAAATGAATTACTCTTACATGTTGTGTTAGAGGGCGTATATCTGCCCTAAGTTGGAAATTATCCGTCAATATCGTTACTGGTAATTTTATATAAATATTCCCTATCAATATTTACATTTTTCATAAATTTCGGCTACCTTCAGTTGCAAAGGGTCTGGCGGGATAAGCACATGAAAACTGCACTCGCGTCTGATGAAGGGTTTTTACCTTATTTTTATTGTTTTTCATCTAAAATAGCTATACACTTAATCTCATACCCCTAACCCCTATGGTAAGGAAATAATGAGGGTGGCAACCCTTAACGAAAAAATCAGTATCTATTCAAGATATCTTCATGAAATTGAAACCACATATGACAATTAATAAACTAATTATAATATATTTTTTTTAGAATTTTTGCAATATTAGAAACTGTAAAAAACGAGTATATTTTTTGGGGGTGGTTTTTTATATCAACCCCTAAAGTGACACCTAACAAAAAAATATATCTTATTTGTTAATTAGTTAGCTATTACATATTAAAGTTACAAAAGGGTTGAATTGGTGGAACATAGCTTAAAAAAATAAAAATCAATTACGGATACGTGCATGCATATCAATTTTTACCAAACTACGTAAACACCTGTGCACTATCTTTATATCTATCATTATAAATACGTTCTCATAACTTTTTAATGTCAAAAAACATGTATACCTACAAATAAACTATGAACAATCAACGATAAACAATATTCGATTTGATGACATTCGACTGCACGAATTTTGAACACTGTGTTGTAGACTCAGTACAATGTATTCTTATGTTGCGTAACAAAGAACATGTAATGACCTGTTCATTTTCATGCAAGTTTTGTCAAGTTATAAGAAGTGAACTAGCGAGTCAAAACATAATTGGCAGGCGACGTATATGTATTCAGGAGTTTCGAATATTAATTGTGTATTAAGTGTGGTTTAGTTTTTCACTATAACATTTGCGATCAGAAATAATGGAGAAAACAAATGAACGTCATAAAGATGATAAATGTGTTGTAAAATAAGTGTCAGAAAAACCAGTGGATAGTTGAAACGTATCACTACAAATGAAGATTTAAATAGATATCAACATTATTGTAAAAATACTTTACATATTGGATCCGTGTTTTGTCATAAATGTAGCCTGATAGTATATAGAGTTGCGCAACCGACTACGTCTACTGGCTGTGATGATAGTGTTAAAAATGACAGTTACGGCAGTTATTTGGATGATCCGGACTTTCAAGTGTTTTGTCGCAATAGTTCCCGTCAAGAAGAATACGTAGAGTTTCAAATCAAAAGAGTTAAAACAACATATATTTACTGTACTGGATGTGAATCTAAAAAAAAACTTACTATTGTACCTTCAGATGCTCGCCTTCAAACATTTATTAAACGAAGAATTTTTATTCCAAAAGGAAACAGATGTTGCCCGAACCATTTGATAAAAAAACGATTCTATGACGATGATTTACAGCTATTATGAGTTTATTCTAATCATAGTTTCTTAGAAAAAGGCGAAGTCTTCCAGTTTTTAAATCTTTTAGCTAATAATGTTGGTTCAACACTACACAATAGAGTTGGCGGATTTTATGTTTCTGAAGAAGAAATATTTACATACACAGGTCTTGAATGGAAAAATATTATTCAATTAGCGGGAATGCTTACTAGCATGAGAGATAGTGATGAACGGTCAGTAATACAAGCATTGGTAGTGTTTTTAGTTAAATTCAGAACTTGTAGTTCAAATGACATAATTCAGAAAATATTTGGATTGCAATATCCTCAACAAGTCTCAGATTACTTCCATCAGGTAATCGAAAGTTTCGAAAAAAATATTTTACCAGCTCATTTTGGAATAAATGCGAAAAGTAGACAAGATCTTATTAATAATGAAACATCTTATCTCGCAAAACATCTACTCGGATTTGGAGAAACTTCTCTTGGTTTAATTTTTGACGGAACTCACATTAGGCATGAAAAAAGTAGGAACAATGTTTACCAAAGAAAATCTTATAGCGGACAGAAGAAAACACCATTCTGTAAGCCCTTCATCATGTGTACAACAAATGGCTATGTAGTTGACATAGCAGGTCCCTACAATGGAACGATGAACGACGCATGTATAATGAAAAGTATATTAGAGGAACCTAATGGACTCAAAACGCTTCTACAACCAGGCGACATCTGCATTGTTGATCGCGGTTTCCGTGACGTGGTCGATTTTCTAAAACAGCAAGGTTACCATGTACTTATACCAGCTTTGAAGGGGAAGAGAGCAAAATTAACAGTAGAAGAGGCAAATGCATCACGATTTGTAACTAAGGTACGTTGGACTGTTGAAGCTGTATATGGCGCCATTGGTAAAAAATACCATTTATTACATAATGTTCTGGACAACAAGCTTTTACCTCTGGTAAAATCATTGTGCAGAATAGCTGGATTTTTAAATAACACTTTTGGTAAAAGATTGAACTCTGATGTCGAACTTGCTGATACTATTATTGCTTTTATGAAGGAGCGTCAAAATCAGCAGAATACATTGCAAGAATTGGTTGAAAATGAGAACTTGAATCGGCGTAAAAAACTTTTTACGAAATTATCTTCAACTAGTCTAATGGATTTTCCAGAACTGAGTGAAACTGACCTTAAAATATTATTTACTGGCACTTATCAATTATCACAAGCAGTCTGTTATCTTGCTGAAATAATGACTGACAACGAATTAAACCTAGAGTTTTTAAAAGATCGCGAAAATATTATAAAAGTAAAAGTACGATCAAGGCATATTAACAGCAAGACATATAATTGTTTTATCGAGTATGAGCCTAATTCGAACACCTACAAAGGAATTCGAAGATATGTTTGTGATTGTGCAAATGGGAACAGAACAGTGGGCTGTTGCGCTCATGTAGCCACTGTTATTTACTATTTAGCACATGCACATTAAGCACAAATCAAAAATTATAAAACCAGCTGAAATATTGACCTCCATATTTGATGCGACTGGTATAACGACTTCTATTGAAGAAAACAGTGACGATGATTGAATGTTCAGTATAATAACGTTATCCCTAATTATGTTCATATTTTGTATGATTGAATTAATATAAATACATTATTTCATATAACTACATACTTTAATTGATTTTTATTTTTTTAAAGCTATGTTCCACCAATCCAACCCTTTTGTAACTTTAATATGTAATAGCTAACTAATTAACAAATAAGATATATTTTTTTTTGTTAGGTGTCACTTTAGGGGTTGATATAAAAAACCACCCCCAAAAAATATACTCGTTTTTTACAGTTTCTAATATTGCAAAAATTCTAAAAAAAATATATTATAATTAGTTTATTAATTGTCATATGTGGTTTCAATTTCATGAAGATATCTTGAATAGATACTGAGAAAAAAAAAATTTCGTTGAGGGTTGCCACCCTCATTATTTCCTTACCATAGGGGTTAGGGGTATGAGATTAAGTGTATAGCTATTTTAGATGAAAAACAATAAAAATAAGGTAAAAACCCTTCATCAGACGCGAGTGCAGTTTTCATGTGCTTATCCCGCTAGACCCTTTGGCGGTGAGTTAGAATAACGAGGGTGGTCTGAAAAGTTTCCGAGCTAACAATTAAACAAGACTTTTTTCTCAATTTTTTTTTCATTTCCTGCACAGTCACCTTGTAACTCCAAACACTTCTCCCAGCGATGCTCCCATCACTTTAACCCGTCCAAATACTACTTGTCGATGTTCTCTGCAAAATTATTGTTCTCGATATTGCCTCGATAAATATTGCGTCTATATCCTCAATATCCTCCTCCTATTGTATTGCCTCGATAGAATTGATAAAGCTTACCAAAGGCAATTTGGAAAATAGGAAAAGTTCAAGCTGAGAGCAACAATCATAACACGTAAAAATATAACCAGTCGACATCCACCGAGCTGGTAGTGCCAATGGATGCATCCCAGCCTGTGAGTTGGCACCTGACCAGAAGCGGCAGGGACGCGTGTTCGAAACCAGCTTGAGCTCTTTCCACCTCTCTTTCTAAAAATATTAGATAACAGCTCTTTACCTATTTTTTTCCATTTTCACAAAAATACTCTCATTGAATCGCTCAAACGACTATCAACTAAAACCTGTTCGTCCAAAGTGGCTAAAACTTTTGTAAGTAACTGTCAAAAGATGTATATCTACATTCACTAGCTTTTATTGATGGGTGCCGCCATCTTTACGTTGTGGTCGCAAACTTTTCAGATAATCTTCGTACAGTTAGAAGAGTAATTTTTAGAAAGGGGTGGTCATACATATCACTTGAACGTTGAAATTATAACGAAAACGGTCGTTGAATCATGCACTTTACTTAGCCAACGTTAATTAAAAATGAGAAAATGCTTCTACTGAGCATTTCTAATTCTCGTTAAGCATTAGGGCATGCTCATTAATGGCATTGACAACGGAACTATTGATTTGAACATATTTGAAATTGAAATTGAACCAAGGATTTGCTAACTTTAAGCGTATTGCAAACAGGAAACGAAAAAATTTTCTATCAATTGGCAGCGCTATTTAAAATTTATGCACATTACATTAGAAAGAGCATAAACGCGAAAAATTTATTGTAAATTAGTGAATTGAATTCTGAATAAATTTAAATGAGAAAATACTATTAACTGAATTTGAAGTTAAGTAGATTATTTGTATTTGGTGAAATTATTTCACGGTATTTTTCTTGAAATTGTTATTGTATTTTAACTTTTGATTCAATTGTAAATTTTCTATCATTTCAGGCAACCTGCTAAATTCAATGATATGTTTTGCAATATTCTGTATGAATATGAAAAATCGTGGTTCCAAACAAGAACAGGCAGCTTTCTAAGCGAAATATTACGAACTATTTTGATTTTCCCCGAGCCTTTGAAATCGGACTTTTTTACATTGTCTAATAGTCACAGCATAAAAAAACTTTGTTTTGATCTTTAGAGATGTGTTACGTAAGCTTAAAAAAGAATAAATGCTCTGTCAAGTTATGAATGCGTTTAGTAGATAAAGATGAAAGAATAAACACATGTAAATATAATAAAAAACGTGAGGCACTTCTGTAGGTAAGTTCAATTAGTAAATGATTAGGTTTAGGGGACGAGAGTAAAGAATAAAAATTGTTATTAGAAAGAATAATAATGACGGCAAATCGTTATTCTTACAGGCAATATTAATGCAATAATAAATACCAAAATTGTTATATAAGAATACAGATCTTGTCTTTTTGAAGCCATATACTTGCATAGAAATGCTCTTTGGCTCTGTGTTTGGCAATGACACATATTACAAAGGCCTAGTGTCAAATTTTGTCTATAAATGGTTTCAGGATATTTAATACTTGGTATTGAATACCAAGATTCAGAACTACCAGATTGCAGAACTACCAGATTATAAAAAGTTGGGATTGCGACGAAAGTTTTTCGTCGCTATCAGCGGCTTCCAAACATTTTTCAGATCCGGACTAAGCCGTAGAAAAACCACAGTCTCGAAATAAAATAATGTTTCCTTTTTTGAATCAGATAATTAATAGACTTATTTACCACTGAATCGTTGATGACGTTGGCAAAACCATATGTTTTATCATGGTCTTTCGTGAAAGTATTCGTCTACAGTTCTGCAGTGCTTTGACATCAATATATTTTGTGTATTTTGCTAGAAACTGCGTCTTTCATTATGTACGAAATAGTTAAACCTCGATTAATGTTTATAATTTCAAATTGTTTCTTTGACAAAGTTGATCTCCTACTTGATCTCCTCCTTGATAAATCTTTTCAGATAAACTTAAAACTTGAATTCCGAAGTAAACGAAAAGTTCTATGGAAGAGACGGTTTTGGGGACAACAATCTCCGACAGATGTACGTACCCTTTACCTAGGCCAACATCTAAAGTTGTGTCAGATCTCTTGTAGGAAAAGAAAAACTGTTCAGTTTATGAATTTAGAACGAAAAATGTTTCAACGTGTGTGATTCATAGAAAGATTTCATTAGTTTCAATATTTAATTGAAAATTGCGGCCATCTCTTTGGAAAAATTATGTTTTAATTATAATGTTGATTGACTGTGAATCTTGTAGTTAATGTATATTTTAATCTCTTTTTGAACTTCATGAACTTTCAGTTAAGGAACTTTTATTGGAATCCTCACAATTGGTTTCTATGAATTATTTCCAATTGCAAGGTAGACGTAGATTTCAGCTAATTTCATTGATTTTTATTTTCATTTTCTTACCTTGTATTGAACAGTAGAATTAATTTTGAACTATATTCGGTTCTACTCGTTTAATCAAAATTTTCGGGCGATGACGTACAGTAATGTAGACGGATAAAGCCTCTCTATATATATTTTATGTTTCATAGACTAGAGAACTTGTCTTTGCTGGGGAGCTGGCCAAGCTTGCGGGATTTCCAGTAAAGCATTGTATTTCTGTACATGGTGTTATCATGCTTGACATCGAAATAACTCCACATTAGATAGACTCAAGCACCGGTGGCGCTGTTGTCGCTGATCATTGTTTTAGTTTGGGCTATTCTAACGAACACCCCACACCCAGAAGAAAGTTGGAATTCTACATGGAAAACGTATTCCCTTGTCATCATCTGTCATGCATGTATATCCTAAAATCAAACAGAATTTGAATACATATGTAAACAAGCTTAGCGATAGTATCATATCGGCACGAGGAGTTTGACGTGAAATTTTATATGAATGAATGCAGATTCTTCACACTTGTTCAGAGGTTTGATTAATTGTTACGAAGACATTGATATTTGAAAATATTTGATTGTTGTTACATTCAAGGGTAAACAATTGATCTAGAATCATTTTCACTTTATTAGAGGAGAAAACTTCGTTTAAATCACAACATATTTAATTAAGTAAATTCAAAAACTTGTGACGTTGTTTAAACAAACTGCATCTTCTTCGTTCCATACATTGTACCTTTTTCATTAGTCTGAAGAAGACACCGCGTATCGAAAGGGCTTCATAAGTTTTTGAAATTAAATTAGGTAAATTTTTTTAGATAAAAGCGTTTTTCTTTTTAAATATTATGAAATTAGTTAAATATTAATGAGATCACTTTCAATTAACACTTGAAAACACAATAATTTTCAATACTACTCATAATTTCATACAAATCAATTGGTATTTGTTATTTTTAAAACATTGTTGAGTGTTCTACCGCAATAAATATTTACTATTCTTAGGTAATCAGAATACAGAAACTCCTCGAAAAGCCTTGAAATAGGTTAAAATTTTTTTAAATGTTTCTTCAATAAACTCGATTGCTCCTCAATGATATTCAAAACGCAACATATTTTGAATCTTTTCCAGTCAAAATTTTTATATTTTGACACAGCACTTCAAAGAAGTGGATAAATAAAATAATTTAAATTGATTATTTTACATTATTTTACTTACACATACAATACATATTCCGATTCAAATATAAATATTAGTTTGAGCTTACGCGAAACGAAAACAATTGATTTTCTAGTAAGTCTATTAAGTAAACTAACAGAGTGGAAGTTTATTATTGTTTTGATTTATCTAATCGTAGGATTTTTAACGAATCAACACCGTCTTCATTAATTTTTTGATGATACTTAACCTTGTTTTTTATGATAACACTTTCGCGCCTTTTTAATGTAGTATAGGCCTAGTCTACTTCTTGCACTTATAGAGCCAAATTTATCACCAGGGTAGACCGATAATAACTCAATCGTGTGAAATATGGGGGTTTCCCTAAAAGAAGTTCCAAATAGAATTAGTTTAAGAAAATCTTTTTGATCAACTTTAATTAAAAATATTCTAGACGAAAGAAATCATAATCCATAGCTGAAAGTGTATTTCGCGAAAAAAGCCTGAGAAACTTATATTTGTGAAAATCAAGCAAACTCTATGCAACAAGTCAAATGGGCCTTAATACCAACGTTTGGAAAAAATGAAGAACTGTTTCTACACAGTATTGAAAATCGGAGCGTTAAGTGGAAAAAGGTGTATGTAAATCTTTTATAGTGTAGAAGTTAATTAGTTAGTGTCAATATAAATAGTGTGGGTTTCCAATATGTCTAAAATTATCCAATATGTGAATACGTAGGCTCTGAAGTATACATGAAATACGTATCGCAATAATGGCTATGTGTCATAAATATTTCTAATTTTAATAAAAAAAGCGCATCTGCAATCAGTTTCTACAGAGTTTTTCAAAGCAATTGACAATGATTCCTCCTCAACAATGAATTCAAGTTTTCGTTATCGCTGTGAATCCATTCCGGAGCAGCAACAATTGTAGCTGTGACAGAAGGTTTGGCTAAGTTTCATAAATATTAGAGGAGGGTGGTTCATTCAGGCCTCCCAGAATAATTTTCTCTGTAAGTTTTATCACCATCAGCCAATAATAATAGTAATGAAATAGACGAAAATATACTTTTCCTTTTTGGTTAGTGCTCCAATCGTGTCTTAGGGATAATTGATCCACCATCAATAGAAAGAAACCACAGAGTATTTCATTTTGGCTATCAGTGTAGCTTGTAAACTCAGACAGAGAAACATTTTGGAACAAAACCTTGGCAGGCCTCAGAGTACGTTCGAAGCTTGCACCATTAAGTTGGTGGTGTGGGTTCGGTTGAGGCCAACTTTAGCCCTAGCCTAGCTCTGAGTACGTATTCTCCTAAGGGCTGATGCCAACCCTCAAATGGCTTCCCTGCTTTGCAAAGACACCAATGGGACCATTCAGGTGACTACACACACGAGTGAAGATAGCGGCTTCGACGGGGGACCCTTTTAGAATGATGCCTTGTAAATCAATATTAAGCACAACAAAATTAATAGGAACGAACAAACAACCAAACTCAGACGACAAACGGACGAATGAACACAAAAAGGCCAACCAGAGATAGTGACGGCATTCAGGCTTAGCAAAAAACAATCACATGTCGGAACGTCCCATAAGACAAGAGAAAAAGTACGAACAACAAATGGCTGGGAAACACACGGTGCGAGAAACCACCGATGATATTCTAACACTGGTACTGATGCCATCGGAGCTCTAAACAAAACAAGGCGCAAGACAATCTCATCGTACTGGATCTTTATAAAGAAGAACGCCTCATACCTAAGGCAGGAAACACAGTTAAAAAGATCAAATGTAATGCCAGTAATGTCCGGAAAACATAAACATTAGGGACGGTATATTAGAGCTGGAAGAGCTCTTAGACAAAATCAGGCACTGCAGACGCAAATGACTTAAAGCAGAGAAAGCACAAAAGGCCAAAATCTCAGTCAAAACGGAAGTGATTCCCGTGCATAGCGCTATCAAAAGATTTGCCAGCAGCCCAATTCAAGGAGACCGAGACAAAAGGAGGAACGACGATGCAGCCAGCAGATAGGCTACGTCGAATGATGGATTCCAGGTGGTGGAAACCAAGGCCACCGAAAAGCATCCACAAGCCTCCTTTTCGAAAATGTTAGGACAAAGGCGAAGAAACCCCGAACAAGAAACAAGAACCACGAAGTAACCCACGCTACAAAGCCCTATGGCATGCATTGCTGATCAAACCAACAGAACTTACGCAAACGTTTTGCGAGAAATCAAGAGAGCTGTGAAACCCGATAACACTCAAACTGCCATTAGAACAGTCTGGCTAACCTGATCTGGTTTCCTGCTTGCAGATTTTGGACCTGAGACAGCAAATTACGACTCATTCCGTGGCACAGCTAAAAAGGCTCTTGAGGAAGAGGCAACGGTGGCCTCAGTTGAACCAATGGCCACCCTCGAAACTAGGTGCGTTAACTGCGTTACGGACATAACGGAGGTGTAAGAGTGCTTCAAAAGAGTTTTCGTTGAATTAAGTGGGATCAAATTAAGACTTACCCCACAAAATAATAGAGTGCAGCGCATGGCCATAGTCGATTTAACCGAGAAACAAGCCGAAAAACTCCTTGCATGGGCAAAATAAAAAAAGGTTGGGTGGTCTGCAGAATACGGCAAAGAGCAGTTCCTCTTCGCTGTTTCGAATACCGAAGCTACGGTCATACAGCATAAGGCTGCAAAGGGCCCGATAGGAGCTCCTTGTGCTATAAGTGCGGCAACGTAGGGCATAAAAGAATAGAATGCACCGGAGAGGCAAATTGTATCCTCTGCGAGAACGCTGATCTAAGACCTGATGATCTGAGACATATTCCTTGACCAGGGAAGTGCCGGGTCTTCAAAGAAGCCAAGCCAAAGCCAAAGCAGCTCTGCAATGACTCGTGTCCTGCAGATCAACTTACATCGGAGTTAAAATGCCGCAGACCTGCTTAACAAGTTCACGAGGAATATGAAAGCCGACCTGTTGCTGCTTAGGGAACCAAGCCGGGATGAATATTCATCAGCATGGTCACCTGATGAATCTGGTAATTGTGCCATCTGGGTTCGAAACGGCACCCAGCTGAGAGTTCAGGGCTGCGGGCGGCAAGATGGTTTCGTGTGGGTCCGGTGCCCAGGAATAACATTCTTTAGTGTGCACTTGACGCCGAACGAACTAATAACAGCTTTTAAAGCAAAGCTCAAGTCTTTGGAGGAAGCTGTCTTGCGCGTAGATGGTCATGTTCTTATTGGGATGGACTTTAACGCCAAAGCTATTGAATAGCGCATGCCTCTGTCAGATCCTAGGGCAGTGGTGGCTCGTCAGTGTGGGCAGGGTCGAGGCCCACCCTGCGAATCTCAACTTATGAAATAGAAAATCAAGTATTCGAAAGTCAATATATTTGATTATAATTTAGAAAAAATTGAAAGAAAATTACAATAATGCAAAATTTAGCTTGAACTTTCAATTAAACATTTGATTTTGTCGAACTTTTCGAATAGTTTCCCATGGATATCGTCATTCATTCATAATTGCATACAAATAAAAGCAAAACATTTTCCCTTGAAACGCATTACAACGCATACAAATTCACAGATCAAAGTTAGTCAAAGCAGTGTCCGAAGTGCAAATAAAACCTTGCGCATCCGAGTGGAACGTGTGCCGTTCGGTTCCAGGGTCGGCAGATTTTCGCTAGCCCGTTGCGCCAGAGACTTCAGCATACACGTTTTGCTTTGTGTCCGAAAGAAAATTAGAGACTTCGATTGTCTTTCATAGGTTTTTTTTTCGTTGCTCTGATGGGCAAGCCCAACCTCAGAAAATTACAAGAAAATTCTATCGAAGACATTTTTGTCTCTTCTCCCAGTGGGAATCAATTGGGGATATAAAATCACACAAGGATAAATATTGTACGATTTATGTATCCTATATTTTAATGATTGAATTGGCAGGATGATACGCCAAATATCCAAAAAAAATTAACGACTTCTTACAAATTTTCGGAAATTTTTCGTAGAGTGCTTCCAAAAACGCGCAATGCCAGTGAAGTGGAAAAGCTAACGTTAACTTGGAGGAAAAAGGACAATCAGGTTGAAGTCAAAAATAACTAAGATATAGTCCTTTTTGAAAACACGTGCGGTTCTTTATCCTTAGACAATAAATTATTTATTGTAAAATAACAAACATGTCAGAACATATTCAAAAATTTAATTATTCTGGAGAATAAAACCACATCGCGATCTTTTAATTGTGCTTGGGACGCGAAATGTGATAAGCTCACAGGTAGTGAAAAATTGAATGAGGCATTTTTCAATTTTCGGAGCAGTGTTCGGGAACTAGCATATTTAATTGCCAAATACTTAACGATTTTAAAACCTTTTTGAAACATTTTATGTTTTAAGTGGAGTTTCCAAAACTATCCAAAATGAATTAATTAATTGTATCGGCTCAGTAATTCAAAATTTCATATCTTCTAAAATAAATGAAGCACGTAGCTTTTCATGGCAAATCGATGAAACCACTGGTGTTTCGAATTTTCCACAACTATCTGTGATTTTGATATATTCTACAAAGGAAGGTGCATTTGTGTATAGATTCATGGGATTTGTTGACGTTACCGCGGGCGAACCTGCACACGATTTATTTCAAGTTTTAAACGATAATTTTACTTGTATCAGTTTAAGTAAAAAGTTAGATGCTTTAATGTCAGGTCACGTAAATGGTTTGCAAAAAAGTCAGAGACTCTGCTCCACAAGCATTGTTTATCTATTGTTTGGCTAATAGACATAATTTGGTTCAGGAAGATTCTGCTTGCAAAATAAATGAATGTCGCATATTTTTTGCTCAATAATCCGGTTTTTCTACTTTTTTTTTGATACTCTAATAAACGAACGTATTTATTAGATAAAGTTTGTGAAAAACGACGAAAAACCAAGCAGTAGTAATACGCGTTGGAATTTTAAAACGCGTATTATTGATATTTTGCTAAATAACCGATGTGATCTGTTGAAAGTCTTTGAAGAAAGTTTAGAGAGAGACAATTTTGCCACAGTCGAGAAACTTCGCGCAAATCTATAGCGTTCAAATGTATTTTGAACGATTTTCCATTCAATTTTTACTAAAATCATTTAATTTGTTCTATTAGCAAACAGATGTTACTTTCAATGCCTTACAGTCAAGGTTTTCAGTATTTTTTTTATTGCAAAAGTAGAATTAATAATTTTATCACCACCCAAAATATTTTCAATGATAGAGCAGTGCCCATTCAAATTTTTCTTTCCCCTTTATTTGACTAAAATAAGTTTTGATTATTTAATATATACACGTATTTCGGGAACTACTTGGTCCCTTCTTCAGTGTTAAAAAACTTATTTTAGTTAAATAAAGGGGGAAAAAAAATTTTAATTGCCACTACTCTATATATTTTTGCACTGCAAAAACCGGACCGTATACATTTTTCATTTTCGATTATGTTTAGCTGGCCAACCATCAGAGAAAAGAAAATTAGATCATGATGGTACTTTTGAAAAATCATTGTAATTCAAGCATATTCATGCGATAGATCACACGATAGAAACAATAGATTTATACAGTTCAGAGTATAAAAACAAATTTCGAATGGATTAACTCGAGCGTCTTTTTCTATATGATCCGGAAATGTTTGAAAAACAAAAGTTTCATAATGAACTTTCAGTTTGTTACTCTGCCTCCAGTTTTATAGGTCTTTCAACAAATAACGTTGGCACTTCAAAATTTGTTTCAAATCTAACTAATACTTATAACCTCTCATCCTTGACTGTGTCTTCACCGGCTACTGCAGCATCAGTAAAGTGAAGATTTTCTGGTCTTAAAAGTATCAAAGATTACTCCAGAAACTCTTTGTGAAATGCGTTCGAGCAAACTTTCTTTAATTACTACTGATAAGGAACTGATGAAACAAATAAAAAAAGAGTCCAGCCATTAAATTTTATGATAACGTTATTGATCATTTTGCGCAATCAAGAGATCATAAAATTGACTGTCAATCATTGAATTGTCAATCCTCAATCAGCAATCAAAATTTATAAATCATCAATTATCAGAAATCAATCATAAATCGTCTATCATCAATGTTCAACGTTCATCAATAATTAATCATCCATCATCAAGCACCAATCATCAAACATCAATCATCAATCAACAATAATCAATTTTCAATCATCGAATATCAATCATTAATCATTAAAAGTTAACCATTAATCATCAAACATCAATCACATATCAACAATTTATAAGTAATAACCATCAATTAACAATCATTCATTATCAATCAAGAATCATTAATCATCAATTATCAATCCCCAATGTACAATCATCAATGTCAAGCATTAGTCATTACTCATCAGTCAAGAATCACCTTCCGTCAATCACCAATTATCATTCACAATAATCAAACCTCAAACATCAGTTAGCATACATTTATCATCAATCATTACTCATCAATCACCAATTATTCATCATAAATCATCATTCACACATATGTCAACAAATATCAATCGTTTATTTCAGAAGTTTTTTGTAGATCAATTTATCCATTTTCACTCACAACATTGTAAGTGATTTATACCCTTGCTAAGCTAACTCAGCGAAGACTCATGGGTGCGGAAGTTCTGATCAAATGTATCGAAAAACTCGAAAGTGAATTTTATATTTGAAAACAAAGGAGGAAAGAGCTCAAGCTGGTTTTGAAGATGCGTCCCTGCCGTTTCTCATCAGGTGCCAACTCACAGGACGGGACGCGTTGATTGGCACCACCAGCTAGGTGGATGTCGTCTGGTTAGTTTCACTTGTTATGACTATTGCTCTCAGCTTGAACTTATCCTATTTTCCTAAATTGCCTTTGGTTAGCTTTACCAATTTCAGAAGATCAATTTTTCCATTTCACCTACAACATTGTAAGCGATTAATTTGATCAGGATTCCGCAACCATGAGTCTTTGCTGAGTTAACTTTGCAAGGGTATAAATCACCTACAGTTTTGTAAGTGAAAATGGAAAAATTGATCTACCAAAAACTTCTGAAATTGATAAAGCTAACAAAAGGCAATGTGGAGAAATAGGATAAGTTCAAGCTGAGAGCAATAATCATAACAAGCAAAAATACCCAGACGACATCCACCCAACTGGTAGTGTCAATCGACGCGTCCCGGCCAGTGATTTGGCACCTGATGAGAAGCGGCAGTGACGCGTCTTCGAAACCACCTTGAACTCTTTCCACCTGTGTTTCCACATATAATCAATCGTCATTATCAACAGCCAATCATCAATATTTAATCGTCAATCATTTATCATAAAAAATTACCCATCATAATAAATCATCAATCATTAATCATCAATCACCAATCATCAATTATCAGAAACCTTCCATCAATAATAAATCATCAATCATCACTCATCAATCATCAATAAACGATTTTCCAATATCAATCATATAGCACCAATCATCATACATCAATCAAGTGTATTCAATTTTCAATGATCGATTCCCCATCATCAATCATTAAAAATTAACCATTGATCATCAATTATAAATGATCAATCACCAATCAACAATAATGAATCATTAATCATGAATTATCAATGCTTCATGATCAGATAAGAATCTTGAATCATCAATAATCAATCAACAATAAACAATCCTCAATATCAAGAATTTGTCATTAATCATCCAACATCAATCACCGTCCGTCTATCGCCAATCATCATTCACAATCATCAATCCACAAATAACAACCAACAAACATCAACTATCAATCACAAACTATTCATAATGAATTATCATTCAAAATCATCAATCATCAATCGGCAATTATAAATCCTCAATCACCAAGCATCATCGCCAAAAATCAATAATCAATAATCAATCATCAATCAACTATCATCATAACTCAATCATCAACTATCAATCATAAATCATCAAACATCAATCGTAAATCATGAAAAATCAGTCATCTGTCAAAAATCATCAATCATCAATCATCAATCATCAATCATCCATCATCAATCATCAATCATCAATCATCAATCATCAATCATCTATCATCTATCATCAATCATCAATCATCAATCACCAGTCATCAATCATCAATCATCAATCTTCAATAATCAATCTTCAATCATCAATCATCAAGCATCATTAATCAATCATCAATCATCAATCATCAATTATGTATCATCAATCATCAATCATCAATCATCAATCATCAATCATCAATCATCAATCATCAATCATCAATCATCAATCATCACTCATCAATCATCGATCATCAATCATCAATCATCAATCATTGATCATCAATCATCATTCATCAATCATTAATCATCAATCATCAATCATCAATCATCAATTATCAATCATCAATCATCAATCATCAATCATCAATCCTCAATAATCAATCATCAATCATCAATCATCGATCATCAATCTTCAATCTGCAATCATCAGTTATCAATCATCAATCATCAATCATCAAACATCAAACATCAATCATCAATCATCAATCATCAATCATCAATCATCAATCATCAATCATCAATCATCAATCATCAATCATCAATCATCAATCATCAATCATCAATCATCAATCATCAATCATCAATCATCAATCATCAGTCATCAATCCTCAATCATCAATCATCAATCATCAATCATTAATCATCAATCATTAATCATCAATCATCAATCAGCAATCATCAATCATGAATCATCAATCATCAATAATCATAAATCAATGATCAATCATCAATCATCAATCATCAATCATCAATCATCAATCATCAATGCTCTATTATGAATCACCAGTCATCAATCATCAATCGTTAGTCATCAATCATCAATCATTAATGCTCAATCATGAATCATCTGTCATCAATCATCAATCATCAATCGTCAATCATCAATCTTCAATCTTCAATCATCAGTTATCAATCATCAATCATCAATCATCAAACATCAAACATCAATCATCAATTATCAATCATCAATCATCAATCATCAATCATCAATCATCAATCATCAATCATCAATCATCAATCATCAATCATCAATCATCAATCATCAATCATCAATCATCAATCATCAATCATCAATCATCAATCATCAATCATCAATCTTCAATCTTCAATCATCAGTTATCAATCATCAATCATCAATCATCAAACATTAAACATCAATCATCAATCATCAATCATCAATCATCAATCATCAATCATCAATCATCAATCATCAATCATCAATCATCAATCATCAATCATCAATCATCAATCATCAATCATCAATCATCAATCATCAATCATCAATCATCAATCATCAATCATCAATCATCAATCATCAATCATCAATCATCAATCATCAATCATCAATCATCAATCATCAATCATCACTCATCAATTATCAATCATCAATCATCAATCATCAATCATCAATCATCGATCATCAATCATCATTCATCAATCATTAATCATCAATCATCAATCATCAATCATCAATCATCAATCATCAATTATCAATCATCAATCATCAATCATCAATCATCAATCATCAATCATCAATCATCTATCCTCAATAATCAATCATCAATCATCAATCATCGATCATCAATCTTCAATATTCAATCATCAGTTATCAATCATCAATCATCAAACATCAAAATTCAATCATCAATCATCAATCATCAATCATCAATCTTCAATCATCAATCATCAATCATCAATCATCAATCATCAATCATCAATCATCAATCATCAATCATCAATAATAAATAATCAATCATCAATCATCAATCATCAATCATCAATCATCAATCATCAATCATCAATCATTAATCATCAATCATCAATCATCAATCATCAATCATCAATCATCAATCATCAATCATCAATCATCAATCATCAATCATCAATCATCAGTCATCAATCCTCAATCATCAATCATCAATGCTCTATTATGAATCACCAGTCATCAATCCTCAATCGTTAGTCATCAATCATCAATCATCAATGCTCAATCATGAATCATCAGTCATCAATCATCAATCATTAATCGTCAGTCATCAATCATCAATGATCAATCATCAATCATCAATCATCAATCATCAATCATCAATGATCAATAATCAATCATCAATCATCAATCATCAATCATCAATCATCAATCATCAACCATCAATCACATATAATCAATTATCAATCATCAATCATCAATCATCAATCATCAATCATCAATCATCAATCATCAATCATCAATCATCAATCATCAATCATCAATCATCAATCATCAATCATCAATCATCAATCGTCAATCATCAATCATCAATCATCAATCATCAATCATCAATGATCAATGATCAATCATCAATCATCAATCATCAATCATCAATCATCAATCATCAATCATCAATCATCAATCATCAATCATCAATCATCAATCATCAATCATCAATCATCAATCATCAATCATCAATCATCAATCATCAATCATCAATCATCAATCATCAATCATCAATCATCAATCATCAATCATCAATCATCAATCATCAATCATCAATCATCAATCATTAATCATCAATCATCAATCATCAATCATCAATCATCTATCATCTATCATCAATCACAATCATCAATCACCAGTCATCAATCATCAATCATCAATCATCAATAATCAATCTTCAATCATCAATCATCAAGCATCATTAATCAATCATCAATCATCAATTATGTATCATCAATCATCAATCATCAATCATCAATCATCAATCATCAATCATCAATCATCAATCATCAATCATCAATCATCAATCATCAATCATCAATCATCAATCATCAATCATCAATCATCACTCATCAATCATCAATCATCAATCATCAATCATCAATCATTGATCATCAATCATCATTCATCAATCATTAATCATCAATTATCAATCATCAATCATCAATTATCAATCATCAATCATCAATCATCAATCATCAATCCTCAATAATAAATCATCAATCATCAATCATCGATCATCAATCTTCAATCTGCAATCATCAGTTATCAATCATCAATCATCAATCATCAAACATCAAACATCAATCATCAATCATCAATCATCAATCATCAATCATCAATCATCAATCATCAATCATCAATCATCAATCATCAATCATCAATCATCAGTCATCAATCCTCAATCATCAATCATCAATCATCAATCATTAATCATCAATCATTAATCATCAATCATCAATCAGCAATCATCAATCATGAATCATCAATCATCAATAATCATAAATCAATGATCAATCATCAATCATCAATCATCAATCATCAATCATCAATCATCAATCATCAATGCTCTATTATGAGTCACCAGTCATCAATCATCAATCGTAAGTCATCAATCATCAATCATTAATGCTCAATCATGAATCATCTGTCATCAATCATCAATCATCAATCGTCAATCATCAATCTTCAATCTTCAATCATCAGTTATCAATCATCAATCATCAATCATCAAACATCAAACATCAATCATCAATCATCAATCATCAATCATCAATCATCAATCATCAATCATCAATCATCAATCATCAATCATCAATCATCAATCATCAATCATCAATCATCAATCATCAATCATCAATCATCAATCATCAATCATCAATCTTCAATCTTCAATCATCAGTTATCAATCATCAATCATCAATCATCAATCATCAAACATTAAACATCAATCATCAATCATCAATCATCAATCATCAATCATCAATCATCAATCATCAATCATCAATCATCAATCATCAATCATCAATCATCAATCATCAATCATCAATCATCAATCATCAATCATCAATCATCAATCATCAATCATCAATCATCAATCATCAATCATCAATCATCAATCATCAATCATCACTCATCAATCATCAATCATCAATCATCAATCATCAATCATCAATCATCGATCATCAATCATCATTCATCAATCATTAATCATCAATCATCAATCATCAATCATCAATCATCAATCATCAATCATCAATTATCAATCATCAATCATCAATCATCAATCATCAATCATCAATCATCAATCATCTATCCTCAATTATCAATCATCAATCATCAATCATCGATCATCAATCTTCAATCTTCAATCATCAGTTATCAATCATCAATCATCAATCATCAAACATCAAAATTCAATCATCAATCATCAATCATCAATCATCAATCATCAATCTTCAATCATCAATCATCAATCATCAATCATCAATCATCAATCATCAATCATCAATCATCAATCATCAATCATCAATCATCAATCATCAATCATCAATCATCAATCATCAATCATTAATCATCAATCATCAATCATCAATCATCAATAATCAATCATCAATCATCAATCATCAATCATCAATCATCAATCATCAATCATCAGTCATCAATCCTCAATCATCAATCATCAATCATCAATCATGAATGCTCTATTATGAATCACCAGTCATCAATCCTCAATCGTTAGTCATCAATCATCAATCATCAATGCTCAATCATGAATCATCAGTCATCAATCATCAATCATTAATCGTCAGTCATCAATCATCAATGATCAATCATCAATCATCAATCATCAATCATCAATCATCAATGATCAATAATCAATCATCAATCATCAATCATCAATCATCAATCATCAATCATCAACCATCAATCACATATAATCAATCATCAATCATCAATCATCAATCATCAATCATCAATCATCAATCATCAATCATCAATCATCAATCATCAATCATCAATCATCAATCATCAATCATCAATCATCAATCATCAATCATCAATCATCAATCATCAATCATCAATCATCAATGATCAATCATCAATCATCAATCATCAATCATCAATCATCAATCATCAATCATCAATCATCAATCATCAATCATCAATCATCAATCATCAATCATCAATCATCAATCATCAATCATCAATCATCAATCATCAATCATCAATCATCAATCATTAATCATCAATCATCAATCATCAATCATCAATCATCAATCATCAATCATCCATCATCAATCATCAATCAACAATCAACAATTATCAATAATCATTCATCAATCATCAATAATCAATTATCAATCAACAATCATCAATCACCAATCAGCAATCGTTGGTCATCAATTACCAGTCATCAATCATCAATCATCAATCATCAATCAATTATCATCAATCATCAATCATCAATCATCAATCATCAATAATCAATAATCAATCATCAATAATAAATAATCAATCATCAATCATCAATCATCAATCATATATCATCAATCATCAATCATCAATCATCAATCATCAATCATCAATAATCAATCACCAATCATCAATCATCAATCATCAATCATCAATCAGCAATCATCAATCATCAATCATCAATCATCAATCATCAATCATCAATCATCAATCATCAATCATCAATTAACAATCATCAATAATCAATCATCAATCATCAATCATCAATCATCAATCATCAATCATCAATCATCAATCATCAATCATCAATCATCAATCATCAATCATCAATCATCAATCATCAATCATCAATCATAAATCATAAATCATCAATCATCAATCATCAATCATCAATCATCAATCATCAAACATCAATCATCAATCATCAATCATCAATCATCAATCATCAATCATCAATCATCAATCATCAATCATCAATCATCAATCATCAATCACCAATCATCAATCATCAATCATCAATCACCAATCATCAATAATCAATCATCAATCATCAATCATGTATCATCAATCGTCAATCATCAAAAATTAATCATCAATCTTCAATCATCAATCATCAATCATCAGTTATCAATCATCAATCATCAATCATCAATCATCAATCATCAATCATCAATCCTCAATCATCAATCATCAATAATCAATGATCAATCATCAATCATCAATCATAAATCATAAATCATCAATCATCAATCATTAATCATCAATCATCAATCATCAATCCTCAATCATCAATCATCACTCATCAATCATCAATCATCAATGCTCAATCATGAATCATCAGACATCAACCGTCAATCATCAATCGTCAGTCATCAACCATCAATCATCAATAATCAATCATCAATCATCAATCATCAATCATAAATCATCAATCATCAATCATCAATCATCAATCATCAATCATCAATCATTAATCATCAATCATCAATCATCAATCATCAATCAACAATTATCAATAATCAATCATCAATCATCAATCATCAATAATCAATCATCAATCATCAATCATAAATCATCAATCATCAATCATCAATCATCAATCATCAATCATCAATCATCAATTATCAATCATCAATCATCAATCATCAATCATCAATCATCAATCATCAATCATCAATCATCAATCATCAATCATCAATCATCAATCATCAATCATCAATCATCAATCATCAATCAGCAATCATCAATCATCAATCATCAATCATCAATCATCAATCATCAATCATCAATCATCAATCATCAATCATCAATCATCAATCATCAATCATCAATCATCAATCATCAATCATCAATCATCAATCATCAATCATCAATCATCAATCATCAATCATCAATCATCAATCATCAATCATCAAACATCAATCATCAATCATCAATCCTCAATCAACAATCATCAATCATCGATCATCAATCTTCAATCTTCAACGATCAGTTATCAATCATCAATCATCAACCATCAATCATCAATCATCAATCGTCAATCATCAATCATCAATAATAAATAATCAATCATCAATCATCAATCATCAATCATCAATCATCAATCATCAATCATCAATCATATATCATCAATCATCAATCATCAATCATCAATCATCAATAATCAATCATCAATCATCAATCATCAATCATCAATCAGCAATCATCAATCATCAATCATCAATCATCAATCATCAATCATCAATTAACAATCATCAATAATCAATCATCAATCATCAATCATCAATCATCAGTCATCAATCATCAATCATCAATCATCAATCATAAATCATCAATCATAAATCATCAATCATCAATCATCAATCATCAATCATCAATCATCAATCATCAATCATCAATCATCAATCATCAATCATCAATCATCAATCATCAAACATCAATCATCAATCATCAATCATCAATCATCAATCATTAATCATCAATCATCAATCATCAATCACCAATCATCAATCATCAATCATAAATCACCAATCATCAATAATCAATCATCAATCATCAATTATCAATCATCAATCGTCTATCATCAAAAATTAATCATCAAGCTTCAATCATCAATCATCAATCATTAGTTATCAATCATCAATCATCAATAATCAATGATCAATCATCAATCATCAATCATAAATCATCAATCATCAATGATTAATCATCAATCATCAATCATCAATCATCAATCATCAATCATCAATCATCAATCATCAATCATCAATCATCAATCATCAATCCTCAATCATCAATCATCACTCATCAATCATCAATCATCAATGCTAAATCATGAATCATCAGACATCAACCATCAATCATCAATCGTCAGTCATCAACCATCAATCATCAATCATCAATCATCAATCATCAATCATCAATCATCAATCATCAATCATCAATCATCAATCATCAATCATCAATCATCAATCATCAATCATCAAACATCAATCATCAATCATCAATCATCAATCATCAATCATCAATCAACAATCAACAATTATCAATAATCAATCATCAATCATCAATCATCAATAATCAATCATCAATCATAAATCATCAATCATCAATCATCAATCATCAAACATCAATTATCAATCATCAATCATCAATCATCAATCATCAATCATCAATCATCAATCATCAATCATCAATCATCAATCATCAATCATCAATCATCAATCATCAATCATCAATCATCAATCATCAATCATCAATCATCAATCATCAATCATCAATCATCAATCATCAATCATCAATCATCAATCATCAATCATCAATCCTCAATCATCAATCATCAATCATCAATCATCGATCATCAATCTTCAATCTTCAATCATCAGTTATCAATCATCAATCATCAATCATCAATCATCAATCTTCAAACGTCAATCATCAATCAACAATAAACAATTATCAATAATCAATCATCAATCATCAATCATCAATCATCAATCATCAATCATCAATAATCAATCATCAATCATCAATCATCGATCATCAATCATCAATCATCAATCATCAATCTTCAATCATCAATCATAAATCATCAATCATCAATCATCAATCATCAATCATCAATCATCAATCATCAATCATCAATCATCAATCATCAATCATCAATCATCAATCATCAATCATCAATCATCAATCATAAATCATCAATCATCAATCATCAATCATCAATCATCAATCCTCAATCATCAATCATCAATCATCGATCATCAATCTTCAATCTTCAATCATCAATCATCTGTTATCAATCATCAATCATCAATCATCAATCCTCAAACATCAATCATCAATCATCAATCATCAGTCATCAATCATCAATCGTCAGTCATCAATCATCAATCATCAATCATCAATGCTCAATCATGGATCATCAGTCATCAATCATCAATCATCAATCGTCAGTCATCAATCATCAGTGATCAATCATCAATCATCAATCATCAATCATCAATCATAAACCATCAATCATCAATCATCAATCATGTATCATCAATCATCAATCGTCAATCATCAATCATTGATCATCAATCTTCAATCATCAATCATCAACCATCTGTTATCAATCATCAATCATCAATCATCAATCCTCAAACATCAATAATCAATCATCAATCATCAATCATCAATCATCAATCATCAATCATCAATCATCAATCATCAATCATCAATCATCAATCATCAATCATCAATCATCAATCATCAATCATCAATCATCAATCATCAATCATCAATCATCAATCATCAATCATCAATCATCAATCATCAATAATCAATCATCAATCATCAATCATCGATCATCAATCATCAATCATCAATCATCAATTATCAATCATCAATCATCAATCATCAATCATAAATCATCAATCATCAATCATCAATCATCAATCATCAATCATCAATCATCAATCATCAATCATCAATCATCAATCCTCAATCATCAATCATCAATCATCGATCATCAATCTTCAATCATCAATCATCAATCATCTGTTATCAATCATCAATCATCAATCATCAATCCTCCAACATCAATCATCAATCATCAATCATCAAACATCAATCATCAATCATCAATCATCAATCATCAATCATCAATCATCAATCATCGTACATCAATCATCAATCATCAATCATCAATCATCAATCATCAATCATCAATCATCAATCATCAATCAGTAATGCTCAATCATGAATTATCAATCATCAAACAGCAATCATCAATCACCAATCATCAATCATCAATCATAAGTCATCAATCATCAATCATTAATCATCAATCATGAATTATCAATCATCAAACAGCAATCATCAATCATCAATCACCAATCATCAATCATCAATCATAAGTCATAAATCATCAATCATTAATCATCAATCATGAATTATCAATCATCAAACAGCAATCATCAATCACCAATCATCAATCATCAATCATCAATCATCAATCATCAATCATCAATCATCAATCTTCAATCATCAATCATAAATCATCAATCATCAATCATCAATCATCAATCATCAATCATCAATCATCAATCATCAATCATCAATCATCAATCATCAATCATCAATCATCAATCATCAATCATCAATCATCAATCATAAATCATCAATCATCAATCATCAATCATCAATCATCAATCCTCAATCATCAATCATCAATCATCGATCATCAATCTTCAATCTTCAATCATCAATCATCTGTTATCAATCATCAATCATCAATCATCAATCCTCAAACATCAATCATCAATCATCAATCATCAGTCATCAATCATCAATCGTCAGTCATCAATCATCAATCATCAATCATCAATGCTCAATCATGGATCATCAGTCATCAATCATCAATCATCAATCGTCAGTCATCAATCATCAGTGATCAATCATCAATCATCAATCATCAATCATCAATCATAAACCATCAATCATCAATCATCAATCATGTATCATCAATCATCAATCGTCAATCATCAATCATTGATCATCAATCTTCAATCATCAATCATCAACCATCTGTTATCAATCATCAATCATCAATCATCAATCCTCAAACATCAATAATCAATCATCAATCATCAATCATCAATCATCAATCATCAATCATCAATCATCAATCATCAATCATCAATCATCAATCATCAATCATCAATCATCAATCATCAATCATCAATCATCAATCATCAATCATCAATCATCAATCATCAATCATCAATCATCAATCATCAATCATCAATCATCAATAATCAATCATCAATCATCAATCATCGATCATCAATCATCAATCATCAATCATCAATTATCAATCATCAATCATCAATCATCAATCATAAATCATCAATCATCAATCATCAATCATCAATCATCAATCATCAATCATCAATCATCAATCATCAATCATCAATCCTCAATCATCAATCATCAATCATCGATCATCAATCTTCAATCATCAATCATCAATCATCTGTTATCAATCATCAATCATCAATCATCAATCCTCCAACATCAATCATCAATCATCAATCATCAAACATCAATCATCAATCATCAATCATCAATCATCAATCATCAATCATCAATCATCGTACATCAATCATCAATCATCAATCATCAATCATCAATCATCAATCATCAATCATCAATCATCAATCATCAATCATCAATCATCAATCATCAATCAGTAATGCTCAATCATGAATTATCAATCATCAAACAGCAATCATCAATCGCCAATCATCAATCATCAATCATAAGTCATCAATCATCAATCATTAATCATCAATCATGAATTATCAATCATCAAACAGCAATCATCAATCACCAATCATCAATCATCAATCATCAATCATCAATCATCAATCATCAATCATCAATCATCAATCATCAATCATCAATCATCAATCAGTAATGCTCAATCATGAATTATCAATCATCAAACAGCAATCATCAATCACCAATCATCAATCATCAATCATAAGTCATCAATCATCAATCACTAATCATCAATTATGAATTATCAATCATCAAACAGCAATCATCAATCACCAATCATCAATCATCAATCATCAATCATCAATCATCAATCATCAATCATCAATCATCAATCATCAATCATCAATCATCAATCATCAATCATCAATCCTCAAACATCAATAATCAATCATCAATCATCAATCATCAATCATCAATTATCAATCATCAATCATCAATCATCAATCATCAATCATCAATCATCAATCATCAATCATCAATCATCAATCATCAATCATCAATCATCAATCATCAATCATCAATCATCAATCATCAATCATCAATCATCAATCATCAATCATCAATCATCAATCATCAATCATCAATCATCAATCATCAATCATCAATCATCAATCATCAATCATCAATCATCAATCATCGATCATCAATCATCAATCATCAATCATCAATCATCAATCATCAATCAGCAATCATCAATCTTCAATCATCAGTAATCAATGATCAACCATCAATCATCAATCATAAATCATCAATCATCAATAGTCAGTCATAAATAATTGATAATCAATCATCAATCATCAATCAGCAATCATCAATCGTCAGTCATCAATCATCAATGATCAATCATAAATCATCAATGATCAATCATCGATCATCAATGATCAATAATCTATCATCAATCATCAATGCTCTATCATCAATCATCAATCATCAAACATCAATCATCAAACATCAATCATCAATCTTCAATCATCAATCATCAATCATCATTCATCAATCATCAATCATCAATCACCAATCATCAATCATCAATCATCAATCATCAATCATCAATCATCAATCATCAATCATCAATCATCAATCATCAATCATCAATCATCAATCATCAATCATCAATCATCAATCATCAATCATCAATCATCAATCATCAATCATCAATCATCAATCATCAATCATCAATCATCAATCATCAATCATCAATCATCAATCATCAATCATCAATCATCAATCATCAATCATCAATCATCAATCATCAATCATCAATCATCAATCATCAATCATCAATCATCAATCATCAATCATCAATCATCAATCATCAATCATCAATCATCAATCATCAATCATCAATCATAAATCATCAATCATCAATCATCAATCATCAATCATCAATCATCAATCATCAATCATCAATCATCAATCATCAATCATCAATCATCAATCATCAATCATAAATCATCAATCATCAATCATCAATCATCAATCATCAATCCTCAATCATCAATCATCAATCATCGATCATCAATCTTCAATCTTCAATCATCAGTTATCAATCATCAATCATCAATTATCAATCATCAATCATCAATCATCAATCATCAATCATCAATCATCAATCATCAATCATCAATCATCAATCATCAATCATCAATCATCAATCATCAATCATCAATCATCAATCATCAATCATCAATCATCAATCATCAATCATCAATCATCAATCATCAATCATCAATCATCAATCATCAATCATCAATCATCAATCATCAATCATCAATCATCAATGCTCAATCATGAATCATCAGTCATTTACCATCAATCATCAATCATCAATCATCAATCATCAATCATCAATCATCAATCATCAATCATCAATCATAAACCATCAATCATCAATCATAAATCATGTATCATCAATCATCAATCGTCAATCATCAATCATCGATCATCAATCTTCAATCATCAATCATCAATCATCTGTTATCAATCATCAATCATCAATCATCAATCCTCAAACATCAATCATCAATCATCAATCATCAAACATCAATCATCAATCATCAATCATCAATCATCAATCATCAATCATCAATCATCAATCATCAATCATCAATCATCAATCATCAATCATCAATCATCAATCATTAATCATCAATCATCAATCATCAATCATCAATTATCAATCATCAATCATCAATCATCACTCATCAATCATCAATCATCAATCATCAATCAACAATCATCAATCATCAATCATCATTCATCAATAATCAATCATCAATCATCAATCATCAATCATCAATCATCAATCATCAATCATCAATCATCAATCATCAATCATCAATCATCAATCATCAATCATCAATCATCAATCATCAATCATCAATCATCAATCATCAATCATCAATCATCAATCATCAATCATCAATCATCAATCATCAATCATCAATCATCAATCATCAATCATTAATCATCAATCATAAATCATCAATCATCAATCATCAATCATCAATCATCAATCATCAATCATCAATCATCAATCATCAATCATCAATCATCAATCATAAATCATCAATCATCAATCATCAATCATCAATCATCAATCCTCAATCATCAATCATCAATCATCGATCATCAATCTTCAATCTTCAATCATCAGTTATCAATCATCAATCATCAATTATCAATCATCAATCATCAATCATCAATCATCAATCATCAATCATCAATCATCAATCATCAATCATCAATCATCAATCATCAATCATCAATCATCAATCATCAATCATCAATCATCAATCATCAATCATCAATCATCAATCATCAATCATCAATCATCAATCATCAATCATCAATCATCAATCATCAATCATCAATCATCAATGCTCAATCATGAATCATCAGTCATTTATCATCAATCATCAATCATCAATCATCAATCATCAATCATCAATCATCAATCATCAACCATCAATCATCAATTATCAATCATCAATCATCAATCATTATCATCAATCATCAATCATTAATCATCAATTATCAATCATCAATCATCAATCATCAATCATCAATCATCAATCATCAATCATCAATCATCAATCATCAATCATCAATCATCAATCATCAATCATCAATCATCAATCATCAATCATCAATCATCAATCATCAATCAACAATCATCAATCATCAATCATCAATCATCAATCATCAATCATCAATCATCAATCATCAATCATCAATCATCAATAATCAATCATCAATCATCAATCATCAATCATCAATCATCAATCATCAATCATCAATCATCAATCATCAATCATCAATCATCAATCATCAATCATCAATCATCAATCATCAATCATCAATCATCAATCATCAATCATCAATCATCAATCATCAATCATCAATCATCAATCATCAATCATCAATCATCAATCATCAATCAACAATCATCAATCATCAATCATCAATCATCAATCATCAATCATCAATCATCAATCATCAATCATTAATCATCAATCATCAATCATCAATCATCAATCAGCAATCATCAATCTTCAATCATCAATAATCAATGATCAATCATCAATCATCAATCATAAATCATCAATCATCAATGATCAGTCATAAATACTTAATAATCAATCATCAATCAGCAATAATCAATCGTCAGTCATCAATCATCAATCATCAATCATCAATCATCAATCATCAATCAACAATTGTCAATCATCAATCATCAATCATCAATCATCAATCATCAATCATCAATCATCAGTCATCAATCAACAATCATCAATCATCAATCATCAATCATCAATCATCAATCATCAATCATCAATCATCAATCATCAATCATCAATCATCAATCATCAATAATTAATCATCAATCATCAATCATTAATCATCAATCATCAATCATCAGTCATCAATCATCAATCATCAATCAACAATCATCAATCATCAATTATCAATCATCAATCATCAATCATCAATCATTAATCATCAATCATCAATCATCAATCATCAATCAGCAATCAGCAATCTTCAATCATCAGTAATCAATGATCAATCATCAATCATCAATCATAAATCGTCAATCATCAATAGTCAGTCATAAATAATTGATAATCAATCATCAATCATCAATCGTCAGTCATCAATCATCAATGATCAATCATAAATCATCAATGATCAATCATCAATCATCAATGATCAATAATCAATCATCAATCATCAATGCTCTATCATCAATCATCAATCATCAAACATCAATCATCAAACATCAATCATCAATCATCAATCTTCAATCATCAATCATCAATCATCATTCATCAATCATCAATCATCAATCACCAATCATCAATCATCAATCATCAATCATCAATCATCAATCATCAATCATCAATCATCAATCATCAATCATCAATCATCAATCATCAATCATCAATCATCAATCATCAATCATCAATCATCAATCATCAATCATCAATCATCAATCATCAATCATCAATCATCAATCATCAATCATCAATCATCAATCATCAATCATCAATCATCAATCATCAATCATTAATCATCAATCATCAATCATCAATCATCAATCATCAATCATCAATCATCAATCATCAATCATCAATCATCAATCACCAATCATCAATCATCAATCATCAATCATAAACCATCAATACACAATCATAAATCATGTATCATCAGTCATCAATCGTCAATCATCAATCATCGATCATCAATCTTCAATCATCAATCATCAATCATCTGTTATCAATCATCAATCATCAATCATCAATCCTCAAACATCAATCATCAATCATCAATCATCAAACATCAATCATCAATCATCAATCATCAATCATCAATCATCAATCATCAATCATCAATCATCAATCATCAATCATCAATCATCAATCATCAATCATCAATCATCAATCATCAATCATCAATCATCAATCATCAATCATCAATCATCAATCAGTAATGCTCAATCATGAATTATCAATCATCAAACAGCAATCATCAATCACCAATCATCAATCATCAATCATAAGTCATCAATCATCAATCATTAATCATCAATCATGAATTATCAATCATCAAACAGCAATCATCAATCACCAATCATCAATCATCAATCATAAGTCATCAATCATCAATCATCAATAATCAATCATAAATAATAAATAATCAATCATCAGTCATCAATCATCAATCATCATTCATCAATCATCAATGCTCTATTTTGAATCATCAGTCATCAATCATCAATCATCAGTCATCAATCATCAATCATCAATCATCAATGCTCAATCATGGATCATCAGTCATCAATCATCAATCATCAATCGTCAGTCATCAATCATCAGTGATCAATCATCAATCATCAATCATCAATCATAAACCATCAATCATCAATCATCAATCATGTATCATCAATCATCAATCATGTATCATCAATCATCAATCGTCAATCATCAATCATTGATCATCAATCTTCAATCATCAATCATCAACCATCTGTTATCAATCATCAATCATCAATCATCAATCCTCAAACATCAATAATCAATCATCAATCATCAATCATCAATCATCAATCATCAATCATCAATCATCAATCATCAATCATCAATCATCAATCATCAATCATCAATCATCAATCATCAATCATCAATCATCAATCATCAATCATCAATCATAAATCATCAATCATCAATCATCAATCATCAATCATCAATCATCAATCATCAATCATCGATCATCAATCATCAATCATCAATCATCAATCATCAATCATCAATCATCAATCATCAATCATCAATCATCAATCATCAATCATCAATCATCAATCATCAATCATCAATCATTAATCATCAATCATCAATCATCAATCATCAATCATCAATCATCAATCATCAATCATCAATCATCAATCATCAATCATCAATCATCAATCATCAATCATCAATCATCAATCATTAATCATCAATCAGCAATCATCAATCATCAATTAGCTATCGTCAATCATCAATCATCAATCATCAATCATCAATCATCAATAATCAATCATCACTCATCAATCATCAATCATCAATCATCAATCATCAATCATCAATCATCAATCATCAATCATCAATCATCAATCATCAATCATCAATCATAAACCATCAATCATCAATCATCAATCATGTATCATCAATCATCAATCGTCAATCATCAATCATCAATCATCGATCATCAATCTTCAATCATCAATCATCAATTATCTGTTATCAATCATGAATCATCAATCATCAATCATCAATCATCAATCCTCAAACATCAATCATCAATCATCAATCATCAATGATCAATCATCAATCATCAATGATCAATAATCAATCATCAATCATCAATGCTCAATCATCAATCATCAAACATCAATCATCAAACATCATTTATCAATCATCAATCTTCAATCATCAATCATCATTCATCAATCATCAATCATCAATCATCAATCATCAATCATCAATCATCAATCATCAATCATCAATCATCAATCATCAATCATCAATCATCAATCATCAATCATCAATCATCAATCATCAATCATCAATCATCAATCATCAATCATCAATCATCAATCATCAATCTTCAATCATCAATCATCAATCAACAATCATCAATGATCAATCATAAATCATCAATGATCAATCATCAATCATCAATGATCAATAATCAATCATCAATCATCAATGCTCAATCATCAATTATCAATCATCAAACATCAATCATCAAACATCAATCATCAATCATCAATCATCAATCTTCAATCATCAATCATCATTCATCAATCATCAATCATCAATCATCAATCATCAATCACCAATCATAAATCATCAATCATCAATCATCAATCATAAATCATCAATCATCAATCATCAATCATCAATCATCAATCATCAATGCTCTATTATGAATCATCAGTCATCAATCATCAATCGTCAGTCATCAATCGTCAATCATCAATCATCAATGCTCAATCATGAATCATCAGGCATCAATCATCAATCATCAATCGTCAGTCATCAATTATCAGTGATTAATCATTAATCATCAATGATAAATCATCAATCATCAATGATCAACCATCAATCATCAATGATCAATAATAAATCATCAATCATCAATCATCAATCATCAATGCTCAATCATCAATCATCAATCATCAAACATCAATCATCAAACATCAATCATCAATCATCAATGCTCAATTATCAATCATCAAACATCAATCATCAAACATCAATCATCAATCATCAATCTTCAATCATCAATCATCATTCATCAATCATCAATCATCAATCATCAATCATTCATCATCAATCATCAATCAGCAATCATCAATCGTTAGTCATCAATCATCAATGATCAATCATAAATCATCAATGATCAATCAACAATCATCAATGATCAATAATCAATCATCAATCATCAATGCTCTATCATCAATCATCAATCATCAAACATCAATCATCAAACATCAATCATCAATCATCAATCTTCAATCATCAATCATCATTCATCAATCATCAATCATCAATACTCAATCATCAATCAACAATCATCAATCATCAATCATCAATCATCAATCATCAATCATCAATCATCAATCATCAATCATCAATCATCAATCATCAATCATCAATCATCAATCATCAATCATCAATCATCAATCATCAATCATCAATCATCAATCAACAATCAACAATCATCAATCATCAATTATCAATTATCAATCATCAATCATCAATCATCAATCATCAATCATCAATCATCAATTATCAATCATCAATCAGCAATCACCAATCTTCAATCATCAGTAATCAATGATCAATCATCAATTATCAATCATAAATCATCAATCATCAATAATCAGTCTTAAATAATTAATAATCAATCATCAATCATCAATCAGCAATCATCAATCGTCAGTCATCAATCATCAATGATCAATCATAAATCATCAATGATCAATCATCAATCATCGATCATCAATCATCAATCATCAATCATCAATCATCAATCATCAATCATCAATCATCAATCATCAATCATCAATCATCAATCATCAATCATCAATCATTAATCATCAATCATCAATCATCAATCATCAATCATCAATCATCAATCATCAATCATCAATCATCAATCATCAATCATCAATCATTAATCATCAATCAGCAATCATCAATCATCAATTAGCTATCGTCAATCATCAATCATCAATCATCAATCATCAATCATCAATAATCAATCATCACTCATCAATCATCAATCATCAATCATCAATCATCAATCAGCAATCATCAATCATCAATCATAAAACATCAATCATCAATCATCAATCATGTATCATCAATCATCAATCGTCAATCATCAATCATCAATCATCGATCATCAATCTTCAATCATCAATCATCAATCATCAATTATCTGTTATCAATCATGAATCATCAATCATCAATCATCAATCCTCAAACATCAATCATCAATCATCAATCATCAATGATCAATCATCAATCATCAATCATCAGTCATCAATCATCAATCATCAATCAACAATCATCAATCATCAATTATCAATCATCAATCATCAATCATCAATCATCAATCATTAATCATCAATCATCAATCATCAATCAGCAATCATCAATCTTCAATCATCAGTAATCAATGATCAATCATCAATCATATAAATCATCAATCATCAATAGTCAGTCATAAATAATTGATAATCAATCATCTATCATCAATCAGCAATCATCAATCGTCAGTCATCAATCATCAATGATCAATCATAAATCATCAATGATCAATCATCAATCATCAATCATCAATCATCAATCATAAATCATCAATGATCAATCTTCAATCATCAATGATCAATAATCAATCATCAATTCTCAATGCTCAATCATCAATCATCAAACATCAATCATCAAACATCATTTATCAATCATCAATCTTCAATCATCAATCATCATTCATCAATCATCAATCATCAATCATCAATCATCAATCATCAATCATCAATCATCAATCATCAATCATCAATCATCAATCATCAATCATCAGTCATCAATCATCAATCATCAATCAACAATCATCAATCATCAATTATCAATCATCAATCATCAATCATCAATCATCAATCATTAATCATCAATCATCAATCATCAATCATCAATCAGCAATCATCAATCTTCAATCATCAGTAATCAATGATCAATCATCAATCATATAAATCATCAATCATCAATAGTCAGTCATAAATAATTGATAATCAATCATCTATCATCATTTATCAATCATCAATCATCAATCATCAATCATCAATCATCAATCATCAATCATCAATCATCAATCATCAATCATCAATCATCAATCATCAATCATCAATCATCAATCATCAATCATCAATCATCAATCATCAATCATCAATCATCAATCATCAATCATCAATCATAAATCATCAATGATCAATCTTCAATCATCAATGATCAATAATCAATCATCAATTCTCAATGCTCAATCATCAATCATCAAACATCAATCATCAAACATCATTTATCAATCATCAATCTTCAATCATCAATCATCATTCATCAATCATCAATCATCAATCATCAATCATCAATCATCAATCATCAATCATCAATCATCAATCATCAATCATCAATCATCAGTCATCAATCATCAATCATCAATCAACAATCATCAATCATCAATTATCAATCATCAATCATCAATCATCAATCATCAATCATTAATCATCAATCATCAATCATCAATCATCAATCAGCAATCATCAATCTTCAATCATCAGTAATCAATGATCAATCATCAATCATATAAATCATCAATCATCAATAGTCAGTCATAAATAATTGATAATCAATCATCTATCATCAATCAGCAATCATCAATCGTCAGTCATCAATCATCAATGATCAATCATAAATCATCAATGATCAATCATCAATCATCAATGATCAATAATCAATCATCAATCATCAATGCTCTATCATCAATCATCAATCATCAAACATCAATCATCAAACATCAATCATCAATCATCAATCTTCAATCATCAATCATCAATCATCATTCATCAATAATCAATCATCAATCACCAATCATCAATCATCAATCATCAATCATCAATCATCAATCATCAATCATCAATCATCAATCATCAATCATCAATCATCAATCATCAATCATCAATCATCAATCATCAATCATCAATCATCAATCATCAATCATCAATCATCAATCATCAATCATCAATCATCAATCATCAATCATCAATCATCAATCATCAATCATCAATCATCAATCATCAATCATCAATCATCAATCATCAATCATCAATCATTAATCATCAATCATTAATCATCAATCATCAATCATCAATCATCAATCATCAATCATCAATCATCAATCATCAATCATCAATCATCAATCATAAACCATCAATCAACAATCATAAATCATGTATCATCAATCATCAATCGTCAATCATCAATCATCGATAATCAATCATCTGTTATCAATCATCAATCATCAATCATCAATCCTCAAACATCAATCATCAATCATCAATCATCAAACATCAATCATCAATCATCAATCATCAATCATCAATCATCAATCATCAATCATCAATCATCAATCATCAATCATCAATCATCAATCATCAATCATCAATCATCAATCATCAATCATCAATCAGTAATGCTCAATCATGAATTATCAATCATCAAACAGCAATCATCAATCACCAATCATCAATCATCAATCATAAGTCATCAATCATCAATCATTAATCATCAATCATGAATTATCAATCATCAAACAGCAATCATCAATCACCAATCATCAATCATAAGTCATCAATCATCAATCATCAATAATCAATCATAAATAATAAATAATCAATCATCAGTCATCAATCATCAATCATCAATGCTCTATTTTGAATCATGAGTCATCAATCATCAATCATCAGTCATCAATCATCAATCATCAATCATCAATGCTCAATCATGGATCATCAGTCATCAATCATCAATCATCAATCATCAATCGTCAGTCATCAATCATCAGTAATCAATCATCAATCATCAATCATCAATCATCAATCATAAACCATCAATCATCAATCATCAATCATGTATCATCAATCATCAATCGTCAATCATCAATCATTGATCATCAATCTTCAATCATCAATCATCAACCATCTGTTATCAATCATCAATCATCAATCATCAATCCTCAAACATCAATAATCAATCATCAATCATCAATCATCAATCATCAATCATCAATCATCAATCATCAATCATCAATCATCAATCATCAATCATCAATCATCAATCATCAATCATCAATCATAAATCATCAATCATCAATCATCAATCATCAATCATCAATCATCAATCATCAATCATCAATCATGAATCATGAATCATGAATCATGAATCATCAATCGTCAATCTATAATCATCCATCATCAATCATCAATCATCAATCATCAATCATCATTCATCAATCAGCAATCATCAATCATCAATCATCAATATTCAATTATCAATAATATTTACCTGGTGATATCGAGAAAAAAAAAAAAGCCCAACAGCAAACCTGTTTCCTCGTCCCTACGCCACGTCCATTTAGTAGAACTCTATCCCGCTCCTCGGGCTTTTGTGTAATAATTTTATCCTCACATCCTCCTGTTTTGCAAACCTCTTCCCCAACAAAATGGTCCTACCTTAACGGTGGACAAGTCCACGCATTAAAAAATAAATGCGTGGGCCGAGCCGGTAAGTAGTTTAAGTATTTTAAGTAGTTTTAGTAGTTCAAGGGGCTAACCCATGTGGAACCCTGAATAGTAACAAAATTTAAAAAAAATACTCGGTTCTGACCGGGGCTGGCTTGTCTGTTGATCTGAAGGGACATGAGCTCAATCACTTACGACGGCGGGTAGGCCTGTGAGGGTCGACCAGTCTGCCCAGGCGAGACATGTCGGGGCGGCGCCATGGGTGAGTTAATATGCAATCCCGGAGAGCGACCCAAGGTGTGTCGGTGTGAGCTCTATGCTTGAACGATCGGCAGTAAGAGTCAGTGGATAAAGTGTTAGAATTGAGGGGCGGAAGTGAACCGCCATGCTAAGGAATTATTCTTCCTCTCTCACGTCGAGCCGATAACGCGAGACTTTCAGTTGAGCCAAAGGCGATACCGTGATGACGATATACGGACGAAGTGGTTTTAGGAGTATTCAAAGAAGTTATTTCGGCATTACCGAAGTCGGTATAATTGCGGACGGATGACGAAGGTCCGTAATGGGATAAGATCTGGCTCATGGCGTGAATCAACCTCCCCTCAGCCTGTTGAGCCGGAGATGCGGCCGTCAGGTCTGCTGAAGGAAAACAGCAGGCAGGGCTGAAACAGGGTAATAGTTAAGGTAAACCCGGCCACACCTCATTGGGAAGCCGTTAGTGTCTCACAGCCCTGTGTTCCTTTCTTTTTCTTTTGTTAATGGTGGCAACTTACGAGAGTTTTGTATGCGCTTGGAAAATTTTTAAATTGATTTTTTCAAAACCATGGACACAGGAACGATGGATGCGAAGAAAAAACAACCAAACAACGAAAAACGAACAATTGAAACACCGGGGAGATGTGAACTCGTGTCTGAAAGCAGACATGAGAGCGCAGCGAAGGGAATGCAGAGAGGACGCCAACCCGACATCGCGGCGGCTTTTGCCCGTAGTCGGAAGATTGCGCGCACGCCGGACCGGCCCGTGGCAGACGAAAAAGCGCGAGAGACACCCATGTCCAGCACAAGTGCCGAGGAGGCAAAAGAGCCGAATACGCCTAAATTTTCGCTGACGGAAAAGGAACAGAACTCAAAGAGTTGTTCCAGAGAAGGGGACGAAGAGACAGCGGACATGAGTTTCTTCACAAGGAAGCAGAAGTTACGTCGGACTCCGCCAGCAGGGCCAGCACAGATGGACAGCTCCAAGTCCCTTTCGGGCGTCTCTGCCCCGCTCATCGCAGGTAAAATACCTCGCAACTGTGACCCGAGCTCTGAGAGCATACCTCCGGTAGCTGCTCTCGGGCGGTCGGCCGCAACAAACCACCGTTGCGAACCTGACGGGACGATTTGTGGCGGAAAGGGGAACGAGGAGAGAGCTCAGATGAGTGCCTTTACTCGAAGGACGAAGGTGCTCCGAACTCCTAATCCTGCTCAAATGGTACGCTCGAATTCCCTTGCGAGCACAACAGCGCCACTCACTGGCATTGACGGAGCACGCCGCGATCTCGAACCGAGCCTCAAAAGCATGCCCCTGGGAGATGCTGTTGAGAACTCGATCGCAATGGACCGGCTGGATGAGCAGGAACGGCTGCAAGAACTTGGAAAGGTTCTGAAGCAGACAATAGCAGCGAACGGCCAAAAGACCGTTAACAAGGGGGTTACGAACGGCCTCTTAGACATGGAGGAACTCCTGGACCAAATCGGCCACTTTCGACGCAGGTGGCTGAAAGCTGAGGCGGACCAAAATGCGAGAATGAGTACGGTGCTGCGAGCTGCAGAAACACCGGTTGCTCCCAAACGGGTGGCCAGCAGCCCTATCGAAAGGGAGGCTGAGAAAAAGAAAAAGGAAGAGCCGACCGATGATGGCTTCAAGACAGTCCTCAGCAAGGCCGCAAAATGAGCCGCAAAAAGGCTAACCCTCGACGAAAAGACCCTCACTAAACCTGAGACGTCTCGCAACCCTGGTGCAACCCAAATGGTTGCGCGTCCTGCTAGGCTTTACCCTCAGAAGGAGCAGCCGGCTGATTCTGATACGAACTGCGTCCCTGGCAACCCGCAGATCGCTAGCCAGCCGAAGGCGAAACGGCAGCGTCGCAAGAGGAGAAGAAAGAAAAAAGGGCCAGCAATACTAATCAAAACGATGGATGGCAATTCGTACGCAGAGGTACTACGCCAAATCAAACAGGCGGTCAGACCTGAGGAGATGGATACATCCATAAAAGCAGTACGACAAACGCGAGCTGGTGGCCTCCTGGTTGAATTTGGGCCAGACGCAGCCAACAAAGACTCTTTTCGCGACGCAGTCCAGAAAGCAGTCGGTGAAAAGGCCAGCGTGTCCGCGCTCGAGCCAAGGGTGACCCTCGAAATCAGGGATATCGACTGCGTTACGGACGTGGCCGAGGTGGAGGAGGCACTGCGGAAGGAGTTCCGTACAGCCGGCGAAATGAAAGTGGAGGTTACCTCCGAAAACAGCAGGGGACAGCGAGTAGCTATAGTTGACCTCATCGAAAGGGACGCGAAACCAATGCTAGACAAAGGAAAGGTCAAGGTCGGATGCGTTGTGTGCATAATCCGGAAGAGGGCAGATCCCATCCGATGCTTTAAGTGCCTCGGTTTCGGCCATAAGGCGCTGGGCTGCAAAGGACCGGATAGAAGAGGCATGTGCTACAGGTGCGGAGAAACTGGGCACAACGCCAAGGCGTGCACCGACACAGCATGTTGTGTGTTATGTAAAGCAGCAGGAAAGGAGACTAAAGACCTGACTCATAAGTTGGGAACCGGGAAGTGTTCTGTCTTCAGGGAGGCTCTAAAAGACGCGAAATCGAAACTACGATGACCCGAGTATTGCAAGTTAACCTGCACCGGAGTGTGGTCGCCCAGGACTTGCTGGATCAGACCGTGAGGGAAAAATCGATTGACCTGTTACTGCTCTGCGAGCAGCACCACAACAGGGACTCTCCAGATTGGTTCCAAGACGAATCTGGCACCGCTGCCATCTGGGTGCGAAACGGAGCCCGACTGTGTGTTGAGAGCCACCGCAAAGGGGATGGTTTTGTGTGGATTCGTTGCGCAGCTTCGACTTTCTTCAGTGTCTATTTTACACCGAACGAACCCTTCGCATCCTTTTTGAGCCGACTCGATGCGCTGGAAGATGCTGTTATGAGTACCCGAGGGCCCATTCTTGTTGGAGGTGACTTTAACGGAAAGGCAATTGAGTGGGGCATGCACCGGACTGATCCTAGGGGAGCGAAAATCCTCGAAATGGCATCCAGAACTGGACTCGTGGTCGTGAACACTGGAAACACACCCACCTTTCGCCGCAGTGGTTGCCAGGGAACAATCCCGGACGTGACATTCGCATCCGAGAGTTTTGTACCTACGGTACGAAACTGGAGGGTTCTTGAAGATTATTCGGCAAGCGACCACCAGTATATTTCATTCGAGATTGGAGCTTCTACCTCGCGTCGGCCATCGACCCGACCAGCACCCAAGGGGTGGAATCTCGGAAAAATGGACACCGAGAAGTTCGATCACGCGCTTTCAAGGGGCATATCTACCCCAATGGCTCCGGTGGGACCCGACCAGGCCTCGGCTGAAGATGTGGTAGACCACACTATGAACGTAATCACCTCTGCCTGCGGCGCTTCTATGCCCCGACGACGTCCACGATATGGTAAACCTGCTGTGTATTGGTGGTCTCCGGAAATTGCTGCAAAACGAAGGGAATGTCACAAGCTCCGACGTATGGTGCAGCGCTCTAAAAGCCGAGAAGAGGCATGCGCTCGCGAGGTTGAGTACAAGTCCGCAAGAAAACTCCTTCGTAGCCTGATTAAGAAGAGCAAAGCGCGTCGTTGGCAGGAGCTCATTGAGGACGTGAACAGAGATCCGTGGGGACTGGGCTACAAACTCGTAATGCGAAAGCTTGGTTCACTACGAGCACCTTGCATTCTTGAAGCTGAAAAAATGGACGGCATAGTCAGAGCGCTGTTTCCAACCCATCCCCTACGCCAAGAAGCAGGTACGGAAGAAGTGCAATTCGATGGCCCTCCATTCACTGCCGAAGAACTGGATGTAGCCATGGCGTCGATGAAAAAGAGGAAGGCTGCGGGACCGGACGGAATCCCAGCTGAGGTGCTACAGATGGTACATCAGCGTGACCCTAACCTGCTGCTCCGCGCTTTCAACTGCTGCCTGAAGGAGGGTGTATTTCCTCATCGGTGGAAGGAGGCGAGGCTTGTTCTGATTAGCAAAGGAAAGGGGGACCCAGCGCTGCCGTCGTCATACCGTCCGCTGTGTATGTTGGACGTCGCTGGAAAGGTCTTAGAGAAACTCATCAGGGGGAGGCTCACCGACGCAATCAGAGCTGCTGGAGACCTATCCCCTCACCAACATGGCTTCCGACCAGGTAGATCCACGATCGACGCCATTATGGAGGTGACGAGTGTGGTCCGGAGAGCAGAGGCGGACCAACGATCAAAGCGAATCGTGCTGCTGGTGACACTGGATGTTAAGAACGCTTTCAACTCTGCGAGGTGGTCAGATATCATAAGCGCCCTGGAAAACACCTTCAGAGTTCCCGAATATTTGTTGCGGATACTAAAAGACTATCTGAAGGACCGCAGATTGCAATACGCTACACTGGAGGGGCAACGGGTGGTAGACGTTACATCAGGAGTCGCGCAAGGGTCCATCCTGGGACCGGACCTTTGGAATGCCTCGTACGACGGGCTGTTGAGGCTAAGACTTCCGGAAGAGGCACGACTTGTGGGGTACGCGGACGATGTGGCGGCTTTGGTCACTGGACGGTCGGTCGAACAGGTTCAGCTCAAACTAGGCACGGTGATGAGACAAGTGCGCGAATGGATGACAAACCGTGGGTTCACCCTCGCGCTCGAAAAGACAGAGGTGGTAATACTAACGAAAAAACGAATTCCCAGAGTTCTTCCTGTGGTGGTGGGCGATACAACTGTTGAGTCCAAGAACGCACTCAAATACCTTGGTCTGATAATCGACTGCAACATGAGGTTCTTGCAGCAGATCACGGAGGCCGCGAGCAAAGCTTGAGCGAGGGTGTCGGCTCTAAGTCGACTAATGGCCAATGTTAGGGGTCCGGCTCCAAGCAGAAGACGCCTGTTGATGAACACCACGGAGTCTATACTCCTGTACGGATGTGAGGTGTGGGCTGACGCGCTTGACAAGCGCACGTACCGGAAGCACTTGGTCCAGGTACAAAGGAGAGGAGCATTACGAGTCGCTTGTGCGTACCGTACGGTCTCGGAGCCGGCAGTGATGGTCATTGCGGGCTCAATTCCCATCGTTCTCCTGGTGAAGGAGCGCAGCAGGATCTACCTTCGGAGGGCGGAGCAAGGAAGGGAAACTATTGCGCGCGAAGAGAGGCAAAGAACCCTGGATATGTGGCAGAGCACCTGGGAAAGTGAGACAAGGGGAAGGTGGACGGCACGTCTCATCGGAGACGTGAGAAAGTGGTTCAACCGGTGTAGAGGTGGGACAGATTACTTCCTCACCCAATTCCTCAGCGGCCACGGATACTTTCGATCATACCTCCATAAGATGGGAAAAGCACGATCTCCTGAGTGCTTGTTCTGTCCAGGATGTGAGGACGACGCGTTCCACACCTTTTTTATTTGTGGGAGGTGGGCTGGCGAACGAGGGTTGCTCTTCGAGAGAGTCGGAGAGCTCTCGCCAGAGGCTGTGCTGGATGTGATGCTAGCCTCAATTGACAAATGGAACTGTGTGGCACATTACGTGCGGGTGGTCCTTCTCACGAAGAAGGAAATCTTAGACCGGAGGCAGGCACGGGGAGAGGAAGGGTCCTAATCCAGTAATCCTATCCTGCCTCCAGCTGAGAAGCAGGAAGGACAAACAAAAAAATAACAAAAAAAAAAAAAAAAAAAAAAAAAAAAAAAAAAAAAATTACAAAAATAAAATGTAAATAACAGGAAAAAAGAAAAAAAAAAAATGAAACAAAAAACTGTCCTCCCAGTCCCCTCAGCTGCGATCCGAAGGCGCCATCAGGCGATGGGAGGGGGGGCCTAACCCGAAGTAATGTGACAAACAGTTCCAGGCTAGGTTCCCTCACAGGGGCGGTGTTTAGAGGGTATTCTGGTAGACAGGTCGGTACTGCTGCCAGCGAGTCCCTCACTGCGGATGTAAATGTCTTCATCGCCCGCCAAAAAAAAAAAAAAAAAAAAAAACAAAAAAAAAAAAAAAAAAAATCAATACTATTTAATCAATCATCAATCATCAATCATCAATAATCAATTATCAATAATATTTAATCAATCATCAATCATCAATCATCAGTTATCAATCATATATAATCAATCATCAGTCATCAATCATCAATCACCAATCTTCAACCATTAATCATCACCCATCAATTCTCTATCATCAATCATCGATGATCAATCAACAATCATTAATGATAAATCATCAATCATCAATGATCAATTATCAATCATCAATAATCAATCATCAATCATCAATCATCAATCATCAATCATCAATCATCAATCATCAATCATCAATCGTCAATCGTCAATCATCAATCAACAATCAACAATTATCAATAATCAATCATCAATCATTAATCATCAATTATCAATCAACAATCATCAATCACCAATCATCAACCGTCGGTCATCAATCATCAATCATCAATCATCAATCAATTATTATCAATCATCAATCATCAATTATCAATCATCATTTATCAATAATCAATCATCAATAATAAATAATCAATCATCAATCATCAATCATCAATGATGGATCATCAATCATCAATCATCAATCATCAATCATCAATCATCAATCATCAATCATCAATCATCAATCATCAATCATCAATCATCAATCATCAATCATCAATCATCAATCATCAATCATCAATCATCAACCATCAATCATCAATCATCAATCATCAATCATCAATCATCAATCATCAATCATCAATCATCAATCATCAATCATCAATCATCAATCATCAATCATCAATCATCAGTCATCAAACATCAATCATCAAACATCAATAATCAATAATCAATCATCAATCATCAACCATCAATCATCAATCATCAATCATGATTCATCAATCATCAATCATCAATCATCAATATTCAATCATCATGCAGCAATCATCAATCATAAATCAACCATCATTAATCATCAACCATAAATCATCAATCATCAATCATCAATCCTCAAAGATCAATAATCAATCATCATCATCAATCATCAATCATCAATCATCCATCATCAATCATCAATCTTCAATAATCAATCATTAATCATCCATCATCAATAATCAATCGTCAATCATCAATCTTCAATCATTTATCATCAATCATCAATCATCAATCATCAATCATCAAACATCAATCATCAATCATCAATCATCAATCATCAATCATCAATCATCAATCATCAATCATCAATCTTCAATCATCAATCATCAATCATCAATCATCAATCATCAATCATCAATCATCAACATCAATCATCAATTATCAATCATCAATCATCAATCATCAACCATCAATCATTAATCATCAATCATCAAACATCAATCATGAATCATAAATCCTCAATCATCAATCATCAATCATCAATCGTAAAACATCAATCATCAATCATCAATCATCAATCATCAATCTTCAGTCATCAACCACCAATTATCAATCATCAATCATCAATCGCTAATCATCAATCATCAATCATCAATCATCAATCATCAATCATCAATCATCAATAATCAATCACCAATCATCAATCACCAATCATCAATCATCAATCGTCAATCATCAATCATCAATCATCAATCATCAATCGTCAATCATCAAACATCAATCATCAATCATCAATCATCAATCATCAATCATCAATCATCAATCATCAATCATCAATCATCAATCATCAATCATCAATCATCAATCATCAATCATCAATCATAAATCATCAATCATCAATCATCAATCATCAATCATCAATTATCACTCATCAATCATCAATCATCAATCATCAATCATCAATCATCACTCATCAATAATCAATCATCAATCACCAATTATCAATCATCAATCATCAATCATCCATCATCAATCATCAATCAACAATCATCAATCATCAATCATCAATCATCAATCATCAATCATCAATCATCAATCATCAATCATCAATCATCAATCATCAATCATCAATCATCAATCATCAATCATCAATCATCAATCATTAATCATCAATCATCAATCATCAATCATCAATCATCAATCATCAATCATCAATCATCAATCATAAATTATCAGTCATCTATCATCAGTTATCAATCATCAATCATCAATCATGTATCATAAATCATCAATCATCAATCATCAATCATCATTCATCAATCCTCAATCATCAATCATCAATCATCAATCATCAATCATAAATCATAATTCATCAATCATCAATCATCAATATTCAATCATCAATCATCAATCATAAATCACCAATTATCAATCGTCAATCATTAATCATAAATCATCAATCACCAATCATCAATCATCAATCATCAATCATTAATCATCAATCATCAATCATCAAACATCAATCATCAATCATCAATCATCAATCATCAATCATCAATCATAAATCATAAATCATCAATCATCAATCATCAATAATCAATCATCAATCATCAATCATCAATCACCAATTATCAATCGTCAATCATTAATCATAAATCATCAATCATCAATCATCAATCATCAATTATCAATCATTAATCATCAATCATCAATCATCAAACATCAATTATCAATCATCAATCATCAATCATCAATCATCAATCATCAATCATGAATCATCAATCATCAATCATCAATAATCAACATCAATCATCAATTATCAATCATCAATCATCAATCATCAATCATCAATCATCAATCATCAATCATCAATCATGAATCATCAATCATCAATCATCAATCATCAATCATCAATCATCAATCATCAATCATTAATCATCAATCATCAATCATCAAACATCAATCATCAATCATCAATCATCAATTATCAATTATCAATTATCAATCATCAATCATCAATCATCAATCACCAATCATCAATCATCAATCATCAATCATTAATCATCAATCATCAATCATCTATTATCAATCATCAATCATCAATAATTAAACATGGATCATCAATCATCAATCATCAATCAACAATCATCAATCATCAATCATCAATCATCAATTACCAATCATCAATGATCAATCATCAACATCAATCATCAATCATATATCATCAATCATCAATCATCAATCATCAATCATCAATTATCAATTATCAATCATCAATCATCAACATCAATCAACAATCAACAATCATCAATTATCAATCATCAATAATCAATTATCAATCATCAATCATCAATCATCAATCATCAATCAGCAATCATCAATCATCAATCATCAATAATCAATCATCAATCATTAATCATCAATCATCAATCATCTATTATCAATCATCAATCATCAATAATTAAAAATGGATCATCAATCATCAATCATCAATTACCAATCATCAATGATCAATCATCAACATCAATCATCAATCATCAATCATCAATCATCAATCATCAATCATCAATCATCAATCATCAATCATCAATCATCAATCATAAATCATCAATCATCAATCATCAATCATTAATCATCAATCATCAATAATCAAACATCAATCATCAATCATCAATCATCAATTATCAATCATCAATCATCAATCATCAATCATCAATCATCAATCATCAATCACCAATCATCAATCATCAATCATCAATCATAAATCATCAATCATCAATCATCAATCATCAATCATCAATCATCAATCATCAATCATCAATCATCAATCATCAATCATTAATCATCAATCATCAATCATCAATCATCAATCATCAATCATCAATCATCAATCATCAATCGTCAATCATCAATCATCAATTATCAATTATCAATCATCAGTCATCAATCATCAATCATCAATTATCAATCATCAATTATCAATAATCAATCATCAATCATCAATAATTAAACATGGATCATCAATCATCAATCATCAATCATCAATCATCAATCAACAATCATCAATCATCAATCATCAATCATCAATCATCAATCATCAATCAATAATCATCAATCATCAATCATCAATTATCAATCATCAATTATCAATCATCAATCATCAATAATTAAACATGGATCATCAATCATCAATCATCAATCATCAATTAACAATCATGTATAATCAATCATCAATCATCAATCATCAATCATCAATCATCAATCATCAATCATCAATCATCAATCATCAATCATCAATCATCAATCATCAATCAACAATCATCAATCATCATTCATCAATCATCAATCATCTATTATCAATCATCAATCTTCAATCATCAATAATTAAACATGGATCATCAATCATCAATCATCAATCATCAATCATCAATCATCAATCATCAATCATCAATCTTCAATCATCACTCATTAATCATCAATCATCAATCATCAATCATCAATCAGCAATCATTCATCAATCATCAATCATCAATCATCAATCATCATCCATCAATCATCAATCATCAATCATCAATCATCAATCATCAATCATCAATCATCAATCATCAATAACCAATCATCAATCATCAATCATCAATCATCAATCATCAATCGTCAATCATCAATCATCAATCATTAATCATCAATCATCAATCAGCAATCATCAATCTTCAATCATCAATCATCAATCATCAATCATCAATCATCAATGATCAATCATGAATCATCAATCATAAATCATCAAGCATCAATCATCAATCATCAATAATCAATCATAATTAATAAATAATCAATCATCAATCATAAATCATCAATCATCAATCATTAATCATCAATCATCAGTGCTCAATCATGAATCATCAGACGTCAATCATCATTGATCAATCGTCAGTCATCAAGCATCAATCATTAATCGTCAATCATCAATCAACAATCATCAATCATCAGTCATCAATCATCAATCATCAATCATCAATCATCAATCATCAATCATCAATCATCAATCATCAATCATCAATCATCAATCATCAACCATCAATAATCAATCATGAATCATCATTCATCAATCATCAATCATCAATCATCAATCATCATTCATCAATCATCAATCATCAATCATCAATCATCAATCATCAATCATCAATCATCAATGATCAATCATCAATCATCAATCATCATTCATCAATCATCACTCATCAATCATCAATTATCAATCATCAATCATCAATCATCAATCATCAATCATCAATCATCAATAATCAGTCATCAATCATCAATCATCAATCATCAATCATCAATCATGTATCAGCAATCATTCATCAATCATCAATAATCAATCATCAATCATCAATCATCAATTATCAATCATCTATTATCAATCATCAATCATCAATAATTAAACATGGATCATCAATCATCAATCATCAATCATCAATCATCACTCATTAATCATCAATCATTAATCATCAATCATCAATCATCAATCATCAATTATCAATCATCTATTATCAATCAACAATCATCAATCATATATAATTAAACATGGATCATCAATCATCAATCATCAATCATCAATCATCAATCATCACTCATTAATCGTCAATCATCAATCATGAATCATCAGTCATCAAACATCAATCATCAATCATCTATTATCGATCATCAATCATCAATCATCAATAATTAAACATCGATCATCAATCATCAGTCATCAATCATCAATCATCAATCATCAATCATCAATCATCAATCATCAATCATCAATCATCAATCATCAATCATCAATCATCAATCATCAATCATCAATCATCAATTATCAATCATCAATCAGCAATCATCAATCATCAATCATCAATCATCAATCATCAATCATCAATTATCAATCATCAATCATTAATCATCATTCATCAATCATCAATCATCAATCATCAATTATCAATCATCAATCATCAATTATCAATCATCAATCATCATTCATCAATCATCAATAATCAATAATCAATCATCAATCATCAATCATCAATCATCAATCATCAATCCTCAATCATCAATCATCAATCATCAATCATCAATCATCTATTATCGATCATCAATCATCAATCATCAATAATTAAACATCGATCATCAATCATCAGTCATCAATCATCAATCATCAATCATCAATCATCAATCATCAATCATCAATCATCAATCATCAATCATCAATCATCAATTATCAATTATCAATCATCAATCATCAATCATCAATCATCAATCATCAATCATCAATAATCAATCATCAATCATCAATCATCAATCATCAATCATCAATCATCAATCATCAATAATCAATCATCAATCAACAATCATCAATCATCATTCATCAATCATCAATCATCAATCATCTATTATCAATCATCAATCTTCACTCATCAATAATTAAACATGGATCATCAATCATCAATCATCAATCATCAATCATCAATCATCAATCATCAATCATCACTCATTAATCATCAATCATCAATCATCAATCATCAATCATCAATCATCAATCATCAATCAGCAATCATTCATCAATCATCAATCATCAATCATCAATCATCAATCATCAATCATCAATCATCAATCATCAATAATCAATCATCAATCATCAATCATCAATCATCACTCATCAATCATCAATCATCAATCATCAATCATCAATCATCAATCAGCAATCATTCATCAATCATCAATAATCAATCATCAATCATTAATCATCAATTATCAATCATCTATTATCAATCATCAATCATCAATCATCAATAATTAAACATGGATCATCAATCATCAATCATCAATCATCACTCATTAATCATCAATCGTTAATCATCAATCATCAATCATCAATCATCAATTATCAATCATCTATTATCAATCAACAATCATCAATCATATATAATTAAACATCGATCATCAAACATCAGTCATCAATCATCAATCATCAATCATCAATCATCAATCATCAATTATCAATCATCAATCATCATTCATCAATCATCAATAATCAATAATCAATTATCAATAATAAATAATCAATCATCAATCATCAATCATCAATGCTCAATCATGAATCATCAGTCATCAATCATCAATAATCAATCCTCAGTCATATATCATCAATCATCAATCATCAACCATCAATCATCAATCCCCAATCATCAATCATCGATGGTCAATCATCAATCATCAATGATAAATCATCAATCATCAATGATCAATGATCAATTATCAATCATCAATCATCAATCATCAATCATCAATCATCAATCATCAATCATCAATCATCAATCATCAATCATCAATTATCAATCATCAATCATCAATCATCATTCATCAATCATCAATCATCAATCATCAATCATCAATTATCAATAATAAATAATCAATCATCAATCATCAAACATCAATCATCAATCATCAATCATCAATCATCAATCATCAATCATAAATCATAAATCATCAATCATCAATCATCAATAATCAATCATCAATCATCAATCATCAATCACCAATTATCAATCGTCAATCATTAATCATAAATCATCAATCATCAATCATCAATCATCAATTATCAATCATTAATCATCAATCATCAATCATCAAACATCAATTATCAATCATCAATCATCAATCATCAATCATCAATCATCAATCATCAATCATGAATCATCAATCATCAATCATCAATAATCAACATCAATCATCAATTATCAATCATCAATCATCAATCATCAATCATCAATCATCAATCATCAATCATGAATCATCAATCATCAATCATCAATCATCAATCATCAATCATCAATCATCAATCATTAATCATCAATCATCAATCATCAAACATCAATCATCAATCATCAATCATCAATTATCAATTATCAATTATCAATCATCAATCATCAATCATCAATCACCAATCATCAATCATCAATCATCAATCATTAATCATCAATCATCAATCATCTATTATCAATCATCAATCATCAATAATTAAACATGGATCATCAATCATCAATCATCAATCAACAATCATCAATCATCAATCATCAATCATCAATTACCAATCATCAATGATCAATCATCAACATCAATCATCAATCATATATCATCAATCATCAATCATCAATCATCAATCATCAATCATCAATCATCAATTATCAATTATCAATCATCAATCATCAACATCAATCAACAATCAACAATCATCAATTATCAATCATCAATAATCAATTATCAATCATCAATCATCAATCATCAATCATCAATCAGCAATCATCAATCATCAATCATCAATAATCAATCATCAATCATTAATCATCAATCATCAATCATCTATTATCAATCATCAATCATCAATAATTAAAAATGGATCATCAATCATCAATCATCAATTACCAATCATCAATGATCAATCATCAACATCAATCATCAATCATCAATCATCAATCATCAATCATCAATCATCAATCATCAATCATCAATCATCAATCATCAATCATAAATCATCAATCATCAATCATCAATCATTAATCATCAATCATCAATAATCAAACATCAATCATCAATCATCAATCATCAATTATCAATCATCAATCATCAATCATCAATCATCAATCATCAATCATCAATCATCAATCACCAATCATCAATCATCAATCATCAATCATAAATCATCAATCATCAATCATCAATCATCAATCATCAATCATCAATCATCAATCATCAATCATCAATCATCAATCATTAATCATCAATCATCAATCATCAATCATCAATCATCAATCATCAATCATCAATCGTCAATCACAAATCATCAATTATCAATTATCAATCATCAGTCATCAATCATCAATCATCAATTATCAATCATCAATTATCAATAATCAATCATCAATCATCAATAATTAAACATGGATCATCAATCATCAATCATCAATCATCAATCATCAATCAACAATCATCAATCATCAATCATCAATCATCAATCATCAATCAATAATCATCAATCATCAATCATCAATTATCAATCATCAATTATCAATCATCAATCATCAATAATTAAACATGGATCATCAATCATCAATCATCAATCATCAATTAACAATCATGTATAATCAATCATCAATCATCAATCATCAATCATCAATCATCAATCATCAATCATCAATCATCAATCATCAATCATCAATCATCAATCAACAATCATCAATCATCATTCATCAATCATCAATCATCTATTATCAATCATCAATCTTCAATCATCAATAATTAAACATGGATCATCAATCATCAATCATCAATCATCAATCATCAATCATCAATCATCAATCATCAATCATCAATCATCAATCTTCAATCATCACTCATTAATCATCAATCATCAATCATCAATCATCAATCAGCAATCATTCATCAATCATCAATCATCAATCATCAATCATCATCCATCAATCATCAATCATCAATCATCAATCATCAATCATCAATCATCAATCATCAATCATCAATCATCAATCATCAATAACCAATCATCAATCATCAATCATCAATCATCAATCATCAATCGTCAATCATCAATCATCAATCATTAATCATCAATCATCAATCAGCAATCATCAATCTTCAATCATCAATCATCAATCATCAATCATCAATCATCAATGATCAATCATGAATCATCAATCATAAATCATCAAGCATCAATCATCAATCATCAATAATCAATCATAATTAATAAATAATCAATCATCAATCATAAATCATCAATCATCAATCATTAATCATCAATCATCAGTGCTCAATCATGAATCATCAGACGTCAATCATCATTGATCAATCGTCAGTCATCAAGCATCAATCATTAATCGTCAATCATCAATCAACAATCATCAATCATCAGTCATCAATCATCAATCATCAATCATCAATCATCAATCATCAATCATCAATCATCAATCATCAATCATCAACCATCAATAATCAATCATGAATCATCATTCATCAATCATCAATCATCAATCATCAATCATCATTCATCAATCATCAATCATCAATCATCAATCATCAATCATCAATCATCAATCATCAATCATCAATGATCAATCATCAATCATCAATCATCATTCATCAATCATCACTCATCAATCATCAATTATCAATCATCAATCATCAATCATCAATCATCAATCATCAATCATCAATCATCAATAATCAGTCATCAATCATCAATCATCAATCATCAATCATCAATCATCAATCATGTATCAGCAATCATTCATCAATCATCAATAATCAATCATCAATCATCAATCATCAATTATCAATCATCTATTATCAATCATCAATCATCAATAATTAAACATGGATCATCAATCATCAATCATCAATCATCAATCATCACTCATTAATCATCAATCATTAATCATCAATCATCAATCATCAATCATCAATTATCAATCATCTATTATCAATCAACAATCATCAATCATATATAATTAAACATGGATCATCAATCATCAATCATCAATCATCAATCATCAATCATCACTCATTAATCGTCAATCATCAATCATGAATCATCAGTCATCAAACATCAATCATCAATCATCTATTATCGATCATCAATCATCAATCATCAATAATTAAACATCGATCATCAATCATCAGTCATCAATCATCAATCATCAATCATCAATCATCAATCATCAATCATCAATCATCAATCATCAATCATCAATCATCAATCATCAATCATCAATCATCAATCATCAATTATCAATCATCAATCAGCAATCATCAATCATCAATCATCAATCATCAATCATCAATCATCAATTATCAATCATCAATCATTAATCATCATTCATCAATCATCAATCATCAATCATCAATTATCAATCATCAATCATCAATTATCAATCATCAATCATCATTCATCAATCATCAATAATCAATAATCAATCATCAATCATCAATCATCAATCATCAATCATCAATCCTCAATCATCAATCATCAATCATCAATCATCAATCATCTATTATCGATCATCAATCATCAATCATCAATAATTAAACATCGATCATCAATCATCAGTCATCAATCATCAATCATCAATCATCAATCATCAATCATCAATCATCAATCATCAATCATCAATTATCAATTATCAATCATCAATCATCAATCATCAATCATCAATCATCAATCATCAATCATCAATAATCAATCATCAATCATCAATCATCACTCATCAATCATCAATCATCAATCATCAATAATCAATCATCAATCAACAATCATCAATCATCATTCATCAATCATCAATCATCAATCATCTATTATCAATCATCAATCTTCACTCATCAATAATTAAACATGGATCATCAATCATCAATCATCAATCATCAATCATCAATCATCAATCATCAATCATCACTCATTAATCATCAATCATCAATCATCAATCATCAATCATCAATCATCAATCATCAATCAGCAATCATTCATCAATCATCAATCATCAATCATCAATCATCAATCATCAATCATCAATCATCAATCATCAATAATCAATCATCAATCATCAATCATCAATCATCACTCATCAATCATCAATCATCAATCATCAATCATCAATCATCAATCAGCAATCATTCATCAATCATCAATAATCAATCATCAATCATCAATCATCAATAATCAATCATCTATTATCAATCATCAATCATCAATCATCAATAATTAAACATGGATCATCAATCATCAATCATCAATCATCACTCATTAATCATCAATCGTTAATCATCAATCATCAATCATCAATCATCAATCATCAATTATCAATCATCTATTATCAATCAACAATCATCAATCATATATAATTAAACATCGATCATCAAACATCAGTCATCAATCATCAATCATCAATCATCAATCATCAATCATCAATCATCAATTATCAATCATCAATCATCATTCATCAATCATCAATAATCAATAATCAATTATCAATAATAAATAATCAATCATCAATCATCAATCATCAATGCTCAATCATGAATCATCAGTCATCAATCATCAATAATCAATCTTCAGTCATATATCATCAATCATCAATCATCAACCATCAATCATCAATCCCCAATCATCAATCATCGATGGTCAATCATCAATCATCAATGATAAATCATCAATCATCAATGATCAATGATCAATTATCAATCATCAATCATCAATCATCAATCATCAATCATCAATCATCAATCATCAATCATCAATCATCAATTATCAATCATCAATCATCAATCATCAATCATCATTCATCAATCATCAATCATCAATCATCAATCATCAATTTTCAATAATAAATAATCAATCATCAATCATCAATCATCAATCATCAATCATCAATCATCAATCATCATTAATCAATTATCAATAATAAATAATCAATCATCAATCATCAATCATCAATGCTAAATCATAAATCATCAATCATCAATCATCAATCATCAATCATCAATCATCAATCATTAATCATCAATCATCAATCATCAATCATCAATCATCAATCATCAATCAGCAATCAGCAATCATCAATTAAATCAGCCATCATTAATCATCAATCATCAATCATCAATCATCAATCATCAATCATCAATCATCAATGCTCAATCATGAATCATCAGACATCAATCATCAATGAGCAATCGTCAGTCATCAATCATCAATCATCAATCATCAATCATCAATCATCAATCATCAATTATCAATCATCAATCATCAATCATCAATCATCAATCATCAATCATCAATCATTAATCATCAAACATCAATCATCAATCATCAATCATCAATCATCAATCATCAATCATCAATCATGAATCATGAATCATGAATCATGAATCATGAATCATCAATAATCAATCATCAATCATCAATCATCAATCATCAATCAACAATCGTCAAACATCAAACATCAATCATCAATCATCAATAATCAATCAGCAACCATCAATCATCAATCATCACTCATCAATCATCAATCATCAATCATCAATCATCAATCATCAATCATCAATCATCAATCATCAATCATCAATCATCAATCATCAATCATCAATCATCAGTCATCAATCATCAATCATCAATCATCAATCATCAATCATCAATCATCAATCATCAATCATCCATCATCAATCATCAATCATCAATCATCAATCATCAACCATCAATTATCAATCATCAATCATCAATCATCAATCATCAATCATCAATCATCAATCATCAATCATCAATCATTAATCATCAATCATCAATCATCAATCATCAATCATCAATCATCAATCATCAATCATCAATCATCAATCATCAATCATCAATCATCAATCATCAATCATCAATCATCAATCATCAATCATCAATCATCAATCATCAATCATCAATCATCAATCATCAATCATCAATCATCAATCATCAATCATCAATCCTCAATCATCAATCATCAATCATCAATCATCAATCATCAATCATCAATCATCAATCATCAATCCTCAATCATCAATCATCAATCATCAATCGTCAAACATCAATCATCAATCATTAATCATCAATCATCAATCAGCAATCATCAATCTTCAATCATCAATCATCAATCATCAATCATCAATCATCAATGATCAATCATGAATCATCAATCATAAATCATCAAGCATCAATCATCAATCATCAATAATCAATCATAATTAATAAATAATCAATCATCAATCATCAATCATCAATCATCAATCATTAATAATCAATCATCAATCATCAATCATCAGTGCTCAATCATGAATCATCAGACGTCAATCATCATTGATCAATCGTCAGTCATCAAGCATCAATCATTAATCGTCAATCATCAATCAACAATCATCAATCATCAGTCATCAATCATCAATCATCAATCATCAATCATCAATCATCAATCATCAATCATCAACCATCAATAATCAATCATGAATCATCATTCATCAATCATCAATCATCAATCATCAATCATCATTCATCAATCATCAATCATCAATCATCAATCATCAATCATCAATCATCAATCATCAATGATCAATCATCAATCATCAATCATCAATCATCAATCATCACTCATCAATCATCAATTATCAATCATCAATCATCAATCATCAATCATCAATCATCAATCATCAATCATCAATCATCAATAATCAGTCATCAATCATCAATCATCAATCATCAATCATCAATCATCAATCATCAATCATCAATAATCAGTCATCAATCATCAATCATCAATCATCAATCATCAATCATTTATCATCTATCATCAATCATCAATCATCAATCATCAATGATCCATCATCAATGATAAATAATCGATCATCAGTCATCAATCATCAATAATCAATCATCAATAATAAATAATCAATCATCAGTCATCAATCATCAATCATCAATCATCAATCATCAATCATCTATCATCAATCATCAATCATCAATCATCAATCATCAATCATCAATCATCAATCATCAATCATCAATCATCAATAATCAATCATCAATCATCAATCATCAATCATCAATCATCAATCATCAATCATCAATCATCAATCATCAATCATCAATCATCAATCATCAATCATCAATCATCAACATCAATCATCAATTATCAATCATCAATCATCAATCATCAATCGTCAATCATCAATCATCAATCATCAATCATCAATCATCAATCATCAATCATCAATCATCAATCATCAATCATCAATGATCAATCATCAACATCAATCATCAATCATATATCAACAATCATCAATCATCAATCATCAATCATCAATCATCAATCATCAATCATCAATCATCAATCGTCAATCATCAAACATCAATCATCAATCATTAATCATCAATCATCAATCATCAATCATCAATCATCAATCATCAATCATCAATTATGTATCATAAATCATCAATCATCAATCATTAATCATCATTCATCAATCCTCAATCATCAATTATCAATCATCAATAATCAATCATCAATCATCAATCATCAATCACCAATTATCAATCGTCAATCATTAATCATCCATCATCAATCAACAATCAACAATCATCAATCATAAATCATCAATCATCAATTATCAATCATCAATCATCAATCATCAATCATCAATAATCAATCATCAATCATTAATCATAAATCATCAATCATCAATCATCAATCATAAATCATTAATCATCAATCGTTTATCATCAAACATCAATCATCAATAATCAATCATCGATTATCAATCATCAATCATCAATCATCAATAATTCAACATCGATCATCAATCATCGATCATCAATCATCAATCATCAATCATCAATCATCAATCATCAATCATCAATCATCAATCATCAATCATCAATCATCAATCATCAATCATCAAGCATCAATCATCAATTATCAATCATCAACATCAATCATCAATCATATATCCTCAATCATCAATCATCAATCATCAATCATCAATCATCAATCATCAATCATCAATCATCAATCATCAATCATCAATCATCAATTATCAATCATAAATAATCAATCCTCAATCATCAATTATCAATCATCAATCATCAATTATCAATCATCAATCATCAATCATCAATCATCAATCATCAATCATCAATCATCAATCATCAATCATCAATCACCAATCATCAATCATCAATCATTAATCATCAATCATCAATCATCAATCATCTATTATCAATCATCAATAATTAAACATGGATCATCAATCATCAATCATCAATCAACAATCATCAATCATCAATCATCAATTACCGATCATCAATGATCAATCATCAACATCAATCATCAATCATATATCATCAATCATCAATCATCAATCATCAATTATCAATTATCAATTATCAATCATCAATCATCAACATCTATCAACAATCAACAATCATCAATTATCAATCATCAATAATCAATTATCAATCATCAATCATCAATCATCAATCATCAATCATCAATCATCAATCATCAATCATCAATCATCAATCATCAATCATCAATCATCAATCATCAATCATCAATCATCAATCATCAATCATCAATCATAAATCATCAATCATCAATCATCAATCATCAATCATCAATCATCAATCATTTATCATCAATCATCAATCATCAAACATCAATCATCAATCATCAATCATCAATTATCAATCATCAATCATCAATCATCAATCATCAATCATCAATCACCAATCATCAATCATCAATCATCAATCATAAATCATCAATCATCAATCATCAATCATCAATCATCAATCATCAATCATCAATCATCAATCATCAATCATCAATCATCAATCATCAATCATCAATCATCAATCATCAATCATCAATCATCAATCATCAGTTATCAATCATCAATCATCAATCATAAATCATCAATCATCAATCATCAATCATCAATCATCAATCATCAATCATCAATCATCAATCATCAATCATCAATCATCAATCATCAATCATCAATCATCAATCATCAATCATCAATCGTCAATCATCAATCATCAATCATCAATTATCAATCATCAATCATCAATCATCAATCATCAATTATCAATCATCAATTATCAATCATCAATTATCAATCATCAATCATCAATCATCAATAATTAAACATGGATCATCAATCATCAATCATCAATAATCAATCATCAATCAACAATCATCAATCATCAATCATCAATCATTAATCATCAATCATAAATAATCAATCATCAATCATCAATTATCAATCATCAATTATCAATCATCAATCATCAATCATCAATCATCAATAATTAAACATGGATCATCAATCATCAATCATCAATCATCAATCAACAATCATCAATCATCAATCATCAATCATCAATCATCAATCATCAATCATCAATCATCAATCATCAATCATCAATCATCAATCATCAATCATCAATCATCAATCATCAATCATCAATCATCAATCATCAATCATCAATCTACAATCATTAATCAACAATCATCAATCATCATTCATCAATCATCAATCATCAATCATTAATCATCAATCATCAATCATCAATCATCAATCATCAATTATCAATCATCTATTATCAATCATCAATCATCAATAATTAAACATGGATCATCAATCATCAATCATCAATCATCAATCATCAATCATCAATTATCACTCATTAATCATCAATCATTAACCATCAATCATCAATCATCAATCATCAATTATGAATTATCTATTATCAATCATCAATCATCAATAATTAAACATGAATCACAATCATCAATCATCAATCATCAATCATCACTCATTAACCATCAATCATCAATCATGAATCATCAATCATCAATCATCAATCATCAATCATCAATCATCTATTATCAATCATCAATCATCAATCATCAATAATTAAACATCGATCATCAATCATCAGTCATCAATCATCAATCATCAATCATTAATCATCAATCATCAATCATCAATCATCAACCATCAATCATCAATCATCAATCATCAATCATCAATCATCAATCATCAATCATCAATCATCAATCATCAATCATCAATCATCAATCATCAATCATCAATCATCAAACATCAATCATCAATCATCAATCATCAATCATCAATCATCAATCATCAATCATCAATCGTCAATCATCAATCATCAATCATCAATCATCAATCATCAATCAACAATCATCAATCATTAATCATCAAAAATCAATCATCAATCATCAATCATCAATCATCAATCATCAATCATCAATCATCAATCATTAATCATCAATAATCAACTATCAACTATCAATCATCAATCATCAATCATCAATTATCAATCATCTATTATCAATCATCAATCATCAATCATCAATTATCAGTCATCTATCATCAATCATCAATCATCAATCATCAATCATCAATCATCAATCATCAATCATCAATCATCAATCATCAATCATTCATCAATCATCAATCATCAATCATCAATCATCAATCATCATTCATCAATCATCAATAATCAATAATCAATTATCAATAATAAATAATCAATCATCAATCATCAATCATCAATCATCAATGCTCAATCATGAATCATCAGTCATCAAGCATCAATCATCAATCATCAATCGTTAATCATCAATCATCAATCATCAACCTAGAATCATCAATCCTCAATCATCAATCATCGATGATCAATCATCAATCATCAATGATAAATCATCAATCACCAATGATCAATTATCAATCATCAATCATCAGTCATCAACCATCATTCATCATTCATCAATCATCAATCATCAATCATCAATCATCAATCATCAATTATCAATAATAAATAATCAATCATCAACCATCAATCATCAATCATCAATCATCTATCATCATTAATCAATTATCAATAATAAATAATCAATCATCAATCATCAATCATCAATGCTAAATCATCAATCATCAATCATCAATCATCAATCATCAATCATCAATCATCAATCATCAATCATCAATTATAAACCATCAATCATCAATCATCAATCATCATTCATCAATCATCAATCATCAATCATCGATCATCAATCATCAATCATCAATCAGCAATCATCTATTAAATCAGCCATTATTAATCATCAATCATCAATCATCAATCATCAATCATCAATCATCAATCATCAATCATCAATCATCATTCATTAATCATCAATCATCAATCATCAATCATCAATCATCAATCATCAATCATCAATCATCAATCATCAATCATCAATCATCAATCATCAATCATTAATCATCAATCATCAATGCTCAATCATGAATCATCAGTCATCAATCATCAATGAGCAATCGTCAATCGTCAGTCATCAATGATCAATCATCAATCATCAATCATCAATCATCAATCATCAATCATCAATCATCAATCATCAATCATCAATCATCAATCATCAATCATCAATCATCAATCATAAATCATCAATCATCAATCATCAATCATCAATCATCAACCATCAATCATCAATCATGAATTATCATTCATCAATCATCAATCATCAATCATCAATCATCAATCATCAATCATCAATCATCAATCATCAATCATCAATCAGCAATAATCAATCATAAATCATCAATCATCAATCCTCAATTACCAATCATCAATCATCAATCATCAATAATCAATCACCAATCATTAATCATCAATCATCAATCATCAATCGTCAATCATCAATCATCAATCATCAATCATCAATCATCAATCATTAATCATCAATCATCAATGCTCAATCATGAATCATCAGTCATCAATCATCAATGAGCAATCGTCAATCGTCAGTCATCAATGATCAATCATCAATCATCAATCATCAATCATCAATCATCAATCATCAATCATCAATCATCAATCATCAATCATCAATCATCAATCATCAATCATAAATCATCAATCATCAATCATCAATCATCAATCATCAACCATCAATCATCAATCATGAATTATCATTCATCAATCATCAATCATCAATCATCAATCATCAATCATCAATCATCAATCATCAATCATCAATCATCAATCATCAATCAGCAATAATCAATCATAAATCATCAATCATCAATCCTCAATTATCAATCATCAATCATCAATCATCAATAATCAATCACCAATCATCAATCATCAATCATCAATCATCAATCATCAATCGTCAATCATCAATCATCAATCATCAATCATCAATCATCAATCATCAATCGTCAATCATCAAACATCAATCATCAATCATTAATCATCAATCATCAATCATCAATCATCAATCATCAATCATGAATCATAAATCATCAATCATCAATCATTTATCATCATTCATCAATCCTCAATCATCAATCATCAATCATCAATCATCAATAATCAATCATCAATCGACAATCATCAATCATCAATCATCCATCATTAATCATCAATCATCAATTATCAATTTTCTATTATCAATCATCAATCATCAATCATCAATCATCAATCATTAATCATCAATCATCAATCATCAATCATCAATCATCAATCATCAATCATCAATCATCAATCATCAATCATCAATCATAAATCATCAATCATCAATCATCAATCGTCAATCATAAATATTTAATCACCAATCATTTATCATCATACATCAATCATCAATCATCAATCATCAATTATAAATCATCGATTATCAATCATCAATCATCAATCATCAATCATCAATAATTAAACATCGATCATCAATCATCGATCATCAATCATCAATCATCGATCATCAATCATCAATCATCAATCATCAATCATCAATCATCAATCATCAATCATCAATCATCAATCATCAATCATCAATCATCAATCATCAAGCATCAATTATCAATTATCAATCATCAATGATCAATCATCAACATCAATCATCAATCATATATTATCAATCATCAATCATCAATCATCAATCATCAATCATCAATTATCAATTATCAAAACTCAATCATCAATTATCAATCATCAATCATCAATCATCAATCATCAATCATCAATTATTAATCATCAATCATCAATCATCAATCATCAATCATCAATTATCAATCATCTATTATCAATCATCAATCATCAATAATTAAACATGGATCATCAATCATCAATCATCAAAACTCAATCATCAATTATCAATCATCAATCATCAATCATCAATCATCAATCATCAATAATCAGTCATCAATCATCAATCATCAATCATCAATCATCAATCATCAATCATCAATAATCAGTCATCAATCATCAATCATCAATCATCAATCATCAATCATTTATCATCTATCATCAATCATCAATCATCAATCATCAATGATCCATCATCAATGATAAATAATCGATCATCAGTCATCAATCATCAATAATCAATCATCAATAATAAATAATCAATCATCAGTCATCAATCATCAATCATCAATCATCAATCATCAATCATCTATCATCAATCATCAATCATCAATCATCAATCATCAATCATCAATCATCAATCATCAATCATCAATCATCAATAATCAATCATCAATCATCAATCATCAATCATCAATCATCAATCATCAATCATCAATCATCAATCATCAATCATCAATCATCAATCATCAATCATCAATCATCAACATCAATCATCAATTATCAATCATCAATCATCAATCATCAATCGTCAATCATCAATCATCAATCATCAATCATCAATCATCAATCATCAATCATCAATCATCAATCATCAATCATCAATGATCAATCATCAACATCAATCATCAATCATATATCAACAATCATCAATCATCAATCATCAATCATCAATCATCAATCATCAATCATCAATCATCAATCGTCAATCATCAAACATCAATCATCAATCATTAATCATCAATCATCAATCATCAATCATCAATCATCAATCATCAATTATGTATCATAAATCATCAATCATCAATCATTAATCATCATTCATCAATCCTCAATCATCAATTATCAATCATCAATAATCAATCATCAATCATCAATCATCAATCACCAATTATCAATCGTCAATCATTAATCATCCATCATCAATCAACAATCAACAATCATCAATCATAAATCATCAATCATCAATTATCAATCATCAATCATCAATCATCAATCATCAATAATCACTCATCAATCATTAATCATAAATCATCAATCATCAATCATCAATCATAAATCATTAATCATCAATCGTTTATCATCAAACATCAATCATCAATAATCAATCATCGATTATCAATCATCAATCATCAATCATCAATAATTCAACATCGATCATCAATCATCGATCATCAATCATCAATCATCAATCATCAATCATCAATCATCAATCATCAATCATCAATCATCAATCATCAATCATCAATCATCAAGCATCAATCATCAATTATCAATCATCAACATCAATCATCAATCATATATCCTCAATCATCAATCATCAATCATCAATCATCAATCATCAATCATCAATCATCAATCATCAATCATCAATCATCAATCATCAATCATCAATCATCAATCATCAATCATCAATTATCAATCATAAATAATCAATCCTCAATCATCAATTATCAATCATCAATCATCAATTATCAATCATCAATCATCAATCATCAATCATCAATCATCAATCATCAATCATCAATCATCAATCATCAATCATCAATCACCAATCATCAATCATCAATCATTAATCATCAATCATCAATCATCAATCATCTATTATCAATCATCAATAATTAAACATGGATCATCAATCATCAATCATCAATCAACAATCATCAATCATCAATCATCAATTACCGATCATCAATGATCAATCATCAACATCAATCATCAATCATATATCATCAATCATCAATCATCAATCATCAATTATCAATTATCAATTATCAATCATCAATCATCAACATCTATCAACAATCAACAATCATCAATTATCAATCATCAATAATCAATTATCAATCATCAATCATCAATCATCAATCATCAATCATCAATCATCAATCATCAATCATCAATCATCAATCATCAATCATCAATCATCAATCATCAATCATCAATCATCAATCATCAATCATCAATCATAAATCATCAATCATCAATCATCAATCATCAATCATCAATCATCAATCATTTATCATCAATCATCAATCATCAAACATCAATCATCAATCATCAATCATCAATTATCAATCATCAATCATCAATCATCAATCATCAATCATCAATCATCAATCACCAATCATCAATCATCAATCATCAATCATAAATCATCAATCATCAATCATCAATCATCAATCATCAATCATCAATCATCAATCATCAATCATCAATCATCAATCATCAATCATCAATCATCAATCATCAATCATCAATCATCAATCATCAATCATCAATCATCAGTTATCAATCATCAATCATCAATCATCAATCATCAATCATCAATCATCAATCATCAATCATCAATCATCAATCATCAATCATCAATCATCAATCATCAATCATCAATCATCAATCATCAATCATCAATCATCAATCATCAATCATCAATCGTCAATCATCAATCATCAATCATCAATTATCAATCATCAATCATCAATCATCAATCATCAATTATCAATCATCAATTATCAATCATCAATTATCAATCATCAATCATCAATCATCAATAATTAAACATGGATCATCAATCATCAATCATCAATAATCAATCATCAATCAACAATCATCAATCATCAATCATCAATCATTAATCATCAATCATAAATAATCAATCATCAATCATCAATTATCAATCATCAATTATCAATCATCAATCATCAATCATCAATAATTAAACATGGATCATCAATCATCAATCATCAATCATCAATCATCAATCAACAATCATCAATCATCAATCATCAATCATCAATCATCAATCATCAATCATCAATCATCAATCATCAATCATCAATCATCAATCATCAATCATCAATCATCAATCATCAATCATCAATCATCAATCTACAATCATTAATCAACAATCATCAATCATCATTCATCAATCATCAATCATCAATCATTAATCATCAATCATCAATCATCAATCATCAATCATCAATTATCAATCATCTATTATCAATCATCAATCATCAATAATTAAACATGGATCATCAATCATCAATCATCAATCATCAATCATCAATCATCAATTATCACTCATTAATCATCAATCATTAACCATCAATCATCAATCATCAATCATCAATTATCAATTATCTATTATCAATCATCAATCATCAATAATTAAACATGAATCACAATCATCAATCATCAATCATCAATCATCAATCATCACTCATTAACCATCAATCATCAATCATGAATCATCAATCATCAATCATCAATCATCAATCATCAATCATCAATCATCTATTATCAATCATCAATCATCAATCATCAATAATTAAACATCGATCATCAATCATCAGTCATCAATCATCAATCATCAATCATTAATCATCAATCATCAATCATCAATCATCAACCATCAATCATCAATCATCAATCATCAATCATCAATCATCAATCATCAATCATCAATCATCAATCATCAATCATCAATCATCAATCATCAATCATCAATCATCAATCATCAATCATCAAACATCAATCATCAATCATCAATCATCAATCATCAATCATCAATCATCAATCGTCAATCATCAATCATCAATCATCAATCATCAATCATCAATCAACAATCATCAATCATTAATCATCAAAAATCAATCATCAATCATCAATCATCAATCATCAATCATCAATCATCAATCATTAATCATCAATAATCAACTATCAACTATCAACTATCAATCATCAATCATCAATCATCAATTATCAATCATCTATTATCAATCATCAATCATCAATCATCAATTATCAGTCATCTATCATCAATCATCAATCATCAATCATCAATCATCAATCATCAATCATCAATCATCAATCATCAATCATCAATCATTCATCAATCATCAATCATCAATCATCAATCATCAATCATCATTCATCAATCATCAATAATCAATAATCAATTATCAATAATAAATAATCAATCATCAATCATCAATCATCAATCATCAATGCTCAATCATGAATCATCAGTCATCAATCATCAATCATCAATCATCAATCGTTAATCATCAATCATCAATCATCAACCTAGAATCATCAATCCTCAATCATCAATCATCGATGATCAATCATCAATCATCAATGATAAATCATCAATCACCAATGATCAATTATCAATCATCAATCATCAGTCATCAACCATCATTCATCATTCATCAATCATCAATCATCAATCATCAATCATCAATTATCAATAATGAATAATCAATCATCAACCATCAATCATCAATCATCAATCATCTATCATCATTAATCAATTATCAATAATAAATAATCAATCATCAATCATCAATCATCAATGCTAAATCATCAATCATCAATCATCAATCATCAATCATCAATCATCAATTATAAACCATCAATCATCAATCATCAATCATCATTCATCAATCATCAATCATCAATCATCGATCATCAATCATCAATCATCAATCAGCAATCATCTATTAAATCAGCCATTATTAATCATCAATCATCAATCATCAATCATCAATCATCAATCATCAATCATCAATCATCAATCATCATTCATTAATCATCAATCATCAATCATCAATCATCAATCATCAATCATCAATCATCAATCATCAATCATCAATCATCAATCATCAATCATTAATCATCAATCATCAATGCTCAATCATGAATCATCAGTCATCAATCATCAATGAGCAATCGTCAATCGTCAGTCATCAATGATCAATCATCAATCATCAATCATCAATCATCAATCATCAATCATCAATCATCAATCATCAATCATCAATCATCAATCATCAATCATCAATCATCAATCATCAATCATAAATCATCAATCATCAATCATCAATCATCAATCAGCAACCATCAATCATCAATCATGAATTATCATTCATCAATCATCAATCATCAATCATCAATCATCAATCATCAATCATCAATCATCAATCATCAATCATCAATCATCAATCAGCAATAATCAATCATAAATCATCAATCATCAATCCTCAATTATCAATCATCAATCATCAATCATCAATAATCAATCACCAATCATTAATCATCAATCATCAATCATCAATCGTCAATCATCAATCATCAATCATCAATCATCAATCATCAATCATTAATCATCAATCATCAATGCTCAATCATGAATCATCAGTCATCAATCATCAATGAGCAATCGTCAATCGTCAGTCATCAATGATCAATCATCAATCATCAATCATCAATCATCAATCATCAATCATCAATCATCAATCATCAATCATCAATCCTCAATCATCAATCATAAATCATCAATCATCAATCATCAATCATCAATCATCAACCATCAATCATCAATCATGAATTATCATTCATCAATCATCAATCATCAATCATCAATCATCAATCATCAATCATCAATCATCAATCATCAATCATCAATCAGCAATAATCAATCATAAATCATCAATCATCAATCCTCAATTATCAATCATCAATCATCAATCATCAATAATCAATCACCAATCATCAATCATCAATCATCAATCATCAATCGTCAATCATCAATCATCAATCATCAATCATCAATCATCAATCATCAATCGTCAATCATCAAACATCAATCATCAATCATTAATCATCAATCATCAATCATCAATCATCAATCATCAATCATGAATCATAAATCATCAATCATCAATCATTTATCATCATTCATCAATCCTCAATCATCAATCATCAATCATCAATCATCAATAATCAATCATCAATCGACAATCATCAATCATCAATCATCCATCATTAATCATCAATCATCAATTATCAATTTTCTATTATCAATCATCAATCATCAATCATCAATCATCAATCATTAATCATCAATCATCAATCATCAATCATCAATCATCAATCATCAATCATCAATCATCAATCATCAATCATCAATCATAAATCATCAATCATCAATCATCAATCGTCAATCATAAATATTTAATCACCAATCATTTATCATCATACATCAATCATCAATCATCAATCATCAATTATAAATCATCGATTATCAATCATCAATCATCAATCATCAATCATCAATAATTAAACATCGATCATCAATCATCGATCATCAATCATCAATCATCGATCATCAATCATCAATCATCAATCATCAATCATCAATCATCAATCATCAATCATCAATCATCAATCATCAATCATCAATCATCAATCATCAATCATCAATCATCAAGCATCAATTATCAATTATCAATCATCAATGATCAATCATCAACATCAATCATCAATCATATATTATCAATCATCAATCATCAATCATCAATCATCAATCATCAATTATCAATTATCAATCATCAAAACTCAATCATCAATTATCAATCATCAATCATCAATCATCAATCATCAATCATCAATCATCAATCATCAATCATCAATTATTAATCATCAATCATCAATCATCAATCATCAATCATCAATTATCAATCATCTATTATCAATCATCAATCATCAATAATTAAACATGGATCATCAATCATCAATCATCAATCATCAAATATAAATCATCAATCATCAATCATCAATCATCAATCATCAATCATCAATCATCAATCATCAATCATCAATTATCAATCATCAATCATCAAAACTCAATCATCAATTATCAATCATCAATCATCAATCATCAATCATCAATCATCAATCATCAATTATTAATCATCAATCATCAATCATCAATCATCAATCATGTATTATCAATCATCTATTATCAATCATCAATCATCAATAATTAAACATGGATCATCAATCATCAATCATCAATATTCAATCATCAATCAACAATCATAAATCATCAATCATCAATCATCAATCATCAATCATCAATCATCAATCATCTATCATCAATCATCAATCATCAATCATCAATCATCAATCATCAATCATCAATTATCAATCATCAATCATCAATCATCAATCTTCAAAAATCAATCATCAATCATCAATAATCAAGCATCAATCATCAATCATCAATCATCAATCATCAATCATCAATCATCAATCATCAATCATCAATCATCAATCATCAATCATCAATCAGCAATAATCAATCATAAATCATCAATCATCAATCCTCAATTATCAATCATCAATCATCAATCATCAATAATCAATCACCAATCATTAATCATCAATCATCAATCATCAATCGTCAATCATCAATCATCAATCATCAATCATCAATCATCAATCATTAATCATCAATCATCAATGCTCAATCATGAATCATCAGTCATCAATCATCAATGAGCAATCGTCAATCGTCAGTCATCAATGATCAATCATCAATCATCAATCATCAATCATCAATCATCAATCATCAATCATCAATCATCAATCATCAATCATCAATCATAAATCATCAATCATCAATCATCAATCATCAATCATCAACCATCAATCATCAATCATGAATTATCATTCATCAATCATCAATCATCAATCATCAATCATCAATCATCAATCATCAATCATCAATCATCAATCATCAATCAGCAATAATCAATCATAAATCATCAATCATCAATCCTCAATTATCAATCATCAATCATCAATCATCAATCATCAATCATCAATCATCAATCATCAATCATCAATCATCAATCACCAATCATCAATCATCAATCATTAATCATCTATCATCAATCATCAAACATCAATCATCAATCATCAATCATCAATCATCAATTATCAATCATCGATTATCAATCATCAATCATCAATCATCAATAATTAAACATCGATCATCAATCATCAATCGACTATCATCAATCATCAATCATCCATCATTAATCATCAATCATCAATTATCAATCATCTATTATCAATCATAAATCATCAATCATCAATCATCAATCATTAATCATCTATCATCAATCATCAAACATCAATCATCAATCATCAATCATCAATCATCACTCATCAATTATCAATCATCAATGATCAATCATCAATCATCAATAATAAATAATCAATTATCAATAATAAATAATCAATAATCAATCATCAATCATCAATGCTCAATCATGAATCATCAGTCATCAATCATCAATAATCAATCATCAGTCATCAATCATCAATCATCTATCATCAATCATCAACCATCAATCATCAATCCTCAATCATCAATCATCGATGATTGATCATCAATCATCAATGATAAATCATCAATCATCAATGATCAATTACCAATCATCAATCAGCAATCATCAATCATCAATCATCAATCATCAATCATCAATCATCAATCATCAATCATCAATCATCAATCATCAATCATCAACCATGAATCATCAATCCACAATCATCAATTATCAATCATCAATCATCAATCATCAATCATAAATCATCAATCATCAATCATAAATCATCAATCATCAATCATCAATCATTAATCATCTATCATCAATCATCAAACATCAATCATCAATCATCAATCATCAATCATCAATCATCAATCATCAATCATCAATCATCAATCATCAATCATCAATCATCACTCATCAATTATCAATCATCAATGATCAATCATCAACATCAATCATCAATAATATATCATCAATCATCAATCATCAATCATCAATCATCAATCATCAATCATCAATCATATATCATCAATTATCAATCATCAATCATCAATCCTCAATCATCAATTATCAATCAGCAATCATCAATCATCAATCATCAATCATCAATCATTAATCATCAATCATAAATCATTAATCATCAATCATCAATCATCAATCATCAATCATCAATTATCAATCATCTATTATCAATCATCAATCATCAATAATTAAACATGGATCATCAATCATCAATCATCAATCATCAATCAACAATCATCAATCATCAATCATCAATCATCAATCATCAATCATCAATCATCAATCATCAATCATCAATCATCAATCATCAATCATCAATCATCAATCATCAATCATTAATCATCAATCATCAATCATCAATCATCAATCATCAATCAACAATCATCAATCATCAATCATCAATCATCAATCATCAATCATCAATCATCAATCATCAATCATCAATCTTTGATCATCAATCATCAATCATCAATCATCAACCATCAATCATCAATCATCAATCATCAATTATCAATCATCAATCATCAATCATCAATCATCAATCATCACTCATTAATCATCAATCATCAATCATCAATCATCAATTATCAATCATCAATCATCTATTATCAATCATCAATCATCAATCATCAATAATTAAAAATGGATCATCAATCATCAATCATCAATCATCAATCATCAATCATGAATCATCAATCATCAATCATCAATCATCAATCATCAATCATCAATAATCAATCATCAAACATCAATCGTCAATCATCAATCATCAATCATCAATTATCAATCATCAATCATCAATCATCAATCATCAATCATCAATCATCAATCATCAATCATCAAGCATCAATCAACAATCATCAATCATAATTCATCAATCATCAATCATCAATTATCAATTATCAATTATCAATCATCAATCATCAACATCTATCAACAATCAACAATCATCAATTATCAATCATCAATAATCAATTATCAATCATCAATCATCAATCATCAATCATCAATCATCAATCATCAATCATCAATCATCAATCATCAATCATCAATCATCAATCATCAATCATCAATCATCAATCATCAATCATCAATCATCAATCATAAATCATCAATCATCAATCATCAATCATCAATCATCAGTCATCAATCATCAATCATCAATCATCAATCATCAATCATCAATCATCTACCATCAATCATCAATCATCAATCATCGATCATCAATTATGAATCATCAATCATCAATCATCAATCATCAAACATCAATCATCAATAAACAATAATAAATAATCAATCATCAATAATAAATAATCAATCATCAATCATCAATCATCAATAATCAATCATCAATCATCAATCATCAAACATCAAACATCAATCATCAATCATCAATCATCAATCATCAATCATCAATCGTTACTCCTCAATCATCAATCATCACTCGTTAATCATCAATCATCAATCATCAATCATCAATCATCAATCATCAATCATCTATCATCAATCATCAATAATCAATCATCATTCCTCAATCATCAATCATCAATCATCAATCATCAATCATCAATCATCAATCATCAATCATTAATAATCAATAATCAATCATCAATCATCAATCATCAATCATCAATCATCAATCATCAATCATCAATCATCAATCATCAATCATCAATCATCAATCATCAATAATCAAGCATCAGTCAACAATAATCAATCATAATTCATCAATCATCAATCATCAATCATCAATCATCAATCATCAATCATCAATCATCAATCATCAATCATCAATCATTAATAATCAATAATCAATCATCAATCATCAATCATCAATCATCAATCATCAATCATCAATCATCAATTATCAATCATCTATTATCAATCATCAATCATCAATCATCAATTATTAGTCATCTATCATCAATCATCAATCATCAATCATCAATCAGCAATCATCATTCATCAATCATCAATCATCAATCATCAATCATCAATCATCGATCATCAATCATCAATCATCAATCAGCAATCATCAATCATAAATCAGCCATCATTAATCATCAATCATCAATCATCAATCATCAATCATCAATCATCAATCATCAATCATCAATCATCAATCATCAATCATCAATCATCAATCATCAATCATCAATCATCAATCATCAATCATCAATCATCAATCATCAATCATCAATCATAAATCATCAATCATCAATCATAAATCATCAATCATCAATCATTAATCATCTATCATCAATCATCAAACATCAATCATCAATCATCAATTATCAATCATCGATTATCAATCATCAATCATCAATCATCAATCATCAATCATCAATAATTAAACATCGATCATCAATCATCAATCGACAATCATCAATCATCAATCATCAATCATCAATCATCAGTGCTCAATTTTCAATCTTCAATCATCTATTATCAATCATCAATCATCAATCATCAATCATCAATCATTAATCATCGATCATCAATCATCAAACATCAATCATCAATCATCAATCATCAATCATCACTCATCAATTATCAATCATCAATGATCAATCATCAATCATCAATAATAAATAATCAATTATCAATAATAAATAATCAATCATCAATCATCATTCATCAATGCTCAATCATTAATCATCAGTCATCAATCATCAATAATCAATCATCAGTCATCAATCATCAATCATCAATCATCAACCATCAATCATCAATCCTCAATCATCAATCATCGATGATCAATCATCAATCATCATTGATAAATCATCAATCATCAATGATCAATTACCAATCATCAATCAGCAATCATCAATTATCAATCATCAATCATCAATCATCAATCATCAATCATCAATCATCAATCATCAATTATCAATAATAAATAATCAATCATCAATCATCAATCATCAATCATCATTAATCAATGATTAATAATGAATAATCAATCATTAATCATCAGTCATCAGTGCTCAATTATCAATCATCACTCATCAATCATCAATCATCAATTATCAAGCATCAATCATCAATCATCAATCATCAATCATCATTCATCAATCATCAATCATCAATCATCAATCATCAATCATCAAACATCAATCATCGATCATCAATCATCAATCATCAATCAGCAATCATCAATCATAAATCAGCCATTATTAATCATCAATCATCAATCGTCAATCATCAATCATCAATCATCAATCATCAATCATCAATCATCAATCATCAATCATCAATCATCAATCATCAATCATCAACCATCAATGCTCAATCATGAATCATCAGTCATCAATCGTCAATGAGCAATCGTCAGTCATCAATCATCAATCATCAATCATCAATCATCAATCATCAATTATCAACCATCAATCATCAATCATCATTCATCAATCATCAATCATCAATCATCGATCATCAATCATCAATCATCAATCAGCAATCATCAATCATAAATCAGCCATCATTAATCATCAATCATCACTCATCAATCATCAATCATCAATCATCAATCATCAATCATCAATCATCAATCATCAATCATCAATCACCAATCATCAATCATCAATCATCAATGCTCAATCATGAATCACAAGTCATTAATCATCAATGAGCAATCGTCAGTCATCAATCATCAATCATCAATCATCAATCACTAATCATCAATCATCAATGATCAGTCATCAATCATCAATCATCAATCATAAATCATCAATCTTCAATCATCAATCATCAATCATCAATCATCAATCATCAAACATCAAACATCAATCATCAATCGTGAATAATCAAGCAGGAATAATCAATCATCAATCATCAATCATCAATCATCAATCATCAATCATCAATCATCAATCATCAATCATCAATCATCAATCATCAATCATCAATCATCAATCATCAATCATCAATCATCAATCATCAATCATCAATCATCAATTACCAATCATCAATCATCAATCATCAATCATCAATCATCAATCATCAATCTTCAATCTTCAATCATCAATCATCAATCATCAATCATCAACAATCAATCATCAATCATCAGTCACCAATCATCAATCATCAATCATCAATCATCAATCATCAATCATCAATCATCAATCATCAATAATCAATCATCAATCATCAATCATCAATCATCAATCATCAAGCATCAATCATCAATAATCAATCATCAATCATCAATCATCAATCATCAATCTTCAATCATCAATCATCAATCATCCATCATCAATCATCAATCATCAATCATCAATTATCAATCTTCAACCATCAATTATCAATCATCAATCATCAATCATCAATCATCAATCATCAATCATCAATCATCAATCATCAATCATCAATCATCAATCAGCAATCATCAATCATCAATCCTCAATCCTCAATCATCAATCATCAATCATCAATTATCAATAATCAATAATCAATTATCAATAATAAATAATCAACCATCAATCATCAATCATCAATGCTCAATCATGAATCATCAGTCATCAATCATCAATAATCAATCATCAGTCATCAATCATCAATCATCAATCATCAACCATCAATCATCAATCCTCAATACTCAATCATCGACGATCAATCATCAATCATCAATGATAAATCATCAATCATCAATGATCAATTACCAATCATCAATCATCAATCATCAATCATCAATCATCAATCATCAATCATCAATTATCAATAATAAATAATCAATCATCAATCATCAATCATCAATCATCATTAATCAATGATTCATAATAAATAATCAATCATCAATCATCAATCATCAATGCTCAATCATCAATCATCAATCATCAATCATCAATTATCAACCATCAATCATCAATCATCAATCATCAATCATCAATCATCAATCATCATTCATCAATCATCAATCATCAATCATCAATCATCAATCATGAATCATCAGTCATCAATCATCAATGAGCAATCGTCAGTCATCAATCATCAATCATCAATCATCAATCATCAATCATCAATTATCAATCATCAATCATCAATCATCAATCGTGAATAATCAAGCTGCAATAATCAATCATCAATCATCAATCATCAATCATCAATCATCAATCATAAATCATCAATCATCAATCATCAATCATCAATCATCAATCATCAATCATCAATCATCAATCATCAATCATCAATCATCAATCATCAATCATCAATTATCAATCATCAATCATCAATCTTCAATCATCAATCATCAATCATCCATCATCAATCATCAATCATCAATCATCAATTATCAATCATCAACCATCAATTATCAATCATCAATCATCAACCAGCAATCATCAATCATAAATCAGCCATCATTAATCATCAATCATCAATCATCAATCATCAATCATCAATCATCAATCATCAATCATCAATCATCAATCATCAATCATCAATCATCAATCATCAATCATCAATCATGAATCATCAGTCATCAATCATCAATGAGCAATCGTCAGTCATCAATCATCAATCATCAATCATCAATCATCAATCATCAATTATCAATCATCAATCATCAATCATCAATCATCAATCATCAATCATCAATTATCAATAATAAATAATCAATCATCAATCATCAATCATCAATCATCAATCATCATTAATCAATGATTCATAATAAATAATCAATCATCAATCATCAATCATCAATGCTCAATCATCAATCATCAATCATCAATCATCAATTATCAACCATCAATCATCAATCATCAATCATCAATCATCAATCATCATTCATCAATCATCAATCATCGATCATAAATCATCAATCATCAACCAGCAATCATCAATCATAAATCAGCCATCATTAATCATCAATCATCAATCATCAATCATCAATCATCAATCATCAATCATCAATCATCAATCCTCAATCATCAATCATCACTCATTAATCATCAATCATCAATCATCAATTATCAATCATCAATCATCTATTATCAATCATCAATCATCTATCATCAATCATCAATAATTAAACATCGATCATCAATCATCAATCATCAATCATCAATTATCAATCATCAATCATCAATCATCAATCATCAATCATCAATCATCACTCATCAATTATCAATCATCAATAATCAATCATCAACATCAATCATCAATCATCAATCATATATCATCAATCATCAATCATCAATCATCAATCATCAATCATCAATCATCAATCATCAATCATCAATCATCAATCATCAATCATGAATCATCAGTCATCAATCATCAATGAGCAATCGTCAGTCATCAATCATCAATCATCAATCATCAATCATCAATCATCAATTATCAATCATCAATCATCAATCATCAATCATCAATCATCAATCATCAATCATCAATCATCAATCATCAATCATCAATCATCAATCATCAATCCTCAATCATCAATTATCAAACATCAAACATCAATCATCAATCGTGAATAATCAAGCTGCAATAATCAATCATCAATCATCAATCATCAATCATCAATCATCAATCATCAGTCATCAATCATCAATTATCAATCATCAATCATCAATCTTCAATCATCAATCATCAATCATCCATCATCAATCATCAATCATCAATCATCAATTATCAATCATCAACCATCAATTATCAATTATCAATCATCAATCATCAATCATCAATCATCAATCATCAATCATCAATCATCAATCATCAATCATCAATCATCAATCATCAATCATCAATCATCAATCATCAATCATCAATCATCACTCATCAATCATCAATCATCAATCATCAATCATCAATCATCAATCATCAATCATCAATCATCAATCATCAATGATCAATCATCAACATCAATCATCAATCATATATCGTCAATCATCAATCATCAATCATCAATCATCAATCATCAATTATCAATCATCAATCATCAATCATCAATTATCAATCATCAATCATCAATCATCAATCATCAATCATCAATCATCAATCATCAATAATCAATCATCAATCATCAATCATCAATCATCAATCATCAATCATCGATCATCAATCATCAATCATTAATCATCAATCATCAATCATCAATTATCAATCATCTATTATCAATCATCAATCATCAATAATTAAACATGGATCATCAATCATCAATCATCAAACATCAATCAACAATCATCAATCATCAATCATCAATCATCAATCATCAATCATCAATCATCAATCATAAAGCATCAATCATCAATCATCAATCATCAATTATCAATCATCAATCATCAATCATCAATCATCACTCATTAATCATCAATCATCAATCATCAATCATCAATCATCTATCATCTATTATCAATCATCAATCATCAATCATCAATCATCAATCATCAATCATCAATAATTAAACATCGATCATCAATCATCAATCATCAATCATCAATCATCAATCATCAATCATCAATCATCAATCATCAATCATCAATCATCAATCATCTATCATCAATCAGCAATCATCAATCATCAATCATCAATCATCAATCATCAATCATCAATCATCGATAATCAATAATCAATAATCAATAATCAATAATCAATCATCATTCATCAATCATCAATCATCAATCATCAATCATCAGTCATCAATCATCAATCATCAATCATCAATCATCAATCATCAATCATCAATCATCAATCATGAATCATCAATCATCAATCATCAATCATCAATCATCAATCATCAATCATCAATCATAAATCATCAATTATCAATCATCAATCATCAATCATCAATCATTTATCATTAATCATCAATAATCAATCATCAATCATCAATAATCAATCATCAATTATCAATCATCTATTATCAATCATCAATCATCAATTATTAGTCATCTATCATCAATTAGCAATCATCAATCATCAATCATCAATCATCAATCAGTAATCATCATTCATCAATCCTCAATCATCAATCATCAATCATCAATCATCAATAATTAATAATCAATAATCAATTATCAATAATAAATAATCAATCATCAATCATCAATCATCAATCATCAATGCTCAATTATGAATCATCAGTCATCAATCATCAATAATCAATCATCAGTCATCAATCATCAATCATCAATCATCAACCATGAATCATCAATTATCAATCTTCAACCATCAATTATCAATCATCAATCATCAATCATCAATCATCAATCATCAATCATCAATCATCAATCATCAATCATCAATCAGCAATCATCAATCATCAATCCTCAATCCTCAATCATCAATTATCAATAATCAATAATCAATTATCAATAATAAATAATCAACCATCAATCATCAATCATCAATGCTCAATCATGAATCATCAGTCATCAATCATCAATAATCAATCATCAGTCATCAATCATCAATCATCAATCATCAACCATCAATCATCAATCCTCAATACTCAATCATCGACGATCAATCATCAATCATCAATGATAAATCATCAATCATCAATGATCAATTACCAATCATCAATCATCAATCATCAATCATCAATCATCAATCATCAATTATCAATAATAAATAATCAATCATCAATCATCAATCATCAATCATCATTAATCAATGATTCATAATAAATAATCAATCATCAATCATCAATCATCAATGCTCAATCATCAATCATCAATCATCAATCATCAATTATCAACCATCAATCATCAATCATCAATCATCAATCATCAATCATCAATCATCAATCATCATTCATCAATCATCAATCATCAATCATCAATCATCAATCATCAATCATGAATCATCAGTCATCAATCATCAATGAGCAATCGTCAGTCATCAATCATCAATCATCAATCATCAATCATCAATCATCAATTATCAATCATCAATCATCAATCATCAATCGTGAATAATCAAGCTGCAATAATCAATCATCAATCATCAATCATCAATCATCAATCATCAATCATAAATCATCAATCATCAATCATCAATCAGCAATCATCAATCATCAATCATCAATCATCAATCATCAATCATCAATCATCAATTATCAATCATCAATCATCAATCTTCAATCATCAATCATCAATCATCCATCATCAATCATCAATCATCAATCATCAATTATCAATCATCAACCATCAATTATCAATCATCAATCATCAACAAGCAATCATCAATCATAAATCAGCCATCATTAATCATCAATCATCAATCATCAATCATCAATCATCAATCATCAATCATCAATCATCAATCATCAATCATCAATCATCAATCATCAATCATCAATCATCAATCATCAATCATCAATCATCAATCATGAATCATCAGTCATCAATCATCAATGAGCAATCGTCAGTCATCAATCATCAATCATCAATCATCAATCATCAATCATCAATTATCAATCATCAATCATCAATCATCAATCATCAATCATCAATCATCAATTATCAATAATAAATAATCAATCATCAATCATCAATCATCATTAATCAATGATTCATAATAAATAATCAATCATCAATCATCAATCATCAATGCTCAATCATCAATCATCAATCATCAATTATCAACCATCAATCATCAATCATCAATCATCAATCATCAATCATCAATCATCATTCATCAATCATCAATCATCGATCATAAATCATCAATCATCAACCAGCAATCATCAATCATAAATCAGCCATCATTAATCATCAATCATCAATCATCAATCATCAATCATCAATCATCAATCATCAATCATCAATCATCAATCATCAATCATCAATCATCAATCATCAATCATCACTCATTAATCATCAATCATCAATCATCAATTATCAATCATCAATCATCTATTATCAATCATCAATCATCTATCATCAATCATCAATAATTAAACATCGATCATCAATCATCAATCATCAATCATCAATCATCAATCATCAATCATCAATCATCAATCATCAATCATCACTCATCAATTATCAATCATCAATTATCAATCATCAACATCAATCATCAATCATCAATCATATATCATCAATCATCAATCATCAATCATCAATCATCAATCATCAATCATCAATCATCAATCATCAATCATCAATCATCAATCATCAATCATCAATCATCAGTCATCAATCATCAATGAGCAATCGTCAGTCATCAATCATCAATCATCAATCATCAATTATCAATCATCAATCATCAATCATCAATCATCAATCATCAATCATCAATCATCAATCATCAATCATCAATCATCAATCATCAATCATCAATCATCAATCATCAATCCTCAATCATCAATTATCAAACATCAAACATCAATCATCAATCGTGAATAATCAAGCTGCAATAATCAATCATCAATCATCAATCATCAATCATCAATCATAAATCATCAATCATCAATCATCAATCATCAATCATCAATCATCAATCATCAATCATCAATCATCAATCATCAATCATCAATCATCAATCATCAATCATCAATTATCAATCATCAATCATCAATCTTCAATCATCAATCATCAATCATCCATCATCAATCATCAATCATCAATCATCAATTATCATTCATCAACCATCAATTATCAATTATCAATCATCAATCATCAATCATCAATCATCAATCATCAATCATCAATCATCAATCATCAATCATCAATCATCAATCATCAATCATCAATCATCAATCATCAATCATCAATCATCACTCATCAATCATCAATCATCAATCATCAATCATCAATCATCAATCATCAATCATCAATCATCAATGATCAATCATCAACATCAATCATCAATCATATATCGTCAATCATCAATCATCAATCATCAATCATCAATTATCAATTATCAATCATCAATCATCAATTATCAATCATCAATCATCAATCATCAATCATCAATCATCAATCATCAATTATCAATCATCAATCATCAATCATCAATCATCAATCATCAATCATCAATCATCGATCATCAATCATCAATCATTAATCATCAATCATCAATCATCAATTATCAATCATCTATTATCAATCATCAATCATCAATAATTAAACATGGATCATCAATCATCAATCATCAATCATCAATCAACAATCATCAATCATCAATCATCAATCATCAATCATCAATCATAAAGCATCAATCATCAATCATCAATCATCAATTATCAATCATCAATCATCAATCATCAATCATCACTCATTAATCATCAATCATCAATCATCAATCATCAATCATCTATCATCTATTATCAATCATCAATCATCAATCATCAATCATCAATCATCAATAATTAAACATCGATCATCAATCATCAATCATCAATCATCAATCATCAATCATCAATCATCAATCATCAATCATCAATCATCAATCATCAATCATCAATCAGCAATCATCAATCATCAATCATCAATCATCAATCATCAATCATCAATCATCAATCATCGATAATCAATAATCAATAATCAATAATCAATAATCAATCATCAATCATCAATCATCAATCATCAATCATCAATCATCAGTCATCAATCATCAATCATCAATCATCAATCATCAATCATCAATCATCAATCATGAATCATCAATCATCAATCATCAATCATCAATCATCAATCATCAATCATCAATCATAAATCATCAATTATCAATCATCAATCATCAATCATCAATCATTTATCATTAATCATCAATAATCAATCATCAATCATCAATAATCAATCATCAATTATCAATCATCTATTATCAATCATCAATCATCAATTATTAGTCATCTATCATCAATTAGCAATCATCAATCATCAATCATCAATCATCAATCAGTAATCATCATTCATCAATCCTCAATCATCAATCATCAATCATCAATCATCAATAATCAATCATCAATCATCAATAATTAATAATCAATAATCAATTATCAATAATAAATAATCAATCATCAATCATCAATCATCAATCATCAATGCTCAATTATGAATCATCAGTCATCAATCATCAATAATCAATCATCAGTCATCAATCATCAATCATCAATCATCAACCATGAATCATCAATCCACAATCATCAATTATCAATCATCAAGCATCAATCATCAATCATCAATCATCAATTATCAATCATCAATCATCAATCATCAATCATCAATCATCAATCATCAATCATCACTCATTAATCATCAATCATCAATCATCAATCATCTATCATCTATCATCCATCATCTATTATCAATAATCAATCATCAATCATCAATCATCAATAATTAAACATCGATCATCAATAATCAATCATCAATCATCAATCATCAATCATCAATCATCAATCATCAATCATCAATCATCAATCATCAATCATCAATCATCAATCATCAATCATCAATCATCAATCATCAATCATCAATAATCAATAATCAATAATCAATCATCAATCATCAATCATCAATCATCAATCATCAATCATCAATCATCAATCATCAATCATCAATCATCAATCATCAATCATCAATCATCAATCATCAATCATCAATCATCAATCATCAATCATCAATCATCAATCATCAATCATCAATTATCAATCATCAATCATCAATCATCAATCATCAATCATTTATCATTAAACATCAATAATCAATCATCAATCATCAATCATCAATCATCAATTATCAATCATCTATTATCAATCATCAATCATCAATTATTAGTCATCTATCATCAATTATCAATCATCAATCATCAATCATCAATCATCAATCATCAATCATCAATCAGCAATCATCATTCATCAATCCTCAATCATCAATCATCAATCATCAATCATCAATCATCAATAATTAATAATCAATAATCAATTATCAATAATAAATAATCAATCATCAATCATCAATGCTCAATCATGAATCATCAGTCATCAATCATCAATAATCAATCATCAGTCATCAATCATCAATCATCAATCATCAACCATGAATCATCAATCCACAATCATCAATTATCAATCGTCAATCATCAATCATAAATCATCAATCATCAATCATAAATCATCAATCATCAATCATCAATCATTAATCATCTATCATCAATCATCAAACATCAATCATCAATCATCAATTATCAATCATCGATTATCAATCATCAATCATCAATCATCAATCATCAATCATCAATAATTAAACATCGATCATCAATCATCAATCGACAATCATCAATCATCAATCATCAATCATTAATCATCAATCATCAATCATCAATCATCAATCATCACTCATCAATTATCAATCATCAATGATCAATCATCAACATCAATCATCAATCATATACCATCAATCATCAATCATCAATCATCAATTATCAATCATCAATCATCAATCCTCAATCATCAATTATCAATCATCAATCATCAATCATCAATCATCAATCATCAATCATCAATCATCAATCATCAATCATCAATCATCAATCATCAATCATTAATCATCAATCATCAATCATCAATCATCAATTATCAATCATCTATTATCAATCATCAATCATCAATCATCAATGATTAAATATGGATCATCAATCATCAATCATCAATCAACAATCATCAATCATCAATCATCAATCATCAATCATCAATCATCAATCATCAATCATCAATCATCAATCATCAATCATCAATCATCAATCATCAATCATCAATCATCAATCATCAATCATCAATCATCAATCATCAATCATCAATCATCAATCATCAATCATCAATCATCAATCATCAATCATCAATCATCAATCATCAATCATCAATCATCAATCATCAATCATCAATCATCAATCATCAATCATCAATCATCAATCATCAATCATAAATCATCACTCATTAATCATCAATCATCAATCATCAATCATCTATCATCTATTATCAATCATCAAGCATCAATCATCAATCATCAATAATTAAACATCGATCATCAATCATCAATCATCAATCATCAAGCATTAATCATCAATCATCAATCATCAATTATCAATCATCAATCATCAATCATTAATCATCAATCATTTCTCATTTATCATCAATCATCAATCATCAATCATCAATCATCTATCATCTATTATCAATCATCAATCATCAATCATCAATCATCAATCATCAATCATCAATCATCAATCATCAATCATCAATCATCAATCATCAATCATCAATCATCAATAATTAAACATCGATCTTCAATCATCAATCATCAATCATCAATCATCAATCATCAATCGTCAATCATCAATCATCAACCATCAATCATCAATAATCAATAATCAATCATCAATCATCAATCATCAATCATCAATCGTCACTCATCAATCATCAATCATCAATCATCAATCAGCAATCATCATTCATCAATCCTCAATCATCAATCATCAATCATCATTCATCAATTCTCAATAATTAATTATCAATAATCAATTATCAATAATATATAATCAATCATCAATCATCAATCATCAATGCTCAATCATGAATCATCAGTCATCAACCATCAATAATCAATCATCAGTCATCAATCATCAATCATCAATCATCAATCATCAACCATGAATCATCAATCCACAATCATCAATTATCAATCATCAATCATCAATCTTCAATCATAAATCATAAATCATAAATCATCAATCATCAATCATCAATCATCAATCATAAATCATCAATCATCAATCATCAATCATTAATCATCTATCATCAATCATCAAACATTAATCATCAATCATCAATCATCAATTATCAATCACCGATTATCAATCATCAATCATCAATCATCAATAATTAAACATCGATCATCAATCATCAATCGACAATCATCAATCATCAATCATCATTCATTAATCATCAATCATCAATCATCAATCATCACTCATCAATCATCAATCATCAATGATCAATCATCAACATCAATCATCAATCATATATCATCAATCATCAATCATCAATCATCAATCATCAATCATCAAACATCAATCATCAATTATCAATCATCAATCATCAATCATCAATCCTCAATCATCAATTATCAATCATCAATCATCAATCATCAATCATCAATCATCAATCATCAATCATCAATCATCAATCATCAATCATTAATCATCAATCATCAATCATCAATCATCAATCATCAATTATCAATCATCTATTATCAATCATCAATCATCAATCATCAATCATCAATCATCAAATATTAATCATCAAACATCAATCATCAATCATCAATCATCACTCATTAATCATCAATCATCAATCATCAATCATCAATTATCAATCATCAATCATCTATTATCAATCATCAATCATCAATTATCAATCATCAATCATCAATCCTCAATCATCAATTATCAATCCTCAATCATCAATTATCAATCATCAATTATCAATCATCAATCATCAATCATCAATCATCAATCATCAATCATCAATCATCAATCATCAATCATCAATCATCAATCATCAATCATCAATCATCATTCATCAATCATCAATCATATATCATCAATTATCAATCATCAATCATCAATCATCAATCATCAATCATTTATCATTAATCATCAATAATCAATCATCAATCATCAATCATCAATTATCAATCATCTATTATCAATCATCAATCATCAATTATTAGTCATCTATCATCAATTATCAATCATCAATCATCAATCATCAATCATCAATCATCAATCATCAATCATCAATCAGCAATCATCATTCATCAATCCTCAATCATCAATCATCAATCATCAATCATCAATCATCAATAATTAATAATCAATAATCAATTATCAATAATAAATAATCAATCATCAATCATCAATGCTCAATCATGAATCATCAGTCATCAATCATCAATAATCAATCATCAGTCATCAATCATCAATCATCAATCATCAACCATGAATCATCAATCCACAATCATCAATCATCATTCATTAATCATCAATCATCAATCATCAATCATCACTCATCAATCATCAATCATCAATGATCAATCATCAACATCAATCATCAATCATATATCATCAATCATCAATCATGAATCATCAATCATCAATCATCAAACATCAATCATCAATTATCAATCATCAATCATCAATCCTCGATCATCAATTATCAATCATCAATCATCAATCATCAATCATCAATCATCAATCATCAATCATCAATCATCAATCATCAATCATCAATCATCAATCATCAATCATCAATCATCAATCATCAATCATCAATCATCAATCATCAAACATCAATCATCAATTATCAATCATCAATCATCAATCCTCAATCATCAATTATCAATCATCAATCATCAATCATCAATCATCAATCAACAATCATCAATCATCAATCATCAATCATCAATCTTTAATCATCAATCATCAATCATCAATCATCAATCATCAATCATCAATGATCAATGATCAATGATCAATCATCAATCATCAATCATCAATCATCAATCATCAATCATCAATGATCAATGATCAATCATCAATCATCAATCATCAATCATCAATCATCAAATATTAATCATCAATCATCAATCATCAATCATCAATCATCAATCATCACTCATTAATCATCAATCATCAATCATCAATCATCAATTATCAATCATCAATCATCTATTATCAATCATCAATCATCAATCATCAATAATTAAACATCGATCATCATTCATCAATCATCAATCATCAATCATCAATCATGAATCATCAATCATCAATCATCAATCATCAATCATGAATCATGAATCATCAATCATCAATAATCAATCATCAAACATCAATCATCAATCATCAATCATCAATCATCAATCATCAATCATCAATCATCAATCATCAATCATCAATCAACAATCATCAATCATAATTCATCAATCATCAATCATCAATCATCAATCATCAATCATCAATCATCAATCATCAATCATCAATCATCAATCATCAATCATCAATCATCAATCATCAATCATCAATCATCAATCATCAATCATCAATCATTAATAATCAATATTCAATCATCAATCATCAATCATCAATCATCAATTATCAATCATCTATTATCAATCATCAATCATCAATCATCAAATATTAGTCATCTATCATCAATCATCAATCATCAATCATCAATCATCAATCATCAATCAGCAATCATCATTCATCAATCCTCAGTCCTCAATCATCAATCATCAATAATCAATCATCAATCATCAATAATAAATAATCAATTATCAATAATAAATAATCAATCATCAATCATCAATCATCAATCATCTATCATCAATTATCAATAATAAATAATCAATCATCAATCATCAATCTTCAATCATCAATCATCAATCATCAATCATCATTAATCAATGATTAATAATAAATAATCAATCATCAATCATCAATCATCAATGCTCAATCATCAATCATCAATCATCAATCAGCTATCATCAATTATCAACCATCAATCATCAATCATCAATCATTATTCATCAATCATCAATCATCGATCATCAATCATCAATCATCAACCAGCAATCATCAATCATAAATCAGCCATCATTAATCATCAATCGTCAATCATCAATCATCAATCATCAATCATCAATCATCAATCATCAATGCTCAATCTTGAATCATCAGTCATCAATCATAAATGAGCAATCGTCAGTCATCAATCATCAATCATCAATCATCAATCATCAATCATCAATCATCAATCATCAATCATCAATCATCAATCATCAATCATCAATCATCAATCATCAATCATCAATCATCAATCATCAATCCTCAATCATCAATCATCAAACATCAAATATCACTCATCAATCGTGAATAATCAAGCAGCAATAATCAATCATCAATCATCAATCATCAATCATCAATCATCAATCATCAATCATCAATCATCAATCATAAATCATCAATCATCAATCATCAATCATCAATCATCAATCATCAATCATCAATCATCAATCATCAATCATCAATCATCAATCATCAATCATCAATCATCAATATTCAATCATCAATCATCAATCATCCATCATCAATCATCAATCATCAATCATCAATCATCAATTATCAATCATCAACCATCAATTATCAATCATCAATCATCAATCATCAATCATCAATCATCAATCATCAATCATCAATCATCAATCATCAATCATCAATCATCAATCATCAATCATCAATCATCAATCATCAATCATCAATCATCAATCATCAATCATCAATCAACAATCATCAATCATCAATCATCAATGATCAATCATCAATATCAATCATCAATCATATATCGTCAATCATCAATCATCAATCATCAATCATCAATCATCAATCATCAATTATCAATCATCAATCAACAATCATCAATCATCAATCATCAATTATCAATCATCAATCATCAATCATCAATCCTCAGTTATCAATTATCAATCATGAATCATCAATCATCAATCATTAATCATCAATCATCAATCATCAATCATCAATCATCAATCATCAATCATCAATCATCAATCATCAATCATCAATCATTAATCATCAATCATCAATCATCAATCATCAATCATCAATTATCAATTATCAATCATCTATTATCAATCATCAATCATCAATCATCAATCATCAATAATTAAACATGGATCATCAACCATCAATCATCAATCATCAATCAACAATCCTCAATCATCAATCATCAATCATCAATCATCAATCATCAATCATCAATCATCAATCATCAATCATCAATCATCAATCATCAATCATCAATCATCAATCATCAATCATCAATCATCAATCATCAATCATCAATCATCAATCATCAATCATCAGTCATCAATCATCAATCATCAATCATCAATCATCAATCATCAATCATCAATCATCAATCATCAATCATCAATCATCAATGCTCAATCATGAATCATCTGTCCTCAATCATCAATCATCAATCATCAATCATCAATCATCAATCATCAATCATCAATTATCAATCATCAATCATCAATCATCAATCATCAATCATCAATCATCACTCATAAATGACCAAACATCAATCATCAATCATCAATCATCAATCATCAATTATCAATCATCAATCATCAATCATCAATCATCAATCATCAATCATCAATCATCAATCATCAATCATCAATCATCAATCATCAATCATCAATCATCTATTATCAATCATCAATCATCAATCATCAATACTTAAACATCGATCATCAATCATCAATCATCAATCATCAATCATCAATCATCAATCATCAATTATCAATCATCAATGATCAATCATCAACATCAATCATCAAGCATCAATCACATATCATCAATCATCAATCATCAATCATCAATCATCAATCATCAATCATCAATCATCAATCATCAATCATCAATCATCAATCATCAATCATCAATCATCAATCATCAATCATCAATCATCAATCATCAATCATCAATCATCAATCATCAATTATCAATCATCAATCATCAATCCTCAATCATCAATTATCAATCATCAATCATCAATCATCAATCATCAATCATCAATCATCAATCATCAATCATCAATCATCAATCATTAATCATCAATCATCAATCATCAATCATCTAATATCAATCATCAATCATCAATCATCAATAATTAAGCATCGATCATCAATCATCAATCA